>OU343222.1:3065428-3747491 GCA_910596185.1 Chrysanthemum makinoi | reverse complement strand
TGTAATTACCACTCAAAATCCTTACTGATCATTATCCTTAGTGATCATTCGACATCTGAACGTTTTTTGCACCATTAATCCTCCGTGGGACTTACGACCCGGAATCCACTGATTCCAAGGGAAATTGCATTGGTTTTGATTGAAGCGAATATTACTTGCGACCATTCACAAGTGGTTGACTTGTGTAATAAACTTGACGGTTTGCCACCAATCAGGAACCACCATTGTCGTGACTAATTTTTTTGGCAATACTTAAATCACTTTCTAACTTTCTTGGCCATGACTCGCCATGCTTTGCAGAAAAACCGAATATGACTGCCGGAACCCATCTTTCACAAACTTGCTTGGCAAAATGTTACCTAACTGACTAAAGAAACACACAACCAAAGATTCAATCATCGAAGTACACGATATTATAATATATATGTTATTAACTAATTATAACCATCAAACAAAGATAATAATAGAAATAGCATTTAAAACTAATCACGAACAATTATCATTCAAGTAACTTTAAGCTAAGCTTTAAAGATTGATAAAGCTTAAATTCATAAACATAGATCAAAATTATCTTACTTTGAATTCACTCTAACACATAACTATATCAACTTTTTTAAAATAGGCTTAGGTTACCAACATCTTTTTCACTTTGTAGCTATTGAAAACCTTAAACATCACCTACATCATTACCTTTTTCATCCATATTCAAACCCATTAATACAAACAAACTTGAATTCCTTCTCAATTTTTATAGTAGCCAATTGATATATTGCAATTTTGCACAAACAATATGATTAACCCAATAAACAATTTATAAGTTCTAATTGAATGAATAAAATTTTACTCAGCAGCCATAGTTAAAACCCTTGGACTAAACTTAATTATGTATTGTTTGTAAAAATATTTGTGTCATGAGGGTTATAGAAACATGATAATAATCAACTGATAAATTGATCTTGTTTGATGATGAATTAGGGTTTAATGATTTAAATTTTATTTTTTCTTTACACGTATTAAATTAAGAATCTAACATAAACCTTTTGACTTTACACATAAATAATAATTTAACACAAACACATGATTAACTAACCTTACAAAGATCATTAATCCAACCAAAATAACAAAAATTCACGTATGATACTTGTTTCAAAATTATATATTGTGTTAGTTGTTCATGAACATACCTTTTCATTAATGACTCCTGATTAGAGGCCAATTGTTTTAGTTGGTCGAATTATGATGGTTTTTGAGCTGCAATTTGTTAATTTTCTGGAAGGGTTAGGTTTTGTCTATGTGCCAGAATGAAGAGGAATGTATGTCAGTGTGCATCGTTTCCTTTTTAGAATTTACGATTGGTGGTGGGCGGGTGTTTTGGTCGCAATATAATTTTTCGGGTTTTCTGGTGCACACGATTCGATTGGGTGAGGTCGGGTCTTCTGATGGGTAAAAGGTACGATTTGTGGTGTTTACATTCAGATCCTTTAAGTTTATAATGTCTACTCCGCTTTTTAGAAGTTTATCGTTTTTACATTTTAGACACATGTGTTTTGTGGTGTATTTTTCTTTCTACACGAAAATTTTCAATTTTGACCAAATTCAATTCATTTTTGACTTTTTATCTACCAATGATATTGGACTATTTTGCTTACATGTCAATTGTGATATAAGTATAACTAAGATTTATGCACAAGTTTTTTATTATGTATTAATATCTATTAATATTTTGTGAAAATTCTATGGATGAAAGATTTAACTTTTTTTAACTAACATATATGTTGAGGTTGAGGTCGAGGTTGTTGTTTAACTTTTGATATCATGTTGTACAAAATGTGTGAATTTAGTAGAACATAATAAGTGCATGAAGTTTAAATATCTTCGTAAAGATTTCTAAAATGTTTTTCAGATATCCGATATAAAACTTTAATTAAGAATTACATGAGTCGTTGTTATAAGTACGATCACGTATATTTATTTTCATGTCACAACACCCGTGCAAACCATTTGATACTTATATTCTCATTAATAATAATTTAGCCGATATTCAAACAAGTTACGCATAGATTAAACTTTTAAAATAAAATAACTTGAGTCCTTACTTAACATATATAATAATTTTTTTAATGAATGAAAGTCCGAAACAAATATTTATCCTTAAAGTATTTAGAATGTACTAAAACTAATTCATATATTTACAACATTTTGTAGTTTTACTGGATGAAAGTTTAAAACTAATATTAGTAATCATGTAATTTTGAACAAAGTTTAGGGAGTATAAAAGTGTAGTGGTGTTTTGTTATTTTGTACAATTATTGGAAAACATGGAAATTTATAAATTTACACTAAATTTTATGAAATTTATTTATCATTTAACCACTAAAGTTTTATTATTACCTTCTCTTCTTTTAAGTTTTTGTTTTTACAAATTGGACACCTATATTTTTATGTGTTTTTTCCCAACTAAATTTCTACACAAAAAATATTAAAGTTTGACCAAAATCAATTCAATTTTGACTTTTTATTGACCAATCACATCGCTCGATTTCGCTTACGTGGCAAAATCGAGCTCTCCTATTGGTCCAATCTTTTTTTCAATGAGAAGGGTTTTGCAAAAATACTCCTAATGATGTAATTCTTTTATTATATAAAAGATTGGTCTCTATCAACGTTAAATAGTCCACAATTAAATCATGGGCTTTTATTTTCCAAATAATTCAATATTCTGTTTTCACACCAACACAATGTCACAATCACCATCAGTGTGTATAAGTCATTTGGTTTGAAAGTTCAAACCGTGATCTTTATCTCTTTTTTTTTTCATTGACCAAAATACCATACGAGTGGTTTTTGTTTCTCAACTTCCTCATTCCACAAACACAAACACAAAACACTTTTTCACACAAACTCTTTCAACTAAACTTGCAATGGCTTCTACTTCAGTTTCATCCATTCAAAACAGCTTCAAGTATGAGGTCTTCTTAAGCTTTAGAGGCGAAGACACTCGAAAGAACTTTGTTGATCATCTGTATCATGCTCTTACACGAAATGGTATTGTAACATACAAAGATGATGAGAATATTAAGCAAGGGAATATGATCAGTGATGAGCTTATTAAGGCCATTGAAGACTCAAAATTTTACATTATTATTTTCTCCAAGAACTATGCTTCATCATCTTGGTGCTTGCAAGAGCTTGCTAAGATTATGGAATGCCAGAAGATGGAGGAGCACACTGCTTACCCCGTGTTTTATGATGTGGAGCCCACTGAAGTTCGCAAACAAAGTGGGTCAGTTGGAGATGCATTTGCAAAACATAAAGACGAAAAAGATGCAAGAAAATGGAGAGAGGCTTTGAAAGAAGCATCTGATTTGGCTGGGTTTGACTTGAAAAGCATTGCTAATGGGTAAGTAAATTTCTTCATCATAACTATGCAATATTTTTTGAAAGGGTGGGGAGTTGGGTTATGTTTCATCTCAAAACAGGCCAGGAAAATAATGTTTTTAGCAAACAACCTCTTAGAGCATATGGATCGTCATTCTTTAACACGCTGTCGTCAAACTTACAATCCGTGGTATGAAACCACATATTTGTTTTCACCTATATTATTCTTTTTTATAAGGGTATAGACTATAGAGAAGGAAGCGCTAGCGGTGGTCATTTTGTCATTTGTATATACCACATGCTTTCTGAAACTCTTTTATGGAATTTACATTTAGAAAGTTTAAATGTGAGTGGTAGAGCATTATTTTTCTCTCTTTTGTCCTTACACTTAAACTGGCCGGTCCTCTATGTACAATGGAAAGTTCATGATTTCATGTGTATGGTTTGTTACCATGAACAAGTGGCTCTTTTCTTTTATCCTGGTAGACGCAACGGGTTTCAACGGGTAAAAACCCCTCACTTTAACAAACACATCTGTTATTCATTCACTACTTACTACAAATCATACATACTAATATCACAATTTACTTCATGTATGATTGTATGTCAGTATTAAAGATCTGAAAAATTGTTCAGGAATTTTCACAAGCTAATTGAATCTTTATTTAACGTATAGGCATGAAGCTAAGTTCATAGAGGAAATCGTTAAAAAGATTTCCGTACAGTTAAGTTTCATCAGTTCGAGTATTGATGGAAATTTAATAGGCATGGAGCCCCGTGTAAACGAAGTAATTTCATCTTTAAAACTTGATGTTGTGATGTTGCATGTTAGGGATATGGGGGGATGGGAGGTGTGGGAAGACAACTTTGGCAAAAGCTATTTTTGATAAGATATCCATAAGTTGAAGGTGTAAGCTTTATTGACAACGTCAGGGAAGTTTCAAAAGCCTCTTCGGAGGGTCTAAAGAAGTTGCAGATACAACTACTGAAGGATGTTTCTGGCATTGAAGTAAGCAGTGTTTCTGGCAGTATGATGCAAAGGAGTATGCGTGGTAGAAAGATACTCGTTGTCCTAGATGACGTCGATCATAAAAACCAGCTTGAGGCGTTAGCCGTGACTGTAATTGTTTAAGCCGGAAGTAGAATTATAATTACAACAAGAGATAAGCAAGTACTGGTAGCCCATGGAGTGAGATCGATTAATGCGAAGTTGTTATCTCAAGCGAAGCGGTCGCCTCTTCAGTAGATATGCGTTTGGAAGAAAGGACCCGATTCAAGGGTTCGAAGAGTTATCAGGAAAAGTTTTACAATATGCTGATGGTCTTCCCTTAACGATCAAAGTTATGGGCTCACACCTTCGTGGTCTAGATGAGTCTGAATGGAAAAATTACATAGAAAGACTAGAAAAATTTCCATTTAAGGATACTATGGATGTATTGAAAATAAGCTTTGATGGTCTACTGGATGAACACAAAAAAATATTCTTAGATGTTGCATGCATACTAAAAGGCTGGGGCAAAGAAGATGCAATTAGAGTGCTTGAAAGCTGTGAATATTATGCTAGATATGGTTTAAGAGTTCTTGAGGACAAATCTCTCATAACTATTTCTGAAAGTGGGAGCTTGGGGATGCATGATCATTTAGAAGAAATGGGTAGGAATATTGTTCGTCGGTCACACCCCAATGAACCTCAAAGACATAGCAGATTGTGGGTTAATGAGGAAATTAAGTATATATTGAATAATGCCCTGGTAAGAATCAAGTTACTTGTATGATTTAGAGTAATAAAAAAAAGCTAACAACATTTTTGGTACATGTGATTTGCTAGATATTTTATATTTGGTCCAATAGTTTAAAAAGTTTCGATTTTGGAATGAAAAATTAATTACGGGTTCGGTCCAAAATTTCTAGCTCTATGTTCGACCGTTTAATATTTTGTATATCTAGGTATATTTAGACAAAATAAGTTATCGTCAGTTTTCATAAAAAATCGCGTAACAAATGTCATCTTTCTCATGGAATAAAGGTTTTCCCCAAATTCATTTTCTCCCTCTAATAATCATTCAAAAATTCATTAAATCGATTTGGATTATCATTCAATTCGTTCTATAACATCTTCATTCACTCTCAATTTAATCAGTGATTTTGGGCGTTTTGAAATTAAGGGTTTTTATTTTTTCGATTTCAGGGTACCCAAGCAACAAAATGTCTACGCTTTTGGTCATCAGCGGGTTTCAGTGCTGAAATTGTAGTAAAAGGTCTAGCAAAAATGAAGGATCTTAGATTTATTGACATACATCTCGTAAAGGATTATTATAATGAGAGCAATATTGTTGAATTTGATAAAGTTAGCGAGTTTACCAAATACATTTCAAGGAAAATATCTTGTTGGACTTGAAATTGTAAGGAGCAATATTGTTCAACTTTGGGAAGATGGAGAAGGAAAGGTAGAATAATGGTTAATTTGTCGTTTTTCATAGTAATTCATTATGATCCTATATATCTATTGGTTTCTCATTGCACCAATATTAATTCTTTTTTGTACTTATGTTAGGTTCTTCATAAGCTAAGGTTCCTCAAAATCACGAAATCAAAGTTGAGGACCTTTGACCTTAGGTTGGCTCCAAATCTTGAGCAGTTGACTATTGACGAATGTCATGATTTCGTAGAGCTTCATATGCCTGCTCATCATCTAAAGCTCGAACATCTTGCCCTCAGTGTTTCAGAGTTGAAGACCATTCACCTCGGGAGTATTCCGAATCTTGAGAAGCTTATACTCATTGGGTGTAATGATTTGGTAGAACTTCAAATGCCCGCTGAAAGTACAAAGCTCAAAGTGATAGACCTCAGTCATTCAAAGTTGAAAAACCTTCACCTCAGGAATTCTCCGAATCTTGAGAAGCTTATACTCATTGGGTGTAATGATTTGGTAGAACTTCAAATGCCCGCTGAAAGTACAAAGCTCAAAGTGATCGACCTCAGTCATTCAAAGTTGAAAAACCTTCACCTCAGGAATTCTCCGAATCTTGAGAAGCTTATACTCATTGGGTGTAATGATTTGGTAGAACTTCAAATGCCCGCTGAAAGTACAAAGCTCAAAGTGATCGACCTCAGTCATTCAAAGTTGAAAAACCTTCACCTCAGGAATTCTCCGAATCTTGAGGCGCTAATACTCGATGGTTGTGATGAATTGGTAGAACTTCAAATGCCCGCTGAAAGTACAAAGCTCAAAGAGATCGACCTCGGTCATTCAAAGTTGAAAAACCTTCACCTCGGGAATTCTCCGAATCTTGAGGCGCTAATACTCGATGGCTGTAATGAATTGGTAGAACTTCAAATGCCCGCTGAAAGTACAAAGCTCAAAGAGATCGACCTCAGATATTCAAAGTTGAAAAACCTTCACCTCGGGAATTATCCGAATCTTGAGGCGCTAATACTCGGTGGCTGTAATGAATTGGTAGAACTTCAAATGCCCGCTGAAAGTACAAAGCTGAAAGAGATCAACCTCAGTGATTCAAAGTTGAAAAACCTTCACCTCGGGAATTATCCGAATCTTGAGGCGCTAATACTCGATGGCTGTAATGAATTGGTAGAACTTCAAATGCCTGCTGAAAGTACAAAGCTGAAAGAGATCAACCTCAGAGATTCAAAGTTGAAAAACCTTCACCTCGGGAATTATCCGAATCTTAAGGCGCTAATACTCGGTGGCTGTAATGAATTGGTAGAACTTCAAATGCCCGCTGAAAGTACAAAGCTCAAAGGGATCGACCTCGGTCATTCAAAGTTGAAAAACCTTCACCTCGGGAGTACTCTGAATCTTGGGAAGCTTATACTCGATGGCTGTAAAGATTTGGTAGAACTTCAAATGCGTGTTGAGAGTCTAAAACTTGAATATCTCAACCTCAGTCATACAAAGTTGAAGACCCTTGACCTTGGGCTGACTCCAAATCTCAAATGGTTAAAGCTTGAAAATTGTTATGCTTTGGTAGAGATTAATGCTCCCGTTGGATGTGGGACGTTTAAGTCTTTTGAGTTTGATAAACAGGGTGTTCATAAGGATTTATCTGAGTTACGTCTAATTTCAGAACCCACAGATGTTTGCCCATTGCATTCCGACAATGATTCTCCAAAGTTTTGGTTTGAATGCTATTATAAAGAAGATCTAGATTCATCGTTTGGAAATCTTGGAATGCTAATTTCTATAGGTCTGTGTGCTTGTACAAACCTTGGGAGTTTTTCAAGAAGCATTTGTGGATTACGAGGTTTAAGAAAGCTTACACTTGAAGGCAGTATTCCAGAGGTACCCCGGGATCTTGACCAGTTAGAATATCTAGAGGAGCTAATTTTTTCATGTACAAATATCAGAAATCTTCCAGATAGCATTTGTAAGTTGAAACATCTCAAATCTCTCGAACTTAAATCATGTTTGCTTCTTGAGAAGTTACCCGATGATCTTGGCCAAATAGAATCTCTGGAGATGCTAATTATAACGAATTGTAACCGTTTACGAGATAGTTCAAACAACATTGGTAAGATCAATTGTGTTATATCACCAAAGGTCTACAAGCGCTATACTCATGGGAAATATAAGCAGCAGCCTATTCATGACGCAATAATACATAAATAACAGGTACATTCCCCGTCTCTGTTTTTGTATTGATCGCTTACATGACAACAACTAATGTGTTTGTTTTTACTTTCGATCCTGACATTTGTCCCATTCAAACGTTATTTTTTCTAGCTTGATGTAATTGTTTATGATTTTTTTTTCACCAGGCATTGTTGATTGTTTTCGAGTGCTTAGATTCTTCATCGCATCACTTAATTGAAGCAAAGGATCATTGTTGATTGTTGATTATTTTCAAGTGTTTCTCACTCAAATCTGTTTTGGTCATTGATGATTTTTTCTGGTACACTTCCAAAAGTACTATCATTGTAATTAAGTATTTCAAATTATGATTTCTTTTATCTTTCAATATTACTATATTAGTACTTTTAATTAAACTGTTAGATTACATTATAATCCCCATTTTGGATTTTGTACTAATTATTGTGAATCATAGTAGAATTTGAAGTTGACTTCTAAGAAAGTCAAACTCTTTTCTTGATGAAAATGAACAGAATTTTATACGATGCTGGAGATGATCATGTAAATAATTAACTTAAGAAAGTGTTATAAGTTATGTATGATCACATAAATAAGCTCTACATTTGGATGAAATCATTAAACATAAAAGCATCTGATTTTTTAGTCAAACTATTGGCTTTCATTGAATTTTACTGAGATTTTTATGAAATTGAACCGACAAACATATTTCAGCGATACGGAATTATCAGAGCATCAACTATTTGTATTTTTGAAAGCCATTGAGTAGTCATATGTTGTCTTTGTCATGGTCGGGCTTTGAACTGTAGAATGTAAAATTCCGACAATAGTTTGACATGGTAAAACTGATCTAACACAAAACTGTTGCTTATAACTAAAACCGCTTCATTACTGACCACATACACGTACAGGACATGACAGCAAGCTTTGATGCTACAAACTCAGCTTCTTTGTTACAGTACATGGAACTCGTTTCATGCAGCAGAGTTGACTTCTTCAGAAAGTCAACTGCATTGCTGATGAAAAAGGTTCGAATGTTCGATTTTGATATAAGTTTGCATATTATCAAGTTATCATTTAAAGAAGTTTCTGAAAGTTAAAAGAGTTTGTATATAAGGGTAAGAACTAAATATGTGATTCACTCATGTCTCCAATTCATTAACAACTTTGAAGCCCTAAAACAAGTTTCAATCTTTCTTAGACAAAGTTGAAGGTAAAAACCATTCTTCATAAGCCAAAATGGAGCCGTAAGTCTTGCTTAATTAGTGAATCCTAATCAATTGATGGATTAAAATTGGTGGTATTTTATCATATGGATGAGATCCAGGGACGATGAGTATGGAAGATGAAGGAATGGGGAAAAAAATATATATTACAAAACTGCCTCTCTCGAATTTCCTGGCTTGGTTATATTTGGACGGTGTAGATTGTTTTCTAGGCTTTTTAGAATTTGATTTCTTTCTATTAGATCACATTTCATGGTAGGAAACCCCATCACCATCAGTTCATATTATGGTATTTATGTTATCTTGTTAATTTCATTAAGTATTCACTTCCCATTTGCTACAAGATTTTAGGCCGGCAAACCTGGAAAAATGGCACTTCTTTTGTGTATTCTCTTGGTAGTCGAAATAAATGTCCTTCCGTTTAGGACACCTTTAAGAAGACTAGCGATTTTCGTGTTGGATTGTTTCAAGGTGGGTCGAGGTCCCATAATGTTACCGTTGCAGTGACATTGTTCTTAGTCTTATTGTCAAGTTTGTATAGTATAGTCGGGATTCAAAAGCGTTCAATGGAGACTTGAAGCATGAATCAAACTGATCACGTTCTTTTTGCCAATCGTATACTTGATTCGTCGCTCATGGGTACGTTTCATTTCTATTTCCATAATTACGATCGCAAGTAAATTATGTGTTCCATAATTACGATCGCAAGTAAATTATGTGTTAAAAGTTATAGAGTTAATTACATAAACCGTCCTTGTGGTTTGGCAAAAATTACAGATCTTGTCCCTGTGGTTTTTTTTAAGCGGGTCATGTTCTTGTGGTTTTTCATTTTTACGGACCCAGTCCAAAATTTGACCCCAGTCCAAATAGGCGTTAAAAAAGGACCTAACTTAACTTAGATGGACTAACGTGAGAGCTAACCTTGTAATTTGGTGTTTTCCTCTCAAAATACAAACCACAAGGAGGATTTATGTAATTTTAAAAAAAAAATCATTATACTATATTTTTTAAATTTTATTACAAGAAATAAAAAAAAATAAAAAATAAAAAATAAAAAAATTTTTTAAACATTTTTTTAATTTTATTAAAAAATTATAATAAAATTTTTAAAAAAATGTTAATTTTCATTTTATTATAATACATTTTTTTTTAAAAATTTAATTTTATTAAAAAAATATATATATATAAATAAATTAAAAAATAAATTTAATTTTACTAAAATATTTTTTTTAACTTTTTTTAATTTTATTATAAAATTTATTTGTATGTTTTTATACTGTTTTGTACGTTTTTATAAGATTTTTGGACGTTTTCTACAATATTTTTTTGTTTTTGGACGTCATTATATGTTTTTGTACGTTTTGATCATTTTATATACGTTGTTTTCATACATTTTCTTATAGTTTTATCAGTTTTTACACACTTTTGTAAGTTTTATAAGTTTTCATATGTTTTGTTCTGTTTTATACGTTTTTGTACGAAATCGTATAAAACATATAAAAACGTACAAGAAACAAAAAAAAACGTACAAAAATAGATAAAAACGTATAATAATGTCCAAAAACGAAAACAAAAAAAATAATCATATAATAACGGATAAAAACGTGCAATAACATCCAAAAACAAAAGAAAAAAAAGTATAAAACCGGATGAAATTGTACAAAAATCGTATAAGAACGTATAAAAATAGACGAAAAAGTATAGAAACGTACAAAAACAGACGAAAACGTTTAAAAATGGATTAACACATATTAAAACGTATAAAAATGTACACAAACGGATGAAAACATGCAAAAACGAATGAAAACGTATAAAACGTAGAAGACGTATAAAAACGAATGAAAACGTATAAAAACTTATAAAAACGCACGAAAATGTAAATTTTAAACTTTTTTTTTAACAAAATTAAAAAAAACTATTTTATTTTAATTTAAAATTATTATAATAAAATTAAAAAAAAAAATCGTATAATAAATTTTAAATCTTTTTTCTTTTTTTTTTAAGAGTAAATTAGATAAATTGTCCATGTGGGTTTTTTGTTACTGCTAACTACCAAAATGAACACATACCTATCCCAATATACTAAAATGAACCAATTTTTATTAATTTACTAGTCTGAACATTTTGAAATGTGTGCAACACATTAAAATCTTCTTTAATATTTCTCTTTCTTCTTTTTGTTTTTATCTTTCTCAAAAATAATTCTTATAAACCACCCACATCATATTTCTTCTCTTCTTCTTCACCACTTGGTCTTCCATCTTCATCTTCAAGACCAACCATGAAGTTTTGAATGTATACTATCATGAACAAACATCAATGCGTATTTATAACTAGAAAACATGACTCGGCCCCTCCCCCCCGCTCTTCACTCTCCCACGCTCACCATCTCGCCCACCACCTCGCCCACCACCACCACCTCGCTCAGCTATGCCCCAGCTCACCCAACCCACGCCCCCAGCTCGCCCATCGCTTTTAAACTCGCCCATGATCCCCTAACACTCGCCCAAACTCATCACGTGTAGGGTTTAAAAGTTGTATTGAATTGAATCTAACGGATCATATGCAAGAGTTCATTTTTGTAAAAACTATGGGCGAAGTTTATTTTCGTAAACTTGTGCTTATTATGGTTCATTTTAAAAAATTGCTCTATTTTTTAAGAGTGAAACCAAAATTAAAAAATCAGCCTTTTAGTTATGGATAAACTGCAAGTTAGGTCCTTTTTTAACGCCTGTTTGGACTAGGTTCAAAATTTGGAGTGGATCCGTAAAAATCAAAAACCACAAGGACATAACCCGTTAAAAAAAACCACAAGGACAAGATCTGTAATTTTTGCCAAACCACAAGGACGATTTATGTAATTAACTCAAAGTTATATGATATATATAATTATATATGATTCAAGTTTTTGCTTATTCCTTGGATCGATGATAGATAAACTTCATTACTATGTAAAAAGGTTCGATTATTCTGGGAGCATCAAATCCCTAACCAAAGCGAAAGAAAGCTACCAGACACAATCAGTTTGAAGCGACCTTCATGTATATAAATAAAGAAACAAAGTCATAATATTTCTTTCTTCGATAGAACTTATTAAATGATTTGAATTAGGCGATCATGTATAATATTCAAAATTTCATGAGTTTGTATATTATGTTCATCAAGTGATTTAGTATTATTTACTACTACTAAATGATGGTTTGTATATTGTGTTCATCAAGCTGCCATAACGAGGTGGTGGATCCGTAAAAGAGTGATCTAACCGTGGATGTGCAAAATGATGGTTTTATGGATGTCACAAGTAAGGGAAACAAAGGGAAGAATAATAGTCACAAGGCTAATTCTAATCAGCCTAAATCCCATACAGTCGGTAGAATCAAACTTAATAAACCAAAGCCGAACTTCTACCGGCCCGTTGCTAAACCGGCTAATGATCATGAGGGCATTTCTATCTCTGGTCCTAAGGAACATAATGTTCCATCTAATTCTGGTCCGAATGTATCGAGTCAAAATGACAAGGGTGAGGCTACTACACCGCAATCTGCTTGTGGTGGAACGAATATTTCTGTGTCAAACACTTTCGACGTATTGAATGAAATGGTAGAGGATGAAGAATGTGGAATTTGAAAATCACGGGTTATACAGAGATGGAACAGGTGAACGACAATGGCGAATTTAACAAGAATAAATCTAGCAGCCCAACTATTAAGTCTCCTAGTGCTATGGAGGCTAAGGAACCTAAAGATAGCAATTGGAAAGTGAAGGCTCTTTCCAAGAAGATACTCAGGAAAACTGGTAGTTGGTCTAGCAAACCTGATTTGTCTTGTGGGTTTTGAATTTGGTGAGCTTGGTGAGTCGAGGATGAAGTATTTGAACCTGATGATGATATGACTAGGTATATGTCCTCGTCTGGAGGAGGTCAGCAACTAGAAGCTGATGATTTTGATTTTTCTGACGGATACGAGGCTCAGGTCTATGACTTACCTAGGCAAATGGAGGCTTTTTGTGATCAGTTTGATCTATGGCTTAAGAGTCGTGTTAGGAAGTAGTTGCTCTTGCTTTGGTTTTTCATAAGATTCGCTTGTCTTTCTTATGTAGTGTGTAGGTTTGTATCACTATAGGTGATTGGTTTTGCCTATGTAACGGGCCAAGATGTAAGACTTCACTTTCATCCGTTGTACTAAATGTTTTTTTGGAGTAATATGTTTTACCGGGAAATTTCCCTTTACCAAAAAAAAAGGTGATTAATATATATATATATTAAACGTGGTTGAAGACTACGTCATTTTGCACCCAATTTTTCCCGCCAAAAAAGTTGTTGTGCTGGCTATGAAGGGCTTACATATTGGCCTTCTAAGTGCCTTCTGCGATGACCCAGTCCATGACACCCCAAATTGTCCAAAAAACATGCTAAGTTAGATGTTACACATGTCCACCATCTAATGTATGAGATCAAGTTTTCCACCAACATTCAATCAATGACTATGGTTACCTTAAAAGTACATTATTGTCCACCATCTAACGGCTACATTTTGGTTAATAATAGAACCTTCTCCATTGTCTTATGCTAAGCAACCTGAACTAATCAGTTGATCAAGAAAAAAAGGAGGAAAAAAAAGGGGCAAAAAATAACCACTGAAGTGTCTCAAATTTTACTGGAAGAGGTATGTTTCAAGTTTCCTTCATCTCCTTAGCTCTTTCTCCAGTTGTTATTGTTTTGTCCAAAAACGTAGTCTATATCATGATGCCCATGCATTCACTAATGCTATTTGCTTAATCTCTTTGCTTTTTTTCCGTGCACGAAACTTATAAACAGTTTCCAATCACAATAATACTAATGCCTAAATAGAATGCCATTTTATGCAATCATAATGAAGCACCATGTATTTGTCGATTGTTCGTACGTATTAGCCCTCAAATTATACATAAAAACAGTTAAAAATTAGTGTTTATAATATGCGCTCGAAACAAAAAGCCATACCAAGGGTTGATTCTATTGGAGAACGGGTTCATTCTCAATGTCTAATCTCGAAAGACAAAGGCTACGTAAATCGACGTTTATACAACGATACAGTTGCATCTTCTGTAACCGATGGAGTATCCAAAGTACAAACTCAAATGGTCAGCCCACCTATACAAAGTTTACTTACTTCCAACGAACAACGAAAGACCAATACCAATGGTTGTCACACACCGCTTACTTATGCGCCTATTCATCTACAAGAGACAAACCAATGTAAGTATAATATTCACATACTTTTTGTATCTACCTTATTTTCTAGCTTCATCTCTTTGTTAATTGAATTTGGCTTATTTTTCGTTCATTTTATGCTTTCAGCCAATATGCATATGGGACACTAGCCAGACATACACACCTACTTCAAACGAAAACCGTTTATCTGTGAAGCCTACATTTCAAGTAGAAAAAGGCAAACGTCTTGTTCCTGATGTTTATGACACTTCTCAGTTGCAGTCAAGTAAAAGAGCTAAAAACAGTGGGACATATTCCATGGAGACTTCTGCACTATTGGACCTTTTTTGTATGTAACTGTTCCTACTTTTTAAATAAAATATTGCACCGTTCCTTATACACAGATAGATTGCCTTTGTTGATTCCTCACATTTTTTTTCTGCTACAGATGCATAAACTTTAAATGAGTCAGGGAAGAAGGTTATACCCGCTATTGGTGAAGTGTCGATGCAATACAGTCACTCAAATAATAAAGGAAAGAGGCTTGTTTCTGATGTTTATGTGCCTACTGAATCAGAGACGATGAAAAAGAAAAGAATTATACAGTCATCTTCCATGGAGAGTCCTGCAATAATGAATTTGTTATGTACGTTAACATTGACTACTCCAAAAGAAAATGGCTTATTTATCATAGAACAATTTTGCTCATTCCTAACATTATCCACGTATTACAGGTACAGAAAACTTACATGTACCAGAGACAGTTGGTGCACCTGTTTCAGAACATGATACTCATATACCTAGTGAACATATACGTATGCATACTACAGCTGGAACATGTTCTACACATACAACTAATGAACCTGTGAATGGTGCCTCTTCATCAACAGCTTCTCGAGTTCATTCGCCTACTTCAAACAAACAAAATCTATGTGCCATGAGACCACAATTTACAAAAGGTATAGAAACTATATGCTTTGTGAAGTAAACAGTAGATAGCTAATACTATTATTAGAGTAATCAATGTTTTGTCACACATTCCAGTATCAAGGGATCCTTCGGCTGACATGAGCAATAGAGGTCATAGCCGTAATAGCAACTTAGACAAGGTAAGATTTTTTATTTTATTTTTATTAATTTTTTTTGGGTTTTTTTATTCTTTTTATATATTTTTTTTCAAACTGAGGTTGCTATTATGTTATTCCAGGACCACCAGACACATATGTACGTATGCGCCCTTGCAATTAGATATTCAGACATTGCAAGGCTCTCTTTTGGTATGAAGAAAGATTAAAAAAATAGCAGGCGCTCCTTCCCATAGTATCATCGTTGTTGCAATGGTGGTAAGGTCAAGCTAGCTCCAACACAAAGTTATCCGGACTATATAAAACAACTCTTTTCAGACAAGCATTTCATGGAAAATATACGTGCATACAATCAGATGTTCGAAATGACATCTTTAGGTGCAGATGTTGAAGAATCTATCAACAGAGGCCACGGTCCATATGTTTTCAAGGTTTCTGGCAAGATCTACCACTGGATTGGTAGCATGTGTCCACCAGCAGGAGAACGACCAAGATTTTTACAGCTATACATATATGATATACCGTAAATGAAGCTGAAAATCGCTTAGCCCACTTCCAAAACAACCATAACAGGCTTGGAAATGATATTGTAGAAGATTTAATAGACATTTTGGATAATCACAATCAGTTGGTGCAGTTAATTAGAACAACTCGAAATAAGTTGGAAGAGCGTGACATACCAGAGTTTAAACTAAGGTTCTTTGGTGTAGTTGGTTCGAAAGAATATGAGCTACCAGCAGGTGATTCTATTGTTGCTATAGTGTTTGAAGGTAGTCCAAATAGCGAAACTAATTATGACGTTGTCATTGAGCAGCACAGAGGTGATCCGCAACAAATTGATAAGCTACACCCTTCTTATATGTCGCTTCATTTCCCACTGCTCTTTATTTATGGTGAAGAAAGATACCATTTGGGTCTTAAATTACTTGATATAGCAAGTGAGGCACCTGAAAAGGACAAACAAATGATGATGAAGATGTACTCTGTGTACCAGATACATGATCGGTTTAACGAATATACACTATAACAAGAAGTGGAAGGTTATTTCAAGAGTATGTGGTCACAGCCATATTGCAGCATCAAGCAACAACGAATTGATTTTATAAGAAAGAAACAAAATGACATAAGGAACAAATTGCTTGCAGGCTTACAAGATGTGATTGCACGTGGTGATACTAACGGTTCAGATGTAGGCAGCAGAATAATATTATCAGCATCATTTACCGGAGGACCAAGATATATATACAGTCACTACTTGGATGCTCCTGCTATTTGCAGAGTCCATGGCAATCCATCGTTCTTTATTACATTTACATGTAATGTCAACTGGACTGAAATTCTAGAATATATGCAAGAATTGCCAAATATCACAGCCGCAGATAGGCCAGATATTGTTGACCGAGTATTTGAACACAAAATACATGAACTTGTAACCTTTCTTAGAGAGAACAAGCCCTTTGGAGATGTAGAAGCAGGTAATATGTATGTTAAAAATAAAACTAACTTTTCAGGAATAACACTTTAAATAAATATTGACTATGATATTATATATTACAGTTTCGTATACTGTCGAGTTCCAGAAGCGTGGCTTGCCGCATTGTCATTTACTATTGTGGGTCAAAGAAACTTCGCGTATCCGCAGGCACGAAGACATTGACATGTACGTATGTGCAGAACTTCCGGACCCAGCGTATGATCCTGAAGGCCATCGAGTTGTCTCAGATTTCATGCTACATGGCCCGTGTGGGTTACTAAATAAAAATGCTCCTTGCCTGAAACAAAGTGATGAATGTAGCAGGAAATTCCCAAAGCCATATTCTGAAAATACTTTCATAGACAAAAAGGATTTTGTACACTATCGAGGAAGAAATACAGGATAACAGCATTGAAGAAGGACATACAACTCATAACAGTTACGTTGTTCCATACAACATCTCATTATCTATGTGTTTCTATACACACATTAATGTCGAATATTGCGAATGGACTATGCTAATAAAGTATCTTTTTAAATACATTTCAAAAGGCACTGATTGGATAGTTACACATGTTACAAGATCGATTGGCACCGTAGAATCAGCAAACAATCATGCAACGATACAAGTAGACGAGATTAAGAGCTTTCAAGATGCACGTTATATAGGCCTACATGAAGCATGCTGGAGAATTCTTGGCTATGATATACATTACAGATATCCAGCTGTTCAGATACTATCAGTGCGTCTTGAAAACATGCAACGCATCAGATTCAGAGCGGGTCAAAATTTACAAGCAATTGTCGATAATGACTTCAGCAAAGAACAACACTGACTGAATGGCTACGCTACAACAGGCATTCATCTGATGGCCACCATTTAACGTATTTAAACTTTCCAAAAGAGTTTGTCTGATAAGCTACAAATAAATATTGGCAACGCAGGCACCATAGAAACAGCGGATCTATTGGGCGTCTCACATACATACATCCTACTGCAGGTGATCTGTTTTACTTACGGATGTTACTTTGTCACCAAAAAGGTAGGGAATCATTTCCGCACATTCGCACAGTTAACGATCAAGTATACCCCACAAACAGGGTTGCATGTGAAGCCATGGGTTTGCTAGGCAGCGATCAAGAATGGAACATGGCTATGTATGAGTCATCCTTAACAGCGCCATCTGCCCAAATGCGAGACCTCTTTTGTCAAATCCTTATCTTCTGCGATGTTTCAGACCCTGTTGCATTATTTCAAGCATATGCAAACGATATGACGGAGGATATTCCACCAATATTGTCGCAAATGTTACACACACCAGAAATACACATAACAAAAGATGATCTTCTTTTGGTAGATTTTTTAAATGCTACTCGAAAATGCATTCAAATTCTAAGGCTATTGCTTACAACACTACTAGTTTCAAGCTACAACTACGTCACCTAACACTTTAATAAATCAAAAAGCTATTGCTTACAACACTACTAGTTTCGCCAAACGTAACTTAAATAACTTATGCTCATTTACAACAACAATTTATCAGCTTATGTTCTATCTATATACTACTAGTTTCGCCAAACGTAACTTAAATAGTGTTTGAATTGCAATCCCAAACAACCCCTAAAACAGCATGACTAAGCAGATAAGCATAAGTTAATAATCAAATCATAGCAGACTAAAGCAACACTAAAATAGTACAATGTATAAACACAGTTAATAATCAAATCACAACACTAAAATACAAAATTATTATGTGTAATACAAAACGTGTACCTGCGATAATGACGGAGATGATGACGGAGATGATGGCGGAGTAACTGTGATGACTGAGACGATGGCGGAGTACCTGTGATGACCGGTGTATTTTAGATGATGGAGTATAAACGTTTACATGTTTTGGGGAAATTGGGGGAATCGGTGTTGTTAGTGCAAATATTACGATATTTAATCTATACAGTCTCGTTTGTTTTGATTGATGACAAACATGTAACTTGTAATACATAACGTAAAATGTACAAGTTACTTGTAATCACACTTTGTCTCAACATACATTCAACACCTCTCGATGTCTCAAGTCCTCGTATGTTACAACACAGGTTCGTACATGTTTGTTATGTGGCATTATGATCAAACCCATTAACAAATCATTTAGAATGTTTAAAATACATTTAGAGTCACTAAGTATTTTAATAGGTTAACCATTCTATTTCGAACCTCATTTTACATTTTGCATTCGCAAGTATTTCAAAAGGTAACTAGACATTTTATTAACTAGTTACATAATACATTTTAAAAGTTTACCTTGATAAACCTTTTAATCTAAAAATGGAAATACATGTTACATCATGTCATGCATCATCTTTGAAATCCTTGGAAGATCACTTGAATATTTTGGTTAGATTGATACTCAATATATCAAATGTGACTTAGTAAGATTTGGTAATATCTTGGAAAGATTTGATGAAAGATTTTTTAGCTTTTCTGTCAGGCACCCACGGAACCCTTTTGTATAAAGGGCGGAACCCTTTAAAGGGCTCCTTGGTCCGTGGACGCTCCTGTCCACTTTTGGCTATAAATAGAAGCCCATTGTTTTCCCATTTCTTCACCACTTGTAAGCACATCTTCTCCACCTTTGTTGCATACATTTAGATCAATCATTAACAATGTAGTAACATACATTAAACACCCTAATGATCATGATCATAATGCTTCTAACATTCATCTTTGTTGTAAGCATACTCTTTGATCAACCAAGGAAATATTGGAGATCTAGCCATCCCCAATCACCACAAGTTGAAGATCTATCACAAGAAGTTTAGGGAACTTGTGATCTTCATCATGAAGGCTTCCTATCAATGGAAGTTCATTTAGAAGTAGTTATTCATATCCATTAGACATTTGTGTCATGGATCATTTGTGTAAACATCATTGCATCATAACAACACTTTCACCAAACTAGATTAGATGGTTTATGTGTTTGTGCCATAAAACACAAGGTTTATTATATTGGGCCATAAAACATATTGGGAGTGGTTGTACCCTTGTAAAAGAACTCGACATCTAGCTTAGTTTCGGAAATATTGTATAGGCGATGTTAGGTTGGTTCTACCTCGAACTAGAACCCGGTATTTAGCTTTGTACTGGAAAAAGTGTAAGCGACGATTGTAAGGTTTTCTCTGCCGAGAAGGGAGCTTGTTAATTTAGTGAAGTAACTCTCGAGTTGGGTACTCGGGGAGTGGAGTAGGGCGGAAAGGAGATCCGTGACCGAACCACTATAAATCCTCGTGTTCGGTTTGCACTTTCCTTTCTTTATCTCTTTACTTTTATACTTGCACTATACTATTGTTTGTGATGTGGTTTGATGTTCATGATTGTGTGACAACTTGGTTTACCATGCTTTATATTAGTCACAAACAATAATTGGTACTTTCTTATTATAACAAGCTTCATAAGCGATTTGATACTAAAGATCTAAAGTTTTTTAAACGGTAACGTATTCACCCCCCCTCTACGTTTCCACAATTGGTACCAGAGCCACGTAGCTCTTATTTTCAAAACAAATGGTTTTTAAAATAGAGTACGATCCATGTATCAAATTACCATTGAAGCGAAAAATAATATGAAAAATGTTTTGCTTGTTATACTTAGAAATTTTGTTGTTAAATGTAACTTTGTATACAAGCTTGAAGGTTTTCTTGAAAAATAAAATAAAAGTGTGTTGAAAGAACTAGTAAGTATTGTATTGTGTGCTTATAGAAAATTTACGAAGAAATATGATTTTTAAGGAGTGTTTGGGATAACTATAAATTTAGTTGAAAAATCACCTCCGTAAATGTTTAAGATAAGTTACATAAGTAGATATGTTGTTAAATATGTGTATTATATGTTTACTATGAAATCTAGTAAGTCACACACGTTTTCTCTATGTCAAATACTAGTTTTGGTGAATCTGTCTCAGAGGACCACGACACCAAATCTTATAAAGGGCGGATCCTTTTATTTGGTTCCGTGGAATCCGTGTGTACAGTATGCAGTTTTTTTGGCAACTTCAAAAAATCATAACTAATTAACCGTAAGTCCGTACGAGTCGAGCCACCTATCATTTTAAAGGGAATTGAGTCTACTTTCACTTAAAAATACTTTCATGGCCTGAGTCTAATTTTAAATAAGTAAAATAGACCAAATACTACAGTATGTCTAAAATATTAAGTTTCGCTTTAACATAAAAACTCAAAATTTTGAATCAAACAATTTAAGTTGGTATTCTTAGAACTTTGATACAACTTCTTTTGAAACTAATTAATTTGGTAATATGTTTAAAGGAAACTAATCAAGCTTGGTATACATCGTCATAGTTAAACTCTAAATGACGAAAAGTGTTTGTCTTGTCACACTATGCTTAATGACCACTTGTTTATGTTGTTTGCATATATGTTGCTTGCTTATTTTCAAATTATTGTTTTCACTTGTTTGTTTGCATAATATAAGTAGCAATCTTGCCATGTTATTTATTCACTTGCTTGACGATTTCTTGTTTATGCACAATAGGATATTTGCTAGATTTTGTACACTTAGTTGAAAAATTGTTTTACCATCACTTATAGACTTAGATCACTTCCTTTGCATAGGTTATACTAACATCTCGGATAACTTATGAAATGTCATGACTCGCTTAGCAATGAGTACTAAGTAAATTAGTCAAGTACTTTGAAAAATGGAGGTTTTAAGAGAGTGTTTGGTACAAGGACAAAAACAATGTTGTATGATGTAATTTATTTGTTTTTACTTTGTAGGATGATAATATGACTTAAAACAATGTTGTATGCTAACCGGTTTATGCAGGTGGATAGCACAAGTGTGTTATCAAATTTTACCCATTTTCACTTTTATGTGAAAATCATTAGCCCTTGGTCAAAGTCTATGCTCCACTATGTTTGTATATGTGTTATCGACTTTTCCTAACTATAAGTAATTAATGTCACATGTTTTAAGCAAAATTTCAGGTTTCGGAAAACTCCCCGACACCTAAAAAATGGGTCTGTGAACTTTTCTGGTGTCCACGGATCAGACGGCACCAAAATGTTGGTACCGTCTGTTATGCATTTTGGTACCGCCATACCTGTACAGGCGGACCAGCCGGCACCAATTTAAGGGTTCCGCCTGTGTAAAGAAATGGTGCCGTGGATCCTACAGGTAAGTTGTTGAATTTTACTAAATCCCGCAATCTAATTTACCAAATCTCGTTTCTAGGATACTTGTTAATGCATATCTTTCATATCTCACTCAACACATCCTCAATGGATTAACTTGGGATGTTCGACATGATCTTAGACTCTTCCATCTCATTAGAAACTACCATCTTTGTATGGATTAACATCAAATAAAACACATCTCTCCGTGAATCCTTAGCTCCATAAATCGACACATTCAGGATGGTCATTTTCACACCTACACTGTTACTTTTCCTTAAGCTTAGCATTTCTTAAAGCAAAGTCAAAATGACTAAATCCTCAACCTCAAATAAACCACTAGGATTAGCATTCGATCTTGTTGCTTCATTAAACTTGAACTCTTCATCCTCAGACTCATTACCTCTCAACATCTCATCACCCATTCAAGATGTGAACTTTCTAAACTTAAATACTCCAACTCCACCACCAAAATCACCCATCATTATGACTACTTCACAACCATCCAAAACACCTTTACAACCAAAGTCTCCAAAACTTGTACTTTGTGCAACACCACCAACATCTCCTCACCCGTTTGCGGATGACTTAGATGACTTACCAAGACTAACAAATCTGGACTCATTATTTGCAAAGATATCATACACAAGTCTATCATATGACTATAGATATTGTTTTGTATCTACATGTATTGCCTCACTTGGTTAACATGAAAATAATGTGTCATCCTTCAAGACGATAAGTATTTACATAGAGTCATAACTCACACGTATGTTAAAGACATACTATCAAGTCTTGTTATCCTTGAGTTCAATCTAAGCTTTATAATCTCAACAAATTAGGATTGACAACTTAAGTATTTCATCCGAAATATTCAAGTATATGCGACTTACGATTGTAGTCATTAAAAGTCATATCCGAAAAATCAACACCCAAGTATTTTAACAACATATGTTGAAACACTTATCCAAAACAAACAACCCACTGTGCCACTTATCCCTCTTTAATACCTACTATCCCTCTTCCATCTTTTGGCACCATTAAGCGTATTGCTCATGAACTTCCAAGAGCATCCTTTAAATCAAACGTGCCCTTTCAAGGTGAACCTATACCTCAAAGCTTTATAGACATAACCAAAACTTCAAGCACTTCACCCACTAGTTGTAGCAACCAATGAACCATAAGAATTAGTATCCGTACTTTTTGTGTTCAACATCTATGAACAAATAATCAACCTAAGTACTCCCATAGCACAACAAACCCCTACATCACCACATCCTTATTTAGACACACTAGAAGACCTACCACCTAGATCAACCATCCTTTCCACATATAGATAATTCATTGTGGCTAGAACCTCAACTATCAAATAAGCATGGTGCTCTTGGTAATTGTTGTCAATTTCCACTAGGTATAAGTAGTACTACCTTCACAAATTATCAAAGCATTGGTAATACTTTGTCGTTAAACTTCTGCATATATTTCGTTAAACCTCAAATCAATATTTTAACAACATATGTTAAAATGCAATCTCAAAGCCAACATCATACACCCCAAGCAACAATGACTTTTGAGGAGGATACATAAGAAACTCGAATGAATTCATCTTGTCATCATCTAGTGAATATAATCTTGAGACCAAGTTTATTTAGATTGGACTATCCGATTCAAACACTTTGGCTTCATATCTTCATTTAGGAAAACATGATGTTTTGAAGAACATTATGACTAAGATTCATGCGTTAAGCTTTCATCTTGTTAAAAGGATATTGTATATCTTATGCATCATTCTTGCGACATAAATAGTTGTGTTACAAGAGATTTCATTACACCTCATTGGCTAAATGATCTTGAAACAAACACCTACAAGTTCTATGAACTAGCATATCCAATTCATCTTGTCATACTTGTTTTCATAAGCATGATAACTTTATCCCATGGGATAATCTCATTTGTTGAAAGATACTATTTGTATCTATTTTCTTTCAAGCGTACATCATAACCTAACCTTGCTCAAACCGAGTGCACATCCAAGGTTAAAACTACACATCTCTAGAACATACACATTATCTATTGAAGTTAGTAACCTTATTTAGATTCTTGTCAAATAATTTCCAAAGAGCTTTCTTGAGAACATTCTTAATTTAACATATTCTATTCCCTAGTCTTAGATAAATCAAATCACTTTTAAAGTGTACACTTCAACATTAAAGATGTCATCCATTAGATCATACAATTAGCTATGTAATTTAAACAACCTTAGAATCTAAACACAATATTAAAACATATTGTTTATCAACACACCATTGTTAAAATTCATGTGTATAACATGACATCTTCATCACCTTAGTTATATTGTATATTAGTTGTGTCACATTAAGCCAAGTATTGGTAAACTATCATCTTTTATGCACTTTAATAGGCAAAAGTATGAGTTCCCATCTTTCTAACATGAGAATGACTACTGGAGAACCTATTGCACTAGAAACTCAATTTGACCTAACGGTTGAATTGCTTCTTGGAGAGAAGTTGGGTATGTGGAATCACCCGTAAAAATGGTCGTGTTTAGCCTTAATTGAGCACCGCTAGTAATAGTCTCATATTCATTCTCCAACTTGAAAAATCTGTTTTCCTATACTTGCCTAAAGTAAGTGTCAAAACATTGATAGTTTGCCTCGCCTTAGGAATACTAATCAAACAAGTAGTATATATGATTTTTCATTTAAAACCAATTGCATTGCACTTACATGTGTTGATTACATGTTCTTGTTTGATACGATAAGTTGATTTGACATTATCTTAGTGTTTTGACAACTATTTGATTGATAGTTAAATGTGTAAACCTTAGTACGGTTTTATCTTTATAATGCTTGTATTCTTGTCTCATGCTATTAAACGTTTAAACCTAAACTTGATTTGCATGATACTTACATTTGAATAAATTTTAGCATGATTAACATGTTACTTATGAAATCATAATATGTCATTTTGATACGTGATAATTTTGATATGATATGTTTGTGTTTGAAAGCTATTAGTTGGCATTCATTGTATCTATGTATAGTACGATCCAAATGATACATGCTCCAAATTGTTATGTCTTAAACATGGCTTGCATGAATCTTTCATCTTATTTCTTTTGCTTCTTGTCACACTATTTGTTTGCTACATGTGCACATATAATATGTCAAAGTGCTTTTGGTATGACAAACTTTTAGAAGCCTTTTTATCTTACAAATTAATCACATAGATTGTTGTGTTAATTTACAAGCCAAGTATGCTTAAGCGTCTAAGTCTAACGACAAAACAATCTCAAAATGAAATGTCTTGAATAAAGTTGTATTCTTGCATAATATGATTGTCTTGATGCTATCTTGTATGGTGATTTCTTGTCTACTAAAGTGCAATGTGTTTTTGCTTATATAATATGTTATCATTTGATTTCTATCATGTTAACATCTTTTGTACTAACAAATTTGTTTTGTAGGTTGATAACAAATCATTTGTTATCTCAATTGGTTCTAACTTTTATATGCTCATTTTGCATAATCCCCTTTATTGCTACGTAGATTAGTACTATGCTTTATAGGACCCCTACACTTGCATATAGTTTAAAAGCATATAGAATTAAGTTCTAGAGGGTTGGCTTTGCATTTTTGTCTTTCAACCGACCTCTTTCCAAATCTCATTTTTGCTTCCGCTTTCAAAAAATAACCTCCATCATTATTTAGTTATAACAATACTCTAATCCTCTTTACTTCCTATTAGGAAACCACATGCCTCATCATACGATCATCTCGTATTAATCGAGAAGAGGTACGTGACTTTAAGGATGAAGTTCATTGTATGCTAACCATCATCCAGAAAAACATCACTAAGCTCATCTCTTTCGTTAACCCGAAAAACCTCCTAAACACTTTGTTGTCATTCCTTATTTGATACATTACACATTATGTTGGATGTCCACCAACTAAGGGGGAGAGAAATCCATTCACATAATTGTCTTTTGTCAAATTTTATGTCTCTTAGACTCTAAAATACCAACACATAGGCAAACACCACTTAGCTAAAATCGGTTCACGAAACCACAACTAGTTCAACCTTTTTAACCTTATATCACAAGTTTGCACCAATACCTCATCAAGTGAAAAACACATCATGTGTTCTACAAACTTCTTCATCTCCACAATCAACGAATCTAGGATTTTCCTTAAACTAGCACCTTATAACTTCACTATCTAGAACACCATCATAGGATCTTATCCTTTTCTCGCTTGACATATATCATGCATGTCATTGTCAGTACAAACGATATATTAATCAAAACAACCATTTCCAACACGTGGTCCATCCAACTCTCACTTATATGATGTCATTCTCATCCTCATATAGGTACTCATTATTATTAGTAGTATTTTCCATATTGTCTTCACTTCTTTTCAAAGTGATAATCATCCATGTCGGTCAAAACCATGCTAATACTACCTTTCCCATTGTCACCTAGAATAGGTCATTTTTATAATCCGTGTCAATCAATGAACGAATTTATCTTCATGTTATCACTTTTATATATTCTTAGATAGAACGCATTATTGATTATTTTTGGGTTGAAGCATATGAGAACTTGCTCATAACAATAGGTTGTTAGTATCAATAAATCATTCAAATCATAACCCTTATGCATCATTGAAATGCAATGTCCATTCACATATTTTTTCCTCTTAGCTTTGGTCACTTGACGTGACGAAAGGATTGCATGAGTCCATATTTTTATATTTGCTATACATACGAGTTTCTAACTCCTTAATAGCTTCCTACCTAATCACCACCACCTTCAATCACCACTTTCACTAATCATCACCACCATGGATTAGCGAAAACTTGCTTTTGTAAATGTCAAGTCATCTACCATCATCACATGAATCCTACTAGTAAACCGACACCAACACTAGCACCACTAGTGGCACACCTGGTGGAAGACTTCATATCTTCTTTCTAGGAATTATTTTGTAGGCTTTTATCATATTATATTCTCACTTTTCTTATGATTGTAATTAGGAGACTACACTTCATGAGATCTTTGATTATATCATTTATCACATATATTCATCTCATTTTTCTTTGTGAAAAAGATGAAATATATTGCACTAATGTTTTTTATTGTAGGTTCATCATCATATACACTCGATTGTATATAACTTACTCATCTAAGGATGAAGTTTGCATCAATTATTTTTCTTATTTTAGGTGCTTCTTGACGCCCTAGAGCAAGGGGAGCTTCCGTCAAGAATTTACTGAATGCATCTTATACACACTTTGTTGTATAACACTTACTCGTCCAATGACGAATATAGTTTTGCACTAATATTTGTTTTGTAGGTTTTTAATCATACCCTGACGCCTCAAACAAGGGGGAGCAACCGTCAAGGGGTAGCATGCACGCATTTAGCATCATTCTCACTTTTCAAACAAGCATTTGTGCTTCGATAAAAAGTGGAGAAAATAGGCTAACATTGCTATGCATTTTTCTTTTTCATATATTTCTCATAATTTTTGTTGCATAAAACTAACCTTGATGTAGGTTAAGCCTCTTTATTTGATCCATGGATCCGCTGCCAAATAAGGGACGGATTGAAGTAGACGATTTAACTTCACTAGGGATGATGCAAGCTCGCCTTTTTGGGGAGAAATTAAGTTAAACTCCAAGGACACGCCCTTTTTGTTTCGACAAAAGGGGGAGAAGAGTGTAAAAGGAGAAGGTAATGTAAAGGTAGTAAGGATACAAGTAAGGGACGGATTGAAGTAGACGATTTAACTTCACTAGGGATGATGCAAGCTCGCCTTTTTGGGGAGAAATTAAGTTAAACTCCAAGGACACGCCCTTTTTGTTTCGACAAAAGGGGGAGAAGAGTGTAAACGGAGAAGGTAATGTAAAGGTAGTAAGGATACAAGTAACCTTTTACATTTTACTTTCTATTACGTTTACATATATTTGTCATCATCAAAAAGGGGGAGATTGTTAGTGCAAATATTACGATATTTAATCTATACAGTCTCGTTTGTTTTGATTGATGACAAACATGTAACTTGTAATACATAACGTAAAATGTACAAGTTACTTGTAATCACACTTTGTCTCAACATACATTCAACACCTCTCGATGTCTCAAGTCCTCGTATGTTACAACACAGGTTCGTACATGTTTGTTATGTGGCATTATGATCAAACCCATTAACAAATCATTTAGAATGTTTAAAATACATTTAGAGTCACTAAGTATTTTAATAGGTTAACCATTCTATTTCGAACCTCATTTTACATTTTGCATTCGCAAGTATTTCAAAAGGTAACTAGACATTTTATTAACTAGTTACATAATACATTTTACAAGTTTACCTTGATAAACCTTTTAATCTAAAAATTGAAATACATGTTACATCATGTCATGCATCATCTTTGAAATCCTTGGAAGATCACTTGAATATTTTGGTTAGATTGATACTCAATATATCAAATGTGATCTTAGTAAGATTTGGTAATATCTTGGAAAGATTTGAAGAAAGATTTTTTAGTTTTTCTGTCAGGCACCCACGGAACCCTTTTGTATAAAGGGCGGAACCCTTTAAAGGGCTCCTTGGTCCGTGGACGCTCCTGTCCACTTTTGGCTATAAATAGAAGCCCATTGTTTTCCCATTTCTTCACCACTTGTAAGCACATCTTCTCCACCTTCTTGCATACATTTAGATCAATCATTAACAATGTAGTAACATACATTAAACACCCTAATGATCATGATCATAATGCTTCTAACATTCATCTTTGTTGTAAGCATACTCTTTGATCAACCAAGGAAATCTTGGAGATCTAGCCATCCCCACTCACCACAAGTTGAAGATCTATCACAAGAAGTTTAGGGAACTTGTGATCTTCATCATGAAGGCTTCCTATCAATGGAAGTTCATTTAGAAGTAGTTATTCATATCCATTAGACATTTGTGTCATGGATCATTTGTGTAAACATCATTGCATCATAACAACACTTTCACCAAACTAGATTAGATGGTTTATGTGTTTGTGCCATAAAACACAAGGTTTATTATGTTGGGCCATAAAACATATTGGGAGTGGTTGTACCCTTGTAAAAGAACTCGATATCTAGCTTAGTGTCGGAAATATTGTATAGGCGATGTTAGGTTGGTTCTACCTCGAACTAGAACCCGGTATTTAGCTTTGTAACGGAAAAAGTGTAAGCGACGATTGTAAGGTTTTCTCCGCCGAGAAGGGAGCTTGTTGATTTAGTGAAGTAACTCTCGAGTTGGGTACTCGGGGAGTGGAGTAGGGCGGAAAGGAGATCCGTGACCGAACCACTATAAATCCTCGTGTTCGGTTTGCACTTTCCTTTCTTTATCTCTTTACTTTTATACTTGCACTATACTATTGTTTGTGATGTGGTTTGATGTTCATGATTGTGTGACAACTTGGTTTACCATGCTTTATATTAGTCACAAACAATAATTGGTACTTTCTTATTATAACAAGCTTCATAAGCGATTTGATACTAAAGATCTAAAGTTTTTTAAACGGTAACGTATTCACCCCCCCTCTACGTTTCCACAGGTGTAATTTATTATAAATTAAACTTTTTATATTTCTTATCTTTATTATCATTAAATAAAGTTTAATTTATAATATAAAAAGTTTAATTTATAATAAAAGTTTAATGATAATAAAGATAAGAAATATAAAAAGTTTAATTTATAATATCTTTTTTATTAAAATTTTTACATACTTAGTAATTTATACTTTGTTATAACCGGGGATGGAGCAAGAGTTCCCGAAGGTGCCCGGGACCTTTATGGATTTTTTTTGATGCAGTGTTAATTTTTTTTGAAGACATTTAAATTCACCTGGTTAATCGAAATGTGTTTTGATATTACAGTTTTAAAACATCTGTGTATCCAGTCATATTTGGTCCTGGTGCCCGAGACCTCTAGTTCACTAAAAGACATCTTTTTAAAAAGATAGTGATTATGGTAACAACATGTCGTAATTAGTGATGTTGATAGCGACTTGCTTTAGGAAGTCACAAAATTAGAGACAAGATTATTGACATGTTGCAAAAAGTCATAATTTTGCGTCACTAGTAGCGATCGGTTCTTAGAATGTCATAAGCTAGCGGCATGTTTAGCTACTTCTTTAAAGATGTCACGAAATTAGAGACATAGTTAACAACATGTTGCAATAAGTCGCAATTGTTGCGACACTATTGGCGATGTATTTTTTATATGTCACAAATTAGCGGCACGTTTAGCGACTTCTTCAAAAACGTCACGAAATTAGAGACGTAGTTAACAACATGTTGCAAGAAGTCACAATTGTTGCGACACTAGTGGCGATGTACATTTTATATGTCACAAACTAGCGACACCTTCAACGACTTGATTGGTGACATCGTATTTTTTGCGACTTTTTAGTTGACTTAGAAGACGTGCAAGTCACTAAACATGTCACTACTTGGGTCGCAAATTTGCGACATAACTTCTTGAGTCGCTAAACATGTCACCAAATGGCTTATTTTTTGTAGTGAAACCAAACGCACCCTTAGATTTTGAGGATATTCCTCACTAGACTTTATGACCAACTAGCTACGAATTTTCCATGATATCTCTGTATTATTGTAAGAGATAAAAAAATTCATTAAAGCAATATTATTGGTGTAGCCTATATTACAGATGAGAGGAAATTTCTTATTGCAAATTATTGGTCTCTATCAATGTTAAATAGTCCACAGTTAAATCACGGGCTTTTATTTTTCAACTAATTCAATATTCTGTTTTCACACAAACACAATCACTACTGGCCATTTGGTTTGAAAATTCAAACAGTGAATCTTTATTTTCTTTTTTTTTTTCATTGACCAAAATACCATACGAGTGGTTGTTGTTTCTCAACATCCTCATTCCACAAACACAAAACACTTTTTCGTTGACCAGATCTGTTTTTCAGTTCGTTTCTGATCTATCCCCAAACGTGTAACACCAGTTTGTTTCTCATTGCATAATTTTTACATACAAACACACTCTTTCAATGGCTTCTACTTCAGTTTCATCCATTCAAAAGAGCTTCAAGTATGAAGTCTTCTTAAGCTTTAGAGGCGAAGACACTCGAAAGAACTTTGTTGATCACTTGTATCATGCTCTTACACAAAAAGGTATTGTAACATACAAAGATGATGAGAATATTAAGCAAGGGAATATGATCAGTGATGAGCTTATTAAGGCCATTGAAGACTCAAAATTTTACATTATTATTTTCTCCAAGAACTATGCTTCATCATCTTGGTGCTTGCAAGAGCTTGCTAAGATTATGGAATGCCAGAAGATGGACGAGCACACTACTTACCCCGTGTTTTATAATGTGGAGCCCACTGAAGTTCGCAAACAAAGTGGGTCAGTTGGAGATGCATTTGCAAAACATAAAGACGAAAAAGATGCAAGAAAATGGAGAGAGGCTTTGAAAGAAGCATCTGATTTGGCTGGGTTTGAGTTGAAAAGCATTGCTAATGGGTAAGTAAATTTCTTCATCATAACTATGCAATATTTTTTGAAAGGGTGGGGAGTTGGGTTATGTTTCATCTCAAAACAGGCCAGGAAAATAATGTTTCTTCATCATAGAGTTTATGGTTCGTCATTCTTTAACACACTGTCGTCAAACTTACAATCCGTGGAATGAAACCACATATTTGTTTTCACCTATATTATTCTTTTTTATAAGGGTATAGACTATAGAGAAGGAAGCGCTAGCGGTGGTCATTTTGTCATTTGTATATACCACATGCTTTCTGAAACTCTTCTTGGAATTTACATTTAGAAAGTTTAAATGTGAGTGGTAGAGCATTATTTTTCTCTCTTTTGTCCTTACACTTAAACTGGCCGGTCCTCTATGTACAATGGAAAGTTCATGATTTCATGTGTATGGTTTGTTACCATGAACAAGTGGCTCTTTTCTTTTATCCTGGTAGACGCAACGGGTTTCAACGGGTAAAAACCCCTCACTTTAACAAACACATCTGTTATTCATTCACTACTTACTACAAATCATACATACTTATATCACAATTTACTTCATGTATGATTGTATGTCAGTATTAAAGATCTGAAAAATTGTTCAGGAATTTTCACAAGCTAATTGAATCTTTATTTAACGTATAGGCATGAAGCTAAGTTCATAGAGGAAATCGTTAAAAAGATTTCCGTACAGTTAAGTTTCATCAGTTCGAGTATTGATGGAAATTTAATAGGCATGGAGCCCCGTGTAAACGAAGTAATTTCATCTTTAAAACTTGATGTTGGTGATGTTCGCATGTTAGGGATATGGGGGATGGGAGGTGTGGGGAAGACAACTTTGGCAAAAGCTATTTTTGAAAAGATATCCTTTAAGTTCGAAGGTGTAAGCTTTATTGACAACGTCAGGGAAGTTTCAAAAGCCTCTTCGGAGGGTCTAAAGAAGTTGCAGAAACAAGTACTGAAGGATGTTTCTGGCATTAAAGTAAGCAGTGTTTCTGGCAGTATGATGCAAACGAGGATGCGTGGTAGAAAGATACTCGTTGTCCTAGATGACGTCGATGATAAAAACCAGCTTGAGGGGTTAGCCGGTGACTGTAATTGGTTTAAGCCGGGAAGTAGAATTATAATTACAACAAGAGATAAGCAAGTACTGGTAGCCCATGGAGTGAGATCGATTAAAGCGAAGTTGTTATCTCAAGCGGAAGCGGGTCGCCTCTTCAGTAGATATGCGTTTGGAAGAAAGGACCCGATTCAAGGGTACGAAGAGTTATCAGGAAAAGTTTTACAATATGCTGATGGTCTTCCTTTAACGATCGAAGTTATGGGCTCACATCTTCGTGGTCTAGATGAGTCTGAATGGAAAAATTACATAGAAAGACTAAAAAAAATTCCATTTAAGGATACTATGGATGTATTGAAAATAAGCTTTGATGGTCTAGAGGATGATCACAAAGAAATATTCTTAGATGTTGCATGCATACTAAAAGGCTGGGGCAAAGAAAATGCAATTAGAGTGCTTGAAAGCCGTGGATTTTATGCTGGATATGGTTTAAGAGTTCTTGAGCACAAATCTCTCATAACTATTTCTGAAGGTGGGTGCTTGGGGATGCATGATCATTTAGAAGAAATGGGTAAGGATATTGTTCGTCGGTCACACCCTGAACCTAACAAACATAGCCGATTGTGGATTGCTGAGGAAATTAAAGATATATTGTCTAATGACATGGTAAGAAACTAAGAGCATCTACAATGCTTCAAATGGGCAAAAGCTTTTTACTATTCTAAAAAGTCTTTTGGTACTATTTTTAGCATTGGATCAATAGCTTTTTGAAAGCTTTTTGAAAAGCTTTACACAAAGACTTAGCATACACCAAGTCTTTCTCAAAAACTTTAGTTTATAAGCATAGTATGCGTTTAATGCATTAAATGCTTCAAGTCATTGAAGACTTGAAGCATTGGGGATGCTCTAAGAATCATGATTTAGAGTAATAAAAAAAAGTTAACTACATTTTTGATACATGTGATTTGCTAGATATTTTATTTTTGGTCCAATAGTTTAAAAAGTTTCGATTTTGGTCTAAAATGAAAAATTTATTGCGGGTTCGGTCCAAAATTTCTAGCTCTATGTTCCACCGTTTTATATTTTGTATATTTAGGTATATTTAGACAAAATAAGTTACGTTAGTTTTCATAAAAAATCGCGTAGCAAATGTCATCTTCCTCATGGAATATAGGTTTTCCCCAAATTCACTTTCTCCCTCTAATAATCATTCAAAAATTCATTAAATCGATTTGGATAATCATTCAATTCGTTCTATATCATCTTCATTCACTCTCAATTTAATCAGTGATTTTGGGTGTTTTGAAATTAAAGGTTTTTATTTTTCGATTTCAGGGTACCCAAGAAACAAAATGTCTATACTTACGGATCTCATCGGATTCAAGAGCTGAAATTGCAGTAAAAGGTCTAGCAAAAATGAAGGCTCTTAGATTTATTCATATAGAGGATTTTTTTCCGAGGAACATTGTTCAATCTGATGAAGTTAGCGAATACCTTCCAAATTCCTTACAATATATAAGATGGAATGGATTTCCTTTTTCGAGTTTACCGAATACATTTAAAGAAAAATATCTTGTTGGAATTGAAATGGAATTTAGCAATGTTGTTCAACTTTGGGAAGATGGAGAAGGAAAGGTAGAATAATGGTTAATTTTTTGTTTTTCATCATTCATTATGATCCTATATATCTATTGGTTTGTCATTGCACCAATATTAATTCTTTTTTCTACTTATGTTAGGTTGTTCATAAGCTAAGGTTCCTCACCTTCCGTAACTCAAAATTACAGACCTTTGACCTTAGTTTGGCTCCAAATCTTGAGCAGTTGACTATTCACTATTGTCATGATTTCGTAGAGCTTCATATGCCTGCTCATCATCTAAAGCTCGAACATCTTGACCTCATTGGTTCAAAGTTGAAGACCATTCACCTCGGGAGTATTCCGAATCTTGAGATGCTTATACTCATTGGGTGTAATGATTTGGTAGAACTTCAAATGCCCGCTAAAAGTACAAAGCTCAAAAAGATCGACCTCAGTCATTCAAAGTTGAAAAACCTTCACCTCGGGAATTCTCCGAATCTTGAGGCGCTAATACTCGATGCCTGTAATGAATTGGTAGAACTTCAAATGCCCGCTGAAAGTACAAAGCTCAAAAAGATCGACCTCAGTCATTCAAAGTTGAAAAACCTTCACCTCGGGAATTCTCCGAATCTTGAGGCGCTAATACTCGATGCCTGTAATGAATTGGTAGAACTTCAAATGCCCGCTGAAAGTACAAAGCTCAAAAAGATCGACCTCAGTCATTCAAAGTTGAAAAACCTTCACCTCGGGAATTCTCCGAATCTTGAGGAGCTTATACTCGATGCCTGTAATGAATTGGTAGAACTTCAAATGCCCGCTGAAAGTACAAAGCTCAAAAAGATCGACCTCAGTCATTCAAAGTTGAAAAACCTTCACCTCAGGAATTCTCCGAATCTTGAGGAGCTTATACTCATTGGGTGTAATGAATTGGTAGAACTTCAAATGCCCGCTAAAAGTACAAAGCTCAAAAAGATCGACCTCAGTCATTCAAAGTTGAAAAACCTTCACCTTGGGAATTCTCCGAATCTTGAGGCGCTAATACTCGATGCCTGTAATGAATTGGTAGAACTTCAAATGCCCGCTGAAAGTACAAAGCTCAAAAAGATCGACCTCAGTCATTCAAAGTTGAAAAACCTTCACCTCCGGAATTCTCCGAATCTTGAGGCGCTAATACTCGATGCCTGTAATGAATTGGTAGAACTTCAAATGCCCGCTGAAAGTACAAAGCTCAAAAAGATCGACCTCAGTCATTCAAAGTTGAAAAACCTTCACCTCGGGAATTCTCCGAATCTTGAGGAGCTTATACTCGATGCCTGTAATGAATTGGTAGAACTTCAAATGCCCGCTGAAAGTACAAAGCTCAAAAAGATCGACCTCAGTCATTCAAAGTTGAAAAACCTTCACCTCAGGAATTATCCGAATCTTGAGGCGCTTATACTCATTGGGTGTAATGAATTGGTAGAACTTCAAATGCCCGCTAAAAGTACAAAGCTCAAAAAGATCGACCTCAGTCATTCAAAGTTGAAAAACCTTCACGTCGGGAATTCTCCGAATCTTGAGGCGCTAATACTCGATGCCTGTAATGAATTGGTAGAACTTCAAATGCCCGCTGAAAGTACAAAGCTCAAAAAGATCGACCTCAGTCATTCAAAGTTGAAAAACCTTCACCTCGGGAATTCTCCGAATCTTGAGGAGCTTATACTCGATGCCTGTAATGAATTGGTAGAACTTCAAATGCCCGCTGAAAGTACAAAGCTCAAAAAGATCGACCTCAGTCATTCAAAGTTGAAAAACCTTCACCTCGGGAATTCTCCGAATCTTGAGGAGCTTATACTCGATGCCTGTAATGAATTGGTAGAACTTCAAATGCCCGCTGAAAGTACAAAGCTCAAAAAGATCGACCTCAGTCATTCAAAGTTGAAAAACCTTCACCTCGGGAATTCTCCGAATCTTGAGGCGCTTATACTCATTGGGTGTAATGAATTGGTAGAACTTCAAATGCCCGCTAAAAGTACAAAGCTCAAAAAGATCGACCTCAGTCATTCAAAGTTGAAAAACCTTCACCTCGGGAATTCTCCGAATCTTGAGGCGCTTATACTCATTGGGTGTAATGAATTGGTAGAACTTCAAATGCCCGCTGAAAGTACAAAGCTCAAAAAGATTGACCTCAGTCATTCAAAGTTGAAAAACCTTCACCTCCGGAATTCTCCGAATCTTGAGGCGCTAATACTCGATGCCTGTAATGAATTGGTAGGACTTCAAATGCCCGCTGAAAGTACAAAGCTCAAAAAGATCGACCTCAGTCATTCAAAGTTGAAAAACCTTCACCTCGGGAATTATCCGAATCTTGAGGCGCTAATACTCGATGCCTGTAATGAATTGGTAGAACTTCAAATGCCCGCTGAAAGTACAAAGCTCAAAAAGATCGACCTCAGTCATTCAAAGTTGAAAAACCTTCACCTCGGGAATTATCCGAATCTTGAGGAGCTTATACTCATTGGGTGTAATGAATTGGTAGAACTTCAAATGCCCGCTAAAAGTACAAAGCTCAAAAAGATCGACCTCAGTCATTCAAAGTTGAAAAACCTTCACCTCGGGAATTCTCCGAATCTTGAGGCGCTAATACTCGATGCCTGTAATGAATTGGTAGAACTTCAAATGCCCGCTGAAAGTACAAAGCTCAAAAAGATCGACCTCAGTCATTCAAAGTTGAAAAACCTTCACCTCGGGAATTCTCCGAATCTTGAGGCGCTAATACTCGATGCCTGTAATGAATTGGTAGAACTTCAAATGCCCGCTGAAAGTACAAAGCTCAAAAAGATCGACCTCAGTCATTCAAAGTTGAAAAACCTTCACCTCGGGAATTCTCCGAATCTTGAGGAGCTAATACTCAATGGCTGTAATGAATTGGTAGAGCTTAAAATGCCTGATGATAGTCTAAAGCTCCAATATTTCGAACTCTGTCATTCAAATTTGAAGACCCTTCACCTCGGGAGTATTCTGAATCTTGAGAAGCTTATACTCGAAGGCTGTAAAGATTTGGTAGAACTTCAAATGCCCGCTGAAGGTACAAAGCTCAAAGAGATCGACCTCAGTCATACAAAGTTGAAGACCCTTGACCTTGGGCTGACTCCAAATCTCAGATGGTTAAAGATTGAAAATTGTTATGCTTTGGTAGAGATTAATGCTCCCATTGGATGTGGGAGGTTTAAGTCTTTTGAGTTTGATAAACGGGATGTTCATAAGGCTTTATCTGAGTTACGTCTGATTGCAGAACCCACAGATGTTTGCCCATTGCACTCCGACAATGATTCTCCAAAGTTTCGGTTTGAATGTTATTATAAAGAAGATCGATATTCATCGTTTGGAAATCTTGAAAGGCTAATTTCTATAGGTCTGTGTGCTTGTACAAACCTTGGGAGTTTTTCAAGAAGCATTTGTGGATTACGAGGTTTAAGAAAGCTTACACTTGAAGGCAGTATTCCAGAGGTACCCCGGGATCTTGACCAGTTAGAATGTCTAGAGGAGCTAATTTTTTCATGTACAAATATCAGAAATCTTCCAGATAGCATTTGTAACTTGAAACATCTCAAATCTCTCGAACTTCATTCATGTTTGCTTCTGGAGAAGTTACCCGATGATCTTGGCCGAATAAACACTTTAGAGATGCTAATCATAACGGATTGTAACCATTTGCGAGATATTCCAAACAACATGGGTAAAATAAAATCTGTTATATCACCATGACGCAATTGACAGACCCACAGGAGCAGTCTATTCATGACGCAATTGACAGACCCACAGGAGCAGTCTATTCATGACGCAATTGACAGACCCACATGAGCCAATACATAAATAACAGGTACATTCTCCGTCTCTGTTTTTGTATTGATCGCTTACATGACAACAACTAATGTGTCTGTTTTATATATATTTTTACTTTCGATCCTGAAAACGTTATTTTTTCTAGCTTGATGTAATTGTTTATGTTTTTTTTCCCAGGCATTGTTGATTGTTTTCGCGTGCTTAGATTCTTCATCGCGTCACTTAATTGAAGCAAAGGATCATTGCTGATTGTTGATTATTTTCAAGTGTCTCTCACTCAAATCTGTTTTGGTCATTGATGATTTTTTCTGGTACACTTCCAAAAGTACTATCATTTGTAATTAAGTGTTTCAAATTATGATTTCTTTTATCTTTCAATATTACTATATCAGTACTTTTTATTTAACTGTTAGATTACATTATAATCCCCATTTTGGATTTTGTACTAATTATTGTGAATCATAGTAGAATTTGAAGTTGACTTCTAAGAAAGTCAAACTCTTTTCTTGATGAAAATGAACAGAATTTTATACGATGTTGGAGATGATAATGTAAATAATTAACTTAAGAAAGTGTTATAAGTTATGTATGATCACATAAATAAGCTCTACATTTGGATGAAATCATTAAACATAAAAGCATCTGATTTTTGAGTCAAACTATTGGCTTTCATTGAATTTTACTGAGATTTTTATGAAATTGAACCGACAAACATATTTCAGCGATACGGAATTATCAGAGCATCAACTATTTGTATTTTTGAAAGCCAGTGAGTAGTCATGTGTTGTCTTTGTCATGGTCGGGCTTCAAACTGTAGAATGTAAAATTCCGACAATAGTTTGACATGGTAAAACTGATCTAACGCAAAACTGTTGCTTATAACTAAAACCGCTTCAGTACTGACCACATACACGTACAGGACATGACAGCAAGCTTTGATGCTACAAACTCAGCTTCTTTGTTACAGTACATGGAACTGGTTTCATGCAGCAGAGTTGACTTCTTCAGAAAGTCAACTGCATTGCTGATGAAAAAGGTTCGAATGTTCGATTTTGATATAAGTTTGCATATTATCAAGTTATCATTTAAAGAAGTTTCAACTAAATAGGTGATTCACTCATGTCTCCAATTCATTAACAACTTTGAAGCCCTAAAACAAGTTTCAATCTTTCTTCTTTCTTAGACAAAGTTGAAGGTAAAACCATTCTTCATAAGCCAAAATGGAGCCTTAAGTCTTGCTTAATTAGTGAATCCTAATCAATTGATGGATTAAAATTTTAATATTTTATCATATGGATGAGATCCAGGGAAGATGAGCATGGAAGATGAAGGAATGGGGAAAAATATATATATTACAAAACTGCCTCTCTCGAATTTCCTGGCTTGGTTATATTTGGACGGTGTAGATTGTTTTCTAGGCTTTTTAGAATTTGATTTCTTTCTATTAGATCACATTTCATGGTAGGAAACCCCATCACCATCAGTTCATATTATGGTTTTATGTTATCCTGTTAATTTCATTAAGTATTCAGTTCCCATTTGCTACAAGATTTTAGGCAAACCTGGAAAAATGGCACCTCTTTTGTGTATTCTCTTGGTAGTCTAAATAAATGTCCTTCCGTTTAGGACACCTTTAAGAAGACTAGCGATTTCGTGTTGAATTGTTTCAAGGTGGGTCGAGGTCCCATAATGTCTACCGTTGCAGTGACATTGTTCTTAGTCTTATTGTCAAGTTTGTATAGTATAGTCAGGATTCAAAAGCGTTCAATGGAGACTTGAAGCATGAATCAAACTGATCATGTTCTTTTTGCCAATCATATACTTGATTCGTCGCTCATGAGTACGTTTCATTTTTATTTCCATAATTACGATCGCAAGTAAATTATGTGTTACAAGTTATAGAGTTAATTACATACACCGTCCTTGTGGTTTGGCAAAAATTACAGATCTTGTCTTCGTGGTTTTTTGTAAGTGGGTCATATCCATGTGGTTTTTTATTTTTACGGACCCAGTCCAAATTTTGACCCCAATCCAAACAAGCGTTAAAAAATGACATAACGTAACTTAGATGAATTAACGTGAGGGCTAACCTTGTAATTTGGGGTTTTTCTCTCAAAATACAAACCACAAGGAGGATTTATGTAATTTTAAAAAAAAAAAAAAAAAAAAAAAAAAAAAAAAAAAAAAAAAAAATTAGATTTCATTATACAATATTTTTTAAATTTTATTACAATAAATAATTAAAAAAAAAAAAAAAAAAAAAAAAAAAAACTTTTTTGAACATTTTTTTAATTTTATTAAAAAATTATAATAAATTTTTTTAAAAAATGTTAATTTTAATTTTATTATAATACATTTTTAAAAAAAATTAAATTTTATTAAAATATATATATAAATAAATTAAAAAATAAATTTAATTTTATTAAAATATTTTTTTAAACGTTTTCTAATTTTATTATAAAATTTATTTGTACATTTTTATAAGATTTTTGGACGTTTTCTACAATATTTTTTTGTTTTTGGACGTCATTATATGTTTTTGTACGTTTTGATCATTTTTTATACGTTGTTTTCATACATTTTCTTATAGTTTTATCAGTTTTTACACGCTTTTGTAAGTTTTATAAGTTTTCATATGTTTTGTTCTTTTTTATACGTTTTGTACGAAATCGTATAAAACATATAAAAAGGTACAAGAAACAAAAAAAAAACGTACAAAAATAGATAAAAATGTATAATAACGTCCAAAAACGAAAACAAAAAAAATAATCATATAATAATGGATAAAAACGTGCAATAACGTCCAAAAAACAAAAAGAAAAAAAAAAAAGTATAAAAACGGGTGAAATTGTACAAAAAGCGTATAAGAACGTATAAAAATTGACGTAAAAGTATAGAAACGTACAAAAACAGAAGAAAGCGTTTAAAAATGGATTAACAAATATTAAAACGTATAAAAATGTACACAAACGGATGAAAACATGCAAAAACGAATGAAAACGTATAAAACGTAGAAGACGTATAAAAACGAATGAAAACGTATAAAAACGCACGAAAATGTAAAATTTTAAACTTTTTTTTAACAAAATTAAAAAAAAATAAAATTAACAAAATAAAAAAAAAATTAATTTAAAATTATTATAATAAAATTAAAAAAAAAAATCGTATAATAAATTTTAAATATATATATTTTTTTTAAGAGTAAATTAGATAAATCATCCACGTGGGTTTTTTTTTACTGCTAACTACCAAAATGAACACATACCTAACCCAATATATTAAAATGAACCAATTTTTATTAATTTACTAATCTGAACTTTTTGAAATGTGTGCAACACATTAAAATCTTCTTTAATATTTCTCTTTCTTCTTTTTGTTTTTATCTTTCTAAAAAATAATTCTTATAAACCACCCACATCATATTTCTTCTCTTTTTCTTCACCACTTGGTCTTCCATCTTCATCTTCAAGACCAACCATGAAGTTTTGAATGTATACTATTCATGAACAAACATCAACGTGTATTTATAACTAGAAAACATGACTCGGCCCCTCCCCCCAGCTCTTCACTCTCCCACGCTCACCATCTCGCCCACCACCTCGCCCACCACCACCACCTCGCCCAACTATGCCCCAGCTCACCCAGCCCACGCCCCCGGCTCGCCCATCGCTTTTAAACTCGCCCAGGATCCCCTAACACTCGCCCAAACTCATCACGTGTAGCATTTATACTTTTCAATCGCCTAGAATGTCGCCTAAAGAAATGAGAGACACGTGTAGGGTTTAAAAGTTGTCTTGAATTGAATCTAACGGATCATATGCAAGAGTTCATTTTTGTAAAAACTATGGGCGAAGTTTATTTTCGTAAACATGTGCTTATTATGGTTCATTTTAAAAAATTACTCTATTTTTTAGGAGTGAAACCAAAATTTAAAAAAATCAGCCTTTTAGTTATGGATAAACTGCAAGTTAGGTCCTTTTTTAACGCCTGTTTGGACTAGGTTCAAAATTTGGACTAGATCCGTAAAAATCAAAAACCACAAGGACATAACTCGTTCAAAAAAAACCACAAAGACAATATCCGTAATTTTTGCCAAACCACAAGGACGATTTATGTAATTAACTCAAAGTTATATGATATATATAATTATATATGGAAAAAATTACACGTTTGGTTCCCGTGTTTTACCCTAAATAACAGGTTTAGTCCTTAAGTCGTTTTAATTACATCACACATACCTATTTTTGAAATTTGTTTCCCATTTAGTCCCTATTTTAAAAAGTAGGGATCATCTGTGTAATTATTTAGAGTTTTTTTTTTATTACGCGGATAGTCCTTATTTCCTATAATAGGGGCTAAATGGGCAACAAGTTTCAAAAATAGGTATGTGTGGTGTAATTAAAACGACTTAAGGACTAAACCTGTTATTTGGGGTAAAACACAAGGATCAAACGTAAATTTTTCTTATATATGATTCAAGTTTTTGCTTATTCCTTGGATCGATGATAGATAGACTTCATTACTATGTAAAAAGGTTCGATTATTCTGGGAGCATCAAATCCCTAACCAAAGCGAAAGAAAGCTACCAGACACAATCAGTTTGAAGCGACCTTCATGTACCCCCTCCGTCCCAAAATTATTGTCCCATATTGACTTTTTTAGTCTTTCTTCTTCAACTTTAACCATAATTATTTTTGTTTGTGTTATATAATACTTGATGAAAAATATATGAATATATTAGGTTTTAAATGTATTTTCATTTGGTATAATTTTCATCAAGTATTATATAACACAAATAAATATATTAATGGTCAAAGTTGAACAAAAAAGACTAGTCAAAGTCAAAGGGGACAATAAAAATGGGACGGAGGTAGTATATAAATAAAGAAACAAAGTCATAATATTTCTTTCTTCGATAGAACTTATTAAATGATTTGAATTAGGCGATCATGTATAATATTCAAAATTTCATGAATTTGTATATTGTGTTCATCAAGTGATTTAGTATTATTTACTACTACTACTAAATGATGGTTTGTATATTGTGTTCATCAAGTTGCCCTAACGAGGTGGTGGATCCGTAAAAGAGTGATCTAACCGTGGATGTGCAAAATGATGGTTTTATGGATATCACACGTAAGGGAAACAAAGGGAAGAATAATAGTCACAAGGCTAATTCTAATCAGCCTAAATCCCGTCCAGTCGGTAGAATCAGACTTAATAAACCAAAGCCGAACTTCTACCGCCCGTTGCTAAACCGCTAATGATCATGGGGCGTTTCTACCTCTGGTCCTAAGGAACATAATGTTCCATATAATTCTGGCCCGAATGTATCGAGGCCAAATGACAAGGGTGAGGCTACTACACACCGCAATCGCTTGTGGTGGAACGAATATTTCTGTGTCAAACACTTTCGACGTATTGAATGAAATGGTAGAGGATGAAGAATGTGGAATTTGAAAATCACGGGTTATACAGAGACGAAACAGATGAACGAAAATGGCGAATTTAACAAGAATAAATCTAGCAGCCCAACTATTAAGTCTCCTAGTGCTATGGAGGCTAAGGAACCTGAAGATTGCAATTAGAAAATGGAGGCTCTTTCCAAGAAGATACTCAGGAAAGCTGGTAGTTGGTCTAGCAAACCTGATTTGTCTTGTGGGTTTTGAGTTTGGTGAGCTTGGTGAGTCGAGGATGAAGTATTTGAACCTGATGATGATATGACTAGGTATATGTCCTCGTCTGGAGGTCAGCAACTAGAAGCTGATGATTTTGATTTTTCTGACGGATACGAGGCTCAGGTCTATGACTTACCTAGGCAAATGGAGGCTTTTTGTGATCAGTTTGATATATGGCTTAAGAGTCGTGTTAGGAAGTAGTTGCTCTTTCTTTGGTTTTTCATAAGATTCGCTTGTCTTTCTTATTTAGTGTGTAGGTTTGTATCACTATAGGTGATTGGTTTTGCCTATGTAACAGGCCAAGATGTAAGACTTCACTTTCATCCGTTGTACTAAATGTTTTTTTGGAGTAATATGTTTTACCGGGAAATTTCCCTTTACCAAAAAATAAAAGGTGATTAATATATATATATATTAAACGTGGTTGAAGACTACGTCATTTTGCACCCAATTTTTCCCGCCAAAAAAGTTGTTGTGCTGGCTATGAAGGGCTAACATATTGGCCTTCTAAGTGCCTTCTGCGATGACCCAGTCCCCAAATTGTCCAAAAAACATGATAAGTTAGATGTTACACATGTCCACCATCTAATGTATGAGATCAAGTTTTCCACCAACATTCAATCAATGGCTATGGTTACCTTAAAAGTACATTATTGTCCACTATCTAACGGCTACATTTTGGTTAATAATATAACCTTCTCCATTGTCTTATGCTAAGCAACCTGAACTAATCAGTTGATCAAGAAAAAAAGGAGGAAAAAAAACGGGCAAAAAATAACCACTGAAGTGTCTCAAATTTTACTAGAAGAGGTATGTTTCAAGTTTCCTTCATCTGCTTTGCTCTTTCTCCTGTCGTTATTGTTGTGTCCAAAAACGTAGTCTATATCATGATCCCCATGCATTCATGATAACGCTACACGCGTCGTTCGGGGTCAAGGAAACTTCCTTTCTTCGAGCAAGTTTTATAACACCCTAGGCAGTGAACCTAATCGTTGTAGTGTAGTAATTAGGATAAGCCACGGGTATTGATATCGTTCTCTAGGGTAATAGGAATGCTAGTAAGAAGTTACTACGCTAAGGTTAAGGTTGAGGAAGATTATTTTTGTATTTTTATATTTTATGAAATGGAAAGGTACGAATCTCGGGTATTGGATTTGGGGGGTTGGTATTTCTACCGATTACTCTACTATTATCTAATTATCTAAACTAAGGTTGTGGGAGTCTATGTCTAATTAATGTGTGCTCGTATGATAGTTTAAAGATGTGTTTACTTAGGTTGTACTACTCCTTAATTATCTTCTATTGGTGGTTGAGTTGTCACGTCCTTATTCTTAGTTGCGTTGTGTGTCTAAAGTTGTAGGGTATGCGCTTCTCCCTAACTCTTTGAACTTACCAAAGGGTCTCGTCTACAAAACCCACTAGGGATGATAAACTCTTACTCTAAGGCACTCTTTGGATAATTTAGCCTACAACTACTCAGGTAATCATATTCTAAGAGGTTCACAAAGATGAATCAAGCATTAAGTACACAACGAATGACCTATCGCATTACTAGATCATTGATCAACTCAGATAAGAAACAACCAATCAATATTCAATAATTAAGTTTCATACTTCCTAAGCAAACACACAAATAAATTAGCCGGACATGGAGAACATGCAAGCATACACACAAATAATCAAAGACATAATTGAATTAATGAAGTAAATACTTATCTTGATGTAAGATAGGGTTTAAAACCCTAAAATACTGTACAAGACACCTTAGGTTTGGTTTTAGGTTTTTACTCCAAAAGACTCTCCCTAAAACTGAAAATTCGGATTCTATATATAAGATTACATATGCGACGGCGTCACCTTATGTTTTGTGATGCCGTCGTGTCGCCCATTAGGGTTTCGCCTTTGGCCACGTTAACCTTGCGACGGCGTCACCTTATGTCCGTGACGCCGTCCTCTTCATTTCTCGACGTCGTCTGGGTTGCATCTAGGCCGTCTGAGTAGCAACGGCCTACTCTTTTAAAGCCCGGCGTCGTCACTTGAAAATAGGGTATTTGGCTACTTGATCGTCACAAAAATCCTCCGACGCGCCGCAATTAACACCGACGCCGTCGCCTCGTTTCAGCAGCTTTGAGTGTCTCGATTCGACTTTGGCCATTTTCTTCATATATTCGCGCCTTTTCGTCCAAATAAGTGCCATTCCAGCATTTTGCCTTCGAGAGACCTAAAAAGTGAAAAGGAACGATATTAAGCAATAACGGATACAAAAGTGATCAAATAAGGACTTAAACGACCCCTCAAAATGGTACCTTTTAAAACCTTATCAAATATCCCTACACTTGTTATTTGCTTGTCCTCAAGCAAATGTGCTTTTAGCCAATTAATTTATAAGTTAGGGGTCATAAAGCATTAATTCAAAACGGTCCACAACACATATAAGCCCCGCAAAAGTCATAACAAGCACGGAAATTACATACTAGCACCTCACATGGGGTGTTTGGGTACTCACATCTCTCTCGGCTGTATATATGAAATATAACAAATAGGAAATGGAAGATAAACACTCATTAACCGGTCCTAGTACATAGATTACCATAGGCTTGAGAATAGATTAAACCTCCATCGCTTTACGTAAGCACTAGGAAAGACTATCAAAGAGGTCTTTTAAAGGTTTGTAATTTTAGGCTTACGGTAGGGAAACAAGGGTTTGGTGGGATAGGCTATTTAGTGGTGGCAAGTCAAAAATCTCTGTGTTAAATGCATACGAAGAATGGCGTTGCTAAGCCAAGACTCGACACTCTAAAACTCTAGGTAACGGAAATAAACAAACATAAATTTAAAGGATAGATATAGGATGGTAGCCCGTATGTTTTTTTTTTTCACACTCTATATTTTTTTCTTTTTTCTCTTTTTCAATTTTTTTTTCGATTTTTTTTTTTTTTTCATACACTTTTACTCTACCATCCTCTATGGTGACATCAAAATGATAGGGATTTATAGGCACATCCCTACACTTGAGTTTTTATTACTCTAACACTAATTTGACCCGAATTGAAAAGATCAAATGCCCGCTGAAAGTACAAAGCTCAAAAAGATCGACCTCAGTCATTCAAAGTTGAAAAACCTTCACCTCAGGAATTATCCGAATCTTGAGGCGCTTATACTCATTGGGTGTAATGAATTGGTAGAACTTCAAATGCCCGCTAAAAGTACAAAGCTCAAAAAGATCGACCTCAGTCATTCAAAGTTGAAAAACCTTCACGTCGGGAATTCTCCGAATCTTGAGGCGCTAATACTCGATGCCTGTAATGAATTGGTAGAACTTCAAATGCCCGCTGAAAGTACAAAGCTCAAAAAGATCGACCTCAGTCATTCAAAGTTGAAAAACCTTCACCTCGGGAATTCTCCGAATCTTGAGGAGCTTATACTCGATGCCTGTAATGAATTGGTAGAACTTCAAATGCCCGCTGAAAGTACAAAGCTCAAAAAGATCGACCTCAGTCATTCAAAGTTGAAAAACCTTCACCTCGGGAATTCTCCGAATCTTGAGGAGCTTATACTCGATGCCTGTAATGAATTGGTAGAACTTCAAATGCCCGCTGAAAGTACAAAGCTCAAAAAGATCGACCTCAGTCATTCAAAGTTGAAAAACCTTCACCTCGGGAATTCTCCGAATCTTGAGGCGCTTATACTCATTGGGTGTAATGAATTGGTAGAACTTCAAATGCCCGCTAAAAGTACAAAGCTCAAAAAGATCGACCTCAGTCATTCAAAGTTGAAAAACCTTCACCTCGGGAATTCTCCGAATCTTGAGGCGCTTATACTCATTGGGTGTAATGAATTGGTAGAACTTCAAATGCCCGCTGAAAGTACAAAGCTCAAAAAGATTGACCTCAGTCATTCAAAGTTGAAAAACCTTCACCTCGGGAATTCTCCGAATCTTGAGGCGCTAATACTCGATGCCTGTAATGAATTGGTAGGACTTCAAATGCCCGCTGAAAGTACAAAGCTCAAAAAGATCGACCTCAGTCATTCAAAGTTGAAAAACCTTCACCTCGGGAATTATCCGAATCTTGAGGCGCTAATACTCGATGCCTGTAATGAATTGGTAGAACTTCAAATGCCCGCTGAAAGTACAAAGCTCAAAAAGATCGACCTCAGTCATTCAAAGTTGAAAAACCTTCACCTCGGGAATTATCCGAATCTTGAGGAGCTTATACTCATTGGGTGTAATGAATTGGTAGAACTTCAAATGCCCGCTAAAAGTACAAAGCTCAAAAAGATCGACCTCAGTCATTCAAAGTTGAAAAACCTTCACCTCGGGAATTCTCCGAATCTTGAGGCGCTAATACTCGATGCCTGTAATGAATTGGTAGAACTTCAAATGCCCGCTGAAAGTACAAAGCTCAAAAAGATCGACCTCAGTCATTCAAAGTTGAAAACCTTCACCTCGAATTCTCCGAATCTTGAGGCGCTAATACTCGATGCCTGTAATGAATTGGTAGAACTTCAAATGCCCGCTGAAAGTACAAAGCTCAAAAAGATCGACCTCAGTCATTCAAAGTTGAAAAACCTTCACCTCGGGAATTCTCCGAATCTTGAGGAGCTAATACTCAATGGCTGTAATGAATTGGTAGAGCTTCAAATGCCTGATGATAGTCTAAAGCTCCAATATTTCGAACTCAGTCATTCAAAGTTGAAGACCCTTCACCTCGGGAGTATTCTGAATCTTGAGAAGCTTATACTCGAAGGCTGTAAAGATTTGGTAGAACTTCAAATGCCCGCTGAAGGTACAAAGCTCAAAGAGATCGACCTCAGTCATACAAAGTTGAAGACCCTTGACCTTGGGCTGACTCCAAATCTCAGATGGTTAAAGATTGAAAATTGTTATGCTTTGGTAGAGATTAATGCTCCCATTGGATGTGGGAGGTTTAAGTCTTTTGAGTTTGATAAACGGGATGTTCATAAGGCTTTATCTGAGTTACGTCTGATTGCAGAACCCACAGATGTTTGCCCATTGCACTCCGACAATGATTCTCCAAAGTTTCGGTTTGAATGTTATTATAAAGAAGATCGATATTCATCGTTTGGAAATCTTGAAAGGCTAATTTCTATAGGTCTGTGTGCTTGTACAAACCTTGGGAGTTTTTCAAGAAGCATTTGTGGATTACGAGGTTTAAGAAAGCTTACACTTGAAGGCAGTATTCCAGAGGTACCCCGGGATCTTGACCAGTTAGAATGTCTAGAGGAGCTAATTTTTTCATGTACAAATATCAGAAATCTTCCAGATAGCATTTGTAACTTGAAACATCTCAAATCTCTCGAACTTCATTCATGTTTGCTTCTGGAGAAGTTACCCGATGATCTTGGCCGAATAAACACTTTAGTGATGCTAATCATAACGGATTGTAACCATTTGCGAGATATTCCAAACAACATGGGTAAAATAAAATCTGTTATATCACCATGACGCAATTGACAGACCCACAGGAGCAGTCTATTCATGACGCAATTGACAGACCCACAGGAGCAGTCTATTCATGACGCAATTGACAGACCCACATGAGCCAATACATAAATAACAGGTACATTCTCCGTCTCTGTTTTTGTATTGATCGCTTACATGACAACAACTAATGTGTCTGTTTTATATACTGTATATTTTTACTTTCGATCCTGAAACGTTATTTTTCTAGCTTGATGTAATTGTTTATGTTTTTTTCCCAGGCATTGTTGATTGTTTTCAGTGCTTAGATTCTTCATCGCGTCACTTAATTGAAGCAAAGGATCATTGCTGATTGTTGATTATTTTCAAGTGTCTCTCACTCAAATCTGTTTTGGTCATTGATGATTTTTTCTGGTACACTTCCAAAAGTACTATCATTTGTAATTAAGTGTTTCAAATTATGATTTCTTTTATCTTTCAATATTACTATATCAGTACTTTTTATTTAACTGTTAGATTACATTATAATCCCCATTTTGGATTTTGTACTAATTATTGTGAATCATAGTAGAATTTGAAGTTGACTTCTAAGAAAGTCAAACTCTTTTCTTGATGAAAATGAACAGAATTTTATACGATGTTGGAGATGATAATGTAAATAATTAACTTAAGAAAGTGTTATAAGTTATGTATGATCACATAAATAAGCTCTACATTTGGATGAAATCATTAAACATAAAAGCATCTGATTTTTGAGTCAAACTATTGGCTTTCATTGAATTTTACTGAGATTTTTATGAAATTGAACCGACAAACATATTTCAGCGATACGGAATTATCAGAGCATCAACTATTTGTATTTTTGAAAGCCAGTGAGTAGTCATGTGTTGTCTTTGTCATGGTCGGGCTTCAAACTGTAGAATGTAAAATTCCGACAATAGTTTGACATGGTAAAACTGATCTAACGCAAAACTGTTGCTTATAACTAAAACCGCTTCAGTACTGACCACATACACGTACAGGACATGACAGCAAGCTTTGATGCTACAAACTCAGCTTCTTTGTTACAGTACATGGAACTGGTTTCATGCAGCAGAGTTGACTTCTTCAGAAAGTCAACTGCATTGCTGATGAAAAAGGTTCGAATGTTCGATTTTGATATAAGTTTGCATATTATCAAGTTATCATTTAAAGAAGTTTCAACTAAATAGGTGATTCACTCATGTCTCCAATTCATTAACAACTTTGAAGCCCTAAAACAAGTTTCAATCTTTCTTCTTTCTTAGACAAAGTTGAAGGTAAAACCATTCTTCATAAGCCAAAATGGAGCCTTAAGTCTTGCTTAATTAGTGAATCCTAATCAATTGATGGATTAAAATTTTAATATTTTATCATATGGATGAGATCCAGGGAAGATGAGCATGGAAGATGAAGGAATGGGGAAAAATATATATATTACAAAACTGCCTCTCTCGAATTTCCTGGCTTGGTTATATTTGGACGGTGTAGATTGTTTTCTAGGCTTTTTAGAATTTGATTTCTTTCTATTAGATCACATTTCATGGTAGGAAACCCCATCACCATCAGTTCATATTATGGTTTTATGTTATCCTGTTAATTTCATTAAGTATTCAGTTCCCATTTGCTACAAGATTTTAGGCAAACCTGGAAAAATGGCACCTCTTTTGTGTATTCTCTTGGTAGTCTAAATAAATGTCCTTCCGTTTAGGACACCTTTAAGAAGACTAGCGATTTCGTGTTGAATTGTTTCAAGGTGGGTCGAGGTCCCATAATGTCTACCGTTGCAGTGACATTGTTCTTAGTCTTATTGTCAAGTTTGTATAGTATAGTCAGGATTCAAAAGCGTTCAATGGAGACTTGAAGCATGAATCAAACTGATCATGTTCTTTTTGCCAATCATATACTTGATTCGTCGCTCATGAGTACGTTTCATTTTTATTTCCATAATTACGATCGCAAGTAAATTATGTGTTACAAGTTATAGAGTTAATTACATACACCGTCCTTGTGGTTTGGCAAAAATTACAGATCTTGTCTTCGTGGTTTTTTGTAAGTGGGTCATATCCATGTGGTTTTTTATTTTTACGGACCCAGTCCAAATTTTGACCCCAATCCAAACAAGCGTTAAAAAATGACATAACGTAACTTAGATGAATTAACGTGAGGGCTAACCTTGTAATTTGGGGTTTTTCTCTCAAAATACAAACCACAAGGAGGATTTATGTAATTTTAAAAAAATTAGATTTCATTATACAATATTTTTTAAATTTTATTACAATAAATAATTAAAAAAACTTTTTTAATTTTATTAAAAAAATTATAATAAAATTTATTTAAAAATGTTAATTTTAATTTTATTATAATACATTTTTAAAAAAAATTAAATTTTATTAAAATATATATATAAATAAATTAAAAAATAAATTTAATTTTATTAAAATATTTTTTTAAACGTTTTCTAATTTTATTATAAAATTTATTTGTACATTTTTATAAGATTTTTGGACGTTTTCTACAATATTTTTTTGTTTTTGGACGTCATTATATGTTTTTGTACGTTTTGATCATTTTTTATACGTTGTTTTCATACATTTTCTTATAGTTTTATCAGTTTTTACACGCTTTTGTAAGTTTTATAAGTTTTCATATGTTTTGTTCTTTTTTATACGTTTTGTACGAAATCGTATAAAACATATAAAAAGGTACAAGAAACAAAAAAAAAACGTACAAAAATAGATAAAAATGTATAATAACGTCCAAAAACGAAAACAAAAAAAATAATCATATAATAATGGATAAAAACGTGCAATAACGTCCAAAAACAAAAGAAAAAAAAGTATAAAAACGGGTGAAATTGTACAAAAAGCGTATAAGAACGTATAAAAATTGACGTAAAAGTATAGAAACGTACAAAAACAGAAGAAAGCGTTTAAAAATGGATTAACAAATATTAAAACGTATAAAAATGTACACAAACGGATGAAAACATGCAAAAACGAATGAAAACGTATAAAACGTAGAAGACGTATAAAAACGAATGAAAACGTATAAAAACGCACGAAAATGTAAAATTTTAAACTTTTTTTTAACAAAATTAAAAAAAAATAAAATTAACAAAATAAAAAAAAAATTAATTTAAAATTATTATAATAAAATTAAAAAAAAAAATCGTATAATAAATTTTAAATATATATATTTTTTTTAAGAGTAAATTAGATAAATCATCCACGTGGGTTTTTTTTTACTGCTAACTACCAAAATGAACACATACCTAACCCAATATATTAAAATGAACCAATTTTTATTAATTTACTAATCTGAACTTTTTGAAATGTGTGCAACACATTAAAATCTTCTTTAATATTTCTCTTTCTTCTTTTTGTTTTTATCTTTCTAAAAAATAATTCTTATAAACCACCCACATCATATTTCTTCTCTTTTTCTTCACCACTTGGTCTTCCATCTTCATCTTCAAGACCAACCATGAAGTTTTGAATGTATACTATTCATGAACAAACATCAACGTGTATTTATAACTAGAAAACATGACTCGGCCCCTCCCCCCAGCTCTTCACTCTCCCACGCTCACCATCTCGCCCACCACCTCGCCCACCACCACCACCTCGCCCAACTATGCCCCAGCTCACCCAGCCCACGCCCCCGGCTCGCCCATCGCTTTTAAACTCGCCCAGGATCCCCTAACCCTCGCCCAAACTCATCACGTGTAGCATTTATACTTTTCAATCGCCTAGAATGTCGCCTAAAGAAATGAGAGACACGTGTAGGGTTTAAAAGTTGTCTTGAATTGAATCTAACGGATCATATGCAAGAGTTCATTTTTGTAAAAACTATGGGCGAAGTTTATTTTCGTAAACATGTGCTTATTATGGTTCATTTTAAAAAATTACTCTATTTTTTAGGAGTGAAACCAAAATTTAAAAAAATCAGCCTTTTAGTTATGGATAAACTGCAAGTTAGGTCCTTTTTTAACGCCTGTTTGGACTAGGTTCAAAATTTGGACTAGATCCGTAAAAATCAAAAACCACAAGGACATAACTCGTTCAAAAAAAACCACAAAGACAATATCCGTAATTTTTGCCAAACCACAAGGACGATTTATGTAATTAACTCAAAGTTATATGATATATATAATTATATATGGAAAAAATTACACGTTTGGTTCCCGTGTTTTACCCTAAATAACAGGTTTAGTCCTTAAGTCGTTTTAATTACATCACACATACCTATTTTTGAAATTTGTTTCCCATTTAGTCCCTATTTTAAAAAGTAGGGATCATCTGTGTAATTATTTAGAGTTTTTTTTTTATTACGCGGATAGTCCTTATTTCCTATAATAGGGGCTAAATGGGCAACAAGTTTCAAAAATAGGTATGTGTGGTGTAATTAAAACGACTTAAGGACTAAACCTGTTATTTGGGGTAAAACACAAGGATCAAACGTAAATTTTTCTTATATATGATTCAAGTTTTTGCTTATTCCTTGGATCGATGATAGATAGACTTCATTACTATGTAAAAAGGTTCGATTATTCTGGGAGCATCAAATCCCTAACCAAAGCGAAAGAAAGCTACCAGACACAATCAGTTTGAAGCGACCTTCATGTACCCCCTCCGTCCCAAAATTATTGTCCCATATTGACTTTTTTAGTCTTTCTTCTTCAACTTTAACCATAATTATTTTTGTTTGTGTTATATAATACTTGATGAAAAATATATGAATATATTAGGTTTTAAATGTATTTTCATTTGGTATAATTTTCATCAAGTATTATATAACACAAATAAATATATTAATGGTCAAAGTTGAACAAAAAAGACTGGTCAAAGTCAAAGGGGACAATAAAAATGGGACGGAGGTAGTATATAAATAAAGAAACAAAGTCATAATATTTCTTTCTTCGATAGAACTTATTAAATGATTTGAATTAGGCGATCATGTATAATATTCAAAATTTCATGAATTTGTATATTGTGTTCATCAAGTGATTTAGTATTATTTACTACTACTACTAAATGATGGTTTGTATATTGTGTTCATCAAGTTGCCCTAACGAGGTGGTGGATCCGTAAAAGAGTGATCTAACCGTGGATGTGCAAAATGATGGTTTTATGGATATCACACGTAAGGGAAACAAAGGGAAGAATAATAGTCACAAGGCTAATTCTAATCAGCCTAAATCCCGTCCAGTCGGTAGAATCAGACTTAATAAACCAAAGCCGAACTTCTACCGGCCCGTTGCTAAACCGGCTAATGATCATGGGGGCGTTTCTACCTCTGGTCCTAAGGAACATAATGTTCCATATAATTCTGGCCCGAATGTATCGAGGCCAAATGACAAGGGTGAGGCTACTACACCGCAATCTGCTTGTGGTGGAACGAATATTTCTGTGTCAAACACTTTCGACGTATTGAATGAAATGGTAGAGGATGAAGAATGTGGAATTTGAAAATCACGGGTTATACAGAGACGAAACAGATGAACGAAAATGGCGAATTTAACAAGAATAAATCTAGCAGCCCAACTATTAAGTCTCCTAGTGCTATGGAGGCTAAGGAACCTGAAGATTGCAATTAGAAAATGGAGGCTCTTTCCAAGAAGATACTCAGGAAAGCTGGTAGTTGGTCTAGCAAACCTGATTTGTCTTGTGGGTTTTGAGTTTGGTGAGCTTGGTGAGTCGAGGATGAAGTATTTGAACCTGATGATGATATGACTAGGTATATGTCCTCGTCTGGAGGTCAGCAACTAGAAGCTGATGATTTTGATTTTTCTGACGGATACGAGGCTCAGGTCTATGACTTACCTAGGCAAATGGAGGCTTTTTGTGATCAGTTTGATATATGGCTTAAGAGTCGTGTTAGGAAGTAGTTGCTCTTTCTTTGGTTTTTCATAAGATTCGCTTGTCTTTCTTATTTAGTGTGTAGGTTTGTATCACTATAGGTGATTGGTTTTGCCTATGTAACAGGCCAAGATGTAAGACTTCACTTTCATCCGTTGTACTAAATGTTTTTTTGGAGTAATATGTTTTACCGGGAAATTTCCCTTTACCAAAAAATAAAAGGTGATTAATATATATATATATTAAACGTGGTTGAAGACTACGTCATTTTGCACCCAATTTTTCCCGCCAAAAAAGTTGTTGTGCTGGCTATGAAGGGCTAACATATTGGCCTTCTAAGTGCCTTCTGCGATGACCAGTTCCCAAATTGTCCAAAAAACATGATAAGTTAGATGTTACACATGTCCACCATCTAATGTATGAGATCAAGTTTTCCACCAACATTCAATCAATGGCTATGGTTACCTTAAAAGTACATTATTGTCCACTATCTAACGGCTACATTTTGGTTAATAATATAACCTTCTCCATTGTCTTATGCTAAGCAACCTGAACTAATCAGTTGATCAAGAAAAAAAGGAGGAAAAAAAACGGGCAAAAAATAACCACTGAAGTGTCTCAAATTTTACTAGAAGAGGTATGTTTCAAGTTTCCTTCATCTGCTTTGCTCTTTCTCCTGTCGTTATTGTTGTGTCCAAAAACGTAGTCTATATCATGATCCCCATGCATTCATGATAACGCTACACGCGTCGTTCGGGGTCAAGGAAACTTCCTTTTCTTCGAGCAAGTTTTATAACACCCTAGGCAGTGAACCTAATCGTTGTAGTGTAGTAATTAGGATAAGCCACGGGTATTGATATCGTTCTCTAGGGTAATAGGAATGCTAGTAAGAAGTTACTACGCTAAGGTTAAGGTTGAGGAAGATTATTTTTGTATTTTTATATTTTATGAAATGGAAAGGTACGAATCTCGGGTATTGGATTTGGGGGGTTGGTATTTCTACCGATTACTCTACTATTATCTAATTATCTAAACTAAGGTTGTGGGAGTCTATGTCTAATTAATGTGTGCTCGTATGATAGTTTAAAGATGTGTTTACTTAGGTTGTACTACTCCTTAATTATCTTCTATTGGTGGTTGAGTTGTCACGTCCTTATTCTTAGTTGCGTTGTGTGTCTAAAGTTGTAGGGTATGCGTTTCTCCCTAACTCTTTGAACTTACCAAAGGGTCTCGTCTACAAAACCCACTAGGGATGATAAACTCTTACTCTAAGGCACTCTTTGGATAATTTAGCCTACAACTACTCAGGTAATCATATTCTAAGAGGTTCACAAAGATGAATCAAGCATTAAGTACACAACGAATGACCTATCGCATTACTAGATCATTGATCAACTCAGATAAGAAACAACCAATCAATATTCAATAATTAAGTTTCATACTTCCTAAGCAAACACACAAATAAATTAGCCGGACATGGAGAACATGCAAGCATACACACAAATAATCAAAGACATAATTGAATTAATGAAGTAAATACTTATCTTGATGTAAGATAGGGTTTAAAACCCTAAAATACTGTACAAGACACCTTAGGTTTGGTTTTAGGTTTTTACTCCAAAAGACTCTCCCTAAAACTGAAAAATTCGGATTCTATATATAAGATTACATATGCGACGGCGTCACCTTATGTTTCGTGATGCCGTCGTGTCGCCGTCATTAGGGTTTCGTCTTGGCCACGTTAACCTTGCGACGGCGTCACCTTATGTCCGTGACGCCGTCCTCTTCAGCTTCTGACGTCGTCTGGGTTGCATCTAGGCCGTCCGAGTAGCAACGGCCTACTCTTTTAAAGCCCGACGTCGTCACTTGAAAATAGGGTATTTGGCTACTGTATCGTCACAAAAAAAATCCTCCGACGGCGCCGCAATTAACACGGCGACGTCGCCTTCGTTTTCAGCAGCTTTGAGTGTCTCGATTCTGACTTTGGCCATTTTCTTCATATACTCGCGCCTTTTCGTCCAAATAAGTGCCATTCCAGCATTTTGCCTTCGAGAGACCTAAAAAGTGAAAAGGAACGATATTAAGCAATAACGGATACAAAAGTGATCAAATAAGGACTTAAACGACCCCTCAAAATGGTACCTTTTAAAACCTTATCAAATATCCCTACACTTGTTATTTGCTTGTCCTCAAGCAAATGTGCTTTTAGCCAATTAATTTATAAGTTAGGGGTCATAAAGCATTAATTCAAAACGGTCCACAACACATATAAGCCCCGCAAAAGTCATAACAAGCACGGAAATTACATACTAGCACCTCACATGGGGTGTTTGGGTACTCACATCTCTCTCGGCTGTATATATGAAATATAACAAATAGGAAATGGAAGATAAACACTCATTAACCGGTCCTAGTACATAGATTACCATAGGCTTGAGAATAGATCAAACCTCCATCGCTTTGGCGTAAGCACCTAGGAAAGACTATCAAAGAGGTCTTTTAAAGGTTTGTAATTTTAGGCTTACGGTAGGGAAACAAGGGTTTGGTGGGATAGGCTATTTAGTGGTGGCAAGTCAAAAATCTCTGTGTTAAATGCATACGAAGAATGGCGTTGCTAAGCCAAGACTCGACACTCTAAAACTCTAGGTAACGGAAATAAACAAACATAAATTTAAAGGATAGATATAGGATGGTAGCCCGTATGTTTTTTTTTTTTTTTTTTTTTTCACACTCTATATTTTTTTCTTTTTTCTCTTTTTCAATTTTTTTTTCGATTTTTTTTTTTTTTTCATACACTTTTACTCTACCATCCTCTATGGTGACATCAAAATGATAGGGATTTATAGGCACATCCCTACACTTGAGTTTTTATTACTCTAACACTAATTTGACCCGAATTGAAAAGATCAAAACACTTGGGGTACATTATTACGCAAACAAAGGGAATTTGAATTTAACATTCCCTTCCCGTCATTTTATAAATTTTAACTTTTCCCATGAATCCCAATCGTCCCAAAACTGTATACAAAGGATATGACTTGACTTAGCAACTCATGCAAGCAACTAGATAATTGAACTAAGGGTTTAGGGTGATAACAAACATTTGCACTAAAAGTGAGTGCATAAGGGGTAGGCTAAGGCGATTTGGGTGTATATTTGGAGGTGGGGTGTAAACAATGCTCTTCATTGATATTTCGGAAAAACCGAAACATCACGAGAACCGCGAAAAGGATAGGCTCTGAGGGGTTAACTAGGGGTATCGTGTACTAAAGATGAGTACAACGCAAAAGATGTGGGGGAATTACTCAACCGATGTGGAAGAAGTAATTATATTACGGGTATCAAACAAGGGTTTATCCTAATGCCTCTTATCATTTAGTTATTCCTAACTACACAAGTGTAGCCTCACTTGCGATCTCGGAATGCATCACAAAACAAGTTCTAGAATCTAATATACTACCAGTTCACACTCTAAGCATTGAAGATGAATGCTTTAATTCCTACTAATCTAAGGGCGATCCTCACATTTTGGGTGGAATTTGGGTGGTAAAGGGTTTTTTGTGCTAGTCATGCAACTTCCTATCCATGAGACGCTTTTGTTAAGACTAATGGCCCACTCCTATATGTCATGAAAAATTTTAAATTTGGTGCCAAAATTACCATAACCGATATTTTCTCATGGTTTATTACACAAATGCAATTGGACAAAGCAAATAATCAAGGATAAGCATAGTTTCAAAGTTCCCGTTTTATTTTCCCTCCCTACACTTAAACTAAACATTGTCCCCAATGTTCCCCGAAAGTATCAAAGTTATGATAATGGAAGGTAATTAAAAATGAAAGAAACTAGTACTCCCCTGATTAGCTCGGTAGGATCCGTGTGTGAAGTAGTGGTTAAATCCTTTCAAAGAAGAACGTTAGCGTTAAAAGCTTCTTCTCATCTTATGTATCTTCTTCTTGGTAAATTAAACCTGCACACTTGAAGAAAACAAACAACCCAACGCATCAAACCGAACAAACAAAAATCTCAACAAGATGTAATTCCAGACTTAAATAGGATATAATGTTTGTGGAATGGATGTTTGCAGATTTTCTAGAAAATTAAGACCTGGAAAATTCCAAAAATTTATAAGTAGCACAAAAAACGAAAAAAAGTAGTAAGCAGTTTCTACTCCTCCTGACGCCGTCAGGTTGTGATCCTGACGCCGTCAGGTTATCCTGACAGAAACTGGTCTGCGATTTTCTGAAAAAATTCTGGAAAATTTATATCTTTAGAATCTGGAAAAATTCCTGCAAAACATCCATTATGACTCGATACAAGCATTTGACTCTAACAAACACACATATATATCTTTTAAATAATTGTAATTCTCATGTTCACGTTTCTTTTGAAAACGTGTGTAATCCTCCCTACACTTATCCCTTATGTAAAATACCATTATATGTAATTAAGACGAGGTTAAAGACAAAATAAAGCATTTTTACAAATTCAAACATGAGAATAAACAATTAATAAAAGATATACGACACACAAATGAAAATGAAAAACAAATACACATGGGTTACCTCCCAAGAAGCGCTTGTTTTTGTTCGAGTCACGAGCCTGACTCTACCCTTATTTAACAGATAAAGGGGAAGTTTTTCCTACACTTAAGTTTAAGTGTGGGTGATAGTAGCAATACACACCCTTAGGGTGGAAATTTGCTACGTGAGGAGAGGGTGATGGGTGATTTATATGCTCAAAGGAGTGTGCTCCATTCATTATAACCTTACCTAAGTCTATTGGTGTAGCGGGTGAATCAAATCTCTCTCCTAAAATGGATCATCTTCTATCAACTTCAAAAGATTCTTAGTTAAGGATCCATCTTGACCTAATAAACCCGGTTTAAACCCATAGTGTTTCTTGTTATCAACCATGAATGGGTGATATAAGTGTGTAAGGTCATGGGTTACTCCTATATTAGCTTCCACTCTACATGGCCTAGAATATACCACCTTTATCAAGCAACTACCCGGACTATCTATTTTGATGGGTGGATTGGGGCCTAATTCAATTCCAAGATTCACATCTAAAGACGGAACATTGGGTAAGGTTTTTGGTTGAGGCTCCGGTTCATCAAAATTAGGAACTTCCCTAGGACTAAGAGAGAGGTCATGACAACAAGCATCTAAACCTACATTCTCTAGTGGCGTTTGGTCCAAAGGTTCTCTATCAATTGGGGCTCCTATAGTCTCTTCTACTTCTTCTGGGTAAGCTATAGGTGATGTGTGCTCCTCAAGAGATGGTAGGACTTGTGGGTTATCCGATGGGATTGGATTTTCTACTCTATCCTCCATCTTATCAAGATCACCTATGTATTCATTTTGTACTGTGATAGCGCCTAACCCTGACATGCACCTTGGCACCTAAACTCTAATCATCTCCTTCCTAAACAACCTTTCCGACCGAAGTTTCCAAATTGAAAATAGGTCTAAAGATTCGTTTTTTGGGTCCCATGTTTGTTGGGAATTATGTGAAGTATGGATTATGCTGAACTTAATGCCGAAGTGTTTCTGCTGAAGAAGAGTGGATTCTGCCGAAGACATAATCTATCAAGAGTAATAGTTATTAGTCCTGTTTCTGGAAGTGTTTATTCCGTGTTTAGTATATTTAGTTTGGATATACATGAGCTTTATTAGGAAGTGATTGTGTATATCTTATTTAGTTTTATGTTTATACGTTTCTTGGAAAACGGTTTAGCGATTTTGTTTAGGGTTCCTTATCTATAAAAGGAACACATTAGAATGAGTTAGGTACCGATTGAAAAACTCAGTTTTAGTTAAAATAAAGATCCATAGAGGATCACGAAGTTCTTAGTTATTTGTTACTTGTGTTTATATTCCGCTGATAAATATAAGTAGTAGAGATTGTCTTTTATTGTGCTTGTGATTACATAGGCATATATAACGATCCACGAGCTCAAGATCTATCAAGGTCTGTTTGTTTCAACAAGTGGTATCAGAGCCTCGTGAGAGTCTCTACGATACTAAGGACAAGTTTTTCTGAACACACATACAACCATAACAAAATCATCGTGCCTAGTTCAGATGTTGATAATGAAATCACCAACAATCAAAACTCCACCCATCTGCAACAACTAAGTCTCTCTAATAGCAATGCTAAGTTTCCTTACCTTAAAAGGGAGGAATATGATCTTTGGGCGATGAAGATGCAGAACTGGATCTCCAATATTGATTGGAATCTATGGGAGATAGTCTTGAAGGGAAACAGTTTGAAGAGAACTACCACGGATGCTACTGGTAAGATGATGAATGTTCCTCCCAAAACTGCTGAAGAATTGCTGGCAGTTCAGAGAGAAACCAAGGTGAGAACCATTCTTCTGCAAGCTATTCCTGAGGATCACTTGAGTGATTTTCACTTCATGCAAGATGCTAAGGATATATGGTTAGCAATTAAGGCGAAGTTCGGTGGGAATGAGGAGTCTAGGAGACTGAAGAAGTCCATGCTGAGACAACAGTTTCAGGACTTTCAAATCTCTGAAGAGGAAGGAATACACAAGGGCTATGATAAGTTTCACAAGATTTTAAGTCAGTTGAATCAGCTGCAGGCAAAGCCGGATAATGATGACTGTAACTCTAAGTTTCCGAGGTCATTACCTCCATCCTGGCTACATGTAAGCATAGCTTTAAAAGCTAAAGGTGGTTTGGATATGATTACCTTTGATGAGTCGTATCACAAACTTAAAGCTCTTGAACATGATGTAAGAAGCCCTTTTCGATCATCTTCTTCTGCTAGTCACACTGCATTCGTTGGAGCCTCTACTCCAAAGACAAGCTATGGTCCAAGCCCATATCCATCATCATCTTATGCTGCTCCCTCATCAAGTTCTTATCCTAGATCAAGTGGAATCATGGAAGATGTTCTTGGATCCTTCTTTGCTGATTATGATCCTCGCAGGATCCGGCCTATGAAGATTTTGATCAAGTGGACCCACTTGAGATGGAAGAGATGAAGCTGAAGTGGCAGTTGGCCATGCTTTCCATGGATATCAAGAATTTTGAGCGAAAAGATGGAAGAAGGTTTGGATTCAAAGGAAGAGATCCAGCAAGGTTTGACAAGAGGAAGGTTAAATGCTTCACATGCCAACAGATGGGTCACTTTTCTAGAGAATGCAAAGACAGGAAAGCTGGTGATGAGACAAGATACTCCTCTTATCGCCATGTCGAAGAGGCAGGAACTTCAAAGGGTTCACCGCTTTGGTCACTCTGGATAGCAATGTGGACCGAAGCAACATGAGGAGGATGATAATGATGGTCCTGATAATGTTGGGTTGATTGCAAGCTGTACTTCAGAGGATAGGCATGATCAGATTGCCTTGATGGGCATCTCTCAGGATCATCCCCTTAAGCATAAAGATGTTGGAATTGTTGATAGTGGTTGTTCAAGAAGTATGTCAGGAAACAGGGATATGATGCATAACTTTGTACCCATTGAAGGAGGAGGCAATGTAACCTTTGGAGGAAGTGATGGACGAATTACTGGGAAAGGGACCATCAAAACACCTCAGCTGGACTTTGAGAATGTATATTATGTCAAGGAACTTCAACACTTCAATTTGTTTTCAGTCTCACAAATCTGTGACACTAAGAACAAAGTACTCTTCACAGAGGATGAATGTCTTGTGCTGTCTAAAGACTTCAAACTCCCCGAAGAAACTTCAATTCTGCTGAAGGTTCCTCGCAGTCACAATCTTTATACATTCAACTTATCAGATGTCAAACCAGCAGGTGACTTAACATGTTTGGTGGCTAAAGCATCCGTGGATGAGTCCACCAAATGGCACAGAAGGATGGCCCATGTCAACTTCAAGACCATTAATCAACTCTCAAAACTGGGTCTTGTTCAAGGTCTTCCTTCCAAAGTTTTCACCAATGATCATAACAGCATAGAGCCTCCTACAAAGGTGTTCCTGTTACAGCAGAAAGCATTATTTCTGAACCTCTTCAGCTGCTTCATATGGATCTGTTTGGTCCAACTCAAGTGAGAAGCATTGATCATAAATATTTTTGTCTAGTGATCACTGATGGTTATAGTAAATTTTGTTGGGTATTCTTTCTAAGGACCAAAGATGAAACATCTGTAGTGTTGAAAGACTTTGTTACCCTTATTGAGAATCAGTTGAACAAAAAGGTGAAAGGAATTAGGTGTGATAATGGGACAGAGTTCAAGAATGCTATCCTTATAGAACTCTGCAGGTCAAAGGGAATCAAAAGGGACTATAGCACTCCAAGAACCCCTCAACAAAATGGGGTGGCAGAAAGAAAAAATAGAACCTTAATAGAGGCTGCAAGATCAATGCTGGCAGACTCTAAACTTCCAACCATGTTTTGGACTGAAGCTGTTGGTACAGCTTGTTATGTACTCAATAGGGTGTCCATTACTAGACCACACCTTAAAACACCATATGAACTTCTTTTTGGGAAAGTTCCAGTTATTCATTACCTTAAACCGTTTGGCTGTCAAGTGACAATTTTGAATACAAGTGATCCGTTGGGCAAATTTGATGAGAAAGCTGATGATGGTTACATTGTGGGGTATTATGCTCATAGTAAGGCATACAGAGTTTACAATGTATCTGCTAAGAAGATTGAGGAGACATTGAATCTGAGGTATCTAGAAGACAAGCCTAATGTTCAAGGACAGGGTCATGTTTGGTCATTTGACCTTGATTACTTGACTGATTACTTGGGTTATTCTAGACATATGGCTAACCAACATGCAGATTCTCAAGCATCTCCAACTACCAATGCAGGTACTTTGGAAGCTCATTCTGACAGTGGGTCTGAAGATGATGAACAACCCATTGTAATGCCTTCCTTCTCTCCTAACAATTTTGTAGGTGACACTTCCAAAGATTATACTGATGTGGGTGAAGATGAATTCCATTATGCTGAGGACCTTGCCAGACTGAAGAAACAAGAGTATGCAGCCAATTTAGAAGCAGAGAGGAATGTTGAAGATAGTACAAGTGAAGCAATCAGTGGAAATGTCAATTCTGCTGAAAGTGATTCTGTTTCTCCTCACCTCTCCAATTCTGCTGAAAGACATGTTGACTCTACTCCTATTTCTACTAGAGTGTCAACAGACCTTGGAGAACCTTATACACGGTTTCCAAAACCTTCTGATCTTGGTCATCATCAACCTAAAGCAGGAATCTTCAACACACCTTCCTATGATACTGACTTTGAACCTACTGTGACTAATCTTGATTCCTCCATTGATGTCAACACCACTACTACTACAAGGATCAACAATGCTCATCCACAGACAAATATTATTGGTGATCCTAATGCACCTGTTAGAACAAGAGGTACTATAGCACGTTCTAAATATGGTCAGGTGGCTTTTATCTCTTATGTCTCAAATCAGCAGAGAGACAATCACACAGACTATGAACATTGTTTGTTTGCTTGTTTTCTCTCACAAGTGGAACCAACCAGTGTTGCTCAGGCTCTGGAAGACTCAAGTTGGCTTGAAGCAATGCAGGATGAGATGCAACAATTTCAAAATCAGCATGTTTGGATTTTGGTACCACTACCTGATGGTAAGTATGCAATTGGGACTAAATGGATTCTGAAGAATAAGAGAGATGCACGAGGTGTTCTCATTAAAAACAAAGCCAGATTAGTTGCACAGGGTTATAGACAAGAGGAGGGGATAGATTATGATGAAGTGTTTGCACCAGTGGCAAGAGTTGAGGCCATACGGATTTTCTTAGCTTATGCATCCTATATGGGTTTTATGGTCTATCAGATGGATGTTAAAGGAGCCTTCTTGTATGGAGAAATTGAAGAGGAGGTTTATGTCACTCAACCTAAAGGATTTGAAGATCCAGATCATCCTAATTATGTTTATAAGGTAGTCAAAGCTCTCTATGGACTACATCAGGCACCCAGAGCCTGGTATGCTAGGCTCTCTTCATTTCTTCTGAAGCATGGTTATAGAAGGGGTGCAATTGATAAGACTCTATTGAAGAATTCTACAGACATTATTCTTGTGCAAGTATATGTGGATGACATTATTTTTGGATCTACAAAGGAAGCTTGGTGCAGGGAGTTTGAGGAGCTTATGAAGGGTGAGTTTCAGATGAGTGCCATGGGAGAGATGACTTTCTTTTTGGGTCTTCAAGTTCAGCAGAAACCTGATGGTATCTTTATCAGTCAGGACAAATATGTGAGGGACATTTTGAAGAAGTTTGGTATGGAGGGTGTAAGGACTGCCACTACACCTTATGAAGCTCCAAAGACAAAGACCAACAATGAAGCTGATCCACCTGTGAATGTTCATCTGTACAGGTCCATGATTGGCTCTTTGATGTATTTAACAGCTTCAAGGCCTGATATTACTTTTGTTGTGAGTGTTTGTTCGCGACATCAAGTTACTCCATTGACTTCCCATCTCAATGCTGTTAAGAAGATCTTTAAGTACCTCAAAGGCCAACCTCTTCTAGGTCTTTGGTACCCAAAAGAGTCTCCTTTTAAGTTGGAAGCTTATAGTGATAGTGACTATGCTGGTGCTAATCTGGATAGGAGGTCCACCACTAGAGGTTGCCAATTCCTTGGAAAGAGATTGATTTCTTGGCAATGCAAGAAACAGACTATTGTGGCTACCTCATCTACTGAAGCAGAGTACGTTGCTGCTGCAAATTGCTGTGGACAGGTTCTTTGGATTCAAAATCAGTTGTTGGATTATGGGTACAATTTCATGAACACAACAATTTTTATTGATAATCAAAGTACCATGTGCATTGTTAAAAATCCAGTTTTTCACAGTCGAACAAAACATATTGAAATCAGGCACCACTTTATAAGAGATGCATATGATAAAAATTAGATAAAAGTGGTCAAAATTCATACTGATGATAATGTGGCAGATTTGTTAACAAAGGCTTTTGATGGACCAAGGTTTCAACACCTTGTGGTTCATATCGGTATGCTTAACCCTTAACTGCAAAGTTTAAGGGGAGGCATAGGCCTCAGGGGAGGCATATGCCTCAGGGGAGGATTTGTGTATAACTTTGCATTTTGCTATGTAAGTTTGTATATTTGTTTGATTTTATCTAACTAACTCTAACCTGCTAATGTAATTTTAGTGTGTTTCTCTTTGTTGGTTTGTGTTTCTCTGTGTTTGTTTTGGTTTGCAGAGTGATTGTTCATGTGAGATATGGTTAAGAAAGCCAAAGCTTGTTTCTACTGAATTCAAAGTGCTGAAGTGAGTCATTTGTTTCTTCTGAAGATGATGTGCTGAAGTTATATGATTCATTCAAAAGAAGTACTGAAGCAAATTGATCATTCATTCATTCAAGAAACAGTTTACAGCTTACAGCTTACAGAGTACTAGCAACATCAAATGCATCTACATGATCTACTAATCCTAATATATTACATATCATCCGTTCCAACATCTAACAGGCTGTTGGATATGCATGATCGCTCACATCTTTCACACTAAATGCTGGATATGCATTTGTGAAGTCTTGCATAACCACCCATTCATTCTATCTTGATGGCTGGAGATGCATGACCAGTACGACGAAGATGCTAAGGATCAAAATGGAGAGGATGGATTGATGCAAACGATGATGATGACAATGACCACATTTGATGATGGAGAAAAATAATGTGTCCTTTGTGCTTCATCTATTTATTTCAACCAAAATGCAATCCATCTACCCTCTTTAAGTTCTTCCCTTATACGATATGTGATGATGCACCAAAACCTGATGCAGAAAGACCGAGAACCACCTCTCTATCTTTTGGAAGTGGTGGATTTTTGGCTCGTGGCCTTCGTTGAGGCTGAGGTGCTGGGGGTTGGGAGTGAGATGTTCTCTCCTTATAGGAGTCATCAGAATCATCAGCAGATTCACTTGGATTCACTACACTATCATCTTCTGATGAAGGGAGAAAGGGTGATTTCTTTGGTCGTGGATATGGTTTTGGAAAGTAATAAAGCCATGGATTGGTATCTTCACTTGATGATGATGATGATGATGATGAGGATGATGTTGTGAGATGTATGATCTCAGGTTTGGTACTCATGGTTTATTTTGGCTAATTTTGGAGTATTGGTGGAATTAGGGTTTGGAATAATATTTGGGGGTTTTTGATGAAGAGGTATGTGTGCTTTGGGATTGTTTTATAGACGGTTTCAAGTGGTAAGAGATTTAATGCGTGTGGGTGAAACAGTAAAAAGATATTTACTGAAACTTCTTGAATACTTAATCTGTTTCTGCTGATTGGTATATTTCAGCAGATTTGTTTCCGTTTCTACCGAAGTTGAAAGTAAATATGAGTAAAAGTAGAAGTCCACGTAAGCATTGGTCAACTTTGACCAAAATTGGGAAATTTCTATTTATTCTCTACCAGCATATATTCGTCCCATATTAAGTGATTCGCTTATTACTCTCATTCAAAACACTTCCTTTTGTGCAAATCGTAACCCTAATTTTCAAAATCTCTCATGGCGCTTCAATTTAAACATGATCATAATAAGGTTGCTTTTCTCGGAACTGCTCGAGGAGATGAGTTGTATAGGCCTATGATTTCATTCTTACAAAGATCAAAGATTCAGTATGCATTAACGCATTCTCCAAATGCTATATATGAATCCTTGGTTACTCAATTTTGGGCGTCGGCTGAGAGAAGAAGTGATACTGAGATAGTTGCAAGAGTTGACGGAACAGAGTATGTTGTCACAGAAGACTTGATAAGAAGACAACTTCGTTTGAATGATGAAAATGGAGTTTATCATTCGGATTCTGCAGTGGTACTTGATGGGCTTAGGGCGATTGGATATCAAAGTACGAGGACAGATATGTGGTTAAAAAATAAGCTTTGTCCTATGTGGAGGTTCTTGGTTCATACGTTGCTCCAGTGTGTAAGCAATAAGTCTGGAGGATGGGATCAGTTTTCAACTTTAGTCTTCAATGTCTGATGTTCCTCAAGCTAAGAGACATAAAACAGTTGAGATAGTGGAAAAATTTGATGATGTTTTACCTCTGGTGATCTCTCCAGTTGTTACTTCTGAAACAACTTCTGAAGCTAATCCTTCTTCTGATGTGGTTGTTTCTGCTGAATCTTCTTTGGTTTCTTCTGAAGCGTTGCCAAGTGTGGATTTGGGTAACTCATTGGGTCAGGATGATGCTCTAAAGATTGATACAGATCCAATAGCTGGTAGGAGGCAGAAAAGTTTGGTGAAAAGGAAACATAGTTCTTTAAGGAGTTCAGTCAGATTGGCTAGGAAACATTCTTCAAAGACTCCTTATTTAGATCTCCAGGCTGATGAATCTACCTTTATTAAAGTTGGACCTGTTGAAGTTTTTCCTGAAGGAACTCATGTGGTATTGGTCAATTGGAAAGCTGGGAAGCTTAACACTATTTATCGACTGGATGATACTGCTATTCAGTTCAACTTCTTGAAAGACATTCTTCATTTGGTGACTCGACATGATTTGAAAATGCTGTATGAACATATCATTCAGTATTATAATTTTCATCCACCAACAGGTTCTGGTTTATATTTGTTGGGTGATCTTCAGGTTTTGTTTGATTCTCAATCTCCAGAAGGTAAAGGGTATTCTATCTGGAAAAATTCACATCTGTGGGAGATTGAGAGTTGGAGATTTTATCCTCTGCCTTGTGTTCATGTAGTTCAGACTACATGTGGTATGATTTTGTGTATGCTTTCGGATAAGCTCTATCCTTTATCGGTTACTTTTATGGAACGGTTGCTGAGACAGAAGTTGGAAGTGCCTCCAAATCCAGTTGGCAATGATGAACTTCATGCTTCTCAATGTGTTGGTTTGATTAAACATCAGCTTCTGTCACATAAAGGTTCATCTTGATTGTATTATTTTGTTTATTTTGTAATTTTTGGTTTCTTTCTTTCTTAGTTAAAAAAAACTATATATATTTTTTTGGTTTATCTAACTTTTCTTGCGGTTTGTTGTATACTTGATGGTTCTTGACTCACGGATATACCTTGTGTATGTCAAAGAGTTAGCTAGTCCAAAGAGTGCGGCTTTGGTAAAGACACATCAAATATGTTGATAGCTGTAATGGTTTGCTAAAAATCATAGGGTATGCAACCACCCGTGCTTAATTGCTGAGTGTTGTATGGTTTTCAATTCACCATGGCTTATTCCTTTTTGGAATCCAAGAATTGACTAGCCCACATGTATATGGCTTGTGGTAAAGGCAGTGGCATTCCATATTTGGTTATCAATTCACCAATTCTAAGAATTGACTAGTCCTGAGCAAACGGCTACAGGTAAAGACATTTCAAATCCAGTAGTGATGGCTATTGGTAAAGAGACATCAAATCCATTATTTTCAATGATTCACCTCTCACAGGAGTTAACACACCTGGATGTGATGAGAATAGTATGAAACTAATTTGTTTTGATGTACCTATTGTCATTTGTTGCTGCAAAGATATGGAGTTTCTGAGTTTCTTCATCATAGAGATGTTCTTCTTTGGTTTCTTTGTTGTTCTTTGTTAAGTACACAATCCTCTGGAGCTGTTTTGTTAAAGATCTATCAAGAAACTGGAACTTAACCAAGTCAAATTCCAGTTTAGGGGAGGATTGTTGGGAATTATGTGAAGTATGGATTATGCTTAACTTAATGCCGAAGTGTTTCTGCTGAAGAAGAGTGGATTCTCCGAAGACATAATCTCTTGAAGAGTAATAGTTATTAGTCTGTTTGGAAGTGTTTATTCCGTGTTTAGTATATTTAGTTTGGATATACATGAGCTTTATTAGGAAGTGATTGTGTATATCTTATTTAGTTTTATGTTTATACGTTTCTTGGAAAACGGTTTAGCGATTTTGTTTAGGGTTCCTTATCTATAAAAGGAACACATTAGAATGAGTTAGGTACCGATTGAAAAACTCAGTTTTAGTTAATATAAAGATCCATAGAGGATCACGAAGTTCTTAGTTATTTGTTACTTGTGTTTATATTCCGCTGATAAATATAAGTAGTAGAGATTGTCTTTTATTGTGCTTGTGATTACATAGGCATATATAACGATCCACGAGCTCAAGATCTATCAAGGTCTGTCTGTTTCAACAATGTTCCACCTCTAAATTGGGCGTGAATCTCAAAGGTTTCCCATGCAATTCGAACACCACGTCCCCAAATATCCCCATCCGCTACATAGTCAAGTCTCCTTTGGGTTTAGGTGGGCGTCTGAGTGTAAAAGAATTGTAGTGGAAACAGTAAATCAATACCATGATAAAGGACTTTTTGTAATAAATATTTAATTCGAGTCCACGCCTCCGGAAAGGATTCATCATGATGTTGCTGGAACCTCAAGATCTCATTTTGGAGTGGAAGGGGTAAATTATGTAGTAGATTTCGCTGATTGGGTGAAAGTTTTGGCAGATTCGCGTTCTCCATAACGGCTAACGGAATAGTCAATGAAAATGGTTACGAACAAAGGTCACGAAGAAGGGGGATAGACTACGAGGAAGCTAAAAATGAGAAAAAAGTTTACTTGATAGGAATCAAGCAAAGAAACCTAAACGAGGTGGACTACTAACTACTATTCTATTCCCCGCGTGGCAAAAACTTGATAACGCTACCTTGGCGTTGGGGTCAAGGAAACTTCCTTTTCTTCGAGCAAGTTTTATAACACCCTAGGTAGTGAACCTAATCGTTGTAGTGTAGTAATTAGGGTAAGCCACGGGTATTGATATCGTTCTCTGGGGAATAGGAATGCTAGTAAGAAGTTACTACGCTAAGGTTAAGGTTGAGGAAGATTATTTTTGTATTTTTATATTTTATGAGATGGAAGGTACGAATCTGGGTATTGGATTTGGGGGTTGGTATTTCTACCGATTACTCTACTATTATCTAATTATCTAAACTAAGGTTGTGGGGGTCTATGTCTAATTAATGTGTGCTCGTATGATAGTTTAAAGATGTGTTTACTTAGGTTGTACTACTCCTTAATTATCTTCTATTGGTGGTTGAGTTGTCACGTCCTTATTCTTAGTTTCGTTGTGTGTCTAAAGTTGTAGGGTATGCGTTTCTCCCTAACTCTTTGAACTTACCAAAGGGTCTCGTCTACAAAACCCACTAGGGATGATAAACTCTTACTCTAAGGCACTCTTTGGATAATTTAGCCTACAACTACTCAGGTAATCATATTCTAAGAGGTTCACAAAGATGAATCAAGCATTAAGTACACAAAGAATGACCTATCGCATTACTAGATCATTGATCAACTCAGATAAGAAACAACCAATCAATATTCAATAATTAAGTTTCATACTTCCTAAGCAAACACACAAATAAATTAGCCGGACATGGAGAACATGCAAGCATACACACAAATAATCAAAGACATAATTGAATTAATGAAGTAAATACTTATCTTGATGTAAGATAGGGTTTAAAACCCTAAAATACTGTACAAGACACCTTAGGTTCGGTTTTAGGTTTTTACTCCAAAAGACTCTCCCTAAAACTGAAAAATTCGGATTCTATATATAAGATTACATATGCGACGGCATTACCTTATGTTTCGTGGCGCGTCGTGTCGCCGTCATTAGGGTTTTCGTCTTGGCCCGCGTTAACCTTGCGACGGCGTCACCTTATGTCCGTGGCGCCGTCCTCTTCAAGCTTCGGCGTCGTGCGGGTTGCATCTAGGCGTCGGTAGCAGCGGCCTACTCTTTAAGCCCGACTTCGTCACTTGAAAATAGGGTATTTGGCTCTGTATCGTCACAAAAATCCTCCGACAGCGTCATAATTAACACGGCCTTGACGCCGAGTAAGCCTTCGTTTTCAGCAGCTTTGAGTGTCTCGATTCTGACTTTGGCCATTTTCTTCATATATTAAGCCTTTTAGTCCAAATAAGTGTCATTCCAGCATTTTGCCTTCGAGAGACCTAAAAAGTGAAAAGGAACGATATTAAGCAATAACGGATACAAAAGTGATCAAATAAGGACTTAAACGACCCCTCAAAATGGTACCTTTTAAAACCTTATCAATTCACTAATGCTATTTGCTTAATCTCTTTGCTTTTTTCCGTGCATGAAACTTATAAACAGTTTCCAATCACAATAATACTAATACCTAAATAGAATGCCATTTTATGCAATCATAATGAAGCACCATGTATTTGTCGATTGTTCGTACGTATTACTGTATTAGCCCTCAAATTATACATAAAAACAGTTAAAAATTAGTGTTTATAATATGCGCTCGAAACAAAAAGCCATACCTAGGGTTGATTCTATTGGAGAACGGGTACATTCTCTATGTCTAATCTCGAAAGACAAAGGCCACGTAAATCGACGGTTATACAACGATACAGTTGCGTCTTCTGTAACCGATGGAGTATCCAAAGTACAAACTCAAATGGTCAGCCCACCTATACAAAGTTTACTTACTTCCAACGAACAACGAAAGACCAATACCAATGGTTGTCACACACCGCTTACTTATGCGCCTATTCATCTACAAGAGACAAACCAATGTAAGTATACTATTCACATACTTTTTGTATCTACCTAATTTTCCAGCTTCATCTCTTTGTTAATTGAATTTGGCTTATTTTTCGTTCATTTTATGCTTTCAGCCAATATGCATATGGGAATTACTAGCCAGATATACACACCTACTTCAAACGAAAACCATTTATCTGTGAAGCCTACATTCCAAGTAGAAAAAGGCAAACGTCATGTTCCTGATGTTTATGACACTTCTCAGTTGCAGTCAAGTAAAAGAGCTAAAAACAGTGGGACATATTCCATGGAGACTTCTGCACTAATGGACCTTTTTTGTATGTAACTGTTCCTACTTTTTATATAAAATTTTGCACCGTTCCTTATACACAGATAGATTGCCTTTGTTGATTCCTCACATTTTTTGTTCTGCTACAGATGTAGAAACTTTAAATGAGTCAGGGAAGAATGTTATACCCGCTATTAGTGAAGTGTCGATGCAATACAGTCACTCAAATGATAAAGGAAAAAGGCCTGTTTCTGATGTTTATGTGCCTACTGAATCAGAGACGATGAAAAAGAAAAGAATTATACAGTCATCTTCCATGGAGAGTCCTGCAATAATGAATTTGTTATGTACGTTAACATTGAATACTCCAAAAGAAAATGGCCTATTTATCATAGAACAATTTTGCTCATTCCTAACATTATCCACGTATTACAGGTACAGAAAACTTACATGAACCAGAGACAGTTGGTGCACCTGTTTCAGAACATGATACTCATATACCTATTGAACATATACGTATGCATACTACAGCTGGAACATGTTCTACACATACAACCAATGAACCTGCGAATGGTGCCTCTTCATCAACAGCTACTCGAGTTCATTCGCCTACTTCAAACAGACAAAATCTACGTGCCATGAGACCACAATTTACAAAAGGTATAGAAACTATATGCTTTGCGAAGTAAATAGTAGATAGCTAATACTATTATTAGAGTAATCAATGTTTTGTCACACATTCCAGTATCAAGGGATCCTTCGGCTGACATGAGCAATAGAGGTCATAGCCGTAATAGCCGCCGGCGGCAACTTAGACAAGGTAAGATTTTTTATTTTATTTTTATTAATTTTTTTTTTGGGTTTTTTTATGCTTTTTATATATATTTTTTTTTTCAAACTGAGGTTGCTATTATGTTATTCCAGGACCACCAGACACATATGTACGTATGCGCCCTTGCAATTAGATATGCAGACATTGCAAGGCTCTCTTTTGGTATGAAGAAAGATTAAAAAAATAGCAGGCGCTCCTTCCCAGAGTATCGTCGTTGTTGCAATGGTGGTAAGGTCAAGCTAGCTCCAACACAAAGTTATCCGGACTATATAAAACAACTCTTTTCAGACAAGCATTTCATGGAAAATATACGTGCATACAATCAGATGTTCGAAATGACATCTTTAGGTGCAGATGTTGAAGAATCTATCAATAGAGGCCAAGGTCCATATGTTTTCAAGGTTTCTGGCAAGATCTACCACTGGATTGGTAGCATGTGTCCACCAGCAGGAGAACGACCAAGATTTTTACAGCTATACATATATGATACCGTAAATGAAGCTGAAAATCGCTTAGCAAACTTCCAAAACAACCATAACAGGCTTGGAAATGATATTGTAGAAGATTTAATAGACATTTTGGATAATCACAATCAGTTGGTGCAGTTATTTAGAACAACACGAAATAAGTTGGAAGAGCGTGACATACCAGAGTTTAAACTAAGGCTCTTTGGTGTAGTTGGTTCGAAAGAATATGAGCTACCAGCAGGTGATTCTATTGGTGCTATAGTGTTTGAAGGTGGTGCAAATAGCGAAACTTATTATGACGTTGTCATTGAGCAGCACGGAGGTGATCTGCAACAAATTGATAAGCTACACCCTTCTTATATGTCGCTTCATTTCCCACTGCTCTTTATTTATGGTGAAGAAGGATACCATTTGGGTATTAAATTACTTGATATAGCAAGTGAGGCACCTGAAAAAGACAAACAAATGATGATGAAGATGTACTATGTGTACCAGATACATGATCGGTTTAACGAATATACACTATAACAAGAAGTGGAAGGTTATTTCAAGAGTATGTAGTCACAGCCATATTGCAGCATCGAGCAACAACGAATTGATTTTATAAGAAAGAAACAAAATGACATAAGGAACAAATTGCTTGCAGGCTTACATGATGTGATTGCACGTGGTGATACTAACGGTTCAGATGTAGGCAGCAGAATAATATTATCAGCATCATTTACCGGAGGACCAAGATATATGTACAGTCACTACTTGGATGCTCCTGCTATTTGCAGAGTCCATGGCAATCCATCGTTCTTTATTACATTTACATGTAATGTCAACTGGACTGAAATTCTAGAATATATGCAAGAATTTCCGAATATCACAGCCACAGATAGGCCAGATATTGTTGACCGGGTATTTGAACACAAAATACATGAACTTGTAACCTTTCTTAGATATAACAAGCCCTTTGGAGATGTAGAAGCAGGTAATATGTATGTTACAAATAAAACTAACTTTTCAGGAATAACACTTTAAATAAATATTGACTATGATCTTATATATTATAGTTTCGTATACTGTCGAGTTCCAGAAGCGTGGCTTGCCGCATTGTCATTTACTATTGTGGGTCAAAGAAACTTCGCGTATCCGCAGGCACGAAGACATTGACATGTACATATGTGCAGAACTTCTGGACCCAGCGTATGATCCTGAAGGCCATCGAGTTGTCTTAGATTTCATGCTACATGGCCCGTGTGGGTTATTAAATAAAAATGCTCCTTGCCTGAAACAAAGTGATGAATGTAGCAAGAAATTCCCAAAGCCATATTCTAAAAATACTTTCATAGACAAAAAGGGTTTTGTACACTATCGAGGAAGAAATACAGGATAAGAGCATTGAAGAAGGACATACAACTCGATAACAGTTATGTTGTTCCATACAACATCTCATTATCTATGTGTTTATATGCACACATTAATGTCGAATATTGCGAATGGACGATGCTAATAAAGTATCTTTTTAAATACATTTCAAAAGGCACTGATCGGATAGTTACACATGTTACAAGATCGATTGGTACCGCAGAATCAGCAAACAATCATGCAACGATACACGTAGACGAGATTAAGAGCTTTCAAGATGCACGTTATATAGGCCTACATGAAGCATGCTGGAGAATTCTTGGTTATGATATACATTACAGATATCCAGCTGTTCAGATACTATCAATGCGTCTTGAAAACATGCAACGCATCAGATTCAGAGCGGGTCAAAATTTACAAGCAATTGTCGATAATGACTTCAGCAAAGAACAACACTGACTGAATGGCTACGCTACAACAGGCATTCATCTGATGGCCACCATTTAACATATTTAAACTTTCCAAAAGAGTTTGTCTGGTATGCTACAAATAAATATTGGCAACGCAGGCACCATAGAAACAACGGATCTATTGGGCGTCTCACATACATACATCCTACTGCAGGTGATCTGTTTTACTTACGGATGTTACTCTGTCACCAAAAAGGTAGGGAATCATTTCCTCACATTTGCACAGTTAACGATCAAGTATACCTCACAAACAGGGTTGCATGTGAAGCCATGGGTTTGCTAGGCACCGAGCAAGAATGGAACATGGCTATGTATGAGTCATCCTTAACAGCGACATCTGCCCAAATGCGAGACCTCTTTTGTCAAATCCTTATCTTCTGCGATGTTTCAGACCCTGTTGCATTATTTCAAGCATATGCAAATGATATGACGGAGGATATTCCACCAATATTGTCGCAAATGTTACACACACCAGAAATACACATAACAAAAGATGAACTACAAGGTGACATTCTTTTCGATCTTGAAGCGCGAATTGGTTTCTATGGAAAATCACTAAAAGACTTTGGTATACAACTACCGCCACGCCAACTACTGGAAATCCTAAACAATATAGCAATTATGGAAGAAATGAATTATAATATTCAGATGCTACAAAGAGAAAGCAGCGACTTAGTGCCCTGGTTAAATGCAGAACAACGGGTCATCTTTGAAAGAGTCATGCATGCAGTCAGTAACCAACAGCAAGAACTTATATTTGTATATGGCCACGGGGGCACAGGTAAAAATTTCCTTTGGAAGACTATAATCCACACACTTAGAGCACAACAAAAACTAGTATTAGCAGTAGCATCTTCAGGTATTGCCGCTTTGCTCTTACCTTCAGGACGTACGACTCATTCAAGGTTCAAATTACCACTAAGTTTGACTAATGAAACAGTCTGTAGTATAAAGAAAAACACTCAGTTGGCTAAGTTACTAAACGAAACAGATCTTATCATATGGGACGAGGCACCTATGAACGACTGAAAATGCTTTGAGGCATTGGATCGTAGATTCAGAGATATACTTGATTGTCCACAACATCTATTTGGCAACAAACCAATAATGTTGGGTGGAGACTTTAGGTAAACGCTACCTGTAAAAAAATGCAACTAAGCAACAACTTGTTGCATCTTCTATTACATAATCGTACCTATGGCCATACTTCGATATTATCTCACTTAAACAAAATATGAGGCTCCAGCAACAAGGCATGTCTAATCAACAAAAAAAAAAGTGGCGTGGTTATTTTCTGAGTGGTTATTGTAAGTGGGCAATGGTGATGTTGGAGAACCAGATGCAGATGACCTAGATAACGTATCTTGGATTCATATACCAGATGCATACTGCGATAACGACACAGCAATCTCGAAGCTTATAATTAAGCTTCCTTTTTGACAATGAAAGCTTACAAAGGGCAACAGCTGAGTCATTGCAAGAGAAGGCTATTGTATGTTCGAAAAATGAAACTGTAGATGTGCTAAATTCCAGAATTCTAGATATGTTACACGAAAATACTTGCAGTTACAAGATCTTTGATCAAGCCACACCTAAAACAATGACGGAGGTGCAACAGAGCTACTATATCCTACAGAGTATCTCAACACACTCTCCTTCTCAGGGTTGCCACCGCATGATCTTATACTTAAAATAGGTACACCAATAATGCTGCTAAGGAATCATCATTTAGCAGGCGGAGTATGTAATGGCATACGAATGATTGTCACTCAAACCTTTACTAATATGATTGAAGCAAGAATCATCACAAGGACTCAGATGTCGTAGAAATTCTGTATCCCGCATATTGTCTTAATCAACAAAGATGATAAACTACCATTTGTGTTCAAAAGAAAGCAATTCCCCATAAAACTTTGCTATGCAATGACATTAAATAAGAGCCAAGGGCAATTACTTAAAAAATTGGTGTTTACTTGCCGGAACCTATATTTGGTCACGAGCAACTATATGTTGCATTGTCTAGATCAACATCTCCTCAAGGCCTCAAAATGTTAATAAAAAAACAACCAGACAGAGATTCAAACACAACTAAAAACATAGTCTACCGAGATTTCTTAAACAAAATAGCACACGCCCAGGTTTTCATTACAATGTCTTTCAACTAATTTTGTTTGTCTACTGCTATTCATGCGAACAGTTAATAATTTAGGACACATATATGCATCCACTTATGCTTCTGTGTTACAAGTATCGTTTCTACTAACCTTTTATTTTGTAAGACACATGCATGCATTCACTATCATTTGTTTGGTAGATGATGACTTAGTTGAAAGCCAACTTGTTGAAAACCAAGATAATCTAGATAACATCAAGGAAGATGAACTATTAAATAATGATATTGTCAATATAAAAGAATCTAAAAGCCATCCATTAGATAGCGTAATAGGAAAACTTAATGAAAGAACCTTAGGATCACAAGTCCAAAATCAAAGTAACTTCTTTTGTTTTATATCAACCATTGAACCCAAAAATATTAATGAGGCTATAAAAGATGAATCTTGGGTCATAGCTCTGCAAGAAGAATTAAATCAATTTGTTAGAAATGATTGTTGGGAATTATATTTAAGTTGATATGAAAAAATACATAAACGATAAAGGACTTAAGAAGACAAAGAAAGACAAGGGACTTACTTGTTAAAGAAGTATTTATTATCTAGTCCCTTGTAGTCATTTGTAACACTAACTCTCTAGTTTATAAAGAGAGGCAGGGAATAGGTTATTAGTGTGTCAATGATGTGAACACCATTAGTAAAGGTGTGTGTGTGTAACCTAGGCGTAGTGTATAAACGCCTAGGGATAGCTAGTTAGTATTATAGTATTATAGTGATTAGTGTAGTAGAGATGATGGCGAAGAACTTTGTTAATAATAACAAACGATGTTTTCTTATTCCGCTGTGCATTCTAATCGTTGTTATTGTTATCCCTAAAGTGCTATAAATGATCTTTAACAATTGGTATCAGAGCGGGAAGCTCTTGATATAGGGATCTACAAGCTTTTTTGAAGAAAAGATGGAAAATTCAAAGTTGTTACAAATTTTCGTATCTTTCTGCAAGGCTGTTTTCAAACAACGATAACTTTTTCGTTAACTGTTGGATCGGGATGAAATTTTTGGTGGACGTTCTCTATATACCATCCTAATGTTTAACCAGAGGGATCGTCAATTGGAGCTTTCAACCAAAAGATATACGGTCTTTAAAGGTGCTGCAGGACCTATTATGTAAGTTCAATTTTTAAGGTTTTTAGTGACACTAAAAAAGGCGATTTGATTGTTTTCTAATTAGGGTTTCCTGAAACTACAGACGACTATAATTTATGGAGCAGTAAAGGGGTTCGATCAATTTATACAGTTTTTCTGAAAAACGGGTTTTTAGGGTTTCTTGAATATCGATTTCGTTTTCTGTTCATTATAGTCTTAATGTAAGTCGATTGTTATTATCATATTTATACCCTAAACTTGTTATACAAGACAGCAGCTGTGGTATATGATGGTTTCACGACTTGTTTTTCTGTTACTGCTGATATACATGTTGTGTAGAACCCTAGCGAGCGATGAATAGCAGAACCCTAGTTATACAATTGAGGGGAAGCTATGGTGTTGATGTTCAAATGAGTTGGACTACTCGATTGGTACTGTTTTCATGGTCGATTTAATACTGCTGCATAATCAAGTTTGTACTACTAGATGGTGGTTTGTACTGTTCGAAAGGTTAATACTGGTAATTGATCGTTAGTTCTGCTCGTATAATTTTTGTACTGGTGGTTACAGATTAATACTGGTTGTTGCTCGGTTAGTACTGGTGGTCCATTCAAGTTAGTACTGGTAGAAAGAAGTTAATTATGCCAATGATATATTATTTATGCTCGTCTAGTAGGTGCGTATATTAAATTATTTGGGCTGAGCTTGAGTATTTGGATTTGGTATTCGGTTTTGGACGACACACACATGAGACTTTTGCTTTATTTGTTCTTAAACGTTTTACATGGCTCGTATTTGGTTTATTTGACTAATTGATTACGAAAAAAGGTTTTTATTACCTATTTGACGATGAAGTGGAACTACTTGGACGCGTGTTTTATTATACCTTTTAGCAGGAGGTAACTTGTTCGTGCGTTCATGTTGTGGCTAAGACTTGGTAAATCTAGCAAGTAGATTTTGCTATCACTTAAAGGAGTTACATTGTAGTACTCAGTGTCTCATTGAAGATGAGGATTTTATCAAGAGATTGAGGTCCATATATAATCAGGTATGATTTCATAGTCACGTGGTTAGTACAAGACATAAGATGCGACTTTGGGATTGTAACACCCCGACCCGACAAGGGTAAAGATATCACAATACGGTTTCATATCATAACTTTAAATACTATACTGGCGGAAGCCTTTACAAAACATACAAAAGATGATATAAATAACTCATTATTCAAAAAAAATCTAAGATCCCTATATTCAAATCTTGCTCTCGTCTCTACTCTCAACCCAGATCAGCTATCCCATAAACTCATCTTGAATGCTTAATACCTGCCGCAGGAAAAGAAAGTGCGGCTGAGCTTACAAAGCCCAGTGAACAGATATAACGAAACAAAAGCTAAACAAAACAAATATGCAAATAACGAAATCAAAATGAAATGATGATGAGGGATCTTTTAGGATTCTGCGGAAACACAAATATACAGAAATCCAAACAACCACATATCAAGAATAGCAGATTCCTTATAAGCCCAACGAAGAGTCTCAAAACTAACGGAAACAATTCCTAGAAATAAACATGGCATTCATACAAATCAATTAATCAACATTTAACACACTTAATTCAATATTGTAGCAGCGGAAATGGCAGACAAGTCCTGGCAGACATACATACGAATAGAGAACACCATAGACAAACTATAACTAAGTAGACAAAGACATAACATAGCCACCAGCAAATTCAAAGCAGACATAATAGTTAAACCAGTTCTTAGATCAAATCCTAACCTTAGCAAAGTTTTAACATGGCAGGTCACATATGCAGACAGATAATTAACCAATAGACAAGGTTTACAAAATTAACTGAACCATCTTACGTATTAACCTTCAAAACACTCAATTATACACTAGCACATTCAACTCGTAGATCAACTCATTCACGTAACGATAACAAATCATAATATCGGATATACAAATCATGTTTAAACATATTAATTCTATTTCAGCATGGCAATTAATAATTACTTGAACAAACACGTCATAAGCACATTCACTAACATATCATATCAGAAATATCTTTGTTCTTCAAAAGGTAACCTCAGAAAATAATTGGAGTAGCTAGCTCCCAGAATTTTGTGAAGACGTGTATTACTGCGACATCATTCACCGAAAACATATCGATAACAGATCGGATCTAGGATGCATCCATACGCCCCTTCCTACATATACAAAATATGCTTCACCATCCAGAGACGTGGCAGAACATCACTCTTCTGCCCTAGAGTCATATCAGAGGTGCATCACTGATACGGACATGGAACCCCCATGACTAGTGAAATATTTGGCTTAGGTAACAACTAACTTTAAGTCAAACAGATTTTCAGATATGGCACAGATCATAGTCAAACACAAGGTCACAAATAACATGTCAGATAGTTCATATCATAAGGTTCATATTCAGATATTCAGAAGTCAGAAGTTCATAACCAACCATAGCAAGGCTCAACAATTGTGCATATCGAAATCTTCCTAACATAAGTTCACATCAGATATTGCATAGTTCAACAAAACATAAGTTCAGATAAGCAACAGATCAAACCTTCAGGAAAGGGTTCATAGCAATGGCATCGGAAATCCTAATAAGCATGAGAGAAATGACAAAGAAGGAAAACATGAGGGACCTTTACTGAAAAGGTCAGAATATCTGTACCTTAAAGCAAATGAGAGGAAAGCAAACGAATGTAGGAATACGAAGATGTAACGTCGCGTCTCCTTCAATAAATCTACACGGATTATGATTTATTTAATACTTATTAGTATCATTAATGACATAACGGATTAATCTCATTAATACTTTTAGATTTGTCAGAATATTCTCATTTTTAGTGACGGACGGAATTCCAACATTTTAGAGTATTAATCATTAATTAGCCAAACTTAGGAGTTGGAAATGACAATTAGTAAACTTAAGGGCTTAATATGATAATTATATTATTTGAGGACTTATATGATCATCTTTCAAAGTATAGGGTTTACAAATGTCAAGAACGGATTTTTTGACTCTCTTTCAAAATAGTTTACATAATCTTTTATAACTTACATGATTAACCAAGACTCACACGTAACATTGTTCGAATGCAAAACTTAATGAGACCATGCATGCAATACTTTAATTCATGATATGTGACTTCTTACATAAAATCATAACTCACGCATGTTTACGACACACTTAGTACTAGCTCATTTACTCTAAATCAATGGTTATTAATAACTCCAAGACTTACCATTCTCACATGAAATAACGAATTTACACACTTAGCTTTTAACCCTAATCAACTTCCTATTTAGGTTCTAGGGTTTCCCACACTTTTTAAATATTACTTAATACGCATTTAATTCACATGTTACCTCTTTTAATGACTTCCACTTTGACCTAGAACGTATATGAAAAACAAACCGAAGTTACCTCAAAACTCATGCATGCCTCTACACAACTAACTTACACTTGTCGACTCTTAATTTCTCAGAATTACATATTACACCCTTAACATCTTTAATTATACGATCTAACCTTATATTATCAGATTTTACAATTTTAGCTCAAAGGTTTTAGAATTTACAAAACATACCCTTTTTAAGTTAATAACAATTCGAATGGCCCTCTAAATATCCAAGATTACACGTTTAACCCTCATACATATTTTTATACGTTTAGTACCCTTATTTTACTGTTTACAGAAATAACCTTTAAGTTTCATAATTTACAAAACCAACCCACAACTTTTATTTAAAACCGAATTATGCATGGTTCAAGTACAAACCCTAAACCTAGGTTTAACCCATCATTAATCCATCATTACTACTGCATTAATTACCCTTAATAATAACAAGCAACCCTAATTCTTATAAACCCTAATCGTTCCTTTTATTTTCTTTCCTTTTTCATATGCGACCGAACAAAACAAACCCTTAACAAATCCCACAAGCTTCGAATTCATGAACATGTATTTTATTCAGGTCGTATAACATATAAGAGCTTCCAGAAAATTCAGATCATGGTCCCAAAAATTATTATATGCTCGTTTACTATTTTATACGCTTTTAGGGTTTTAATTCAAAATAATTCCATACGACTTGTTAAATATGCATGAATAATTTTTACAGGTTCTATATGACTTTTAGGACTGAAAACAATGTTGGAAACATACCCTTGATGAGAATCGAACGCTAGAACAAAAGAAACCAAAAACTTTACTCGGCAAACCCTAATCGACCAAGAAAAATCACCACGATCAAACCAGCACCTTAGAACATCGAACCAGATTTTTAACACCTTCTTTACCTTCAAACTCGTCCAAGAAAAATAGCTCTAGGCCTTGAAAACCGAATGTCGAATCTTTTAGGGTTTTAGTATAATCGGCTTTTAGGGTTGTTAGGGATAAAATATATACCGTGTATGTATGTATATATATGATTTACTAATTTTCTTGTGGGCTTAATATTATAATGGACTTATAATAAATGGGATCTAAATTTTATAAATTTGTATTGGGCCTTTTATTAATTTTATTCTTTTATAAAACTTAATAAATACATTCGGCTATATATATAAAACACAAAACTGATTTTATAAAATTATAAACTATAAAAATTAACTTTACAAAGTCTTTAAAATTTATTTGGATCATATGTGATATTTCTTAAAAATTTTCTGAATTTACATAGCTTATTTGGTACTCTTTAAATTAATTATTCATACTTTTTGATTATAGGGGTATTTTGGTCTTTTTGTGAATTTTAGAAATTCAGGTATTACAATTTATTCCCCTCTAAATAAAGTTTCGTCCTCGAAATTGAACAAGGCGGAACAGAACAGAAAACGAATCGGATTTCAGAATTTCTAGGAATATAACGAACGCTAATCTTATCTCGGAACAAATGGATTTCTTATCAGAATATTCAAACTCATACTCTTTCAGAAATCAAATCAATAGTCAAATACTTATAACAGATAATTATATATTTATCAAGTGATGGTAGAGAACAGATGAGACGCAGAAAACCAAACGACAAATTCTAACTTATTCAGATATCTAATGATGAGGACAACATATGCATAGTCGGAATAAATCTTATCGGCCTCACTAGTCGCAGAAGTACGTGGAGACGTACAAGCTTAGGGCGGAACATAGCAATTCATAGGTTCCACATGAGACCATAACTATTTCGGATCCCAATCGTACAAAACTTATACGTAACAGATATCGACGAAATCTCACAATTAGGTACGAAATTTCAAACGAACATGAGAAGTGCCAATAACAGATACAAGTCAAAGTCCATTCACACATCAACCACAGGTATTTCCCAGACGTCGTATACCTTCAATAAGTTCAGATTATATGATCTCGGTATTATTATGTAACACCCCAACCCGACGAGGGTAGAAGTGTCACATTCTGGTGTCATATCAGAACATACAAGTAAATTTTTACAAGCGGAGGTCTTAAATAATAACGTACCAAGTCATAATCACAGTTGACTTACAAGGAAAATTACAACCCAAAATGTCTAAGATAAAATGAAATCTCAAAACAATAGCCCGCCAAAATAAGTCCAAATAACAAGGTAACTAGGGTTAGTCCACTCAGATAATCCAACTCTCAGCCCAATCAAAGCCCATCTTCAAACCTAAAACCTGCCGCAGGAAAAGAAATGCGGCTGAGCTTAAAAAGCCCAGTGAACAGATATAACAAAGCGAAAGCTAAATAAAATTTGAAATGCAAAATGAAACAAAGGAACGGATAACAAAGTCGCAGCGAAATAAGAGTAATGAGTCAAAGAGGATCCTTCAGAACACAATTATACAGATATCCAAAACGAACAGATAACAAGGAGAGCGAAGCGAAGCAAAGAATCGATGACATATAAACATGCACATACAAACCAGACATACAAGAACGAAAACATAAGCAAACATAGAAGGCATAGCATCCACACAACGTATATGTCATACAATCAATTCAGGAAATCAGAAGACATACAAGCCAAACAGATATCTATAGGAAAGCGGAAGCAATTAATTAATAAGTGAGCATGGCAATTCACACAGGTCAAAACCCTTAGTTGAAAACATAACCGATATCATAACAGCAGTCAAAACATGGCAGTCACACGTAACAAGTAGGAATACAGTATGAACATTATAATTAAATGAAGTAGGGACATAGCAGGGCAATTGAACACGTTAACAAGCCAGACATCACAAGCTGAACCATTTACCCAATCATACCGTAGCATAAACCGAAATGCAAACATGGCAGGTCAACAACACGCAGATAAGGATACAACGGATAGTCATAGTCCACGAGATCAACTGAACGTAGTACACATAATAAACAGACAAAACTATCAATTACACATTAGCATGATCACCAGACAATACAGAGGGTCACATAACAGTGAGATCACATATCATCAGATAGAAACAGGTAACTCAGATAACCGTATATTAATCACATCATAGCAGGATAATCAATGGTCACATAAAACATGAATAGTATAATCAACTTCAATAAGCATATAATAACCCGGTACGTGAGTGGAACCATAGTCTGAAGTAACGGAATGAAAGTGTAACAGATCAATGTAATGGAGTATCTATATCTTGGTAAAAGTAAATCATATAAGGGTATTGAGTAATGAACAAGTAATACAGATTATGTTGCGTTGGGGAATACGGAAGGTACAATATAGGTTTATCAAAAGTGTAAGGGTTATCAGAAATCTACCCGAGCCCGGAAACATATCATATCATATCATATCATAAGTAGCCATTGTATTCGGAGGGTGGCCTCGAATACCATACATAATAGGAGGGGAGACCTCGGTAACAAATGGAGTAGCTAGCTCCCAGAATTGTGAAGACGCGGATTGCACCCGACATCATTCACCATATATATCTCCAAACAGATCAAATCCCTCGAAACATATCATATCTAGGATGCATCCATACGCCCCCAGTGGCCAAATCATATACATATCAAATCATATCATAACATATCATAATAGGGGACGGTGTGGAACATCACTCAACCACACTAAAGTCATGCCATTGGTGCATCAATGACACGGTCAGGTTACCTTCCTGACTAGGAAACATATTTGGCTCGGGTATCAGACTGAAGGGTCAAAGCATAATCATATCATATCATAAGGGTTCATATCAAAGTTCATATCAAAGTTCATATCAGAGTTTATATCAAAGTTCATATCAGAGTTCATATCAGAGTTCATATCAGAGTTCATAATCAGAAGTTCAGAATCATAACAAACGAATATCATAGCGAACAGAGTCATATCAAAGGATTATGTCGGAATCATATCAAAAGGATCATATCATAAGGAAATCATAGCAAAGGAATATCATAAGTGAAGCAAAGTCAAGGATCGAAGAGTTATGAGAAATCCCTACTGAAAAGGGATAGAACATCTGTACCTCGTTCGAAGCAAGCAAAATAGGCAAGTACGGTCACACGATGAGTCAATCCCGCCGTCCGGAACCTATATGAATTTGATAACGCTTATTAAAGTCGGATTACTCATTTTAGACGGTTTTCCATTTTTAGCAGGTTTCCATATTTAGTAACTTTCCATTTTAGGTCACTTTATATTTTAGGCAGGTTTCCATAATTAGCATGTTCCTGTATTTAGCAGATTTAGTCATAAATGATATGATCAAAGTCATATTAGTTTAAAATGATTAAAATAAGTATTATCGTAGTTTGAGGTCAATTATGACAAGTTTCATAAGTTTAGGGTCTAAAGTGTCAATAATGAAAAGTATAGGGGCATAAGTGTAAATATAACCAGTTTGTTCATTTTACTCATTTAATCCATTTAGTTATCGTATTAACAAATAGACCTTCAAGTTTTATAATTTACAAAACCAACCATTAACTCTTTATTTAAATCTCATATCGCATGAAAACTCTAGTCCATTTCGAGTTCGATATCCATTTACATTTTAAACAATTCAATCCAATTCCCACAAAATGTTATATGACTCTCCTTGGTTTCAAAAATTCAGTCGAGACATGACTAGGTCCCAAACCAAATCATACGACACTCTCAACAACAAATCAAGGTCCATTAAAGAATTATTATCGACACAAGTTAAGGTAAAACATGACATGGTCGAATGGTTATGGGTCAAACAGATTGGAGGTGGGTCAAAGTGGAGTTTAAACAAAAGTGTATGCATGTGGGTCGAATAAGGTTTAAACAGATTCTCAAAAGGGTTTTAAAATGTTTCATATGGGGTTCCATGTAAGTTGAATTAACGTGTGTATAACATGCATAACAGTGGGTCGATAATCATGTATACTCCCTTTGTTATTTTATGTGGTCCTACTCATAACTTATGTGATGATTTCATTGACTATCTTTATTATTCCATGTGGTAATAACATATACATATTCATGCATTCAACTTGGACCCATGACAGTAATCAAAGAACATTTGCTAAGCATGAATGTGGTCGAATAATATAGATTCAAAAAAGATTTTTAGGCGTCGAATAACATGCTCAAAACAACAGTATATGGGTCGATCTGTATGGTGATCTAGTCATGATTTTATGAGACCATTCTTATTACTTTTTGTGGTGGTTTTGGTTTGTGTATAAGCCTCCACGCATGGAAGAAAACCACACGACCAAATCAAGAAACAAAGAATAAAAGAGACGAGATGATGGTTGCTTTAGGTGTTACCTTGTAGCGTGTGAGAGAGGAAGAAAACAAGACCATCGAAACAACCCTTCTTGAACCCTATAGCACCCCGACTGCAGCAGCAACAATGACCCAAGGTCAACACCAAATAAACCTCGTATCAACCTGATAACGCTACACGCGTCGTTTGGGGTCAAGGAAACTTCCTTTTCTTCGAGCAAGTTTTATAACACCCTAGGCAGTGAACCTAATCGTTGTAGTGTAGTAATTAGGGTAAGCCACGGGTATTGATATCGTTCTCTAGGGGAATAGGAATGCTAGTAAGGAGTTACTACTCTAAGGTTAAGGTTGAGGAAGATTATTTTTTATCTTTTTATGTTTTTAGAAAATGAAAAGGTACGAATCTCGGGTATTGGATTTGGGGAGTTGGTATTTCTACCGATTACTCTACTATTATCTAATTATCTAAACTAAGGTTGTGGGAGTCTACGTCTAATTAATGTGTGCTCGTATGATAGTTTAAAGATGTGTTTACTTAGGTTGTATTACTCCTTAATTATCTCCTATTGATGGTTGAATTGTCACGTCTTATTCTTAGTTGCGTTGTGTGTCTAAAGTTGTAGGGTATGCGTTTCTCCCTAACTCTTTGAACTTACCAAAGGGTCTTGTCTACAAACCCACTAGGGATGATAAACTCCTACTCTAAGGCGCTCTTTGGATGGTTTAGCCTACAATTACTCGAGTAATTATATTCTAAGGTTCACAAAGATGAATCAAGCATTAAGTACACAACGAATGACCTATCGCATTACTAGATCATATATCAACCAAGATAAGAAAACAACCAATCAATATTCAATAATTAAGTTTCATACTTCCTAAGCAAACACACAAATAAATTAGCTGGACATGGAGAACATGCAAGCATACACACAAATAATCAATGACATAATTGAATTAATGAAGCAAAGACTTATCTTGATGTAAGATAGGGTTTAAAACCCTAAAATATTGTACAAGACACCTTAGGTTCGGTTTTAGGTTTTTACTCCAAAAGACTCTCCTCAAAGACTGAAAAATTCGGATTCTATATATAAGATTACAATTGCGACGGCGTCACCTTATGTTTAGTGACGCCGCCGTGTAATCGCCGTCATGGGGTTTCGTCTTGGCCACGTTAACCTTGCGGCGGCGTCACCTTGTGTCCGTGACGCCGTCCTCTTGACTCGGCGTCGTCTGATTGCATCTAGGCCGTCCGAGTAGCGGCGGCCTACTCTTTACAAGCTGGGCGTAAACGCTTGTAAATACGAGTTTTGGGTTCGGCCCGTCACAACATTTTTGGGACGGCGTCAATAGCACTGACGCCGTCACCCTCTAACCGGCTATTTGTGAGTGTCTCGATTCTTGACTTTGGCCATTTTCTTCATATATTCACGCCTTTTCGTCCAAATAAGTGCCATTCCAGCATTTTGCCTTCACGAGACCTAAAAAGTGAAAAGGAACGATATTAAGCAATAACGGATACAAAAGTGATCAAATAAGGACTTAAACGACCCCTCAAAAAGGTACCTTTTAAAACCTTATCACAACCACGTAAAATTCCAGCCCTTAACAGCACCCTACAGAACCTTTTCTTGGAGTCTTTTATGTCGACAGAACAGTGGAGATGGAGGGGTATTTTATGCCGTCACTTGAATAGAGAACTTTTAGGGTTTCTTGTGTGAAAAGATGAATGAGATATGGGAGGGTTTAAACGTGATTTGGTGAGCTAAAATAGGAGAGGTTAGGCATTTTTAATGGAGCCGATTATGGGGCAATCACAAAACAAATTTTCATATTTAACTTACTTTCCAATTTGACTTGTGCAATTTATTTATCTTGTCTATTAAAAGGTCCATGTAACATCATTATATGTTATATATTCATTTGAGAGTTAACTATAAGTTTTATTTCTTCCATAACTTTTGGTTATCAATATTTCCTTAACGTCACTATCGAGCTGATTTTTATATTTTACCGATTTTTTACTCGAGGGGTATAATAGTCTTTTAATGCATTTACGATTTTTAGGGTTTTACATATTACGTTGATCAGGCGTCATAATACTTGCATCACATAACAAGTTCTTATTGTCATTATATTCGGTCTCGGGTCATGACAAAACACACAACTAATATCATAACAAAACATACCACATACAGATAACATACAGATAGCAAGTAACATACTATAACAACCAGCTCCACATGAGTATACTATCATGATGGTCATACTTCATTCAAGCTGTAATTAAACAACATCATTAAGAAAATAAATAGCAGACAGAACTTATGAGGACTAACGGAAACTTAACGAATCTAGCAGAAAGAAACAACAGACAGGAACTATACTTTCAAAATTTTGTTTTTATTTCCATTTATCAAGCAAAATTTGCAAAATCGTCTTAAGATGAATTCCCAAGATAAAACTTAATAATCCAAGATTCAATCATCTAAATGAAACAAAAGGACCTAAACTCAAAATCAAATGTCAGAAATTCCCATAAAGAGGGCAACTAATCAGAAGCGCAAATTCCTATTCATGTATCGGATTAAACCTACTAGTAGCCGTAGACTTCAAATCCGAGTCCACCTCGTATTCTTCCTCGTGTTCCTCTTCTTCCTCACTTATCCATCCGTTCTTGTTTCCTTATTTGCGGTAGTAAGCGACTAGCAAAGTCACTTTTCCGATTCCTCTCTTCTTCCTCCGGCACGCGATCCACAAAGGCATACAAATCGCGACTCTCAGCCCAACCTACTCCTCCATCTTCAAAGAACTTGGGACATCTATCATGATACCTAGTAGTGAAACCTTGGTTGTCAACAACTTTAGTTTCGTACTCCTTTACTACTTTTCCGTCTACGTTCTTCAAGGTCAGCTTCTCCTCGATTGTGCATGGCCACATATAGGCCGGAACTCGTATCCTCCTATTAGTCCGTTTCACTCTACCAAACCTCTTGCAGCCTTTATCAATGACAACGGCCCACCTCATCTTCTCCTTAGGTTGCCTAGCTGGTCCTTGTTTACTCCTATCAGATGAACTAGAGCGGCGAGGGATAACCATCTAAAAGAATAACCAACTATTAGCAAAGCTTAAGTACGATAGTGTACGCAAAGAAGTACGCAGAAGGGAAAAATCCTAAATCTACCCACTTCTCACCGGTCATAGCCTAAGCTCTAAGGGTCCTAAAACCTAGAGCTCTGATACCATAAATTGTAACACCCCGGCCCGACAAGGGTAAAGATATCACAATACGGTTTCATATCAGAACTTTAAATACTATACGAAAGCGGAAGCCTTTACAAAACTTACAAAAGATGATATAAATAACTCATTATTCAAAAAAAATCTAAGATCCCTATATTCAAATCTTGCTCTCGTCTCTACTCTCAACCCAGATCAGCTATCCCATAAACTCATCTTGAATGCTTAATACCTGCCGCAGGAAAAGAAAGTGCGACTGAGCTTACAAAGCCCAGTGAACAGATATAACGAAACAAAAGCTAAACAAAACAAATATACAAATAACGAAATCAAAATGAAATGATGATGAGGGATCTTTTAGGATTCTGCGGAAACACAAATATACAGAAATCCAAACAACCACATATCAAGAATAGCATATTCCTTATAAGCCCAACGAAGAGTCTCAAAACTAACGGAAACAATTCCTAGAAAATAAACATGGCATTCATACAAATCAATTAATCAACATTTAACACACTTAATTCAATATTGTAGCAGCGGAAATGGCAGACAAGTCCTGGCAGACATACATACGAATAGAGAACACCATAGACAAACTATAACTAAGTAGACAAAGACATAACATAGCCACCAGCAAATTCAAAGCAGACATAATAGTTAAACCAGTTCTTAGATCAAATCCTAACCTTAGCAGAGTTTTAACATGGCAGGTCACATATGCAGACAGATAATTAACCAATAGACAAGGTTTACAAAATTAACTGAACCATCATACGTATTAACCTTCAAAACACTCAATTATACACTAGCACATTCATCTCGCAGATCAACTCATTTACGTAACGATAACAAATCATAATATCGGATATACAAATCATGTTTAAACATATTAATTCTATTTCAGCATGGCAATTAATAATTACTTGAACAAACACGTCATAAGCACATTCACTAACATATCATATCAGAAATATCTTTCTTCTTCAAAAGGTAACCTCAGAAAATAATTGGAGTAGCTAGCTCACAGAATTTTGTGAAGGCAGCGTATTACACCGACATCATTCACCGAAAACATATCGAGATAACGGATCGGATCTAGGATGCATCCATACGCCCTTCCTACATATACAAAATATGCTTCACCATCGAGAGCGTGGCGAGAACATCACTCTACTGCCTTAGAGTCATATCGAGAGGTGCATCAACGTCGATACGGACATGGAACCCCCATGACTAGTGAAATATTTGGCTTAGGTAACAACTAACTTTAAGTCAAACAGATTTTCAGATATGGCACAGATCATAGTCAAACACAAGGTCACAGATAACATGTCAGATAGTTCATATCATAAGGTTCATATTCAGATATTCAGAAGTCAGAAGTTCATAACCAACCATAGCAAGGCTCAACAATTGTGCATATCGAAATCTTCCTAACATAAGTTCACATCAGATATTGCATAGTTCAACAAAACATAAGTTCAGATAAGCAACAGATCAAACCTTCAGGAAAGGGTTCATAGCAATGGCCTCGGAAATCCTAATAAGCATGAGAGAAATGACAAAGAAGGAAAACATGAGGGACCTTTACTGAAAAGGTCAGAATATCTGTACCTTAAAGCAAATGAGAGGAAAGCAAACGAATGTAGGAATACGAAGATGTAACGTCGCGTCTCCTTCAACAAATCTACACGGATTATGATTTATTTAATACTTATTAGTATCATTAATGACATAACGGATTAATCTCATTAATACTTTTAGAGTTGTCAGAATATTCTCATTTTTAGTGACGGACGGAATTCCAACATTTTAGAGTATTAATCATTAATTAGCCAAACTTAGGAGTTGGAAATGACAATTAGTAAACTTAAGGGCTTAATATGATAATTATCTTATTTGAGGACTTATATGATCATCTTTCAAAGTATAGGGTTTACAAATGTCAAGAACGGATTTTTTGACTCTCTTTCAAAATAGTTTACATAATCTTTTATAACTTACATGATTAACCAAGACTCACCTGTAACATTGTTCGAATGCAAAACTTAATGAGACCATGCATGCAATACTTTAATTCATGATATGTGACTTCTTACATAAAATCATAACTCACGCATGTTTACGACACACTTAGTACTAGCTCATTTACTCTAAATCAATGGTTATTAATAACTCCAAGACTTACCATTCTCACATGAAATAACGAATTTACACACTTAGCTTTTAACCCTAATCAACTTCCTATTTAGGTTCTAGGGTTTCCCACACTTTTTAAATATTACTTAATACGCATTTAATTCACATGTTACCTCTTTTAATGACTTCCACTTTGACCTAGAACGTATATGAAAAACAAACCGAAGTTACCTCAAAACTCATGCATGCCTCTACACAACTAACTCACACTTGTCGACTCTTAATTTCTCAGAATTACATATTACACCCTTAACATCTTTAATTATACGATCTAACCTTATATTATCAGATTTTACAATTTTAGCTCAAAGGTTTTAGAATTTACAAAACATACCCTTTTTAAGTTAATAACAATTCGAATGGCCCTCTAAATATCCAAGATTACACGTTTAACCCTCATACATATTTTTATACGTTTAGTACCCTTATTTTACTTGTTTCTGAAATAACCTTTAAGTTTCATAATTTACAAAACCAACCCACAACTTTTATTTAAAACCGAATTATGCATGGTTCAAGTACAAACCCTAAACCTAGGTTTAACCCATCATTAATCCATCATTACTACTGCATTAATTACCCTTAATAATAACAAGCAACCCTAATTCTTATAAACCCTAATCGTTCCTTTTATTTTCTTTCCTTTTTCATATGCGACCGAACAAAACAAACCCTTAACAAATCCCACAAGCTTCGAATTCATGAACATGTATTTTATTCAGGTCGTATAACATATAAGAGCTTCCAGAAAATTCAGATCATGGTCCCAAAAATTATTATATGCTCGTTTACTATTTTATACGCTTTTAGGGTTTTAATTCAAAATAATTCCATACGACTTGTTAAATATGCATGAATAATTTTTACAGGTTCTATATGACTTTTAGGACTGAAAACAATGTTGGAAACATACCCTTGATGAGAATCGAATGCTAGAACAAAAGAAACCAAAAACTTTACTCGGCAAACCCTAATCGACCAAGAAAAATCACCACGATCAAACCAGCACCTTAGAACATCGAACCAGATTTTTAACACCTTCTTTACCTTCAAACTCGTCCAAGAAAAATAGCTCTAGGCCTTGAAAACCGAATGTCGAATCTTTTAGGGTTTTAGTATAATCGGCTTTTAGGGTTGTTAGGGATAAAATATATACCGTGTATGTATGTATATATATGATTTACTAATTTTCTTGTGGGCTTAATATTATAATGGACTTATAATAAATGGGATCTAAATTTTATAAATTTGTATTGGGCCTTTTATTAATTTTATTCTTTTATAAAACTTAATAAATACATTCGGCTATATATATAAAACACAAAACTGATTTTATAAAATTATAAACTATAAAAATTAACTTTACAAAGTCTTTAAAATTTATTTGGATCATATGTGATATTTCTTAAAAATTTTCTGAATTTACATAGCTTATTTGGTACTCTTTAAATTAATTATTCATACTTTTTGATTATAGGGGTATTTTGGTCTTTTTGTGAATTTTAGAAATTCAGGTATTACAGGGATGTTCTACTTCAGCATCAAGTTGGTAATACTTAGTTTTCTTCATTAGTGATCATTACATGGAGCCTACAGATTCGAAGAATCAAGAAGATGGTTAACATATGGGTTTCAGGGGAAGCTTATTGTTAAATGTTTAACAATCTACATACATCATTTGAGGGGAAGGTCTTTACTACTACTTGTTGGTATTTGTACTATTGATTCAAATTTCTTTTGCCTTAATTTCATTTTTAGTGCGGAAAACTTCATGGAGGGTATCTTGAGGCATTGGAAAGACAGATTAGTCGTATGATATTGGTTCACAGTTTTGAAGATCAAAGTTGCTTATATTCGCGGTTCTCCTAGTGGATTATGACAAAAAGGGGAAGATGGCGTTACATAGAAGATTTGTAACTTGAAGATTCTTGGTGATTACATGATTAAGGGGAAGTACGTTTATCTTTCATAACATATTAACTTCAGGGAAGTTTGTGCTTATTGGTTTTGTCATTATCAACTAGGGAAAGATTGTTGGGAATTATATTTAAGTTGATATGACAAAATACATGAAAGATAAAGGAGTTAAGAAGACAAAGAAAGACAAAGGACCTACTTGTTAAAGAAGTATTTATTATCTAGTCCCTTGTAGTCATTTGTAACCCTAACTCTCTAGTTTATAAAGAGAGGCAGGGAATAGGTTATTAGTGTGTCAATGATGTGAACACCGTTAGTAAAGGGGTGTGTGTGTGTGTGTAACCTAGGCGTAGTGTATAAACGCGTAGGGATAGCTAGTTAGTATTATAGTATTATAGTGATTAGTGTAGTAGAGATGATGGCGAAGAACTTAGTTAATAATAACAAACGATGTTTTCTTATTCCGTTGTGCATTCTAATCATTGTTATTGTTAACCCTAAAGTGCTATAAACGATCTTTAACAATGATGTTTGGACATTAGTGCCACAACCAAAAAGCCAAACTATAATTGGAACAAAATGGGTCTTTCGAAATAAAATGGATGAAAATGGTGTCGTGTCTAGAAACAAAGCTAGGCTAGTAGCACAAGGTTATAATCAACAAGAAGGCATTGACTACGATGAAACTTTTTCTCCGGTTGCTAGGCTCGAGTCAATTAGAATATTACTTGCATATGCATGTGCACATGATTTTAAACTTTCTCAAATGGATGTCAAAAGTGCATTTCTAAATGGTTTTATAAATGAGGAAGTGTATGTTGCACAACTTCCTGGATTTGCCGACTTTGAAAAACCAAATCATGTTTATAAACTTAAAAAGGCCTTATACGGACTTAAGCAAGCACCAAAAGCATGGTATGAACAACTTAAAACATTCTTAGTTGAACATAAGTATACTGTGGGCTTAGTAGATAATACTCTCTTCACTAAAAAAAAGGATTCACTTATTATCATTGTCAAATATATGTGGATAACATCATATTCGGATCAACTTGTCAAGAACTATGTGATGATTTCTCAAAAATCATGTATGACGAGTTTGAAATGAGTATGATGGGAAAAGTAAACTTTTTCTTAGGACTTCAAATCAAACAATTAGAAGACGAAATTTTCTTCAACCAATCTAAATATATAAAAGATATGCTTAAAAAATTTAGACTTGAAGAATCTAACCTATTAAAACACCTATGTCCTCGGAAACTAAACTCACCAAGAATGAAGAAGGTGAATCCGTAGATAGTACTAAATATAGAGGAATGATTGGTAGTCTACTCTATCTCACGGCTAGTACACCCAACATTATGTTTAGTGTTTGTCTATGTTCTCGCTTTCAAGAAGATCCTAAAATATCATATATTGAAGCCGTGAAACGAATATTTAGCATTAAAGGTACTACACACTTAGGATTATGGTATCCCAAAGGAATGGGTGTTGAAACCATAGTGTATGCCGACTCGGACCATGTTGGTGACAATGTCGATAGAAAAAGTACAAGTGGTATTTGTACTTTTATTGGGCATTGTATTACCTCATGTTTTTCAAAGAAACAAACGGCTTTAGCAATCTCAACAACCGAAGCCGAATACATATCAGCAGGAAAAGCATGTCAACAAGCTCTCATCGAGTACGGAATTCAACTTAATGACATCTCCATCCTTTGCGACAACAAAAGAGCTATCGATCTCAGTAAAAATCCGGTTCAACATGCTCGAACCAAACACATTGAATTACGTCATCATTTCCTTCGTGACAATGTTCAAAAAGGAAACATCTCAATCGAGAAAGTATCCTCAGAAGTCAACATTGCCGATATCTTAACAAAACCCCTTAAACGAGAACCGTTTAATCTTTTTAGACTTCGATTAGGACTAATGGAACCTAACTTATAGTTGAAATTTTAGCTTGAACCAAACACTACAAAAACTGCAGCAGATCCCACGGAACCCAGCAACAACAAGGACGGAACCAAAAATTTGGTTCCGCCCAGTCCGTGGATTCCTGGGTCAGTTTTTAAATATATCAAACAAACACTCCTTGTCACATAACCAAAACTCACAAACGACTCAAACCTCTCCAACACCATATCATAATTACATTTAATCCTTTCTCCTCAACCAATTCGTGCTTCAATCAACACTGTAAGTTTCCTAATTACATTTATACTCCTGATCCTGAGTCTAGGGCTTCTATTTTTGCACAAAACAAAAACTTTGGCATTATGCATTTTTTTTGATAAATCATGAAGTACATTTGTTAGATTACATAACTAATCATGTTTCCCTTAGTTAGGAATTACATCTTGTAAGACATTATCATAATTTACTAAAAACCCTATGTCAATTTTTTGTGAAACACTTCTCACAATTAGGAAAAATTCTTCACATTGTTCATACAAATTAAAACGTTATATTTAATAACATCACTTGCATAATGTCTCTTTAATGCTAATGGGAATACATAGTTAATATATATTTTCTGGTACATTCAACCAAAGCTACATTGAATTAGGAGCGTTTGGGTTATCTCTCGTTTTGTTACAAAATTACTAAGGAATTTCCTTTTATGCATTAAAAAGAGTCGAGATAACCGCACTGGTATGTGTGAAAACACATGCCTTTTCTTTATCAAATCGGACCCAAAATAACCGGAAACGAGCCGTTAATGCCTAATATTTGTTTCTTTCTTGTATGCATGTGCAGGTCCGGATATGACAAAACAGACAAAAGAAGGACAAAACCGAGAACGAGAATGAGAAGAGTGCAAAAGCCGATGTCGGGATGCAATTTTATGGGTTTTGGATGCTCAAAAAGTCAAAATACGGAGTTGTGGATCAAGATTGGGAGTTTTTCACATTTCACCTTTCATGTCACCAAACTTCACAAATTACCCTTAACTTTCACAAAATTACCATTTTACCCCCTCACTTTCCTAAAATTACATTTTCTACCCCTCATTTATCCATAAATACCATTTACACCCTTATACCCTCATATAATCAAATTCCCATTTTCACCCTTACCCTTTCACACATTTACACTTTTGGTCCTTGGTGTCTACAAGTTTACAAAGTTAATCCTTACACTTAGATTACCAAATCCAAAAAAATTACACTAAGCCTATCCATTAAACCATACCAACCCAAGCCCAATTCTTATATCCCACAACTGAACCCCCTCCTCTTTTACCTATTCTGACCCTTCATTTACACCCTTGTGACCCTCCCCTTTCTTTTTACTTCTAAACCTTTTTAATAAACCCACGACCCTCGAAAATATCCCCATGTGACCCCTTCCCATAGACCAGTCAAATCCTCCAGTCAAATACCCCAAATAAAAAACGCGCCTAAAAGAAACAGAAGTTACTGTTTAGTAGTTAAGGTCATTTGTAAGCTCAGTCTCAAATTGTAATTTCAAAGTTTTAATGCAATTTACTTTTTAAATTTTAATTCATTGTCATTGAATTTTCAAGTATTTGAGATTATATTTTCTCCTGTTTTAAGATCTTATAACTGTCTCCTCAAGCTCACAATAGTTTTTCAAAGCGTATTGTGAGCTTAATTTGGCTTTATCAGTTTTAATTTGTTCTAAATTTCAGTTTTGCACCAAAGTCAATAAAAGACAAAAACCAAAGTCAATTTAGTTTAAGTTTAATTTCTCAATTTAATATGTTGAATAGTTTATTTTAATGATTTTCAGTTCATTTTAATCCAGTTTAAGGCAGAATTCATCCAGTTTGATGGCTTGAATTGCATTTGATCACTTTTAAGGAGTGTTTGGATTTCTAGCTTAGAACAGTTTTGGTAATTCAATTTGGTAGTCATTTGAGTCATATACTGTTTTTAAAGTGTTTCTAGTCATAATCTCTAAGTCTCCAAGTCTAGATTTAGGATTTCAAGTTTTTTTTAATCTGTTAAACTGTCTTAAATAATGTTTTTTCTCAGTCTTCTAAAACAGTTTTACTCATTTTAAGTTGTTATAAAAATTTGTAAAAATTAAAAATAGTATTTTCAATAAGTAGTTTAACTAATCCCAAAAGGCAAAAAAATCAAAAACATCTCTAGCCTAGGCTGCCATGGTGTAGAAGTTGGTGGTTTGGAGGTATCTTGCCATGCATCACAGTAAGTTATTAGTCCATTTTAGCTATTTCAAACCTGCTTTTTGCTCATCAACTTGATGATTTTGTTTGATTGTTGATTCTTTAGGAAGTAAGTAGTATAGATTTTAGTTGATTGCCTTGGTTAGGACTTTAGAGCTTATTGGAGTAGCTTATTCAAGCCTGCAAGCACCCCCTTTGTTGCCTCTTCTGTCTGCTGTAATAGCAGACATATGTGTTAGTTTTTCTGCTTATCGAAACCTTAAGCTTCTTTGCTTATTAGGTAGTAGTTGATTTAGGATTAAGATTGCTTATTAGAGATTTCAGTAGCTTAATAGGTTTTAGCTTTTAGCTTATAGAGTTTTAGAATCTTCATCAGTTACCTTTATTTACTCTTCAGATTGCTTATTAGAGATTTCAGTAGCTTAATAGGTTTTAGCTTTTAGCTTATAGAGTTTTAGAATCTTCATCAGTTACCTTTATTTACTCTTCCCCTAGTTCTTTAGTCAACTGCTTATATCCCCTTAGTTGGTTCACTTTTTATTTTCAGCTTATATTACTCCTTATTCATGTTCCTAGCTTATTATCTTATTCAGTAGCTCATCCCATTATACATAAATGTTAGCTTGTTTAGATAGATTTCATTAAGGACTGTTTGGTTTAGGTTCTTAAAAGTAGGAACTGTTTTTGATTTTGAATCTGTTCTTTCAGTGTTGACTCCTGCTTATTGTAGTTTAGGAGTAGTTAATAAGTTGTTTTAATAGCTTATAGTTAAGTTAGTTTAAGCCAAAAGTTGCAAAAATTAAAAATAATAATAATAATAATAATAAGTTTTCCAAAAATGTAACCGCCTGGGATTCGAACCCAGGTCAGTCACACCACTCACCAACAACACAACCATTGCACCCTTGGGATTTTTCTCAACATAACTTGCACAATTAATTCTTTTAACCTTTTTCCTCTTTTAAGCTTTATAATCTGTTTCTGCTTATTATCAGCTTATTACATTAGCTTTTTTAACTTTTCAAAATTTTCCTACATTCCTGATAGTATAATAGACTTTTAGTAAAATTTTAATATTTTTCCGAATTGTTTTAATATTTTTTAAGCATTTAATTAGATTTAAACAGTTTTTAATTCATAATAAATAAATAAAAACTCAAAAAAAATATTTCGCTTTTTCCTAAAATTTTATTTTCTCTTATTCTTCGTAGAAAAAATAAAATTACATTTCTAGGGTCGTTATTTTTAATACTTTACGTTTTAGGCTCGGGTTTTTACCCGAGCGCGCTCGTTTTTGCGTTTTTCTTACATTTTAAGTTTTAAAAGTTTCTTTTTGTCAAATTACATTTCCTATTAGTCAAATTTAGTTTACGTTTCATAAAATTAGCTTAAATCCTTTTATTTTAGTTTTATCGCGTTTTTAAATTCCCGTAGTTGCGTTTTTAGTTTATGTTTCATTATCGCAGCTTAGAAACACACAATTCTCTCTTTTTAACCATTCGAAATCACGTGATCGCGACGAGAGTTACATACTCCATTCATCCTTCGTTGGGAGAACGACCCGGGAAATACTTATTACCTTTGTATTTCTTCGGAAAATATCTATACTTATTACCTCCACATTGTCGTCATATAGGTACACACACTAGAACACAATATCCAAATTCTCAGTAGTTTTGACTAAAATGTGAAATTTTTGTATGACCAAAAAGACACTTTCAACTACATTCCTAAACATCACAGAGTTAAGGGTGTTACTCCGGCTGAAGTCAAAATCTTTAAAGCCCTAGAAAAACGATATTTCCATGAGGGTAGAACCATTGACCCATCTTTTCTAGAAGGCACAAACATTCGCCAAGAACTTGCAACCATCAACTTTGATGGTCTCCTAGACATCAATAAACAAATTTGTCCTAGATTTGTTCTAGAGTTCTATGCTAGTGTAATTCTCACAACCAATGATCGTGGACTTATGTCACTTCGATTCAAAGTAAACCAACATGAATTCAACATCCCTCTCCGTCAATTTGTGGAATTCCTTGGCATTTCCATGTGAAGGTGCATACCTTTACATGGATAAGTGGTCCCTTTCAATCCTTGACTCAATCGTTGATCGTATGCCTCCATACGACACTCCTCTAGTTGCAAAAGAAATCATCTGAGAACATATTTTCCTTCCTAGAACCTCAAATACTAGGACAACCCGTACTGGTAATGAAAGCAATAAAGATCCATTTGGCATGGAACTCAATGAGCTTAAGTCACAATTCAAAAAGTGGGAAGAAGTTCTTAGGGCAAATGTCTTGTGCACCATAGTTAATCGGGATCACATCAATGCCTGTCTTTGTTACATGCTTTATAGTTTGTCAACCCGCCAACCATTTAACTTAGCCTACTACATTAACTTTATATTTGTTTCTCAAAGTACCCCTCAACTTCAAATAATATAAAAACCTAAATATAATACTCCGTTTATATTTAAAATACATATATTTAGAGGAGTATAGAAAATACATCTGGTCCACTGTGACTTTCAAGATCCCAATTCTCCGCCCCCAGGAATTTAACAAGACAGCGTTAATTAATTTGTTGGCTCAAAATGCAAGTTATATGTTAAAATAATTTGTTACATGACGTGTTACTATTTAATAGGATGCTTATTTATACATTGCTAACTTAACACTTAATAGTTTTTACACATAAAAATGATAGACCATACTAAAATAGCATGACGTATAGTATAGTATAAGCTATTAAATTAAGTCAAACTTGATGTAATATGAACGATGGAATGACACAATAATCACAAAAAGGTTTTTGCCTTAGCGATATCAATGCTATGTTTTATTGATACGATATTTATAAATGTAAATACATTGAATCCCTAATGACCAAGCTCACAATCGGACTTGAGCTAGACATAATAATGTCTAGTTTAATCCAGGTGTTTCTCCCGGACTTTGGGTTCAAATCTTTCATGAGACTTAAAAATATGTAGAATTAGTGTGTACTGTTTAGATATGATGTTAAGATTCAAGTTCTGTTAAACGGTATCATATTTTTGTGAGACTTCGTATCGTTTTTCTACAACTAAGTGTCTAAGCTTGATTTATATTGAAACAAATGTATGTAATAAAAAGATGTGGTTTTCCTTGTTCAGGTTATTCGGCGAGAACGAGTCTTTTTAAATCAGATGTAGGTTAATCAAAGGACCGTTTCGGACCCTGGCCACCCCAAACAAATGTATGTAATGATGTATCTAAATTTAAGAATTTGGTTATTCAGAACAGGGAATGGATTAGTGAGAATAATTATTGAAATGAGAAGAATGAGAAAAAATACTAACCACATATTTTAAATAAAAAAAGAAAAATAATAGGAAGATATATTTTTGTAGATCATCTTAAATTTATGGCACGTATAAGAGAAAAACATGCGTAACTTACTTGTAACTCAATTAACGTGTATTTATTGATGAATAAAAATATCAGTCACATGATTGCTTCGAGAATAATAATTAATCGAATCATACAAAAATATGATATTGACCTATTGGCTAGTTGTGGGCTTGATACATTTATGACAGTCGCCACCTTTGCTTCACATTGTAACTTTATAGCGTCATAATTATGTAAAAGAAAACTATTTGGAGTACTTTTTACTGATAAGTATATTGCTTGTTGATACTTTGAGCATGTAATATATATTTATGGCATAAATAAATAATAGAAAAAGAGCTTCAGTATAAAGATATTCATTAGTTTGTAAACCGATTGTATACCACCGATAAACACCATAATAGACGATATTCATTGGCCAAACCACCTCCTCGAGTAAATGCATGATATATAGTTATGTTATTTGCAAACTAATAAAATAGGTGATATATTGATATATGCATATGCATGCAAATGATTCAAGTAAGTTGGCTAGCTATTTTCTAAATTGTCATAGAAAGTTAAAACATTCATTTCTCTCCTTAATGTTCAATACTCTTTAGAACCCAAAGTAAGTTTTAAGTATTCTTTGTAACATGAATCTTTTATTAAAAGCCTATTTTAAAAACCCTAGTTGACAATTAAACTTGTGTATGCCCTAATCAACACCATAACAAATTGATAGAGTGCATGGCAAGAGGTCAACACCCTCCTTTACTCATCTTATAAAACCCCAATTCCATCATCTCAATCTTCCTCAAAACGAACCTTCAATCGAACCAAAACACAGCCTTCGACAACCTAACTCAAACCATTTTGATATCACATTTTAGCAACCATCATTCATCATGAAGATTATGCAAGTAATCTTCATGGTAGCCATCACCATCACTATAACAATGGCCGCCATCACCCTCACCACTAATAGCACCACCAACACCTCCTCTACAGTCTCCACAAAACCATTCCCTACAAGGTCCGCAAGTCGTTTCCTTATTGAGAAAGAACGAAACCCTAGAGCGGCTGATCATTGCATGAAAGACAATGAAATTTGTTACTACTTAGAAGGGAAAAACTCGACTTGTTGTAATAACAAGTGCATGGATTTGTATGAGGATAAACATAACTGCGGAGCGTGTAAGAACAAGTGCAAGTTTACTAGCTCGTGCTGTAACGGCGAGTGTGTGAATTTGGCGTATGATAAGAGGCATTGTGGGTCGTGTGGCACCAAATGCATGCCCGGTGGTTATTGTATATACGGACTATGCAACTACGCATAATCGACTCATTGTTTTTATTCGATTGTTATTAATTATTCGTGCATATGTGATAAATAAGGACCGTGAATTTGTCACGGCCAACACGAAAAATTGTTGTGAATTCATACTTATGCTATTTATCATTTTGATATTGTATCATTTTCAAGATTTCCTGTAACGAAAAAAATGTATTATTATGTTATTGTCAAATCATTGTTCAAGAGCTTGGGCCAATTTTGCTCATTTTTGATATATTACTTTTCTGTGTCACAAACAATGAACGATATTCTGGGCATGAATTGAGAGATATGGCGTGTAATTGTTGTTTAATCTTTGCTTTATACCAATTTGAAGATTCCCCATGAAAATTGGTCGACTATAAACACGTTATTTCTTATAGAACACCCTTTAGTGTTGGAAAAACTTTTACATAGTATGTATTTTATGAATCATACCTTATATTTAGTAATTTATTATCAGCTTTGAAACTCAGAAATTTCTATCAGAAGACTTCTTATGAGTGCACTACAAAACTATACAAAAAGAAGTCGAGCCACAATTGAGTAATCTAACTCAATTTATTTGAACTTCAATCCTTATGCTTTATAAAACCCTATGTATATACGTAACTAAGTTTAATTGTTGGTTCTGTTTGCTTTATCTAACATATCTTTTATTTCTAACTCAATCTTGAATTATTAGACATAGCTTTGATCGATATTTTTAGACTAGTAACTTCTCTAAATAAGCTAAAAAAAAAATCAAAAATAAACTTGTCCAACTACCAAACTATTTTTGAGTTTAGCCAAATACTGTCAAGTGGAACTCAATCTTTAGTTGTTTAACATCTTGTTCGATAACGAGTTAATCCTAGCATTTCGTGTATTATAGTGGGTTAACATTAGTTTACGAAAACAAAATCAAATTAGAGGAAACTTAGAGGGGTATCATGGCTAGTTTCAGCTAGCCATTTGGGGCTCACTAAGGCCCTGTTTATTTTTTCTTCTACATTCAGAGGGATATAAGTATATGTGGGTCCATGTGAGTCCAAGTCGACTAATGCCTCTATATGGGGAGATGTTAGCATGTATATGACCTTAACATACAGAGGATCTAACCCAATTGTGTGGACCCCAACAAAAGAAAAAGCATTAATATATTTGGGGGACCCACCCATGTTACCCACACAGATCTTCCAAAGGAAAAAGAAACGGGACCTAAGTGTTAGATAACTTTTTCATTTTCAACACTCACACCTCAAAATACCATCTCATTTACAACTAACTTCAACTAGCCATTTGGGCTCCACCCGCCCCCAATTTTAATACCCCTTCACGGATAATATCTGCAAATCTTTTATCTTTTATCTCGTTGGATTCTCGGCGAATTGGAAAGTGGCGAGCATTCAACAAGAAGTGGAAGTGGCGAGCTGTCACGTTGAAATCGGCTAGATGTGTCGCCACCACACCTCATCCTCTTAGTAAGAAAAAAGTAAATTGATATTTGAAAACTGAAATAAAAGTTTAGTACATTCTCTGATGAGTAAATTGCAAAAATCGTCCTTGTGGTATGTTGATATTGCAAGTACATTTTTATCTTTTCTAAAATGCAAGCATCGTCCATATTAGAAACTATTAGTGCGGATATCGTCTCTGACTCAAAGTGAAATGACTAAAATGCCCGAAAGTGAAGAAACTATGTTTTTCACTTTCGGGCATTTTAGGCATTTCACTTTGTGGTAGAGATGAAATCTGCACCAAAGGTTTCTCATAAAAACGACACTTACACTTTCGAAAAGGTATGACTACGCGGCCTACGCCTTTAATTTGAACATACCACATGGACGATCTTTGTGATTTGCCTTGTAAAATTTGTGTTAACCTACACAACTTAGAATATGTTCGGGTTCTTTTAGAAACCAATACATAGATCAAGGTGTATATTATAACTGTTCTACACGTGTGAGGGGATTGCTATCCTCAAGCATGAAGGTTTAGGAAAAAAAATGTTTGGTTTGCTAACCGTGATGACGGGATAAAAGAACTATTGAGTAGTGTGTTTGCGTGATTGGTGCCAAAGATGAACCGGAAAAAAGGTTGACCGAGCGCATTCAAAAAAACATAACAACACTAAGAACATGTTTTTTTTTTTGACATAATGTATTTATGAAAAAATCAAAATTTTTTACAAAAATTGACACTACATCGCAAAAATTCATGAATGTCTCGTGAACCCTTGGACCCACCCAGGTTGCATCCGTGGTTGGTGCACTTTTTATATTAGTGAGAGGGAATGAGATAGTATGACATCACGTGACAATGAGTGAGGGAGTTTTGTAGTCAATTCTCTCTTTAAGAAAAACATCTTGTAATAAATATAAACAGTGACTATAAATGATTAAAACTAGTTTACGACAAGTTTTGAGTATTTTTTTGCAAAATTTGCAAGTTTCTGGCAAGTTTGAGAATCGTTGATCGTCGTTTACCATCGTTGACCGATTTATTTGATTGATTTACATAAATTAGAAAAGTTGGTGACTCAGTAGCGCCTAAACGATAATTAATCAGTCTTGTAGCTTTTTGTTTTTTCATCGGTACATACGAGTCAAATACTCACCTCTCAAATAAAGTGAGGTAAACTTTTGTTGTTAAACAGAAGTATAAGCCTCATGTATCCAAAACACAATACACAAAGGACCTATATCACAAAACAACTAAAACCAATGTTCTTGACTTCTTTCTTAAACCCAAAACCCCAATGTACTTGCAACTCAACTCATCAACACTCTTATCTAATGACTTCTTCATCATCACTCTCACTTCTCACTCAAATCCCATTTCAGCCAACACCCAATTCACCCTTTAGTCGCCGGAGCATAACCCTCCGGCGAGCCGTTGTTTTTCCGGCAAGAAAATGGAGGTGTTCAGCTACTTCTTCCGGCCAGTCTCCGAAAGAACGGCAGAGGAAGGTGAAGGGTTTGGAGTCAGGTGAAAAAGGGATTGACCCAGTTGGGTTTCTTGCGAAACAAGGGATTGTGCATAAGGGCTTCGCTCTTTATCTTCGTGAAAGGTATCTTTTTAGATTTTTGTGTTTTCTGGTTATATATAGTAGAGATAATTGGAATTTTAGATTTTTGTTGATTTGAATTTGAAGTAGTGAGAGTTATGAAAATTTCATTTTGCTTACACATTTGAGGGTTTGAAGTTGAGTTTGTATAGTTTGGGTCATTTGTAACTAGTGACGGAACTAGGGGTGTCCTGCGGTGTCACGAGACCCGATGAAATTATGTTTAGTAGTGTTAAGTTTTGTAAAAAGCGCATATTTTTTCTAAATGAACCTGGTCCATAAAAATGTTTGCTCTTATATTACGGTTAAATGTTTTTTGTGCATCCGGTCCTTGTAAAACCTGGTTCCGCAACTGTTTGTAACATGTAAACTTAACTTTTTTACATATAAAGTTAACATGTTACTTACTCCATTGGTCTTGCGGGGTGGTTTGTGGAGTCCGGGAGGTCGCCAAAGAAGGCTTGGGTGGGGCTTCCCTCTTACCCAAAAGAGTAAAGGTGTTCATGTTAGTCAGTTTTTGAAAGATGGTTTAATGGATACAAAATGACCCAAACGCTTCACTAAGTTATAATGACTAAAACGACACAAACGTATAGGTAAAGTACCTTGGTAATTTATGGTAAAAGCTTTTTTTGTTTTGTAAGTTGTGAAGTTTAGTGATTAATGTTAACAAGTGTAGAAATTTCATATATTGCTTGTAGTAGAAGTGTAGAACATGGGTATCCCCAATTTTGCAAGATTTTGGGTTAGGGGGTGTTTGCCATTGTTTTCTGAAAGTGATTATACAATGCCGATTAATCAGAAGAATTAGATAGTCCCTTGTAACGAATTGGTCCATAGGAGTTAGTATTTGCATCAGTTGTGCAGAAGAATCATATAATCGGGCTGTAACAAAATAGGCTGTAGGAGGCGGTGTTTGGATCAGTGGAAGTTTTCTGTAGAAAAGTGGTCCAAAACAGATTCACGAACGGATACATGATCTCACAAACACACCTGAACTATAATGTGGTAGACTTACGTCCACGACTGCACTAGCTAGTCATATTATTGATATGAGATTAAGGTTTACAATTACATATTAATACATATGGGTCATCCGGCTACTAGTCTCTACAATTCAACATGTCTTTTTATTTTAAGTAACGATTTGCATCAAAAGTGGCCCACAAATCACTTATCATTATTTGGCCCATAAGTTGTTGGTCGGAGAAATCTTGTTTATACTAGAACACGGGCTTCCTGAATTTGAAAGGTTTTGTTATTTTCTTAACTTTTGGTCAATGTTCTGTATATTTATGGGGATATCATTTCTTATGAACTGCAGATATAAGTCTCTCAAAGACCTAAAAGATGAGATCTTGACACGTCACTTTGATTTCAGAGACATGGCTTCCGGGTTAGTTTTTTACAATGGATCCTTTCATCTTTGTTATTTTTCTTTCTATGTGCTTTGCTATATATTTCGCGTGCGTTTTTAACATGAGAGAAATTGCACCAAACTGTAACAAACTTTCACCAAATTCTCATTGTATGCAACATACTGATATGTTTATTTACCTTTTGGCGTGACGAACTTATATTCCATTACCAAGGTTTGCCGCACGTTGCATCATAATTTATGTTTGTTACATGTAATGAGAATTTGGTGAAAGTTCGTTACATTATGGTGCAATAAACCTATTACTTCTACACTGTCAAAGTGACTATTACAACTTCAAGCAACAGCCATATAATCAATTCAAAAGTGCACATCCAAACACACTCTTTCGTCTGTTGTTGATTGTTTCTTGCCTATTATTGTTCTAGATTTGAGTTGTTAGGAATGCACCGCAACGTTCAACATCGAGTCGATTACATGGAATGGGCCCCAGGTGCTCGTTACTGTGCAATCATCGGCGACTTCAATGACTGGTCTCCAACTGAAAACAGTGCACGAGAGGGTCATTTTGGTCACGATGATTTCGGGTATTGGTTCATCATTCTCGAAGACAAGTTACGGGACGGTGAGGAGCCAGATGAGCTCTACTTTCAGCAATACAATTATATCGATGACTACGATAAAGGTGACAACAACAGCTCAACCCCCGAAGATGTTTTCCAGAAAGCAAACGATGAGTATTGGGAACCAGGTGAAGACCGGTTCGTAAAATCACGTTTCGAAATCATTGCTAAACTGTATGAACAAATTTTCGGACCAAACGGGCCCCAAACAGAAGATGAATTAGAAGACATACCGGATGCTGAGACACAATATAAAAAGTGGAAAGAGGAAAATAAAGATAAAGATGACCGTCCGAAAAATTTACCATCCTATGATGTGATTGATGACGGAAAAGAATATGATATTTTTAGGGTTATTGATGATCCCGTTTCACGAGCAAAGTTTCGGGCTAAGAAGCCTCCTATTGCTTATTGGTTCGAGACTCGTAAAGGAAGGAAAGTGTGGGTTAAAAAGTATACACCGGGTATTCCTCATGGAAGCAAGTATAGAGTGTATCTTAACACTCCTAACGGGCCGTTAGAACGGATTCCAGCTTGGGCTACTTATGTGAATCCAGGTACCATATGTCCATATTGCTTTTGTATATAACATATGGTGTTAAGATTGTAAGAATATGGTGTTTATAATTTCTTGTCGGGAATTAACTGTAGAGGCTGATGGAAACCAAGGATATGCAATCCACTGGGAACCTCCTCCTGAACAAGCATATAAATGGACACATAAGAAACCGAAAGTACCAAAATCTTTGCGCATATATGAAGCACATGTTGGTATTAGCGGATCCGACCCAAAGATCGCCTCATTTAGCGATTTCACCGAGAAGGTTAATTCCTCATTTTGAGTATCTCTTGTTTTATGTTATAACATTGTTTTCTAATGATTTATAATTTTTTTAATGATGATAGGTTCTCCCTCATGTTAAGGAGGCCGGATACAATGCAGTACAGTTAATTGGGGTTGTTGAGCATAAGGATTATTTCACTGTCGGTTATAGAGTGAGTTTAATTTTCCAAATATTTCTTTCCTTGGTCTCTTTTACCTTTATGCCGATTATATATGTTTCAAAAAATTGCACATAAATTGGAAATTTTATGATATTTGCAAAATGTGTACTTTTCAGAAATTCTGTACTTGTATGATGTTTTACGAAACTTTGGCATTTAGCTCTTTTTGCGAAATATATGTTTGCTTACTTGGTCTTAATACAGGTGACAAATATGTTTGCTGTCAGCAGTCGTTTCGGGACACCTGAAGATTTCAAACGTTTAGTTGACGAAGCACATGGTGATCACGTTATTATACTCGTAACTGTTTGTTGATCAATTATTGACCTTTGTGCGTATTAATTTTCATGTTGACGTTATTAATTTTCAAATTTTCCTGATTTTTACGAAACAGGGCTTGGATTGCTGGTTTTCATGGACATTGTTCATTCTTACTCGGCTGCAGATGAAATGGTTGGATTGTCGCTCTTTGATGGATCAAATGACTGCTATTTTCATACTGGTAAGCGAGGACACCATAAGTTTTGGGGTACGCGGATGTTCAAATATGAAGACCTTGACGTTCTCCATTATTTGCTCTCGAATCTAAACTGGTAATGACCAAATATTGTTTTTTGACGAGTATATACTCCAAGTTACCTTGCAATATAAATGTACAATCTTTCTTATTTTATAGGTGGGTAGTGGAGTACCATGTTGATGGTTTCAATTTTCATTCTCTTGCATCAATGATGTATACGCACAACGGGTTTGCCTCATTTACCGGTGATATGGAGGAGTAAGTCATCTGTAGTTTTCGTGTTCTTGATATAAGTTTTGTATAGATGGCATTATGGGTGGGTCAATTGGGTTGGGTAATGGGTCAAAATGGGTCGAGACGAGTAGTGCCATTGTACTAGATTATATGCATTAATATATCTTTTATCTCTACCTGTTTTATACTACCAAATATACATCCAATCGACCCATATTGAAAAAAAGGTCAAATTTACCACCTCTTAGGCTTAGTATTCTTATGTCAACACGGGCTAATCTTTTGTTTTTTCAGGTTCTATAACCAGTACGTTGACCGGTCTGCACTATTATACCTCATATTGGCAAATGAGACGTTGCATGCTCTTCATCCTAATATTATAACCATTGCTGAAGACGTAAGTAACTGAATTTTGTGTGCTTTAAAAATCTTGAAAGTGCCAAAAACTGAACATTTTTCGGTTAATTGACCAGGCAACGCTTTATCCTGGATTATGTGAACCCACTTCTCAAGGCGGGCTGGGATTCGATTACTATGTAAACCCGCGTGCATCAGATATGTGGTTGTCGTTTCTTGAAGACGTTCAAGATTCCAATTGGAGCATGAGTAAGGTGTGTAACACTTAACTATCACCAGTTCTGATTCAATAAATTCCAGATATGTTATATTTGGAATAAAATACCAACGTTCTTTTTCATTTGTCTCGTTTTAGTCATTTTACTTTTATTGTATGTCCAACTCATTGAAGGCTTTGTGGCCTCAATTTGTTTCCTAGGAATCCTTAATATTAAGGTTTCAAGCATGGTATAACGCTTTCTAACTATGTTTAAAGTGTATCTATAAAAATGTTAAATAATGTTTTATACAAAAATATTAAGGTTACGAGTTACACAACGACACAAACGCGTCGCAGAACTATCTTTCGACTACTCAAATGTACAAAAAAGTACAATGGCTAAAACGAGAGATTCATAAACGATGTTATTTTATGCAACCTTCACCATTCGAATAATATTTCAAAGTACGTTCCAGATCGTGGACACACTGGTAGGAATCAAGGGAAGTTCCGATAAAATGCTTCTATACTCTGAAAACCACAACCAGGTAAATCTTTGAGGTTATCCAATAAGTTTTTTATTGGTCGTTTTTTCTTATTTTTATGTACAAATTTGTTGGCAGTCGATTTCTGGAGGGAAGTCTTTTGCCGAAATATTATTTGGTAAAACTTTGGAGCAATCATCAGTCATGAATGACTCATTGCTTAGAGGCTGTTCTTTGCATAAGGTCGGTTTAGCACTTTAGTCACTAGAAACCCTTAAGAGATTAATAATTGAATATGACCTAATTTGTGTTTTCATACTTATGTTTGTCGTTATTTAGATGATCAGATTGATTACATACACAATTGGTGGCCGTGCTTACCTAAACTTCATGGGCAACGAATTTGGGCATCCAAAGGTGAGATTATCATAATATATTATCTATCTATTATTTCAAGAACCCGAGAGAATGCAAGTAATGTTGGTTGTTATTATGTTTGCTAGCGAGTGGAATTCCCCTCAGAAAGTAACGATTTTTCATTCTCGCTTGCTAACCGGGATTGGGATCTACTCGCTACACCAGGGGTTCATCAAGATTTGCTTTCCTTCGACAAGGTACCACATTACTTTAACTAAACACGACTTTACGTAAGTCTGTAATGTAAATTAATCTTAGGGTTAAATCTTTTACAGGATATGATGGACTTGAACAAAATAGAAAGAATAATTTCAAGATGGCTTCCTAATATTCATCATGTCAACGACACTAACATGGTGAGGTGTTTATGGTCTAAAATTTTTCAAGTTTTAATCACTTGAATAGACTTTAAGAAATATAACGAACCGAGTGTTGTTTTTACGTGGGCACAGGTGATATCGTATTTACGAGGCCCATTTCTCTTCATCTTTAACTTTCATCCCTCAAATTCATATGACAGATACAACGTAGGCGTGGAAGAAGCCGGAGAGTATCAAGTAAAGATAGCTTGTTTTTATAGATTCAAATTAAATAATCTTATACATGATTGTAATATCTTATAATTATTATAACACAGATTATTCTGAATACCGATGAAAAGAAGTACAGTGGTCAAGGATCGATAGTGCAAGATCAATACGTTCAGAAAACCGTGAGTAGAAGGTAAGCCGTTTTTTTTAATTAAATTTTATACATTTTTGGCCTAACTGAAGTTAAAGTGTAAAATTCTCAAAATATGTCGTGTTGCAGAGTTGATGGTATGCGTAACTGCCTAGAAGTACTGTTACCGAGCAGAAGCGCTCAAGTTTACAAATTAACCAGAATTTTGAGAGTATAAACATTGCAAGCCAGCGATATTCAGAGATTATGCGCATGAAAGCCTAAAAAGCCTGTAAATTTTGTTCAATGGATCTACATCATTTAAACAAACGGGTCCTATTATGCCGATGTAGCGAAAGTGTTCAGAAGGTACAGTTTGTGCATATGTTTGATCTAGAGTCCTATTTGTTTGACTTTGAATGTCAAACTTGTATATAATTATATCAAAGCTGTTTATTAGAACTTAGAAATACAAAAATCCGGACGAAAGAACCCAAATTACCTAGCTGGGTCCGGCATATATACTAGGTAAATCTACTGCTTCTTATATTAGCAAAATATGCTGTTCTGGGTATAGTCAAATGTCTAAAATGTCGCTTCACAAAGTTTACGTTTTTTGTGATGCAGTGAATCCCAATGCATAAACAATTGTACCTATTAACGTTAATCCTCATATCTTGCCCATCTAAATACATCGCCCGACCCACTTGATAGCTCACGTTCGACTGCCACAATGACGGGTTCACAACAGCCGGATGGTCCCAACCATCTGTGTCAACAAGTGTACTCTCCTCAGGTTCAATCTTGTACTCCAAATACTTTACTCCCAAATCTTTTGCTGGTTCACCGAAGTAATTACTCGACACCCGTTCGAGACCCAAAGGCCTGATTCTATCAGAACTGCCCCGTTATGTAAAAACACTTCATTCGTTAGTCTGGCCCCATGAACCCCTGCCATTACACTGCATTTGTTTACCACAGGAGAAAATCTCTTGAAATCCACGTCATCTTTTCCGACCAAGCTACGATCACTTGGAACCCCAGTTCTTCCATCATTTTCACCATTTCGGCTTCGTTTAAAAACTAAAGTGTTGTTGCGCGTGAGATTAGAAGCAGGACCGGGGGATTGAGAGCTCGTAGACATTTAGTGTCTTCAACTAATGATGTACCCTTGTAATAACTATTTACTAGCTCCTTGCGAGTCATTTTAACATCATTGTTGTTCCCCAAAAAAAGTAGTTAGAAAAAATTTGAACATCGCCCTCATCGAAGACCCTTAACTTTTGCGACGCCCACTCATCCTAGATCATCAAGCTCATTCACGTCACCGGCTAAGTTTGGCTTAGCTTAGACACATGATTAAATTAGGAATTACCTATATTTAAATAACATGGAAGAAGCTGTTTCCATGGTGCTTCATCATAGGAAAAAAAAGTAACAACAACATCCCAATCCCGTCGAGGTGGGGTATGAGGAGGTAGAATGTAGACAGATCATATCCGTACCTGAAGATAAACCCGAGAGTAGAGAGACTGCTTCCAGAAAGATCTCCGGAAAGTCCAAGGGTTGCTTGAGTATATTTCATTGCCTTTCCTTGAAGCATATGCATGTGAATTAAATGTCAAAAGTTTCCTAAGTTAGTATCCATAACACTGGTATTAGATATTTATTAACTTCTAAATAACTTATAAGATGGAAATTTACTTCTAGAGGACAGAATGTGATTCTTCCATTGAGGTGTAAGTTTAAGTAAAATTTGAAGCCCAAGTAATACCAAAATGAATTTTGCTTCCCATCTGCCTATTTTATTGAATCCAGTTAATTTCATTCCTATTTGCTACAAAAAATTTGGGCAAAAAAAATGACACCTCTTTTGTGTATTCTCTTGGCAGTCGAAATAAATGTTATCATGCTCCTTTCGTTTAGGACACCTCTAAGAAGCCTAGCTATGTTCGTGTTGGATCATTTCAAGGAGGGTCGAGGTCCCATAATGTCTACCGTTTCGGTGACATTGTTCTTAGCCTTATTGTCAAGTTTGTATAGTATATTCAGGATTCAAAAGCGTTCAATGGAGACTGGAACCGTGAATCAAACTGATCATGTTCTTTTGGCCAATCATATACTTGATGCGTCGCTCATGGGTAACGTTTCATTTCTATTCCTTAACTTATGATCCCATGTAAACTGCGTGCTAAACTTTATATGATATATATGATACAGGTTTTTGCTTATTCCTCGGACTGATGATAGATAGACTTCATTACTATGTTAAAAGGTTCGATTATTCTGAGAGCGTCAAATCCTTTACAGCGAAAGAAAGTTACGAGACGGAATCAGATTGAATCGACCTTGATGTATATGAATAAAGAAACAAAGTCATATTATTTCATTCTTTAATAGAACTTGTTAAATGATTTGAATTAGGCGATCATGTATAAGTGTATAACATTCAAAATTTCATGAATTTGTATATTGTGTTCAAGTGTTTTAGTAATGTTTATTAACAAACACAACATACATTGGACTAAGCCCAATAACCATTGACAAAAAGACTTAAATTGATAGCACCAAAAGTCACACAACTGGCCAACCAAATACTTATGGTTTCTTAAAGCCCAAAACTGAAAAGATCTAATCTTCAATGGCATAAAGCTAGCTTCTATCCTTTACATGGACACTATAGCTAAAGTTTCGTTCTAATTTGGATAGAGTGGTTTGATAATCCTTATAACGCTCTATCCTCATCTTTCTAATAACTTTTTACCCGCTCCTTGCGAGTCATTTCAATATCATTGATGTTACTAAAATATGTAGTTCGAAATAAATTTGAACATCACCCTCATCGAAGACCTTAACTCTAGCCACCCCCTCATAGTATATCATCAAGCTCATTCACGTCATGTGACTGTTACATATAAATTTGATAAACACAAGTTTGTTGGTTGAGTATATCTAATTGCCTTTCCTTTGAAGCATATATATATGCATGTAAATCAAATGTCAAAAGTTTTCCTACGTTCTACTTTACTTTTTAATTTTCATAACACTGTTAACTATTGTTATTAACATTTTTTTTTGAAAATGTGAAGTATATATATTAACACAAAATCGATAAGTGCTTACAAGATTCAATCAAACAAAATCAATGGACAAGCCCCATGATTCCTCACTACAACTGATCATCAAACTGATATACAAATCAACAATGTTGGTATATTGCTAGAATGCGATTAAGAGCTGAAATTGATACGTTTGATTGGTTTAATAAGCTTGATTAGAAATTTCTAGCAATTTTTGCATAATATGATCAAATGAGTTCATGAGATCATTTGCCTAGATATTGAGCTAGGTTACGATGATGCTAGGAACTTGTAATATTGGTTTTGTTGGATCTTGTAATATTGGTTTTGTTGGATTAAGATGTATGTTTAGATTGAAAAACGGACTAAATGAGTTAAGTGGTATTAAAAAGGCATGAATTGAGTTGTAAATGAGTAGATGAATTAAATAAACCATTTGGCATGTATTAAAAGTATCCATTTGGTGAATGGGCTAAGTTTGACTCAAACGGGTCAAACAATTCATAATGTGCAAATTGACCTCAACATACTTCATGAACGTCTAATTGAGTTGGCCCTAATGAAAATGTATGTATTTTTGGTTGAAAAGATGGATAATATGTGGAATTTGGCTAGTAAGTGACTAAAATGGCTAATAATTGGCTAAAATAGCCTAAAGCGTAGAATGGATAGTTGATCTTAGCCTAAAGTGACTTTATGTAGTGTTTCATCCACCACCAATATTAACTACCATTAAACTTCTACATAATAACAATTTCATCAAGAATAACATACAAACACTATATGCGTGGAACATACATCAGAGATATCTAAGTGATTGAATTAGCCCAAAGCATATGTCAATGTTTATATTGATGGTGATGATGCTCAAACTGTAAGTCATAACGTACATTATCAAATTCGTAGTAGTATTCAGCACGATGGGCATAACGAAACGCAGGAGGCACAGACTTGTTCGTTCCTGTTAATGATGTTAATTTATGCCCGTGTGTGTTCGTTTATGTTTGCTCAGCTATGTTCGTTTAGGTCTTAAACGAATGAACATGAACTGTGGGAGCATTTACAAGCCTGATTGCAAGGTTCAGAGCTGTGGGAGACCATGGCCTGTCCAGGTTGTTACATTATATGTTTTAAGCTTGTTATAATTTCCATATCTTTGTATTGTTTGCAGTTTAAAAGAGCTGCAGTGGACTGGCTTGCAAGGTTCAGAGCTGTGGGGGACTGGCTTGCTTCTGTCTTCTTCTTTGTGTATGTTTCAAGACAATTTAATATGGTTTTAGTGGTAGAAGACAATTTATGTTTGAAGACAATTTCTAATGGTTGTTTTTAAGGGTAGCTATTAATATTTCTCATATGAGAATAAACTATTATGAATAGGTTGAAGAGGGGTGTTTGGGTTAAGACCTAAAATGGGTCATGTTGGTTGTAAAATTTATTTGGGTCATCAAGCCAGCTTTGATAAGCTGGCTCTTAGCTTTTAAGTAAGTTTTTAAGAGTTTTCTAATGCTAAAATTCATTTTTAAGGTTTTAAAGTTCCATAGTTTGAATCGGTGTTGATATAATTTAGATATCTAGCTTATTTGATAAGCCTTTGGTATAGCTGCTCTCTAGTCTTCATTTTAGTGTTCATTTGAGTTTAAAAAAGAAATTAGTTTTGGTTTAAAAGGGTTTGGCCACTTAGCATTTTTCACTTAAACCTGCCAATTGCATCAGCAGGTTATAGTTTAAAAGGGTTTGGCCACTTAGCATTTTTCACTTAAACCTGCCAATTGCATCAGCAGGTTATAGTTTAAAAGTCAAGTTTTCACTTTCAAATTTAGCACAGTAAAATCAAGTATTAGGATTCGAATTTCATTTCATAAGCTCTTCATAGTCTATAACAATACCCAACGATACATAAAAGTAGTTCAAATATGCCATAACGGTACAAAGTAACCAATTTCAGATAAAAATGAGTCTAAAAGAGACTATGAACCTGGTTCATATTGCTATTGAATTTTACTTTAGTGTATATCTCTCACTTCAATGATAACAATACCCAACGATACATAAAAGTAGTACAAAAATGCCATAACAATACCCAACGATACATAAAAGTAGTACAAAAATGCCATAACGGTACAAAGTAACCAATTTCAGATGAAAATGAGTCTGAAAGAGACTATGAACCGAGTTCATAGTATCTAATGAATTTTACTTTAGTGGATCTCTCTCACTAATTAAACATACTAAGAGGAGTTGTACACTAGCCTAATAAGCTTGTACATTGAATTCTATGATAACAATACCCAACGATAGGGCTGAGCGACCGGACCGAACGTATTTCGGTCCGGGGTTTTTTTAGACCGTGCTCACCCCTACCCAACGATACATAAAATTAGCCTAATAGGCTTGTACATTGAATTATATGATAACAATACCCAACGATACATAAAAGTAGTTCAAATATGTCATAACGGTACAAAGTAACCAATTTGAGATTAAAATGAGTGTGAAAGAGACTATGAACCGAGTTCATAGTATCTAATGAATTTTACTTTAGTGGATCTCTCTCACTCATTAAACATACTAAGAGGACTTGTACACTAGCCTAATAGGCTTGTACATTGAATTATATGATAACAATACCCAACAATACATAAAAGTAGTTCAAATATGTCATAACGGTATAAAGTAACCAATTTGAGATTAAAATGAGTTTGAAAGAGACTATGAACCGAGTTCATAGTATCTAATGAATTTTACTTTAGTGGATCTCTCTCACTCATTAAACATACTAAGAGGACTTGTACACTAGCCTAATAGGCTTGTACATTGAATTATATGATAACAATACCCAACGATACATAAAAGTAGTTCAAATATGCCATAACGGTACAAAGTAACCAATTTGAGATTAAAATGAGTCTGAGAGAGACTATGAACCTTGTCATAGAGTCTAATGAATTTTACTTTAGTATATATCTCTCACTCATTAAACATGCTAAGAGGACTTTTAAACATGTAGTAGTTTTAGATATATTTTCATCTTGATCACAACCTTTTTTTGCTTTTAACTCTTAAAACAGCCGTGTATAGTTGTCCATGTGTAAAACAGGATGTGGCAGGTATAAACCGACTTTTGAAAGCGATTGACCTTAGATTTTGTTCATCATCATGGCAAATGAGACTGACAGAGGGAATTGTTTTATGATGATTTTAAGAGATAACCGTTTATTAGTCGGAGTAATTCTCAATATCAGTTATGATAAACTTCTTTCCAAAGTGTGTTATATTAATATTTTGTGCACTAATAAAAGTCCTTGTAAATTTTACAACCTGAAGTCTTGTTCCATTACACACTTCATTTGGTTGATCAATAATTCTCAACAACATTATGGGATCTCCCACTTTTAACGCAAGCATGTGGTTCGGTGATGAGTGTCTAAATACTCATCATTTTTGTACAAATTAGACTGCAAAAATATCTGAAAACACTCAGAAATGCATCAAAATGATAAAAATATCACAAATAAGTGTTTTATGTGTTTTAAATGCAAAAATATCAAAATCTGGTGAAAACGTATCAAGTTTGCATAATTGGCAGTTTTAGTCCCCCAAGTTTTAAAAGTTGTCAAAAACAGTCCCTGGTAAAACCAAATAAAGAAAAATATCATTTCAAGTCCCTAGGGATTCCTAAGTTGTCAAAAATTGGTCCTTGAGATTTAAAATTGCAAATTTACAACTTAAGTCCCTGAACTTTGAAATTTGGCAAAAATGGTCCTTTGAAATTTTGAAAATGTCAAAAATAGTCCTTGTACTATTAAAGCTTGTCAAAAGTGACCCTTGTGAGAACTTTGGAAAAATGGCAGAATTGGTCCCTCAAATATCAAGAAATTCAGTTTTGGTCCTTGTAGTTAAAACCTTGCCTTGTCAAAACTGTTTTGACCCCCTGCCACTTACCCATTTGACCCCCTGTCACTTTCCTTTTTGAACCCCAAGTCAAACCTTATCCCACCCCGCCCACCACTGTACACCTGTCTTCCCCAACTTGACTGCAACTTTCAGCCCCTCTCCCATCACCTTTCTCCCCCCTCATCATCACCACTACCTACCTTTCCCACCACAATAAATGCCACCCCCCCTAGTGCTAGTTTCAGAGCCCACTGTCAAAACCAATTTTCCCGCCAAAAACGTGGACGGCCTAGATTGCTCAAAACTCGTCCATTTACCAAGATTATTAGTAGGATTTAATCAGAAGGACACGTGGAGGCTTTCTAGAGTATAAAAGAGAGGAAGAAGAGGCAAGAGAAGGCAGTTAGTTAATTTTTAGTTTCACTGTATTTCGTTTTCATTTTCTATGTCTTAGTTTAATCTAAAAGCTTTAATTGTCTGTTTCAATGTACTAAACTTAAGTTAAATTATCAATATAATTTGTTTTCAAGTGGCAATTCAAAGAGAACAACATTTCAAGTTTTTAAGGTTCACTGTTGCAAAATTCAATTTCCATCTCTTATGTTCAAAGCTTCAATAAGCTTTATTTAAGCTCTAACAAGCTTATCTAAGCTCAATATAGCTTTTGGTAAGCTTTAGAAACAATTTCAAGCAAAGTTGGATAAAAGTCAACAAAAGTCAACTGTACAACATTTTGGTTCAAACAACAAAGGAAATGGTTTATGGTTGATGCAGAGGCTGGATTGGGTTGATTTGATATAGAATAGTGGTTATGGGTTTGGTAGGTAGGCGCAAAACAAGCCGACACTTGTGAGCTTGTTTTCTTATTTTCATTTTGTATGCAGTTTTTATGTTGTGCTTATATTGGTATTTGTGGTCATCAAACAGTTTAAACATGCTTAATTAATGATAATTAGGATGTTAGATTTAGTTTAATTAGTGGAATAAGTTAAATCAGTAACTAGCTTAGATTAAAAGTTCAAAACAGTTAGAATAAGGGTGTTTGGATCAGTGGAATGGTTTGAGCTTAAGCTCTTGTTTTTGCTTGAAACCTATCTACTTAGTCTCAACTAGACTTACTTGGTTCATTTGGGTCATAATATTGCCTCTGCAAACATCAATAGTCAAAATTACATGCAATCTGTCTTAACTACAAACCTGTTGTGATTTTGTGAAAACAAAATCTTGTTTTGTGTTTGGAAATCATAAGTATAGGTTGCAGTAGGTTTAATTCACCTTAATACATCAACATTAGTCTAATAAATTGGATCAAAGTTCACAAAAGTCAAAGTTCAAAATCTGTCAAAAGTCAAATAAACTTGAAAATACCAGTTTTCACCCAACTAGAGGGATTTTTCATAGGTTCATTATTGGTCCAAATCAAGTGAGACTTTTGGTTCTTAAAACCTCAACTGGTCTATTTTCTTATTGTTATTTTTATAGATTTTTAGAAATTTTCTAAAAGCTTCAAAAGAGCTTGTTAAACAGGGCTCAGTTGCCCTGTTCACCAATCTCAGTCAAAGCTGAGTTTTTCTCAGCTTATTGCAGGGCTTGTCCCAAGCTCCTCAGAGCTTTTCCTTGTCTGATTTTTGGTTTGAAAGTAGTTATCCAGGTCTAGTACAAGTTCCAACATTTGGTTTTCATTTCCAGCTTATTGTGTGACTTGTGCTTAAGCTACAAAGTAGCACTCAGAAACTGATTTAGCATTTGAACTTAAAACATCAAATCTGTACATCTTGTATTCCAGAGGTTAAAACCTGCTGTTATAAGTTTCATTTGAGTTATTTTAGCCTAATATAGCTTCTGTGTTGGTTTGGTGCCCTTTTGGTACCCTTTGGCTTATTCAAGTGCTTATTTCATAAGCACTTGTATTGCAGTTTCAATTTCCACCAAACAAGCACATGTTTTTCTATTTTTCTTAGATTCATAACATTATTTTAGAGTTTTCCTGAATTTTTCACATTTTTCTAGGACAGTTTACTATTTTTCCTTAATTAAAACAGTTTTTAAGTCATTTTAATTAGCTTTTATTGCAATTAATTCAGAAAAAGTTCAAAAAATTAATTTTTCATTTTTCTTAGGTTAAGATAAATATAAAAAGTAAAAAAGTAATTTTCCAGATTTTTCATAGTTTAATTTGTAATTTTTAGTAATTTAATTAGTTTTAAATAGTTTAAAATTCATAAAAAATAGAAAAATAATCAGAAAAATATAAAAATAGTTTTGAAAATTCTCTTTTGTTATTTTAGATTTTTCCAAGTCTTAATTTTATTTTTTTAGGTTTATTTCCTATTTTCTTGTAATTTAGGTTATTATTTAATAGTTAAAAATAGTTTTTAATTAATAATAATTAATTAAATAGTTATAAAAATAATTTTCTTTTTTCTAAAAATTTTATTTTATCATTAGGTTTGTAAAAATATCATTTTCATATTTTTAGGACTAATACTGTTTCATTTTCACATTTTCTTTTGTACGTCACGTAGTTTTTAAATTCAGTTTTATAAAAACATAAAATCAAAAACATCATTTTGCAAATAGTGATAGCGTTTATTTAATAGAATTTATCTTTTTAATTTCCTTTAATTTGCATTTAAGTCGCTGTAATTTATTAATCTTTTCTTTAGGTATAAATAACTCAAAATCCTTACTGATCACTATCCTTAGTGATTATTCGACATCTGATTGTGTTAAACACCAGTCATCCTCCGTGGGACTTAACGACCCGGGAATCCACTGTATTCTCCTGATCTAAATTGCATTTGGTGTGTGAGCTGTTTTAAGTTCCTTACGGTTAGCCATTCACAAGTGGCTAGCTTGCGTGAGAAAACTTGACGGTTTTGCACCAATCATTCGGCACACCTGAGACTTCAATCCATAGATAAAATTCTGGTGAGAAAATGAATCCCAAACTTGAATAAATCTAACAAACTTGAATACCCTTGGACTTATGCACATGATTTCAGAATCATTTTACCGAGCCTAGGTTCAATCCCTAGCTTCACCAACATTTTACCATCTTTGGTTATGATCCACGCCTTAAGCACAAAAGATTAACAAAAGTGGGGATCACCCATATTAAAAGCCCCACACATGAGGCATAAAAGTTAACCAATCACAAGGACTGGTGACTATTGTTCGAGAACAACGGCCAACACTAACCGTTGCCAAAGAGAATTGTTTAAAAGGCCAAGGCCTTGAGGATAAATTGTTTAAGGGGTACATGCCACCCAGAGACCAAATTAACACCAAACAGGGTAAAAATATCTATGTTGTGAACTTGAAACGAATGGCCAATCAAATCAAATGAAACAAGTAAATAAACATCAACCAAGCAGATTAGTTACGTTTCTTCTGATTATGTGGTTTCTTCTTATTCTTTCGTTTTGTATTCCTTGGTCGTTTACCTGATGGAGAAAAGGGGGTACTTGACTCTTCTGTTAGACGGTCTCCAGTGCAACGAGTACCCACGTTTCGCGTTAAAATACGACGCTTTGCCCTAGGTGGAACGACATCATCTGCAAAGCATAAAAAAAGTGAGATATGCTTGCAAATAAAATTGTCGACTGGGCATGTCTCTTGCCATTGGAAATATCGGCAATCATGAATGCAAAGTATTAAAACGCTTGGAAAGAAAATCGTTGACCGGCAATTGTCTTGCCATTACAAAAGGGGGAAGTTTCAATAGAATTAGTTTGGCTAGCCTTTCCACCACTATGATTATTACCTTCTTCGGAATTAACATGAGCGCCACCTTCATCATCATCCCCGCCATCATCTGCAAAACATAAGAAAATTGAGATATGCTTGCATATAAAATCGTCGACTGGGCATGTCTCTTGCCATTGGAAATATCGGCAATCATGAATGCAAAGTATTAAAACGCTTGGAAAGAAAATCGTTGACTGGCAGTTGTCTTACCATTACAAAAGGGGGAAGTTTCAATAGAATTAGTTTGGCTAGCCTTTCCACCACTATGTAAATCTTATTTTTAATGAAATATATGTTTATTAAAGTTTTATGATTATTACCTTCTTCGGAATTAACATGAGCACCACCTTCATCATCATCCCTGCCATCATCTGCAAAACATAAGAAAATTGAGATATGCTTGCATATAAAATCGCCAACTGGGCATGTCTCTTGCCATTGGAAATATAGGCAATCATGAATGCAAAGTATTAAAACGCTTGGAAAGAAAATCGTTGACTGGCAGTTGTCTTACCATTACAAAAGTGCGAAGTTTCAATAGAATTAGTTTGGCTAGCCTTTCCACCACTATGTAAATCTTATTTTTAATGAAATATATGTTTATTAAAGTTTTATGATTATTACCTTCTTCGGAATTAAAATGAGTGCCACCTTCATCATCACCCCCGCCATCATCTGCAAAACATAAGAAAATTGAGATATGCTTGCATATAAAATCGTCGAATGGGCATGTCTCTTGCCATTGGAAATATCGGCAATCATGAATGCAAAGTCTTAAAACGCTTGGCTAACCTTTCCAATGAAATATGTATTTAGTTTGGCTAACCTTTCCAATGAAATATATATTTATTAAAGTTTTATGATTATTACCTTTATTAGGTTCTTTTTCAGCATGTTCCGAATCTGTCATATCTTCGGCAATAGGTTCTTCTTCTTGGTCAAGAACAATTTGGTTGCGAATAGCTGGAAGGGTGAAAGAAGAATCGTTGGTATCTATCAACCAGCTTTCTTCATGTCTGGCCCCCCAAATTTTTATGTATTTTTCATATGTTTTGCACAAATTTCTTTGCTTTATTCCCCTAGCCGACACAGTCTCAAGAGGATCCCGACTACCCATTTCCTTTGGTTCTTGAGATAAAAGTTGCATGTGGCCCTTTTCCGGCTCATGATATACCAAATTGTTGAAGTTAAATGTAACTGCCCGGGTAAAAAAGATTCTTTGAGAACGATATGATGGATAGTCCTCATACGGTTTCAAGATTATATCCTGAAATATTACCGAAGTTAATGAGTAACTCTACCTAAAAATGGTATTGGCTATATGGATGTTTAAAATTCAGATTTGCAAAAATATACCTCACTTGTCATATTGTCCCGAATAGATATCAAGCGCTCTTTTAAGTGTCCCTTGGCTGTTGAATCTTTCCTTGGTGTCTCCAAGAGTGGGAAATAGTGCTTAAAAAGAGGGATGTCTTTGTTTGACATGGAAGATGAGGCCTCCCCCAATAATGATACTCTTATTTTTGGAATTCTTTCCAAAAAAAAAAAGAAGCTAAAGATGAATTTGATCAAATTGTTAGTCGGAATAATCATAGAAAAGTTTATTACATAAAGTCAATTCTGAATTTATAGAATACCTCGTAAAGCCACCATGGTCCCACAAAACTAGTTGCATCGTTTTGAAGTTCCCAAGTCAACTTACAGTAGGCAGCAGCTCCCCATGCAACGCGTTGTAATGCATGAGGTCTCAAGTCTTTTAAAAAGCACAACCAATAGGCAGGATAATGACTACGATTGTTGACATCCGGCAGAATGAAAGTGCCAATAAGGTGCAATATGTAAGCCCGCACATAAAATGCAAGTTTCTCCTCGTCTACATCAGAGGGAACCTTCTCAAATTTTTCTTTCAGCCATCTTCTTTTCAATCTCATTGACCTTTTAGCATTTTCGTCATGTTCGCCAAGATATCTATCGCAAAGACCCTTAGTCACCTCATCCTTACATACAAGTGGTTCCCCATTAATTGCATACAACAAGCAGTAAGCTATATTAAGCCTAAATAATATAGAATTACAATCATCAACAACAAATCAACCTCTTAACTGTAACTTATCACCACGCAAGCACGATTTACACGGTGCGTACCACACAAAATCATGACAATAAAACTTTTAACCATAATTTAATTAAAAAAAAACATGATTCATTAACAATAACAAGCAAAACAACCATCATATACATCCTAAAAAACACGATGCTATTAACGTTATACACAAAATAAGCTTAAAACATTCAAATAATCATCAACAAGCTAAAATAACTTTTTAACCGGCTACACAAACACGGATTAAACAATATGAACTAATAATTATGTAACATTTAACCAATGTTTTCAAACCCGGGTCGACCCGGCCGGTTCAACCGGTCGGACCGGTACCCGGCCACTAAAACGGGTCAAAAAAACCCGGGTTTCTAAAACAGGGTCAACCGGTTAGACCCGCCGGGTTTTGAGTGACCCGAGTCAAAATAAACACTATTTAAATAGTAATAATCATATATTTAACAAACTAATTTAAGGTTTTGTACATATCCTATGGATTCACAACGAAATATCATAAGTTACGACGGTTATCATCATAAGGACCGAATTCAACGATGACAAAATAAATGTAATTAACATGAACGGCTATCTACAAATAATGTGAATAAACTGATAAATGTAACAAGAGAGAGATTAAATCTACCTTAATTTCCGAGGCCACCTATTTCAATAAAGATGACAAATTAATTGCCATGCCACATGCCACACACTCCTTTCATGGCCAAAATCCATGGTTGCTAAGCTTTCGGTGAATTATAATAAATGTTACTTGTCGATCCTAATGTCTTCCCGCCACTTCTTTGGGTGGAATTAAAGTGTTTGGGTTTGAGTAGCTAGAGACAACTAAAGTGTTTGGGTTTGAGTAGCTAGAGAGAATGATTGCAGTGATGAAACAAAAATGTGTTTGTATTTATAGGGGTGTATTAAAGGAGGGTGATGAGAGCCAATGGGAGTGAAGTGTGCGGATCGGGAAGGAGGGCTGTTGGATTGAAATACATCTTGTGGCTGTTGAGATTTGTGTTTGTTATTGTGTGTATCTTTGGTGAAGTGAAGAGTGGAAAAAGAGTAGTTGAGTGGTTAAATTTCTTGCAGGCTTGGTGGTTGATCAACATAAATAGCATAGTACTCCGTATTAAACACAAGTAAATGTTTGCCTATGATTCATAACAAAATGTGTTGACAGGCCGACTGTTAAAGAACAAACATTGCAATTTAAGATTGCTATATGGTTATCAAATTTGAATGTATTTTTTCTTGTTTAGAACAAATTAATTTTGTTTATCATACAAGGTCATCACGTATTAGTGCAAGTGGTTAAGACCAAATAGTTTGTTAACTTTATGTGACCTGATCAATGTTGGTTAACAAGTATAATCACGTTGTTGAGGGTTTCAAAATCTTGATTCACCTGGTTGAATTAAACAAAAACGTTATACCAGAAACTATATCTTAAGAGATTCATTAATTCAAAATTGATCTTATAATTGTTTGAGGGTTAACTAAATGCTAAACGATTACCCGCGTATAGCAAACTTGCAACAATTGCTGGAAATTGTTCCCCATTTGCCTATTTTATTGTGTCCACTTAATTTCATTCCTATTTTATTGTCATTCTCCATTTCTTTTATACCAACATTATCAAACCTAGTATGTATTAGTCAGTTACCACTCCACAATTTCCCCAAAATTTAATAAATAGTTGATCATGAACAGAGAGTCCGTTTGAGAACAACATCAATCGCAGATGTAACTCAAACCTTTTTAACAACCCCATTGTACAAACGAATCCAAAACAAGTATTTATATAGCTAAATATCCATTTAATATACAAGACTTTTAATGTGATGACCAACAAAATGCATGCTGTCTGAAACATATTTTGATATTTTGGTCAACTGCTAACTGAATGTGATATATATGTAAGTATATGACAAAAAAGGAACGTCATCAAGTATTTGGGTACTAGATGAACTAACATAATTCTCTCTCATTTTGTTCCCGAATCAGGGTTGCACCCCGTAACAAACTCTAGCACCACCAAACACATGTCGGTCATCAATCTTATTTTTAAATAAAACAAGACATGACCCAATACTCACTTCATCACCCAATGACATATTTTTCTCGCATATCGTAAGTAATTCTTTACATAAATAACGTGGCTAGTGTGCATATATATCCCAAATATTGCCCACCACAACCGGTGAACCGGCAAGCAAATACTTTATGGGAGCCCCTTCTAAGATATAAGGTCCTTTCAGCTCTAATAATCCACTCTTGCATCCCATCAAGCTTGCTGTTGCACACGTATCAAGTGTTTCAAAGACATCACTTGGTAGATGACTCCCACAACATATGTCTCACACTTAACACATTTGTATTAAGTATAGCATGTACTTGAAATTGACGGCATTCTGCAAATATCCTGGTTTGTTGAAACCTCCATGCTTTCCCACGGCAACATCTGTAAAATATTACATGAATATTCTTGTCGAGCACCATAGTGATAGTGGTTTTTGCACCCACTGGTAAGTCATTATAAAATATAAAGAGTGGATTAGTGGGATTGGCAAATTAATAAAGTGACAGTGAGCCAAACAAAAGAAGACTTTACTGCATGTATTATGTTTTACGGAGTAGTATTTATTAAATTTTGGGGAAATTGTGAAGTGGTATTTGATTAATACATACTGGTGTGGTAATGTTGTTATAAAAAGAAATATAGAATGAAAATGTTTGTACATTGTGTTCTGGGCATTTGAAAAGTTACGGATTCAAACCATACATACAACAAGCTGTAAACTGTATTAAGCCTGAAAATAATATAGAATCATCATCATCAACAACAAATCAACCTCTTAACCGTAACTTATCACTACGCAAACACAATTCACACGGTAGATACCATACAAAATCATGACAATAAAACTTTTAACCATAATTTAATTAAAAAAGACGTGATTTATAAACAATAACAAGCAAAACAATCATCATATACATCCTAAAAAAACACGATGCTATTACCCTTATACACAAAATAAGCTTTAAACCATTCAAATAATCATCAACAAACTAAAATAACATTTTAACCGGATCGTTAGGATATAAGTTTAGGGGGTTAGTTGTAGTTTAGCTCAAACTTAAGGAGGTTAATAGGAAATTTCTTAACCTCTTCAATTATAGATTCCTTGTTCATCAAGGATTAGGTTTCTCCCCCTTCATTCTCTATAAATAGAGATGAGGGGGAGAGGTTTATTTGTACCTTCTTTTCTTCCTCTCGTTTAATAAACGTTTGAGTGTAAATATCTCATGTATGTTGGTGCCACTCGACATTAATTAAGGGATCATAACCCTTTGTCGAAGTCTTGTTGGAGTAGTTCTTGATTCGTGGTTCCGCTCTAGAAGCCGGTTTGTTGAATTTCTTCCGATAACAATTGTATCTAACAACAGTTTATCATTGTATCATGGTACTAATGTTGGGCTAATGTCTGACCCGAGCCCGTGGGGCAGCAGCAGCTATTGACCCGAGCCCATGGGGTGAATGTCGGTTTTAATATTCTAGTTATATTAGAATTGTAATAGGATTAGGAAAGCTTGTTCTATTCCCTATATATACAAACCGAGCTGTGGTTTGTCATTATGTGTATTCAATATCAGTTTTTGTAAGCAAGTATTTTTCTGATTAATTGGAGAGCTTATTCCAAGTAACATTCGGTGTCTGTTGTTTGTTTAGTTCCTGTGCGTTTTTTCTGTTCCTTAAGTTCGATCAGTGGTGTCCTTTATTTGGTATCAAGAGCTTGGTTTAACAGCAGGATCAACTTAAGGTTTAAGCTGATCGATCTTTGGGTTTTAAGCAAGATCGACCCAAGATCGACCAAAGGGTATTATTGAAGCAGATCGATTAGGTTTACGAAGGGCTGGAAGTCAAACAATCTACACCGGTAACTTACAAAAGGCGTTCAAGAAAGATGGTGCAAGGCGAGTCGAGTCAACCACCACCTATTGAACATTCTAAAACGGCTCTTCAATGTCCAATGTTAACAAGCACGAACTATAACATATGGGCAATAAGAGTTAAAGCGGTATTCCGAGTCCATGGAATACTTGATGCACTGGAACCAGGGGAAGGAACACAAGTTGTTGCTAAGCAAGATCACATGGCAGTGGCGTTACTCTTCCAGGCGATTCCAGAAGAACTTGTTTTTTCAAGTTTCACAATTCAACACAGCCAAAGAAATCTGGGGAGCTTTGAAGACCAGGTATGTGGGTGTTGATCGGGTTCGAGACGCAAGGTTGCAAACCTTGGAGACGGAATTCAAATCTTTAAAGATGAAAGTCAACGAATCAATCGATGACTTTGCGGCTAGGTTGGGCAAAATTGTAACTGAAGTCAATAGCTTGGGAACAATTTATGAAGACAAGAAACTTGTTAAGAAGCTACTTGCATCCGTTCCGGATAGGTATGTTGCAATTGTTGCCTCAATAGAACAATTTGCTGACTTGAATACTATGTCTTTTCAAGAAGCAATTGGAAGGTTGAAAGCTTTTGAAGGAAGAATGAAGGGAGTTGACACCACTTCTGAAGATCAAGGCAAGTTGATGTTCGGATGGGCTGAAAGATATGATAAGAAAGGTCAAGGAAGGAATTCCTCCGTGGCAACGGTAAGGTCAAAACTTTTCTTCTCAAAACAAATCTCGTGGTAGTGGTCAAGCTAATAACCACAACCGTGGAAACCAAAACAACTCCGGGAGCAATACGGATCAAAAGAAGAACAAAAGTCGAGACCTTTCAAAGATTCAATGCTTCAGATGTGATGAATATGGCCACTTTGCTTCTAACCGCCAACGACGCGTGAAAGAAGCAAAAGCAAGAATCAAACCTTTTGAAAACGGAGAATGATGATGACCCAACACTTTTTATGATGAAAAGCGTTCAAGAATTAGTTTTCTTGAATGAAGAAAAGATTATCCCAAACCAATTGAATACTAAGCCAAACGAGGAAGACACTTGGTATTTGGATAATGGAGCAAGTAATCACATGACGGGGATCCGAGAATACTTTTCGGAGTTGAATGAGAATATCTCCGGCAGAGTGAAGTTTGGTGATAACTCCTACATCGAGATTAAAGGGAAGGGTTCGATAATCATTGAAGGGAAAACGGGAGAGCAACGGTTAATCACTGGAGTCTATTACCTACCCGAGCTAAAAAGCAACATAATTAGTCTTGGGCAAGCTACCGACGGCGGATGTGACATTCGTATGAAAGGTAACCTTCTTACTATGCGTGACTCAGATGGCAAGCTTCTGATGAAGGTTCCTAGAACAAGTAATAGACTTTACAAGATTAAGCTCCAAGTTGGAAGTCCGGTGTGTCTCAAAGCAAAGATGGAAGATGATGCTTGGTTATGGCATGCTAGGATGGGTCACATTAATTTCGAGACGATAGAATTAATGGCAAGGAAGGGCATGGTTGAAAAGTTGCCAATAATTCATCAAGAAAACAAGTTGTGTGAATCTTGTTTGGTAGGAAAACAAACCAAGAAGTCGTTTCCTAAAGCAGCGAAATTTAAGGCAACACATTCTCTTCAACTCATACATGCCGACCTATGTGGACCAATTTCTCCACCATCCATAGCGGGCAACAGGTACATATTTGTTCTTATTGATGACTTCTCACGCTTTATGTGGACTTTTACCTTGAAGGAAAAAGGAGAGGCATTTGAATACTTCAAAAAGTTCAAAGCTTTAGCGGAGAAGAAGTCGGGAAAGAAGATTATAACCCTAAGGACCGATAGAGGAGGTGAGTTCACTTCAAAAGAATTTACCAACTTTTGTGAAAACGAGGGTATAACAAGACATCTAACCACTCCCTACACACCGCAACAAAATGGAGTCGTGGAAAGGCGAAACCGCACTCTTATGGGAATGACTAGAAGCATCTTGAAAGCACGAGACGTACCAAACTATATGTGGGCTGAAGGAGTTAGACACGCCACGTTCTTGATTAATAGAGTTTCAACTCGAGCTCTAGTTAATCAAACTCCATACGAGGCTTTCAAAGGAAAAAAGCCTAACTTGAAGGGTTTAAGGGTATTTGGATGTGTGGCTTATGCAACGGGAACAAGGCCATATTTACAGAAGTTAGACGACAGGTCAACACTTCTTATTTACATCGGGAACGAGCCAGGTACAAAAGGTTTTCGATTGTTCAATCCAAGACTAAAGAAGATAGTGGTATGTCGTGATGCAGAGTTTAATGAGGAACTTGGCTGGAAGTATGTTGCTGGAAGCGAAACACACGAGCTAAACCCAGGTATGTTTATCATAGAATGGCACGGTTCTATTGATACGGGTTGTGGATTTGTTAACCCAGGTGTGACCGATGAAGTTGAGGCAGAAGATCAAGAGGCTGAAAATCATCATGATGTTGATGAAAATCAACCGGTCAATACCGAACAAGAAGCTCAAATCGAGGCGGGTAATGACCCTAATCCTGTGACAGAAACTCAACCAATTATGAGGCGTTCTTCAAGGGTTTCAACTAAGCCAACTAGATTTAAAGACTTTATTATGGGGTCTAGTTCAAGAACCTCAGTTGCTAATGAAGATCAAAATCTACTTTTGATTGAAGATGATGAACCAAGAACGTTTCAAGAAGCAAAAGTCTCAAGCAAGTGGATGGTTGCTATGAAGCAAGAGATTGAGTCTATCGAGAAGAATGATTCATGGGAATTAGTTGAAGCTCCGGTTAATGTTAATCCCATTGGATTAAAGTGGGTGTTCAAAATTAAGAGAAATCCGGATGGTTCAATTAATAAGTTTAAAGCTCGGGTAGTAGCAAAGGGTTATGCTCAAAAGGAAGGAATTGACTATGATGAGGTATTTGCGCCCGTAGCACGGATTGAAACGGTGCGTTTATTAATCTCATTGGCCGCAAAAGAAGCATGGGAGCTACATCATCTGGATGTAAAGTCAGCTTTTTACATGGAGAACTAAAAGAGCAAGTGTTTGTTACACAACCAGGAGGTTCGTGAAGAAAGGAGAAGAAAGGAAGATCTACAAGTTGAAAAAGGCGTTTTATGGACTTAAACAAGCACCAAGGGCGTGGAATACAAAACTTGATAGAGAACTCAAGCAAATGTCTTTCAAAAGATGCCAACACGAACAAGCGGTGTATGTGAAGAAGACAAACAAGTCAATCTTGATTATTGCGGTCTATGTAGATGATCTCTTAGTAACCGGTTCGAAGCTTGTCGAAATTGGTGAATTTAAGAGACAAATGCAAGAAAGGTTCGATATGAGTGATTTGGGAAAATTGAGCTATTATCTTGGCATTGAAGTAAAGCAAGAGGATTCGAGTATCTCAATAAGTCAAGAAAGCTATGCAAAGAAGATCTTGAAAGATGCTGGGATGCATGAAGCGAATCCTACTCAATGTCCATTAGAACCTGGAATGAAGTTAAGCATGGACAAGGAAGGAAAACCAGTTGATGCAACTTTGTATAGACGACGAGTTGGTCTGCTAAGGTACTTACTACACACTCGACCTGATTTATCTTATTCGGTTGGTTTGGTTAGTCGTTACATGCAAGAACCAAAAGAATCACATATGGCAGCTGTGAAACAAATACTAAGGTATATCCAAGGTAGTTTGAATTTTGGAATACGATACAACCAAGAGAAAACCAAGGAGTTGGTGGGGTTTAGTGATAGTAGTTATGCTATGGATCAAGATGATGGTCGAAGCACAACTGGGCATGTATTTTATCTAGGAAATCACCTATCACTTGGTGCTCACAAAAGCAAAACACGGTGGCTCTATCATCTTGTGAAGCCGAGTTCATGGCTGCAACTTCAGCCGCGTGTCAAGGGATATGGTTACGTGGGTTGTTGAGTGAAATAACCGGAATGGAAGAAAGAGTGGTGGTCTTATTTGTTGACAACAAATCGGCTATTGCACTTATGAAAAATCCAGTCTTTCACGGAAGAAGCAAGCATATAAACACACGTTATCATTTTATCCGAGAGTGTGTTGAAAGAGGCCAAGTACAAGTTGAGTTTGTAAGAGGTGATTTGCAGCGTTCAGATATTCTGACAAAAGCTCTCGCAAGGATTAAGTTCAAGGAGATGCAAGAGTTACTCGGAGTTGAACATCTCCCTATCTCGAGTCAGAAATTAGGGGGGTGAATGTTGGGCTAATGTCTGACCCGAGCCCATGGGGCAGCAGCAGCTATTGACCCGAGCCCATGGGGTGAATGTCGGTTTTAATATTCTAGTTATATTAGAATTGTAGTAGGATTAGGAAAGCTTGTTCTATTCCCTATATATACAAACCGAGCTGTGGTTTGTCATTATGTGTATTCAATAACAGTTTTTGTAAGCAAGTATTTTTCTGATTAATTGGAGAGCTTATTCCAAGTAACATTCGGTGTTTGTTGTTTGTTTAGTTCCTGTGCGTTTTTTCTGTTCCTTAAGTTCGATCAGTGGTGTCCTTTAACTAAAATTGCATTGAACAGAAGTGTGTATCACAAGCGACAAAAACAACAAGTACAGGGGGTGGAATTTATAACTGAAAAAGTTGCAGGAACCGATCTTAGTATTCCTTATTTTAGTACATAACTTATTTTGCAAGTTTTTATGTGATCAATTAGTATTTATAGGGGATTAGGGCCGCTCTTTTGTGGCATGGCTTAATTGGATTTACTGAAACGATTGGGAATTTTTCTCGACCATGACTAAGATTGCAGAGCTAGAAGAATTGTTCAATAAGCATTGTAATACAGCAGAGGAGCAAAAGCAACAAGACAACAAGACCTATCTCTCAATGGGTACACTAACGGGCTCGGCGGTTTCCCAAGGTAGTGGTTCGGGTTCCACCGGTACCTTGGTATCTACAGCTTCCAAAGAAAGTAAAAGTTTGGCAAGATCAGAAAAAGAAAAGCAGCGGTTAACAAAAGCAGAATTAGCAGAGAAAATGTCCAAGGGCCTGTGTGTCACATGTGACCAAAAGTTTACACCTGATCATAGGTGTGCGATTCCTAATTTAAACATTAAAGCGTACGAATTACATTACAGATCGATAATTTAAACATTATAGAGTATAAATTACATTACAGATTGATAAATGTTTAAACATTAAGCATACGAATTACTCCAAACTAAGATTGTCCATGTCATTATAAAGGACGTGAAATAGGGAAGCTGACTGAACTGTGTGGTTTTGAGGATGCATATACATTTCTAGCATTTTCTCGAGTACCATTATCCTGTGATTCAATTTGATGCAGTTTGAGCACTCTGCATTTCGAGGACTCGATGTTAAAGGTCCTGGAGATTAAACTGGAGTTCTTGAGGGTCCTGCGGAAGTTGAAGCTCCAAGAGAACTGGTCATTTAAAAGGAGTCGTTTCTCCTTCCATAAAAAAAATCACATCCATAATCCTTTGACCAAGGCTGTAAAAGAATAAGAAAATTTATTTTTAACAACTAACAAAATTATTTATATAATACACAAATGTAATTGTTCACCTTTGATAATGGACACGTATAGTATAGTTTACCACAAGTTTTAGGTTGATGTGATTCTCGCAGAACTACGTCTCTTCGTCCACAAGGACAAGCAAAAGCTTCAAATTCTGCCATCTTCATGATAACAGTGTATATGTTGGTGGTTGTAAGGATAAGAGAGTATATAATATGTTTGTGAGGATAAGAGCATATAGTAAAAAATATAGCTTTTGATGGGAAGTTTTGGCGCCAAAATTTTGGCGAGAAGTTTTCCATACGACATGTCGTAGCCAGTTCTCCTTTTTCTAATAGTGAAACTTTTACCGATTTCTAATGCAATTTGTACGCTTTAATGTTTGAATATGTTTCGATCTGTAATGTAACTCGTATGTTTTACTTATTTGTTTGTATATTAAACTTTGATCGATTTGTAATGTAATTTGTATGTTAAATTTTTATCTATAGTTGTTCATTATTATGCCTACCGTTTCATTTTATTGAAGAGGACGAGATGTTGCTAAACATATTTTTCTTGTTGTGACCATAACAAAACTTAATAGCACGTCCTTTTATTGACGTACATAATAAATAATAACATGCATGTTATTTCGATTTACACGTTATTCGATTTTAAATCTATTAAGTTATAAAATTTTAAATGAATTTATATAATTTTCAATCATTTTAAATTGTTTATAAAAATTAATTTATAAAATTTTAAAAGAATTCATAATTAATTTAATTATTTTTTAAATGTCTAATTCTTTAGTGACAACCCTTTTAGTGACAACATGTTGTCCCTAATAGAATGGCGGGAAGTTTCCCTCCAACAATCAAAATTTTTTGTTGACTTTGACTTAAATTCTTTGTCGCAAAACTTGTAGTGACAACAATGTAGTTGCAACAGTTTTGGCGGTATTTTTCCCTCCCAAAAAATTATCACGAAATTTATAGCGACAACTAGGTTGTCACAACAAATATAAGTCAAAGTCAAAGATTAGTATTTCTGTAGCGACAACATTGTTGTCGCTATAGAACAAAAATGTTGTCACAAAAAAATCTGGTCAAAATTCTAAACGAAGAATGCCGCTATTTTGTCGTGTAGTGATTCTTTTGTGACAACATGTTGGTCAAACTTGGAACCCAAAATGTAAATTTTTTGTCGTTTAGTGGACTTGTAGTGACAACATGTGTTGTCACTAAAAAAATTTCGTCCCAAAAAGTCCAAAATGGTGTAGTGATTAAGTATAGCATGTACTTGAAATTGACGGCATTCTGCAAATATCCTGGTTTGTTGAAACCTCCATGCTTTCCCACGGCAACATCTGTAAAATATTACATGAATATTCTTGTCGAGCACCATAGTGATAGTGGTTTTTGCACCCACTGGTAAGTCATTATAAAATATAAAGAGTGGATTAGTGGGATTGGCAAATTAATAAAGTGACAGTGAGCCAAACAAAAGAAGACTTTACTGCATGTATAATGTTTTACGGAGTAGTATTTATTAAATTTTGGGGAAATTGTGAAGTGGTATTTGATTAATACACACTAGGTGTGATAATGTTGGTATAAAAAGAAATATAGAATGAAAATGTTTGTACATTGTGTTCTGGGCATTTGAAAAGTTACGGATTCAAACCATACATACAACAAGCTGTAAACTGTATTAAGCCTGAAAATAATATAGAATCATCATCATCAACAACAAATCAACCTCTTAACCGTAACTTATCACTACGCAAACACAATTCACACGGTAGATACCATACAAAATCATGACAATAAAACTTTTAACCATAATTTAATTAAAAAAGACGTGATTTATAAACAATAACAAGCAAAACAATCATCATATACATCCTAAAAAAACACGATGCTATTACCCTTATACACAAAATAAGCTTTAAACCATTCAAATAATCATCAACAAACTAAAATAACATTTTAACCTAATCGTTAGGATATAAGTTTAGGGGGTTAGTTGTAGTTTAGCTCAAACTTAAGGAGGTTAATAGGAAATTTCTTAACCTCTTCAATTATAGATTCCTTGTTCATCAAGGATTAGGTTTCTCCCCCTTCATTCTCTATAAATAGAGATGAGGGGGAGAGGTTTATTTGTACCTTCTTTTCTTCCTCTCGTTTAATAAACGTTTGAGTGTAAATATCTCATGTATGTTGGTGCCACTCGACATTAATTAAGGGATCATAACCCTTTGTCGAAGTCTTGTTGGAGTAGTTCTTGATTCGTGGTTCCGCTCTAGAAGCCGGTTTGTTGAATTTCTTCCGATAACAATTGTATCTAACAACAGTTTATCATTGTATCATGGTACTAAAATTGCATTGAACAGAAGTGTGTATCACAAGCGACAAAAACAACAAGTACAGGGGGTGGAATTTATAACTGAAAAAGTTGCAGGAACCGATCTTAGTATTCCTTATTTTAGTACATAACTTATTTTGCAAGTTTTTATGTGATCAATTAGTATTTATAGGGGATTAGGGCCGCTCTTTTGTGGCATGGCTTAATTGGATTTACTGAAACGATTGGGAATTTTTCTCGACCATGACTAAGATTGCAGAGCTAGAAGAATTGTTCAATAAGCATTGTAATACAGCAGAGGAGCAAAAGCAACAAGACAACAAGACCTATCTCTCAATGGGTACACTAACGGGCTCGGCGGTTTCCCAAGGTAGTGGTTCGGGTTCCACCGGTACCTTGGTATCTACAGCTTCCAAAGAAAGTAAAAGTTTGGCAAGATCAGAAAAAGAAAAGCAGCGGTTAACAAAAGCAGAATTAGCAGAGAAAATGTCCAAGGGCCTGTGTGTCACATGTGACCAAAAGTTTACACCTGATCATAGGTGTGCGATTCCTAATTTACAACTTGTTTTGGTAGACAAAGAGAGCTTCGCTGACATAGCCAAGGTGTCTCTTAGCTCAGTGGCAAGTCATACTAATAATCCTACAATAAGATTAAAGGGAATACTTGGCGGAGAAGAGATCGTGGTGCTAATAGATTCTGGGGCATCAAACAATTTTATCTCAGCTCGTTTAGTGGAAAGATTGGGAATTACGGTTAAGGACACACCTACTTTTACTTTAACTTTATCGAATGGAGGAACTGTCTGCAATCAAGGCATTTGTGAGGGGGTCATTATTTCGTTTCCAGAGTTGCAGGTGGTTGAAGATTTCTTGAAGCTTAAGATGGGTAATACACGTAATTACGAAGTGATTCTGGGAATTAAATGGCTCAAAACATTAGGTTACGTTCTTGCGAACTGGCAACTTTTTACAATGACGTTTCGTAGTGATACTGGTAAAATAACATTGAAAGGGGATCCAGATTTATGTCCCTCTTCCAGAGTGCCAGCTAAACCCATGGTGGATAAACATCAATCTGATATTGACTTTAAGGTAGGAGATTTGGTGTTTCTTAAACTTTACCGTTACAGGCAACAAACAGTGGCTCGAAGGCCAAATAAAAACTTGGCTCCCATTTTTTATGGACCTTATCGGATAATCAAACGGGTTGGGAAGGTGGGATATGAGCTGAAAGTACCCAATGCAGCAAAACGTCCCCTGTTTCATGTATCTCAATTAAAAAAGGCGACAACCGCTGATACAGCATATCCAAGCATACCTGTAGTTCTAACCGAAGACATGGCTGTAATGTTGACACCGGACCAACTCAAAGGGGTGAAATCAGGAGATTTGCAAAATCCAGCAACACGTGAGGTATTAATTAAGTGGAAGAACTACAAAGCTACATGGGAGTCATTTTCTAGTATTCGGAAGCAATTTCCTGAGTTCCACCTTGAGGACAAGTTGGCTGTTTGGGTGGGAGGTATTAGTAAGACCCTGTAAAGAAGTGTGTATGATAGGCGACCCAATAACAAGTACACGGGTTGGATTGGTAATTGAAAGAGTCCTTAGTAATTCAATTAGTTTACTCGTTATAGCAATTTACTAATTTTGAAAGTTTTATTGTTTTATTGGGATCAATCATTATTTAAACTGGATTAAGGCTGTTATTTTATGGCATGCATGTTTTTCCAACGTCTCGAATAGTAAGGTTATTACTGTCTTGTTTATCTTTTGTTTTACTTCTTGCAATTCAGCTATCAGTTGTATGCAACCAAGGTCTTATCATAGTTACACCAGTAAAGCCAGATTTTTCAGCTTTATTAGCATAAGTATTCTACATCGTCTTCTGATAACCAAGACGGCAAGGTGACCGAGGCATCATTTGGAGAATGGTAAAACCCTATGCCTTTAGGGAAATAAACTGGTCCTGGTTCCTAACGAGACATTCAAAATAAAATGACAGAAAAAGATAATGTTAAAACAACCTTAAGCTTCTTGAAATATGACCATGTAGTGATCCTCTCCATACATGGCTTGAATCATCCGAATAATGACTCCCATTGGGTTCCAATGAGGTTAACCACAGCTTTGGAAATCAAGGCTTCATTACATCCAGATAATTATAGAATTACTAGATCATAGTAAGATATCATGTAACATAGGCATTAATATATTGCAGTCTTAATTCCAAATGTCATACGGATACACAAACATGGATTAACCGATTAACCACTATGAATTAATCATTATGTACATTTAACTGATCAAAATAAACACTATTTAAATAGTAATAATCATATATTTAACAAACTAAACACAGTTTAAGATTTTGTACATATCATAGAGATTCACAACGAAATATCAAGTTACGAGGGTTATCATCATGAGGACTAAATTCAACGATGACAGAATACATGTAATTGACATGAAATTAAGGCTATCTACATATAATGTGAATAAAGTGATAAGTGTAACAAGAGAGAGATTAAATCTACCTTAATTTCCGAGACCACCTATTTCAATAAAGATGACAAAATAATCGCCATGCCACATGCCACACACTCCTTTCATGGCCAAAATCCATGGTTGCTTAGTTTTCGGTGAATTATAAACTAAATGTTACTTGTTGTTCCTAATGTCTTCCCGCCAATTCTTTGGGTGAATTAAAGTGTTTGGGTTTGAGTAGCTAGAGAGAATGAATGTAGTGATGAAACAAACATGTGTTTGTATTTATAGGGATTTATTAAAGGAGGGTGATGAGAGCCGATGGGAATGAAATGTGCGGATCGGGAAGGAGGGCCGTTGGATTGAAATACATCTTGTGGCTGATAGAGATTTGTGTTTGTTATTGTGTGTATCTTTGTTTGGTGAAGGGTGAAGAGGAGGAAAAAGAGTAGTTGAGTGGTTAAATGTCTTGTAAGCTTGGTGGTTGACTGCAAGTAAATATGCATTTATGTGTGGGTGGTCTGATGACTTACGTTCTTGAGGGTTTCAAAATCTCCATTCACCTGGTTAAATTAAAGAAAAAGGTTATATAATGCTTATTGCTCTCGTTATTATTAATGTTTAGTTTGAAAACATATTTTTATATTCATATAGTGTAGATGACTATACCAAAAACTATGTCTTAAGAGACTTATAATTGTTAGAGGGTTAACTAAATGTTATACGATTACCCGCGTATAGCGGCGACGATCTATAGCAGCGTCTTTTTGTGTGTTTTTTATATACACATGGGCGTAGAATAAGTGAGAGCGAAGAAAGTTAGTTGTTTAAATTGTAATTAAGTATTTAAATATTTATTAGACTTCATTGCCTATTATAAGTAAGGGTATTATAGTCTAATAATAGTACATACTTTTTAAGCTTTAAGTTTTAAGTTTTGAGCGAATATGTTTTTTCTTTATATTTAGTATAGATATGATAATGTATATCTAAATATAAATGACACAACAACGGCAAAATTAAAACAATGTTATCAATGGGAAGCATTTTCGTACAATCGTACAGGTAATATTACATACCATAACTATATAAATGTGATTGTGTAGTCATTCCGAACCCGAAATAATAATTGTTGGGCAATAATTAGTGCATAAGTAATGAAATTTAAGCATTCATTTCAACGGTGACGCGCTACGTTTCCTAGCAAAGGTTAAGAGTAAATAAGTGTATTGTGTGTCTGTTTTCGTATTTGGTTTTTATATTGTGGGTGGTTGATCGGCCAATGAGAGCGAAGGTTGCAGGTCATGGTTTTTGATCGTCCGATTAGATTTGATCTCACGGTTAGTTATCATATACCATTTGAGTCGGTTTTGGACAAGCTGCGGCTTGCAAAAGGGCCAAATAAACATTACTAGTTTTACTACAATCCCTCCAATTATTAAAGTACAAAATACCGTAGTATATATCAACTTTCATGATATACATTGTTTAGAAACATAAAGATTATTGTACTTTGCATTCATGTCTATTTTGATTTATTAAAATATATGAAAGGAGACATTTGTTAACAGACAAACTAAAGTAGAAGATGGACAATAATTTTGACAGAGAGGCCATTTTGGTAATTAGATATAGCAAATAAATCATTATTCATTATTCATTATTCGTTATTCATTACACAAGTAGCCCGGACCTACATACTTGGACATAGAGACATAGCGCATGCATATGGATATCTTTTAAGCAACATCCATATTGTAAAACTGATATTTTTACACAGCTCTTTCAATGTTGGTTTTTGCCGTTTAAAGAAAATGTATACATTTTATCCACAACCTTTAAAATTAATATTTTTTTCTAAAGAGCCTTGACAGCTTTTACCACAAAGTCACACCAATTAAACTCTTTAAAGTTACTATTCTTTGTTATTGATGCCAAAAAACCGAATGTATGCACGACCATTGCTCATAGATTCAACCAAGGTTGAAACTATCATAACTAGGAAATCTAATTTGAACATATAATCAAAGGCTTTTCTAAGCTTCATTTTCTGCAGCAACTGTGGAGGATAATTATCTTTATCGTTATCAAGGCCTAATTGTGTTTTCAATTCGATGATCGTAGACACTTTATTGTAGTTTGCCTGCCTTGAACGATTAAGAATAGTTGGCCCCATAGGGAGCCCATATACCTCATGGACAGACTCCTCGTTCACTGGGATATCTCCACTAGGTGTTTCGATTACTATCGGAGTTTTTTTCGTATCTAGTTTGGAGAGAACATAGGATCCAAGGTCTGTGGGTATATCTTTGATCTTAAGTTCTAAAACACTTTGAAATCCCATATTTTTAATCACATTCTTCTGGCCGTCTCACAGATGATATTCAATCAATTCGCATAACAAGCTTGAAGGGCTTCTTACTCCTAGAACATCTGGATGACCAACACAATTTTATAACCATAAAACAGGACAGAAAAACTTAAGTGATTACTTTCAATAATATAACAGGGCAAATTCACAGTTTGACACATGACAAAGTGAAGTTGGTGTTGCATATTACAAACTCTTAAGTGAGGCAGGGGATCCTGACCCAAAGGCTACAATATTGGTATTTCTGGACATTTTTAAAACTAGAATGAGTGGTTTTGGTTTAATGTATTCAGTCAAGGGGGTCGAAATGAGTGACTTAAAATATAAAGAGTGTAATCCACCGGTCAAATTGGGTTGACAAAGTTATAAGAACGGGTCATTAGGGTTCGAACCCTTTGTTGAAGCAGATTTAGAACAAGACAACAAGTAATCTAAAGGGTTAGCAATCAAAGTCAAAATCTTTGACTCGTTATCTTAAATAAAGGGCTAGGAATCCATCATCTAACTGATTCCTCAAGTTGTTAGTAGAATTAATTGAATAACAAAATAATCATAAAACATGACAAATTACCATTTGCAAGTCAACTCAGTTACCTAATTCCGTGAATAAATCTGAGTTTTTCTCAAAAGAATTTGTTCAAACTCTAGAATGAAGTCCCGAAACGAAATAACATAATTGCAACAAAAAGGTTAGAGATTTATTTACCGAAACAACAAAAATTGTTTATTTATATCATGTAAAATAAAATAACCTTGATTCCAACTTTTGAGGTACTACAAGTCAATAGTTTGATTCAAAAGTTTTAACATAATTCAACCCCAAAATTTTTTATTTTTTCTTTATGTTTTAATTTTTTAATGTAAATTTGAACAGTTGTTAACATGCATCATAGTTAATAAGTTTAAGTAAGACTTACCGGGCAACCAGACTCATGTTTCGCCACCTGGTGAAATATGGACCCTGATTTTATATGCCAAGTTCATCGATAGTAATCCCACAATGCTTGCAGCTAAGAAAATCACCTAATCAAAATCACCATAATCAAAATCACCACAATGCTTGATTATTACAAGGGTTATCATCACAAGGACTAAATTCAACCATGACAAAATACATATAATTAATAAGAAAGGGAATGTGGATAAAGTGATAAATGTAACTAGAAATAAATTCGATCTACCTTAATGTTATATTTCCGAGACCACCTATTTCAACAATTATGATAAGATAATCGCCATGCCACATACCACACACGCCTTTCATGGCCAAAATTCATGGCTGGTCCAAGTTTTGCTTGATGATTTTTTAGTAAAACTCAAAAATTTATAAACTACTGTAAATGTTACTTCTAGATGTTGCCGCCTAATGTCTTCCAGCTATTTCTTTGGGTGATTTAAAGTGTTTGGATTTGAGTAGCTTGAGAGATATGAATGGCGTGATTTATATAGGGGTGTAAGGGGGCAGTGAGAGCCAATGGGAGTGAAGTGTGCGGATCGGGTAGGAGAACTGTTGGATTGAAATAGATCTTGTGGCTGATAGAGATTTGTGTTTGTTATTGTGTGTATTTTGGTGAAGGTGAAGAGGGAGCATAAAGAGTAGTTGAGTGGTTTTATTTTGGTGGTTGATGAACATAAATACGCATAGTACTTCATATTAAACACAAGTGAATATGTATTTATTTTTGCGTATGAATCAACTTGCCTTTTGAAATATGGTAAATCATTTAAGAAGATCTCCATGATTCATAACAAAATGCGTTAATAGTCCAAACTGTTAAACATATATTCAATTTTAATAAGAAACAAACTACCACAAGAGCGAACTTTGCAATTTAAGATTGTCATATTGTTATCTATATTATCTATAAAGCATTTTAGCACTTCATTTGTAATCTTTTTAAAGATTTCATTACTATGTTAAAAGGTTTGAGTATTCTGAGAGCGTCAAATCCTTTACCAAAGCGAAAGAAAGTTACGAGATCGTATCAGATTGGCTCGACCTTCACGTATATAAATAAAGAAACAAAGTCATATATATTATTTCATTCTTCAATAGAACTTATTAAATGATTTGAATTAGGCGATCATGTATTAACATTCAAAATTTCATGAATATGTATATTTGTGTTGAAGTAGGGGTGTTCATGGTTTGGGTAATATCCAAATAAACCGAAAACTGAAACCGAATCGAACCGAAAATAATTGAACCGAACTTGTAACCGAACCGAATTTGTCAAAACCGAACCGAACCGAATTAAATATTCGGTTCTCGGTTTGGTTATAGTTCTAGCAATCTAAACCGAAAACCGAACCGAAAACCGAATTCAAATAAATATAAATATTTTTTTATATATTTATATATAAAAAAAATATTAGAACTCTTTCATACTATAAATATAACATTTTTTAAGGTTAAAAACTTTTTTTTTCTAAAAATCTATATAAAACAATGAATAAATAATAAAAATATGAAATTCGGGTTAATCGGTTCGGTTTTCGGTTATGGGAGTTCGGTTTTCGGTTATTCGGTTCGGTTTTCGGTTTGATTTAATCAATTTTAATTCGGTTCGGTTCGGTTCTCGGTTATACCCGGGAATTTTTTTTAACCGAACCGAATAAACCGAACAACCCGATAACTAAACCGATGAACATCCCTAGTTGAAGTGATTTAGTAATGTTTATTAACAAACACAATATACATTTGACTAAGCCCAATTAACCAACGACAAAAAGACATAAATTGATAGCACCAAAATTATTAAGAAAATTGACCTAGGATTTTTTTAAAGGTGTTGCACAAATTTATTAAGGAGGGTCTTTCGCAGATTTGTTTTAGTATACGTTGTAAAATTTGCATTATAAATAATTGAGTAAATTACACCGTTCGTCCTTGTGGTTTGCGTTGACCGCAGGGTTTAGTCCTTTGACCAAAAAAATTGCACCGTACGTCCTTAAGTGTGAAACGTTATGCGCCACTAGTCCTTTGACCAAAAACCGTTAAGTTTGACCGTTAAACTCCCTCATGTGACTTGCACATGAGGGTAAAATGACGGAAATACCCCTGCGTTAAGTTACACCGCGCCCCTCTTCTAAGTTTATTACTAAAAACCAACAACCCGTTTACATGAAATTAATTCTGGCCATAAAAATTATTAATTATAATAAAACAATTATAAACAAAAACATAAATGAAAATTGCTACTTATTATTGGTCCAAAAACGAACATCAGTACATAAATGCTTAATTATAATAAAACAATTATAAACAAAAACCATTTATGGCCAAATTAATTTTTTAAGAACCTTCTTATATATGTACATAGAGTCATTTCAGGAAATTCACAGAAAAAAAAAATCAATAGTTATCCCTACTAGACAGTCATGTCGCTTGTTTACTCGAGTCTTCATACCACTTTTCCGGTCACAAAATACGACCACATTGTTGCCGCACATTCGACTTTATTTTCCAAACATCACAACACGACCAAAATCACTTTGTCAAGAGACAATAATCCCACAAATGTCACCCCATTAGCCAACTCCATTATAACAACATCATGCACCATAATAAGAAAAATACCAACACCTTGTGTTACAAAGCAAACATCCGGATCAGCTGATACGGCCCTTGAGTCAGAAAACGAGTCAAGGTCATGAGTTTTCGAACATACCTTCGTTTTGACACAATAAAATGACTGGTGGTGGGCTGGTGGCATTGTGGTGGTGTTAGGTGGCGCATGAGTGACGTACGAGGGGAAGGGGGAGGGGGTTGAGCGTGTGGCCTTGGGGATCGTGTAGAGGGAAGTGAGTGGAGTGTTTTGAGGTGGGTGGTGTAGTTGGGGGAGCGGCGGTGTGGCGGTGGTGGTGGCGTGAAGGTTGGCCGGCGATAGGGTTGAAAGAAAGAGAGAGAGAGAAAGATGAAAATGGAGGTGATGATATGTGTTTGGGTGTGGTGATGTGGGTGATATACCACATGGTCTTATCCACATAAATTACACCGTTCGTCCTTATATTGTTGAAATGACGAATTTACCCTCATGTGCAAGTCACATGATGGGTTTTTAACGGTCAAACTTAACGTCGTTTGGTCAAAGGACGAACGGTGCATAACGTTTCACACTTAAGGACGTACGGTGCAATTTTTTTGGTCAAAGGACTAAACCCTGCGGTTAACGCAAACCACAAGGACGAACGGTGTAATTTACTCAAAATAATTTTTGGCCTAAGCTGAAGTAGCACAAGAATATATCAGGGGTTGCACCTACTAAAAACAACATTTTTTGAAAAAATTACACTTCATGACCAAAAATCAGGTGTGGCCCGGGCCACACCTGACTCCCAAGTAGGTCCGTCCCCTTTGAAATAATATGAAAGTCTCCTAGAAAATAGTTTTCTTCTAATGTTACTTAATCTCCATCACTAACGTTAAATAAATCTAAACCATCCACTTTGAAGTAGGAGTACCATACATATAGGTTGTGCCCTCATTGAAACAAAATACCTTAGATTTTCCTTATAAACTCTCTTGTTAAGCATTTTCAAAACATTCTAAATTTCACTCATATGCTATTGTTCTCTTAAGGGCACTCTAAGGGTACATTTATCATTAAAAGAACCTAGCTTGGTTTGCTTATTATAGACAAAAAGAGACGGGTAGAGGCTATGTTTGGCGTGGAGCTTTTCGGAGCGGTGAGCAATGAGTTTTTTATTTTTATTGTTCATTTGATAAAGGAGCGGTGAACTTTCCTATTTTTTAGGAATGCTCATTTTTCCAATGCTTTTTTAAGAAGCTGTGAGCGGTGAGCTGTACAGCTCACATCTACTGCTCACAGCTCACTGCTACTTTTACCAAACACACCCAGAGAGTAGCGTGATCTTTTGTTGCCCGCTATTGCGTCGTGTCTTCCTTTTACGGGGTTTTGGACAGTCACAAAACATAAATAAAGCCTTTATTTAAGTTTATCTCAATTTCTTTCTTCAAATTTGTCGATAAGGTTAGTGTGAAAATGTATCTTATCATTAAAAAGGAGAAATGCAAATACACACTTAATAAAAGTAAAAGTCCTGATATAGAGCCACTTACAACACACAGACGTAAACACAAACATCACACACCCCACCCCCTTAAAACACTGAAAACCAACACTTACTATTTGGGAATATTGATTGTGTTTGTTTTGATACAAAACCCTCAAGTCGATTGTGGAAGGAATGTAACTCAAATCCAATCAATTATTGTAACAATTCTTTGCAAATCTTATTGCCTGTAACTACTCCCTAAAGAGTTCAATAGATTTCCGCTGCTAAAAAGCATGACTTACACCAATAGAGCATTAGTCCAATGGTTGGAACACTTGTGCTCGAGTCAATTGACACAGGTTCAAGTTTAATCTTTGGCATTTTCTTCATATAGGTACCCACCTTCGCAAAACCTATGGGCACACTGGAGAGTCTTTGTGGAATAAGAGCTCAGGGGTCCGAGTCTTGGCTCGTGCTCACTCCAGTTGGTGCCCCACTAGGCTAGGAGAGTTGCCGGAACTATTCCTTGTGGGGTGGACAATGGCTGGTGCCAAAAGGCACCCGGGGGTCAGGGCGTTCCCGCCAATCTACACCTTTTGTGGAAAAGCATGACTTACGCGAGAAAAATGAAAAGAAAAAAAAGGAAAAAACAAGGAGGAATATCCACAAGCAATACAACAAATGAGAAAAAAATAATCCACCACAAAAAGACACTCAACACAAACGCCAAATAAATTGAACTACGAGTGCCACGGCCATTTACTCAATTGTCCTACTAGATAAGCCGCATCTAAAAGTCCTATCGACCCATCTTTCTCATATTGAAATACATTATATCAAAACACATAATGCAAATTTCATTAAAACCAATGTTAAACACACTATAATCAAATAAACCGATCCCAAACACTTTCAAAACCACTACTCACGTAATAAACACATGTAATAACCACGTATCCTAGAATATAAAATCCTGAACCAGAACAATGGGAAATAGAAAGGGTAAAAGTCAAAAATGATAAACATACTATCTTAAATGTACCAATATGATAAACATAGTCATTTATGTATCAATATGCTAAACCAAATATCAAATATGTGCAATAATGGGTACTTCTTCACACCTTCATCTCTTATATTTGCATCGTTAGTCCTTTTATACTAACGACCGTTAGTAAATAACTTAAAACTTGGTTTTCTTACGTTTTCGTCCGATTTTTTACGTTTTCGTCTGTATTTTTACGTTTTCGTCCGATTTTTTACGTTTTCGTCTGTTTTTTTACGTTTTCGTCCGATTTTTTACGTTTTCGTCCGATTTTTTACGTTTTCGTCCGATTTTTTACGTTTTCGTCCGATTTTTTACGTTTTCTTCCGTTTTTTTACGTTTTCGTCTCTTTTTTTACGTTTTCGTCCGATTATTTACGTTTTCGTCTGTTTTTTTCGTTTTCTTCCGTTTTTTTACGTTTTCGTCCGATTTTTTACGTTTTCGTTCGATTTTTTACGTTTTAGTCCGTTTTTTTACGTTTTCGTCAGATTTTTTACGTTTTCGTCCGAGTTTTAACTTTTAATCTCATTTTTTACGTTTTCGTCAGATTTTTTACGTGTTCTTCCGTTTTTTTATGTTTTCGTCTCTTTTTTTACGTTTTCGTCCGATTTTTTACGTTTTCGTCAGGTTTTTTACGTTTTCTTCCTTTTTTTTACGTTTTCGTCTGTTTTTTTACGTTTTCGTCCGATTTTTTACGTTTTCGTCAGATTTTTAAAGTTTTCTTCCGATTTTTTACTTTTTCTTCCGATTTTTTTAAAAATCAGACGAAAATGTAAAAAATCGGACGAAAACGTAAAAAATCGGAAGAAAACTTTAAAAATCTGACGAAAATGTAAAAAAACAGACGAAAACGTAAAAAATCGGACGAAAACGTAAAAACGATCGAAAAAAGGAAGAAAACGTAAAAAATCTGACGAAAACGTAAAAAATCGGACGAAAACGTAAAAAAAGAGACGAAAACATAAAAAAACGGAAGAACACGTAAAAAATCTGACGAAAACGTAAAAAATGAGATTAAAAGGTAAAACTCGGGCGAAAACGTAAAAATCACGGAAAACGTAAAAACGGACTAAAACGTAAAAATCGACGAAAACGTAAAAATCGGACGAAAACGCAAAAATCTCGAAAACGGACAAAACGTAAAAATACGTAAAAAATCGAACGAAACGTAAAAAATCGGGACGAAAACGGAAGAAAACGAAAAACAAGCAAAACGTAAATAATCGGACGAAAACGTAAAAAAAGAGACGAAAACGTAAAAAAACGGAAGAAAACGTAAAAAAAGAGACGAAAACATAAAAAAACGGAAGAACACGTAAAAAATCTGACGAAAACGTAAAAAATGAGATTAAAAGTTAAAACTCGAACGAAAACGTAAAAAATCTGACGAAAACGTAAAAAAACGGACGAAAACGAAAAAAAACGGACTAAAACGTAAAAAATCGAACGAAAACGTAAAAAATCGGACGAAAACGCAAAAAATCTGACGAAAATGTAAAACGGGAAAACGTAAAAAAACGGACTAAAACGTAAAAAATCGAACGAAAACGTAAAAATCGGGACGAAAACGTAAAAAAACGGAAGAAAACGAAAAAAACAGACGAAAACGTAAATAATCGGACGAAAACGTAAAAAAAGAGACGAAAACGTAAAAAAACGGAAGAAAACGTAAAAAAATCGGACGAAAACGTAAAAAACCGGACGAAAACGTAAAAAATCAGACGAAAACGTAAAAAATCGGACGAAAACGTAAAAATACAGACGAAAACGTAAAAAATCGGACGAAAAAGTAAAAATACAGACGAAAACGTAAAAAATCGGACGAAAACGTAAGAAAACCAAGTTTTAAGTTATTTACTAACGGTCGTTAGTATAAAAGGACTAACGATGCAAAAATAAGAGATGAAGGTGTGAAGAAGTACCCATTATTGCACATATTTGATCTTTGGTTTAGCATATTGATACATAAATGACTATGTTTATCATATTGGTACATTTAAGATAGTATGTTTATCATTTTTTACTTTTACCCAAATAGAAATTCAAGAAAAAACTTGAAGGAAATTTCACCTTTGTTTTCCGCTTGCTCTTGCCTTCATCTTCATCTTCATCTTCAACTTCATATTCATCTTCATCGTCATCTTCATCCTTGTCGTTGTCATCATCTTCCTCTTCTAATCCCGCAAATGCCTCATCTGTTGCGCTAGTTTCAGGGTCATCCTTTACTCCATCAACCTCAACAACGCCATTAAAACAATAATTCAATACACATGTAACAACGGATAGTTAGGAGATATAATAAGTGAATGATAGTAGTAGTTGAGAACAGTTTTGTATTGAACAAAAGCAACACAATGTGAGATAGTTAGGAGATATAATTGAGCAGTAAGTACCTCTTCATAGTGAATGCAAGCAGCTTTGCCAGTCATCTCTTGCCCGTTTTTATTGACATAAACCTGAAAGTACGAGAAAACTCGACTTAATCATTCAACACATAAAGAGCAAGATGCCATCAAAAAGTAGGGGTGACAATTCCTAACACAAAATACAACCAAACCAACATGGAAATAGTCAGGTTAGGGTGTGGTCTAAACAAGGTTTTTGGTCGTGTTCAGGTTCAAAGTGTGATCCACAGGTGGACCTGCCAACTCATTTAAGTTTCTAATAACTTAGATAACTATATACATAACGGGTTGAATGTGACAAAACCGCCAACGTGCTTACAAACAGACGTTGAGTGGGTCGTTTCCGGATTATGTGTAAACAAGTTAGAGTCCTCAAAGCTGACCTAATAGTTTAAATAGCATTTGTTCATCTTAGGGTGATCTAACCCGCCAACCCGAAACCGTCCCAACAAATAGCCACAACTACCAAAAGCTAAATAAAATCATACTTTAACAAAACACTAACATTCATAGTGACTAGTTTCAGGGTGATCATATAAAAGAAAAGAAAACCAAACGTCCTTGAATTCCCATAAATAAAAAATCTTTGGATGTATATTATCAAGAAATTGAGAGAAAACACATTTGATGAATTGTGAAGTGAAATTGTATTAATGAATTGATTAGTTACAAAATGAGGACTTACAACTACTTAAATAGTAAAGATATTACAACTATCAGTAGTATCATAAAACTAACTAGCTAACTCTCTTATGCTACATTTTACATTGGATTACACACATTCAAGCTTGTATTCAGTAGTATCTTCATCTTGTGAAGAGTGTTTGGCATGTCTGCTCTGTTTCTGCTGACAGAGTGTTTGGCACAACTGTTGACTTTAGCTTGAGCTGCTGAGTTACTTGAGTAGACTGCAGTAAGTACACCATTATCCCCCCCACAAGTTGGCAGTGTGTAAGGATTACACATGCCCAACTTGGACAAACAATTGTAGTGTAATGGTTTACTTAGACCCTTAGTCAAGATGTCAGCTATTTGATGTTTTGTGGAGACATAAGTGGGAAGAATTTGACCAGCCTTGACTTTATTTCTAACAAAATGACAATCAAGCTCAATGTGCTTGGTCCTGGCATGCTGAACAGGATTAGATGCTAAGGCAATGCAGGATGCATTGTCAACCATCATGAGGATAGGAGTCGGAACCTTGATCTGAAGTTCTTTGAGTAAACATTTTAACCAAGTGACTTCACAAGTGCTATCAGCAAGGGCTCTATATTCTGCTTTTGTAGAAGATCTGGAAACCACATGTTGCTTTTTGGACTGCCAAGAGATTAAACAAGAGCCTAGAAAAATCCCATAGCCTAAAACCGATCTTCTGGAGAAAGGACAACTGGCCCAGTCACTGTCACAATAAGTAGTGAGATGTAGACTATTATTTATTGGAAAGAAGAGTCCTTGGCCAAGAGTTAACTTGATGTATCTGATGACTCTTGTGAGAGCAACCATGTGAAGAGAAGTAGGCTTCTGTAAGAACTGACTAAGTGCTTGTGTAGCAAAAGCCAAGTCAGGTCTGGTGATGGTGAGATAAAGCAGTTTGCCAACTAAAGTCCTGTAGAAAGAAGGATCTGTAAGCGGTTCTCCACCATCCATGGTTAATTTGACATTAGGATCCAGTGGTGTAGCAGATGGCTTGGTGTCTAAGAGACCAACATGAGTGACTAGATCAATGGCATATTTTCTCTGAGTCATAGCTAATCCAGTCTTATTTCTGAGAAACTCAATCCCTAGATAGTAGTGAAGAGAGCCAAGGTCTTTGATACTAAACATCTCATCCAATTGGTGTTTGACCTGAAGAATGGTGTCTTTGTCATTGCCTGTTATCAAGAGATCATCCACATAGACCAATATAGCAGTGAACTTAGAACCTTGAGAGAGGGTGAGAAGAGATGTATCAACATAACTCTGCTTAAAACCCAATGAAGTAAGAAAGAGAGTGAGTTTCTCAAACCATTTCCCGTTGGCTTGTTTTAGACCATAGAGAGATTTCTTAAGCTTGCAGACTGTGTTAGGAGGAAAGGTTTGAGAGTAGCCTTTAGGGATTTCCATGTAGACATCTTCATGAAGATCACCATAGAGAAAAGCATTATTAACATCTAATTGCTCTATAATGCAATCATGATGGACTGCAGCAGCTAGAAGAGTTCTAACAGTGGCCATTTTAGCAACTGGAGCAAAAGTTTCTTTGTAATCCTCCCCTTCCTTTTGGTTGTACCCTTTGGCTACCAACCTTGCCTTGTACCTTTCTACTGAACCATCTGCATGGTATTTGATTTTGTAGACCCATTTGCTTCCAATTGCAGACTTGCCAGCTGGTAGGAGGGTGATCTCCCAAGTATTATTCTTTTCTAATGCCACAATTTCCTTATTCATTGCTTCAATCCATGGTTTATGTTTAGATGCTTGATGAAATGTGGTTGGTTCAAAATTTTTGTCAATGCTGTTAATAAAATGCAGTGATGTGGGACAAAGATTTGAGTAATTGTGATAATGAGAATGATGAAATTTGGGATTTGTGATATTGTGTATGGTGGTTCTTGGGAGTTTGTATTGATAGTCCTTGAGTTTGGATGGTGTGTATCTGATTCTAGTGGAGACTCTTGGTGGTGGTTGTGTGTGTGTAGGAGTTGGATCAGTATTGTGGGTGTAAGTGGTATTGAGTGGTGGTGGTGATGAATTAGGGGATGTTGGTGTTGGCTGAGCTGCTGAGGTAGATGGTGAAGATGAATTTTCAGGTTGTGGTGAAGATGAGGTTTCAGAATGTGGGGAAGGTTGTGTTGTTGCTGGTTGGTTGGATGAATGAGGAGTAGAAGGATTTTGATCAGCTGAAGTTGAGTTGTCTGTAAGAGAGGTGTTGTTGTGAATGGGAGGTGAATGTGTCTGATGTTGAGGTGAACTTGGTGAAGATGTAGAGAGAGGATAATTATTGAAAGGTGTTGGTGTAGGAAAATTGGTGTAGATGGAAGAGAGTGATGGTGATGGAGATACTGAGGTGATTGGTGTAAAAGTTGGTTTGGAGAAGGGAAATTGTGATTCATCAAAGAGTACATTTCTGCTGGTGATGGTTTTGCGTGTTTGAAGATCATAGAGTAAGTAGCCTTTTTGGTTGTGAGGGTAGCCAATGAGGACTGTTGGTGTGGCTCTTTTGTCAAACTTGTCTGAAGTATGGTGATAAGCATAAGCTAGGCATCCTATGACTCTCAAATGATCAAGGGATGGAGGTGAATTGTGTAATAGCTCATAAAGGCTTTGGTTTTGAAGGATTTTAGAGGGAATTCTGTTGATAAGGTAAGTAGAGGCTAGTAAACTGTAACCCCAAAAATGAATGGGAAAATGAGCTTGAAAGTGAATAGATCTGGCCATTTCTAGGAGATGTCTGTGCTTTCTTTCCACTCTGGCATTCTGTTGAGGTGTGTAGGGGCAAGAGGTTTGGTGAGTGATTCCATGATCTTGAAGGTAAGTGGCAAAAGATGAGTTGATAAATTCTATGCCATTATCAGTTCTTATGGTTTTGAGAACTGTTTGAAATTGAGTTTTGACAGATGTATGAAAGACTTGAAATGTGGTGAAAACATGATGTTTACTGGGTAATAAATATGTCCATGTAGCCCTTGAAAAATCATCAACAATTGTAAGGAAATAGGTGCATTTATTGATTGTAGGATGTCTGTATGGACCCCATACATCAAGGTGAATGAGTTCAAATTTTGATTTAGAATGAGAAGTGCTTACAGGAAATGAAAGTACATGGTGTTTAGCTAATGGACAAACAGTACATTTACAATCTGAATCAGAAGAAGAAACTGAAATGTTTTTGATTTTCTTAATTGTTTGAATTGGAGTGTGTCCCAGTCTTGTGTGCTAGAGGTGAGAGTTGCTAATGCTTGAAATTATTGTTGGTTGAGATTTCTCTAGAGAAGTGAGTGAGTTTAGGAGATAAAGTCCACCGTGAAGAGTGCCATGAGTGCTACTCCCATCATGGCCCTGAAAGACAAATCTATCATGAGTGAAGGTGACTGAAAAAAGTGTCTTGTGTAGGATTCTGCTGATAGAGATAAGGTTATAAGTAAATGTGGGAATGTAAAGTACTTCATGAATGGTGAGTGAAGGTGTGAGGTGAACTGATCCAACATAGTACACATGAGTGGTATGTCCATTTGGTAAGGAAACAGTGATGGGAGTGTGAAGTTTGGTGATGTTATGCATTAAGCCTAAGGATATGCAAATGTGATCTGTGGCTCCACTATCAACAATCCATATATATGAGGTTTTGGAAATGTTTGAAGCAATGAATGAGTACATTTTAGCACTAGAATTGAAAGAATGAATACCAGTGATCTTTGTAGGAACTGAGATGTGTGGGACAAATGAAAGTATACCTGCCACATGTTGTGTCACACCAGAAGGTTCATGTTGAGCATTTTTCATCATAAGGAGAACTTGGTTAAGCTGATTCTGCAATTGATCCATTCTGGCATGAACCTGAGCTTCTGAATCACTTGTGGAAGCTGAAGTTGAGCATTGATCAAGAGGACTGATAGGTGTTGACTCAGTGTCCATTGGTGGTAGGGTATCATTGGTGACCATGTGTACAACCCTCACATTTCTGTTGGTAGTGAATGTTCTTTGAGAAGGAGGTTGATACTTGTTGTGAAGTGGATGACCAGAAGGATAACCAAGTAGTTTGTAGCATTCCTCCTTAGAGTGTCCTTCCTTTTTTTCAATAGGTACAGATTATTCCTTTCTTGAAGTTGTTCCTCCTCTCAGTTGATGTAGCATTTGAGGTGTTGGGAGGTGGATTGTTCGGTTGATTGTTTCTGTGGGATGGAGTATAGGTGCTTCTGTAGGTGTTGAGTGCAATGGGAGTGGTAGAAGGATGTTTGGGTGTTTCCCTTTGCTTCTCTTCCTGTCTCAACATGCTGTAGGCTTTGGCTACTGCAGGCAATGGCTGCATTAGTAATATCTGCCCTCTGATGTTGGTGTAACACTCATTTAAACCCATTAGAAACTGAGCCAATCTCTTCCTATGTTCTCTTTCTCCATTCTCTTTTCCATTAGTACAAACACACTTACAAGTACATGCATATGGAGCCTTAATAGCATCTAACTCATCCTATAAGCCTTTGAGTTTATGGTAATACACTTCCACAGTACAATTTAACTCTTTTAATTCAACAATCTCATTGGCTATTTGATAAATTCTATGTCCATCAAGTTGTGAGTAGTGTTCAAACAGTTCATTCCAGAGATTGTAAGCATAATTAACATAGGTGAGATGATTACCAATTTGATCAGACACAGTATTCAGTATCCAAGAGATGAGCATATCATTTGCTCTTTCCTAGTGAGTTCTTAGTGATGAAGTGGATGAAGGTTCCTCAAACTCACCATTGATCAACTTCAGTTTGTTTTTAGCACTAAGAGCAATAAGCATAGATCTCTTCCATGTACTATAGTTCTCTGAACCTTGAAGTTTCTTTGAAATCAGTAACAAGCCAGGGTGATCGTTTAGATGAAAGTAAAGAGGATGAAGTGGTGAAGTAACATCATCATTCAGTGATGAAGATGCATTTTGTGAATCTGTTTCTGATGTTGGCATTGTTGTTAAAAGTGTAAAGATTGTTGAAATTGAAGGAGATTTGAAGGTTTATCAATGGAGATGATGTAACAGAAATGTAACTGAATTATGATGAATTAATAACAGATTGAATGAATTGTGATGAGTGATGATGAATCTTGATTAATTATGATGAATCTTGATGAATTGTGATGAGATATGATGAATTCTGGTGAATTTGTGATGAATTATGATGAATTGTGATGGTTATTGTGCGGAATTTGGTGGTGAATGGTGGTTATTGTGGTGGTTTTGGATAAAAAAATTTGGCGGGAAAAGTTGTTACGGTGGACAGTGGTGGAGGAAAGTTGTTATATGACCGGAAAATTCAGTTAAAATGATCGGAGTCAGTTATTCACCACAGAATGTGGTGCCTGCTCTGATACCATATCAAGAAATTGAGAGAAAACACATTTGATGAATTGTGAAGTGAAATTGTATTAATGAATTGATTTGTTACAAAATGAGGACTTACAACTACTTAAATAGTAAAGATATTACAACTATCAGTAGTATCATAAAACTAACTAGCTAACTCTCTTATGCTACATTTTACATTGGATTACACACATTCAAGCTTGTATTCAGTAGTATCTTCATCTTGTGAAGAGTGTTTGGCATGTCTGCTCTATTTCTGCTGACAGAGTGTTTGGCACAACTGTTGACTTTAGCTTGAGCTGCTGAGTTACTTGAGTAGACTGCAGTATGTACACCATTATATATCAACAACACATAGCTATCCTGAGTAAACTAGATATAATATGTTTAAATACAAATGATCTACGACTTGGGATTTAAATGTATTTTTGCTACCAAAGTTTTACAGCATGCGAAGTCTTACCAAATCATTACAGCATGCAATCTGGATGGTCAAGAGGTTTGGACTCAGCCCAATATCAAGGGTCCTCACTTTTAAATTACTGAGCTTTGGACATCCATCCGGCAAGTAAAGTTCTGTCAAATAAAAACAATGTCGAATCCTTAATGTCTCGAGAGTCAGAGTTGACCGTAGGTCAAGGGTTCTCAATTTTACATCATTGATGTCGAGAGATGTGAGCATTGTACATCCATTGAACATGTGAAGTCCTTCCAAATCTTGACAGTATTCAATCTGGAAATTCTAAAGGTTTTGAGTCAGCCCAAGTTCAAGTGTCACTTTAAATTACTGAGCCTTAGAAATTCGAGCTTTGAACATCCACGGGGCAAGTAAAGTTCAGTCAAATCAAAACAACATTTAATCCTTAATGTCTTGAGAGTTAGAGTTAATCCTAGGTCAAGGGTCCTTGATTTTACACCATTGATGTCGAGAGATGTGAGCATTGGACATCCATCCAGCATATGAAGTTCTTCCAAATCATCACAGTATTCAATCTGGAAATTCTCGAGGTTTGGAGTCAGCCCAAGGTCAAGGGTCCTCACTTTTAAACTAACGAGCTTTAGGGATTCGAGCTTTGACCATCCATTGTGCAGGTAAAGTTCTGTCAGATGATAACAACTTCGAATCCTTAATGTCTCGAGATTTAGAGTTGATCCTAGGTCAAGGGTCATTAAATTTACACTATCGATGTCAAGAAATTTGAGCACTGGACATCCATCAACCATGTGAAGTCCTTCCAAATCTCCACAATCTGCAATCTGGAAATTCTCGAGGTTCGGAGTCAGCCCAAGCTAAAGTTCTGTCAGATGATAACAACTTCGAATCTTTAATGTCTCGAGATTTAGAGTTGATCCTAGGTCAAGGGTCCTCCACTCTACACTAGAGATGTCAAGAAATTTGAGCATTGGACATCTATCAACCATGTGAAGTGCTTCCAAATCTCCACAGTCTGCAATCTTGAAATTCTCGAGGTTTGGAGTCAGCCCAAGGTCAAGGGTCCTCACTTTTAAAAATCTAAGTTTTAGGGATTTGAGCTTTGACCATCCATTGGACACCTCTACATTAAGCTAGCTTCTATCCTTTACATGGATAGCTACAAAAGCGAAAGTTCCGTTCTAAATTGGATAGAGTGGTTTGATAATCTTTATAATGCTTTATCCTCATCTTTGTAATTACTTTTTACCCGATCCTTGTTGTTACTAAAAAAATGTAGTAGTTGGATATAAATTTGAACATCACCCTCATCAAAGACCTTAACTCCATCTTATATCATCAAGCTCATTCACGTCACCGGCTACGAATGGTTATCTTAGAAACACGTAAATTAGGAATTTCCGATGTTTAAATTCACATGGTTGAGCAAAATGTGACTGTTACATATAAATTTGATAAACTCAAGTATATTTAATTGCCTTTCCTTCGAAGCATATATATGCATGTGAATCAAATGTAAAAAGTTTTCCTACGTTCTACTTTACTTTTTGATCTTCAGGACACTGTTAATTATTGCTATTAACTTTTTATTATTTTTTTATTATTATTATTATTATTATTATATTTTTTTAATGTGAAGTATATATATTAACACAAAATTGATAAGTACTCACAAGATTCAATCAAACAAATTCAATGGACAAGCCCCATGATTCATCGCTACGGATCATCAAACTGATATACAAACCAACAATACAAGCACTAATACAAGCACTAATACTTCACATAAACACTAAGAGATACTTCATTCCCTATATCCATATCAATCTTTAAACCTCCCTAGCACAGAAAAAGTCTAGAGATAAATATGTATAGGCTTTATATCTATTAAAGTTCTTGCTACATAGACTACATTTCCTTCATGAAGGCAATCATATAATCTCACCGCAGCGTCCTCACAGCAAGATTACATGACCATCATCCATGAAAGGCATCAATCGGCAATCGCATCATCTATTGTAGAGAACTTGTTACTAAGGACCACGAGTTACATTTCCTTCACGAAGATAGCTATGTGATCTTACTGCAGTATCCCATAGAAAGAAAACATAACCAGCATCGGACCATGAGACCATGATAGGCATCACCCTTATGTCAATAGCCCAATCATCTCTATCACTCCATCCCATTCATCACAGTAGCCCAACTATATATTGTTATTAACTTCAATAACTTGTAGGATGAAAATTTAGTTCTAAAGTATAGAATGTGAATCTTTCATTTAGGTGTAAGTTTAAGTAAAATTTAAAGCCCTACAAGTAATACCAAAATGAATTTTGCAACAATGGCAGGAAATTGTTCCCCATTTGCCTACTTATTGTGTCCACTTAATTTCATTCCTATTTTATTGTCATTCTTCATTTCTTTTTATACCAACATTATCAAACCTAGTATGTATTAGTCAATTACCACTCCACAATTTCCACAAAATTTAATAAATAGTTGATCATGAACAGAGAGTCCGTTTGAGAACAACATCAATCGCAGATGTAACTCAAAACCTTTTTAACAACCCCATTGTACAAACGAATCCAAAACAAGTATTTATATAACTAAATATCAATTTAATGTACAAGAATTTTAATGCGATGACCACAAAATGGCTAATGTCTAAAACATATTTTGTTATTTTGGTCAACTGCTAATTGAATCTGATATATATCTAAGTATTTGACAAAAAAGGAACATCATCAAGTATTTGGATAATAGATGAACTAACATAATTCTCTCTCATTTTGTCCCCGAATCAGGGTTGGGACCCCGTAACATACCGTAGCACCACCAAACAGATGTCGGTCATCAATCTTTTTTTTAAATAAAACAAGACATGACACAATACTCACTTCATCACCCATTGACATATTTTTCTCACATATCGTAAGTAATTCTTTGTATAAATAACGCGGCCAGTGTGCATATATATCTTAAATGTTGCCCACCACAATCATTGGATCGGCAAGCATATACTTTATGAGAGCCCCTTCTAGGATATTAGGTCCTTTCAGCACTAATAATCCACTCTTGCAGCCCATCAAGCTTGTTGTTGCACACGTATCAAGTGTTTCAAATACATCACTTGGTAGGTGACTCTCACAACATATCTCTCACACTTTATGATACGACCGGTGATTGATCAAATTAGCACTACTCCAAGCGAGTGCTAGCTCCGTTAGCAAGAAGAGACGAGAGAGAGAATTATTGACCGAAAAACATAATGACTTTCATTCATACGAATTGCTTAAATACAGATAATGAGATAATCCTAAACAAACACAAAGACTTATCCTAACATGACTCAAACACATATCCTAAACACATGACTCAAACACATATCCTAAACATATGATAAGTATGATAGTTATCCTAACCCATCAAGAAGTCCTTGTGCCAAGCTGTAGCTTTTGACACCCTCTTTGTCCTCTTACCTTCCTGTTCCTCGGGCATAACACTTTACACATTCGTAGTAAGTATAGCATGTACTCGAAATTGATGTCATTCGGTAAATATTCTGGTTTGTTGAAACCTCCATGCTTTCCCACGGCAACATCTGTAAAAGTAAGACAACCCATATATTTAGAACTTTGCTTTATTACAAATAGCTTTTAGGATTTTGATTTCTACATTAAAATGTTACATGAATATTCTTGTCGCGCACCACAATGATAGTCATTTTTGCACCCAATGGTAAGTCATTTTAAAATATAAAGAGTGGATTAGTGGGATTGGCAAATTAATAAAGTGACTGTGATCAGCCGAACAAAAGAAGACTTGACTGCATGTACTATGTTTCAGTATTTATTAAATTTTGGGGAAATTGTGAAGTGGTAATTGATTAATACATAATATTGGGTGTGATAATGTTTGTATAAAAAGAAATATAGAATGAAAATGTTTGTACATTATGTTCTTGGCATTTTGAAAGTTACGGATTCAAACCATACATACAACAAGCTGTAAACTATATTAAGCCTAAATAATATAGAATTACCATCATCAACAACAAATCAACCTCTTAACTGTAACTTATCACTACGCAAACACAATTTACACGGTACGTACCATACAAAATCATGACAATAAAACTCTTAACCATAATTTAATTAAAAAAAATGATTCATTAACAAACACAAGCAAAACAACCATCATATACATCCTAAAAAAACACGAAGCTATTAACCTTATACACAAAATAAGCTTAAAATATTCAAATAATCATCAACATGCTAAAATAACTTTTTAACTGACTACACAAAAACGGATTAAACACTATGAATTAAGCATTATGTAACATTTAACCGATCAAAATAAACACTATTTAAATAGTAATAATCATATATCTAACTAACTAAACATAGTTTAAGGTTTTGTACATATCTTACAGATTCACAACGAAATATCATAAGTTACGAGGGTTATCATCGTAAGGACCGAATTCAACGATGACAAAATAAATGTAATTAACATGAATGGCTATCTACAAATAATGTGAATAAACTGATAAATGTAACAAGACAGAGATTAAATCTACCTTAATTTCCGAGACCACCTATTTCAATAAAGATGACAAATTAATCGCCATGCCACATGCCACACACTCCTTTCATGGCCAAAATCCATGGCTGCTAAGCTTTCGGTGAATTATAAATAAATGTTACTTGTTGATTCTAATGTCTTCCCGCCACTTCTTTGGGTGAATTAAAGTGTTTGGGTTTGAGTAGCTAGAGAGAATGAATGCAGTGATGAAACAAACATGTGCTTGTATTTATAAGGATGTATTAAAGGAGGGTGATGAGAGCCAATGGGAATGAAGTGTGCGGATCGGAAAGGAGGGCCGTTGGATTGAAATACATCTTGTGGCTGTTGAGATTTGTGTTTGTTATTGTTTGTATTTTGGTGAAGGTGAAGAGGGAGGAAAAATAGTAGTTGAGAATGGTTTTATTTTTTGCAGGTTTGGTGGTTGACTGCAAGTAAATATGTATTTATGTTTGGTGGTCTGATGACTTATACGTGATCAATGTGGGTTTCAAAATCTTCATTCACCTTGTTGAGAAATAAAGAAAAACGTTATATAACTTTTAGATTGTTTATTGCTTTCGTTATTATTGATGTATAGTTAGAAAACATATTTTTATATTCATATAGTGTACATATGACTATACCAAAAACTATATCTTAAGAGATTCATTAATTTAAACTTGGTAATATAATTGTTAGAGGGTTAGCTAAATGTTATACGATTACCCGTGTATAGCGGCGACGATCTATAGCAGCGTCTTTTTGTGTATTTTTTATTTACACATGGGCGTAGAATAAGTGAGAGCGAAGAAAGTTAGTTGTTTAAATCGTAATTAAGTATTTAAATATTTATTAGACTTCATTGCCTATTATAAGTAAGGGTATTATAGTCTAATAATAGTACATACTTTTTAAGTTTTGAGCGAATATGTTTTTTCTTTATATTTAGTATAGATAAAAGTATTTAAATATAAATGACACAAAACGGCAAAATTAAAACAATGTTATCAAAGGGAAGCATTTTCGTACAATCGTACAGGTAATATTTACATACCATAACTATATAAATGTGATTGTGTAGTCATTCCGAACCCGAAATAATAATTGTTGGGCAATTAGTGCATAAGTAATGAAAATTAAGCATTCATTTCAACGGTGACGCGCTACGTTTACTAGCAAAAGTTAAGAGTAAATAAGTGTATTGTGTGTCTGTTTTCGTATTTGGTTTATATATTGTGGGTGATTGATTGGCCAATGAGAGCGAAGGTTCCGGGTCGTGGTTTTTGATCATATCATCCGATTAGATTTGATCTCATGGTTAGTTATCATATACCATTTGAGTCGGTTATGGACAAGTTTCGGCTTGCAAAAGGGCCAGATAAACATTACTAGATTTACTACAATCCCTCCAATTATTAAAGAACAAATGTATATATCAACTTTCATGATATACATTGTTTAAAAGCATAAAGATTATCGTAATTTGCATTAATACAGTGTCATATTCATCTTTGAAATGTATCTTGATTTGTTAGAATATATGAAAAATACATTTGTTAACAGACAAACTAAAGTAAAAAAGATAGACAATAATTTTGATACATAGGAAGTACACCATTTATGTTAGAATTATATAACATGACATTAAATAAATAAAACACAAAATATCAAAGTATACATGCGGAAGCGTATAGGATATATTAACGAATAATTAATTAACATAAACAAGAATATGCGTACCTTTTCGATTCAAGAATCAATTCAGGAAAACTAGCAATTGGATGAACCCTAATTAGGGTTTATAGGATTATGTGAATTACCCCTTACCGTTTTTGTAATTCAATCCAAGAATAATACTAACAATAATGTGTTAGTTCTACTTTCTTGTACCCACACGTACTATACCGAATTAACGGAATGCTAGTTTTAATTAAACAAACAACTTTGAGTTGGAAAAGATGTGGATCGATCCCTTGGTGAGGGTATACGATCGGTTTGAGCAAAACACACACAAAACAAGTTTTAGGTTTAGCTTAATGAGTACAAGAGATAAATTACAAACACCCTTTGTTTTGTATTTATACCCAAACTAACTTGGTGAACAAGTTTGAGTTTGAGGTGGGTTGGGTTTGGTCCTTGTGGCCGATCGGTTTGGGCATCCCACAAGGATTCCGGAACCTTCCCAATATTTACAATCTAGTCCTTTTCCAATTACATTTATCGACCGTTAGTCCATTACAACTAATTACTTAACGTCCGTTATGTTATTTCGTTTAATTAATAAATAAATACAACATTTATATTTAATTATTAACTTTAATTCTCATACGCAAAGTGTGCAATCCCGTGGTCTCGAGTTCGATCCTAACTCACGTCTACTAATTTATATCCATAAAACCAACAGCTCCCACTTTGATATATCTTAATAGAGTGATCACATCGGTTAACGTCTAGCAACACTTCAATGCCTCTAGTACAACTCGAGTAAGGCTCCTGGAAAACCTTTTAATGATTTCTCATTATTATTATCCTTTTGTTTCTAATACCACGTTAAATAAAGATATGGAATTAAGTCATTTTTTATTAAACTATTCTTTTCTCGTTATAAGTGATTGACCAAGATTACCAAATCTTCTAAACATATTTAAGGGAGATTTTGGGTGCGGCCGCACAAACATCTTGTCAACCCTACGAGGGGCCAAGCAGTATTAAACTCCAAATAAATTTGAAGGAACAAATTCTATCTTGACTACGAGACTAAACCACAAACTTTGTAAAGGTTCGAAAACAACCCTTATGACTACCAGATTCATTATAGCGTTAAGTTGTTTCACATAAATGCACTACATTCATGACACTTATCTGGTATCTCAAGTCTGAGGATAACTATTCATAATTTACTTATAACAATATCCACAAAGTAAATTATGTAGTTGGGATAAGTCCTATATTCAATTCATTGAATATCATCTGAAATTGGTATGCATTCTCATCAATATACTTTCAAGTATATTCTACCACATCTCTCAGATTTGTCTTAGTTTAATGATATTCCCATATCATTAATCGACAACGGACAATTTAGAATAACTTAGTTACTCATGGATTAAACATGCAAATATAGGACAACAATATTATAAATGAAAATAAACATAATCCAAACTTTATTTCATCAAAATAATAAATGTTTTACAATATCCTTTATCCAAATACTAATCACAGTTTTGCATGAAACTATTAGCTAAACGAAGTCCAATTCTATTGGCAAGTCCAATAAGCTTGTCTCTAGCTAAAGCCTTAGTGAAATGATCAGCTAAGTTATCATCTGTGTGAACTTTCAATAGATTTATTTCACCTTCACGGACTTGTTCCCGAACATAGTGATACTTCCGTAGAAAATGTCTGGTGCCCTTCATGACTCGAGGTTCATTGGCAAATATGATTGCAGCAGAATTGTCACAATACATATCAATAGGCGATTCAATTAAAGGAATAACACCAAGCCCTGAAATGAATTTCCTAATCCAAACGGCGTCCATTGCGCTTCCGAAGCACTATGTATTCGGCTTCTATCGCAGACATCGCAATAGTACTATGCTTCTTGCTCTTCCAGTCAACTGCTCCTCCATTGATGACAAAGACATAACCAGTCTGAGACTTCGTATCATCTTTATCACATTGCCAAGACGCATCACAGTAACCTGTAACACCAAGCTCTGTGTTTGGATTTCCACCATACACTAAAAACATATCTTTCATATTCTTAAGATACTTTAGAATATGTTTAGCAGCAGTCCAGTGAAGTTCACCGGATTACTGTTGATATCGATTGGTCATGTTCGGCGAACGCCACATCGGCCTTGTGCATCTCACAGCATACATAATAGATCCTAATGCCGAAGCATAAGGAACTTTCTGCATGCGTGCCACCTCAGCAGGTGTTGAAGCACACATATTGCTACATAAGCCATGCTTAACTTCCATCGGCAAATATCCTTTCTTGGAATTTTGCATATTGAATCTCTTCAATATTTTATCAATGTAAGCGCTTTGACTTAAACCAATTAACCGCTTTGACCTATCTCGGTAGATCTTGATTCCCAGAATGTATGCAGCTTCTCCTAAATCCTTCATGGAAAAACATTTCCCAAGATATGCCTTAACATTTTGCAAATTTGGAATGTCTTTTCTCATAATTAATATGTCATCATCTTAAAGGATAAGGAAAATTATATCACTCCCACTAACTTTGTGATATACACATGGCTCATCAAGATTTTGAATAAATCCATACCTTTTGATTTCTTCATCAAATCTCTTATTCCATTGCCTTGATGCTTGCTTCAATCCATAAATGGACCTTTGAAGTTTGCATACACGGTTTGGAAATTGCGGATTCACAAACCCCTCAGGTTGCTTCATATAGATGTCTTCATCTAAGCGACCATTCAAGAAGGCGGTTTTGACATCCATTTGCCATATCTCATAGTCATAGTACGCTGCTATAGCTATGAGAATTTAATAGCTCTAATGTCCGCAACAGGAGAAAAGGTCTCCTCTTAATCAATGCCATAACTTTGAGTAAAACCTTGCGCAACTAGACGAGCTTTATAGACGTGTACATTGCCATCCATGTCAGTCTTAATTTTATAGAGCCACTTACTTCCAACCACCTTGGCGTTTGGAGGTAAGTCGACCTCTTCCCAGACTTCATTTTCTTTCATGGATTGCATTTCCCCATTCATTGCAACTTGCCATTTGTCCTTTTCGGGACTTGCCATGGCGACTTTATAACTAGTAGGCTCTCCAAGATCTCCTAACATAGTTTCCTCAACCTCACGTTAAGACATAGACGTTCAGGTGCACGCGTAGTCCTTACGGATCTACGAACGGGAATCACTTCAACTTCTGGTGGAGGACCCGGACTATCGAGGTTCTCCGGGAAATGCGTTAGTGTTTTCAGAAGGTAATGCATCTTCATGATCATCTTCCAGATCATAAACTCTTCCACTGAATTCTTGAGATACGAGATCATTTTCAAGAAAATCTCCATACCTGGCAACAATTACTTTATTTTCAGTTGGATAGTAAAAGTAGTAACCCATATTTTCCTTAGGGTATCCTATGAAGATACACTTTACAGATCTTTGTTAGAGTTTATCTGCTGAGTCACGTCTAACATACGCCTCGCAACCCCAGACCTTTAAATAAGACAGGTTAGGAATATGGTGTCTTATCAACATTCTTTGTGGGAACCATATTTAGAATGCGAACAGCTGATTCTAAAGCATAATCCCAAAAGGATAAAGGTAGAGTAGTAAGATTAAACATAGATCGTATCATGTCCAACAATGTACGATTTCTTCTCTCAGATACACCATTTTGTTGTAGAGTATATTGAGAAGTGAGATTCTGGACAATTCCATTCTCAGCTAAGTAATCTTTAAACTCTTGGCTTAGATACTCGCCTCCTCTATTGGATCGAAGAGATTTATTCTTCTTTCCCAATTGCAGCTCTATACGCTTTAAAACCTTAAATGTTTCAAACACCTCATGTTTATGCTTAAGTAAATAAACATAACCATAATGGCTGAAATCATCAGTAAAGGTTAAGAAGTAGCTAGCACCTCTCTTTGACACATGTCTAAGTGGTCCACACACATCAGTATGAATAAGACCAAGCAGATCAGAAGCCCTATCCATATTGCTATGAAAAGGTTTCTTCGTCATCTTTCCAGATATGCATGACTCACATTTATCAAATAATTCATCATTGATATTTTCCAAAAGCCCTTCTTGTTGCAGCTTTTGAATTTGAGCCTTGCCTATATGAGCAAGTCTACAATGCCAAAGATAAGAAGAATTCAAGTCCAACTTTATTTTCTTATTGATGCTAAACATCGAATTATTATATTTGTTAGATTCATTACCAATCGCATCAATTTCAAACACACCATTCACAGTAATCGCATTAAAATAAAATACACCATTTAAAGAAACAGAAATTCTATTACGTGATATAGTATGAGTAAAACCATCATCCAACAAAACTGAAAAGGAAACAACACCTCTAATTATAGAAGGTGCGTAATAAAAATTGTTCAATAACAGATACTAACCCGAAGGCAATACTAAACTAAACGTTCCTATGGCTTCAACAGCTGCATGTGCCCCATTGCCCACGTGAAGATATTGCTCCCCATATGCTAGCTTCCTCTCCACTCTAAACCCCTGCAGTGTATTACAAATGTGAATACCACATCCAGTATCATATACCCAGGAATTTTTATGATTTAGAGTAAATAATTCAATTACAAATAAGTTACCTGAAGAACTGGCACCCGAGGACCCATCATACTTCATCTTATGTGCCCGCAATTCATCAAGATAGAGAGCACAGTTTCTCTTCCAATGCCCAACGACCTTGCAGTGGTGGCATGCTTGATCCTTTTTAGGATTTTCCTTCCTAGGAGTAGGGTACTTCTTGGGTTCTGGTTGATAGGCCTTAACTTGTTTACCCTTATCAACTTTCCCTTTACCCTTCCCCTTCTTGTTGTTCGCACGCTGCGGTTTTGGCTTATTAATCCTTCCACCTTGAATAGCAAGTACCTGGAGAGTAGGAGCCTTTTGAGGTAACCCTTTTTCATAATCAATTAGCAGTGCGTGTAGGTTAGTAACTGTCTTCCCCACGCAGTGCATATTAAAGTTCCGAACAAAACCATTGAAATCCTTGTTAAATGATATGTTGATCAAGTTCACAGCAATGTCATTTTCATAAACTTTGCCAAGTGCCTTTAATTGGTCCATGTATCCTTTCATCTCCAATACATGAGCACTTACGGGTTTACCCTCTCACTGCTTGCAGCTATGTAATGCATCGATCAAATTATAAATTTCGACAGTAGCTGGTTTCTCGAACATAGTTCGAAGTTCATCGAGCATAGTAGATGGGAAGTAGTTTTCGAACTGCTTTTGGAGAGCAGGTTCCATCGTTCCCAACATTAGACAAGCCACGTCGTTATGACGCTTATACTTAATTTTCCAAGCATCCTTTTCCGCTAGGAGTAAAGTCTTTGGTTCAGCAGGACAAGGCGTGTACAGATAATTCAACCGGTCAGCAACTCTACAGACAATTCTCAAAGAGCGGTGTCAATCATTGAAATTCTTAGAGCCAGTCACCTTTTCTCGATCAAAAAGCTTTTGAAGCAGAACTTAGTGCGATGTTAGTGTTATCGTTGTTTTGAGCCATTTCTCTGAGAAAAAGTTCAAGTATTAGTATTTTTGATAATACAACTTTTCAAGAAAATAAAATATACCCAAGGTAATATAAACATATAACCATATAATTTTCTCGAAAACTAGGATCCAAATTATCATAGGTTCATTACATCAGTTGATCTGCTAGTAATGAAAGCCAATAATAAGGTAATCTGTCGAACAATAATTGGCAAACAATTTCCAATTCCTAGATCATTATGGGATTTATATTTTCCAACGCTATTGCAAATATAAACATGTTTCATCCCATCTTATGCCTTGAGTCCAGGTCTCACTTCCTACTCAACTTAAGTGTCTAACTTAAAGAACTACAAATATGTTCATGTAAGGTCTGACTTTACATAAAGATTTACCTCTTCATCACAATCTCGCCAAGTTCTGACATGACGTAAATTGCAACTTCAAGTGTTCCTTTTAATTAGATAGCATATAACTTAATTTATAAAGGGTACTAGTTTTGATTTTATGTGGTCAAATCAAATATGTACAAAGATGTCATGCATTCATCTTGTAGCATAAATTTAATAATTTTTTTTTATTACCAATTCATAAAGATCAAATTATCAAAGTTTTGATTGAGGTATTGGGTTCACCAATAAAGGAATTTAGTGTTAATTATCGCCCATTATACCGTACTTTTGCATAAGTGTAAACACTTAGTGTTTCGGGTAATTACCACCGAAGTGGCGCATGGAATTAAAACTAATTCACCCTTAAGATGAGTTTGTACATTTATGGCTTACTTAGTAGCTCTAATTTGACTCGAAAGCAAGCGGAGAGTTTGGTCAGCGCTGAAGCAATAACCTCCCTCTTTAGGGTGACAATTTAATGCGCTCCCCTCCTTAAACTTCCCACACAGTCCGTCAAAATTGGGTGAGCCGTTCAGACCATTTGTACCAAAATCATCAATCAGTTAAACTATTGAAAACTTAACTCTTAAAAAACAAATCAAATTTCACCATTGTTTAGTCCGTATTATTTTTCTATTCAAAATTACCCTTTGCTTAAAACTGTCTAACATAATAAACAAACAATTAAACAAATAAAAAATAAACAACTAAAAAACAATATGCACATAACTAACAATTTAATACGTGTAAACAAGTAGCCACATGAAACTTATTCGATAAAACCCTATTAATAATCAATGTCTAGGTTAATTAATGTATATATTAATTAGGGCTTTCACTCTCTCAATTGAAAGTGAGCCACATACATCGACGAATCGATTGCGTAAACCCATAATTAATAATATACCAAATTGCACATAATTGATTCATTAATATATATAATTGGAGTCTTCCTCAATTCAAGATTTATCATAAATAAACATGTGATAAAATATCTTAACAATTAAACAATATTCAAGCAACTATCCATGACAACCATGCATGTATTATCATGGATATATCATAACAATTATTCAAATAGTCACAAGATCGCATATAATAATTGCATGTCAAATAACATATTATTCATGAATTAATCACGTAACATATATATTAATTCTAGGTTTCGATAAGGTTAACAAACAAATTTAAAACCCTAAATAATTTTTAATGTGTCGACTAAAAAACAATTAAAGGGGTACGCCCCATAAAAATTAAATAAATCGACCCATGCAAAAATTAAACCAAAACCCTAGATTAACCATATCAAACAACATACAATTATTCGTTTTTTACGCGTTTAGTAATTAATTACTCATTAAAACCAATGACTCGTGCTGCCACTGTTAGAATTATATAACATGACATTCAATAAATAAAACACAAAACATCAAAGTATACATGCGGAAGCGTATAAGATATATTAACGAATAATTAATTAACATAAACAAGAATATGCGTACTTTTTCGATTCAAGAATTAATTTCGGAAAAGTAGCAATTGGATTAACCCTGATTAGGGTTTATAGGATTATGTGAATTACCCCTTACCATTTTTGTAATTCAATCCAAGAATACTAACAATAATGTGTTAGTTCCACTTTCTTGTACACACGTACTATACCGAATTAAAGGAATGCTAGTTTTAATTAAACAAACAACTTTGAATTGGAAAAGATGTGGATCGATCCCTTGGAGAGGGTATACGATCGGTTTGAGCAAAACACACACAAAACAAGTTTTAGGTTTAGCTTAATGAGTACAAGAGATAAATTACAAACACCATTGGTTTTGTATTTATATCCAAACTAACTTGGTGAACAAGTTTGAGTTTGAGGTGGGTTGGGTTTGGTCCTTGTGGCCGATCGGTTTGGGCATCCCACAAGGATTCTGGAACCTTCCCAATATTTACAATCTAGTCCATTTCCAATTACATTTAACGACCGTTAGTCCATTACAACTAATTACTTAATGCCCGTTATGTTATTTCGTTTAATTAATAAATAAAATACAACTTTTATATTTAATTATTAACTTTAATTTTCATACGCAAAGTGTGCAATCCTATGGTCTCAAGTTCGATCCTAACTCACGTCTAATAATTTATATCCATAAAACCAACAATTTAGGCATATTTAGCAAATGAATCATTAATCATTATTCATTATTCATTACGCAAGTAGCACGGACATACATACTTGGACATAGAGACATAGGGCATGCATATGGATATCTTTTAAGCAACATCCATATTGTAAAATTGATATTTTTACACAGCTCTTTCAAAGTTGGCTTTTGCCGTTTAAATAAAATGTATACATTTTAAAAGAATCATAGATTTGCTACTCAAGTAGCATATATTTTTAACTGCTAAAATGAATAATGAATGAGTATGTGTTTTGTATAATGTTGGGCATGCGTAGTAATATTTTAAAATGTTCAATGATCATTTCATGAAAGATGTTTGCACTTAAGAATGGGCGGATGAAGGGTCTCCTAGAGTGCTCATGACGAATTTTTTTTGTGCAAAGACAAAGTATATTTTATCTTATTTGGCTAACTACTTTTCACTTCACTTCCTAAATTCCTTATACTCCTCATTACTAGTCATTCCTATGTTGGTAGTTGCTCTTAAAAGTGAATCTATCATCATACTTTTTGTTTTAGTGCATAGTAACAAGTTCTATAAGATACTAACCAGTGACCATTATCATTGCTAAAATGCTAAAGGCTAAATTATATCATGTGACTTTGTGGCTCATGATCAACGTCGGTGTTCAAGTCCTCCAAGAAGCACTATTCATATCAAAAGTGCTTACAAAACACAAATAACTCAAAGTTTCATTTCAAAAGCTTCACCATGCTCATATTTATAGCTATGTCATAACGATGTTTAACATTATTGTATGATCAAGATGCCTCATCAACAATACAAACCCGTAGCCATACAAGTACTATTATTAGTCTTAAGAGTGCTAGTAAACTAAAGCATAAAATGTTCTACTAATATATACATAACGAGCATTTTTATTCTGATACTAAGCCAATCAACTGGAGATAACTCATCCTTTTAATCAGAAGCAACAGCTACGTCAGCAACAACAACTACATTCGCTCCAATCTCGCTGCCCAACCAGAATCACTCCAATCTCGCCACCCATATTGGCCATGTTGCTCACCTATAGTAGATTAAATTGATGATGATAACTTTATTATTTATGATCGAGTTACTCAAGTCCACAATCGTTAATTTACAAAAAAAAAGATTTAACCTTCATTTTCATCACATAAAAAATCAAAACTTGTTTTCGGACTTCAAAGTTGAAACCTCTAGTTTTGAAAATCCGTTTAGTAATCGATGAACCGGCCGGGTTAACGCTTGTTTTACTATTCTCGTTTATACAATTCCCCACTCTATTAAGCTTTCAAATGTGAAACTTTCACAACTTGTTGTACTACTTATGAAACCTTACGGATATAATTATTTCATAATTATATATCTATATTAATCCTTATAGTCGGTGGTTTTAAAAAAAGGTTTCCTACTACATGGTCGGTGACTTAAAATAACGTTTCCAACTTGGTGGTCGGTGCGATAAAAATTAAGCTATGGTCGGTGTTACTTATGGGTTTACTATTACCAAAAGTGGGCTTATATGTTGTGGGCTTGGCCCTTTTATTGAGTTGGTATAAGTTAAACGGTTGAGTTCCTTTTGTGTTTAGCAATTCCACCGACGTTTCTTCACCTGCAGGAAATTTGGTAGGTGAGTTGGATCTCACAGGTTTTTGGGGTTGGGTTGCATGTCGTTGTTCTTCTTAGGATTATCAGTGGTTACGTAGTCAATGTGTTTGTTGTAGCTTTATAAGTGGGTTGCGTTTTGAGTTGTTGAGATGTTTGTGTGTAGATTGCATGCGTTTACATGTGATTTTTCGATTTTGCATGCCATTTGTTTTTGTGTGATTTTGTTTAGGTGGCTAAAGTGAGGGCTTAAAATTTTTTTTCCTTCTGTTTATGTATTTCCATGTGTTGGTTAATATGTTTTCATGTTTAAGATGCATGGCTGGATATTTGTCTGCCAGTTTTGGTAGTCTTATGTTGTCTGCTTAGTATTATGTTATTTTGGTGGTATGGAAGTTATGGATGGTTCTATCTTTGCTTACTGGAGGTGTTTCTTTGCAGTCGTTTTTCGTTTGTTTACGTTTTGGGGTTTTAGCGATGGTTTGAGCGCCCTTTTTTTCTTTTCTTTTTCTTTTTTTTCCATGCATTTATGTTTATTAGGCTTACTCTTTTAATCAACTCTATAAAGGTCGTTATTATGAGAACCAAAAGTAGGGCGTGTAAAAAGGTTGTTGTTGGTAGTAACCCTATTGAAAATGTAGCGATGGACCAGTGTGTTAGGAGGTTATGTGAGGAAGAGTTGGAGTCCCCCTCTTTTAGTGGTGGTCAACAGGGGGTATCGAATGTTGGTATTGGTGATCATGAGAGTGTGGGTTTGGAAGGTCTTTTTTTGACGTCTGCTGGTACATCGTTGGCTGAAGCTGGTCAACAGGGGGTATCGAGACGGTTTAGTGAGTGTTGACAGACAGCTTCAGCCACCTGGTGTTGTTAAGAGGAAGGTTGGCGAAGGATATGATCATAGTTTATGTCACTTAGCGGTCAGGAAGGACCAGAAGCTTGATTTGGGAGCACATTGTTCCCCTTTGGTCAATGCTGGTTTGAATGCTGATGACGGGTGTTGTAGTTTGGGCGTTGGCCAACCTGTTTGCGTGCCTGTTGGTGCCTCTGATTTTTCATTAGTTCACCATATGCCTGAACGGTGTGAAGGTATGTTAGTCTATGCGTTTGTGGTTTACCATGTGTGTTATTGTGTTCAGATGTTTGTATGATATTGTTTCTCCCTTGCCAATCCCTTTATAAACATGATGTTAATTGCAGGCGGGCAACGCTTCCTTGTTAACTTAGATTTTCGGTTGGGAGTTGCGTTTTATGAAGTAGCTGAAGATGGTGCTTCTTCTGATGATTCTGTTATTGGCATGCCTATAACTGAGACACGCGTTTAGGGTGGTGATCGAAAGGCTTTGGAAGACGAATTGTTGTTCTCGTGTTTTATCGCTGGGGAGGGGGGTGGTGATAGCCGCGATAGGAGGGGAACTACGAGAATCTATGATGGTCACTCGGAGCCTTTCCCTAAAGCTGCTAAAAGGAGGAGTTTAATGGCTCATTCTGCAGGTAAACCATGCTAAATATTGGTTTGCCATTATTTAATCATAGGGTCTTAATTTGGATTTGCTGGTGTGGTCTAATTTTTTTATTATTTTGGGAATGCAGTTTTGGCTGGTGCAGGAAGTTCAGGTAGTTTCAATAACACACAGGCAGAGATGTCGTGGTCAGATACGTGCACTACAACTGCATTTGAGTTTCCCAAAGGTAAGTATTTGTTTTATAACATTGTGGTTCCTTTTATAGAACTCATGGTAGGCGGGGTGGTATAAGAATGTAGGAAATGATGTGTCATTCTGTTGGTTGTCATAGGGGCTGGTAGCTCTCCAGTCATACTTGATTTTACCACTAGCAACGCAGTTTGTGGACCATTGGAGTCCGCTTGCCCTTCACAACTTTCAGAAGTCGATGTGTGTGAGGGTGGTATCCGCGGAACGCATTTTAGGCCAAACATCTTAGGCGCTGGCGTAGGTACTCATAGTGTTGAAACTGAAGGTCCTATTAAGAGAAGCGCTGGCCTACATAATGAACGTCACGACGTGGACTTAGGGAGTTCATCTACTCAAAGCTGTAAAAGGCGGCGACTAGCAATAAATAGTGGATTGCAAACCGCTGAGCGCACTTGCTCAAACGTTCATGATAACAGCTTCTGTGCTCCACGTGATGTGCTTACCTGTTCAGACAACATATTATCATTGCAGCATGCTAATGTGACGGTCTCCCAACCTTTCGGTGCTACAGGTACATTTTTAATTTGCGGTCATCTCAGTTCTGTATTCACGTGCTTTCCTTGCCTAACGTTAATTGTGTATTATGCTCTAGGTTCTCTGTTTCCATCAGTTGGTGTGACCGTTAATACAACCGCTGGACAAAACGTTCGCTTGCATACTGATGGAGTCGGTTCTGGCCCTTCTAGGAGGAATCGCCGTTGCGTTACCTCTGGTGCACATGCAGCTCCTATAGGTAATGCGCAAGATCCACCATTGCGGACTACTGGGGCCAGTACGAGTAGAACAGGTATGCTACTTTTGATGCGATTCTATCTTTGTAGGTGTGGTTGCTTACATATTCAATATACGTCGTTAGCTTAGCATTGTCGTTTCGTGGCAGGTGCGCCTAGTGATTATAAGCAATTTGGTCCTTGCAACCGCGTATGTCGCAACTGTAGAGCAGTCTTTTGGGACGAAGAAAAACTAACGTGCTCCACTAATGCAAGTGGTCCATTATATAATTGTTGTTGTTTAGAAGGAAGAGTGAAGCTTCATACGGTTAGAGAATATCCGGCTGTCGTGCAGGGACTGTTTTCTGACAGCGATTTTTTAGAAAACATCCGGGCTCATAACCAAATGTTTGCAATGACGTCTTTGGGTGCTAATATTGATGAGTCAGTTAACGTTGGAAGAGGCCCCAGTCAGATATACCATCGGATAGGCAGGTTGTGTCCAGTTCCTGGAACGTCTCCAAGGTTTCTACAACTATATATTTACGATACCAACCATGAGGTTCAAAATAGGCTCAAGAATTTTACTGAAGGTGGGTTGACGTTGCTGAGACCGGAAATCGTTCAGGCGCTTATTACATTTCTCGATGGAAATAATGCGTTGGTACAACTTTTTAGGACTGCAAGGGACAAGCTGCAGCAGCATGACGTACCGCCTTTTAAGGTTAGGCTATTCAATAACGGTAAAGCTCCGCAGTATGAACTTCCAACAACTGATGCAATAGGAGCCTTAATTTTTGAGGACACTGAAGAAACAGAAAGCTATTTTGATGTCATATTGGAAAGCCATTCAGGAGATCCTCAAAGAATTAACAAACTACACGCTATATACATGCCCAGTCATTTTCCGTTGCTTTTCCTTTATGGAGAGCATGGATATCATCTAGACCTTTGGTATCGTAATATTGAAAGACCTGCAAGAAGGGGTAAAAGAATGTCGATGAAAGCATTTTATTGCTACCAGCTACACGATAGAATAGGTTATTACAACTTGATTACTCGAGGCGGCCGGCTTTTCCAACAATATGTGGTAACAGCCTATTGTAGCGTAGAACAAAGTAGAATGGACTTTGTTCGGAAAAACCAATCTAATATACGAGGCGATTATCTATCTGGGTTGTATGATGCAGTCGCAAGGGGGGACATTGATGGCTCAGATGTGGGTTCACGTATAATCTTGCCATCGTCGTTCACTGGGGGCCCTCGGTATATGTATAGCCACTATTTGGACGCTTTAGCTATTTGCAGAGTTCATGGCAACCCAACGTTCTTCATTACGTTCACGTGCAACACAAGGTGGCCAGAAATACAAGATTACATGATGGCGTATCTGCATCTCACTGCAGCCGATAGACCAGATGTTATAGATCGGGTTTTTGAGCAGAAAATTCATTCCTTAATAAAGTATCTATGTGATTCTCGAGCGTTTGGAACTTTGAGCGCAGGTTTGTTAGCTTACACAATGGATTTATGCCTTGAGTCGCTTGCATTTCTAGCTATCATCTCTGTTGTATAATCTTATTTCAAATTTCTTTTTTCAGTGTTGTATACCGTCGAGTTTCAGAAAAGGGGGCTGCCACACTGTCATATCCTGTTGTGGACACTTAGGCGAGCAGAAACTATACGGGCATAGGATGTGGACATGTACATCAGCGCCGAACTGCCCGATCAGTATGGCGATCCAGAGGGGTTTAGAGTTGTGTCGGAGTTCATGGTTCATGGTCCGTGTGGAAGTGCTTTTCCAAACGCACAATGTATGAAAAATAGGACTGAGTGTAAGAAGTGCTTCCCGAAAGAATACTCAGAGGTGACCTTCATAGACAAAGCAGGGTATGTGCACTACAGGCGACGAGACATTGAGATAAATGCAATACGCGGTGGTGTTAGATTAGACAACGCGTACGTGGTGCCGTATAGCCGTCGGTTATGTATGGCGTTCTAAGCACACATTAACGTTGAGTATTGTGGATGGACTATGCTCATAAAGTACCTGTTCAAGTATATTTCAAAGGGAACGGATAGAATAATAGCTCGCGTAAGTCGGCAGGTTGGGGAAGCACCACAAGGGTTCATTAACGCCACACTACCAAACAACATTGCAAGCGGGCAAATTGACGAAGTTAAAAACTTCGTGGACACGCGTTATATTGGGCCTCATGAGGCCCTGTTGAATCCTAGGCTTTGACATCCATGCTCGACGACCTGTGTCCAAATATTGGTTGTTCATCTTGAAAACATGCAACATGTTTCTTTTAGCAAGGCAACAGTCAATCGGTCCTTGATAACCCGGTACCGTAAAGCGACCCTTACTCAATGGTTAGCATACAACGAGTCAATGACTATAGGTAGACACCTTACATATTTGCAATTTCCAGCCGAATTTGTTTGGTCTAAAGGTGATAGAGAATGGTCTCCCCGACGCGGTCTTAACAACCCGTCAATTGGTCGGCTGACTTATGTGCACCCGACTGCGGGAGACCTATTTTATCAACGAATATTGTTGTTTCATCAAAAAGGTTGCACTTCGTTTGCAAGCATCAAAACTATTGATGGGATTACGTATTCTACCAGCAGACAAGCTTGTGAGGCAATGGGTTTGCTACAAAATGATCAGGAGTGGATTACAACAATGCAAGAAAGTTGTGCAATCGCAACTTCTTCACAGCTGCGCGCGCTATTTGCGCAGATTTTGTTATTCACGGACATCACAAGCCCGGTCAATATTTGGCAAATGTTTTGGAGGCATATGTTAGAGGACATCCCACGCATATTGGCAGTACATTGCATATTCGCCCGTTGTTTGTTAACGAACAAGAGCTAGAAGGTGGTGTTTTGTATGAACTGCACGCGTTGCTGGCCATTCACGGAAAGACTTTAAGATATTTTGGATTGCCTGATCCGCCACCGGGTTTACTAGACTTATTCAGTAACCGAACGGTCATGAAGGAAACATGCTACAATAGGGTCGAATTGGCTGCAGAAAGCAGGAGGTTAATTCCACAACTGAACTTAGAGTAGCGTCGGGTTTTCGATACGATTATAGATGCTATTCGCAATGAAAGACAACGTATGATGTTTGTATACGGTCACGGAGGCACAGGTAAGACTTTCTTATGGAAGACAGTGATTACAACGCTCAGAGCAAAGGGCAAAATAGTATTAGCAGTGGGGTCATCCGGGGTTGCATCATTGTTGCTGCCATCAGGCAGAACTGCGCATTCGAGGTTCAAAATTCCACTCAACCTAACTGACGAATCAGTGTGCGCGATATAGAAGAACACACAATTGAGTGAGTTGATAGCCCGCACTGAATTAGTGATATGGGACGAAGCACCGATGAACGAAAAAAAATGTTTCGAGGCGCTCGATAGAACTTTAAGGGACGTCTTAAACAGGCCACATTTGGTTTCGGCGGAAAATCAGTAATGCTAGGAGGTGATTTCCATCAAACGCTGCCAGTCAAAAAGGGGGCTTCCCGAAATGCTATAATTGCTTCGTCGATAGCTGAGTCAAGATTGTGGAACGAATTCGAAGTATTTTTTCTGCTTGAGAACATGAGGCTGCAGAGACCAGGTATGACAGACGAATAAAAAACAGAATGTCGTATGTTTTCTGAATGGCTTTTAAATATTGGGTACGGGAACATTGGTACAGAACACATAGAGGATCCATAAAACACCTCCTGGATTCGCATTCCAGATAGACATTGTTTCCAGTCTGGTATTGCTGGCGTTGAAGAGCTCATCGAGTTTATATACAACAATGAAACGCTACGGGCCCCAGTGGTCATTACCTTTCAGGACAAAGCGATAGTGTGCCCAAAGAACGAGACCGCTGATATAATAAATAGGAAAATACTTCAAAGGGTATCTTGGCCTTCTGAATTTTATATGAGTGTAGACGATGCGGTTCTCTTAGGAAACGATGGCGGCACTACAGAGCTCTTATATCCAGTAGATTATCTCAACTCTATGAACTTTCCAGGTTTCCCTCCGCATTCATTAGAGGTAAAAATAGGCGTCCCGATAATGCTAATCAGAAATTTGAATCTAACTGGAGGTTTGTGCAATGGCACACGCATGATTGTCACTCAACTCTTAACCAGAGTCATCGAAGCGAAGATAATAACAGGAACCCGGATCGGTGAGAAAGTGTTTCTTCCCCGTATACTTCAGACTATCAAAGAAGAGAAGATGCCTTTCGTTTTCAAACGCAAGCAATTCCCAATAAAAATATGCTACGCGATGACGATAAACAAAAGCCAAGGGCAATCACTTGCTCGGATTGGGGTTTACTTACCAGATCCTATATTTGGGCACGAGCAACTGTATGTAGCGTTGTCGAGAGCTACATCTCCGCAAGGATTTAAAATCGTCATCGAACCACAACCTCAACAACCACCAAATACAACAAAAAATATAGTGTACAAAGATTTCCTTAAAAAAATTAAGAATTGTAGCCCCCAACAGACTCACGGAACGGTTTGTTAGTGTGAGCAGGGCAGTTGACGTAGCTATCTAATACATGCATTCCGTATTTGCTATAATGTAATGCTTTCGACATAGCTATGGAATGAAATCATAAATTTTGTATGCGGTTTTGGTAACTTGTAGGAAGGCATAGATGCATACACGTTAACTATCAGTATTATTTTATACCTCTTATAGCATGTGCAGTTGCGTAGTTCCGACAAGGACTTTAAGGATTATTCCACACGATTGTATTGCGATATTATACATTTGCTTATCACTATTTGTATCCTTTGCAGAACTATGGCAGATAAAGAAAAAAGTAAGCTATCGAAGCGGGTGCCAACGCACCATAGCAAAGAACCGAGCTACAAGCAATGTCAAAGACACAAAATCAAGAACCAAAGTTGGCGCTAAGGATATCGGGGTTCTTAAATGTACCGAAACTTCAGTAGGAACCGCTACTACCGTGACCGATGTGAGAGACAAAGGGAAGCATGCCGTTTCCGAACCCGTCAGTAGCAGCATTGAGAATATTGAGGCCAAAAAAGCCATGGTGGAAACCGCAATTATAGAAGTTGGTGTTAACAGTAGTGCCAAAGATGTGACAAATCATATCGTGCAGGAAACTGGAGTCGTTGACATCACGAATGTTCAGCCACAGGACTTCCAGAAAGAATTGCGTGTCAGAGTTTATCGCAAGTAGGCCTCAAGAAACGTTCCTGATCCTCCACTGGCATATGTTTCATATTGCTTGACAAACGCGTAAGTTACGAGAGATCAAAAGAGTACCAACCTTATAAAACTGATATCCTGATAATCAAGATTTTTTTTTACTGCAGGGAAACGTGATTCAAGCAATCGCAGACATTCAGGTTATTCAACAGTTTGAATCGGCTTTGCAGATTGGTTCGTGTTACAAAATCACTAGGTTTGGCTGCAAAAACACAGATTCCTGGCAACACACTCTCGAGAATAACACTACACTACTGTTTGGGAAGTACACAGGCGTTTCTCCAATTGAAGACGATGGCTTTCCACACCATTACTTCTGTTCCATTGCTTATAACCAACTTGCAACCAGAGTTAATGTGCGCGATACAAAACGGACAGGTTCAATTCTCACATACCCATAGAAGTCTAGATTAACTTAGCAAGGCTTTATGTAACGAAATAAAATGTTCATATGTATCCGCAGACTATATAGGGATAATTCACAGCGTCAGCAAAATCAGAGCATTCGGGAGCTCAACGACGAACCGCATTCTCAGGAAGAATGTTGACATTCAAAATTTGAAGTACGTATCGCTAAACTCTCATCATTCAAAATAGGTTTGCATCTGTATATAACCACGCTAACTAGATTTTTCTAACAGTGGGAACACCGTTACGCTGAGCCTTTGGAACGACATGGCCACTAGGTTTGAAACAGAAATTAGTATTCCACTGGAACGACCAATTATAATGGCGGTTAGTTCGTGCTTGGTCAAAACTTTTGCTGGAAATATGCAGTTGTCATCGACCCCCACAACGCATTACTATTTCAATCCAGATGTTCCGGAGGCAAATGAAATAAGCAACTTGTAAGTTTATGCTACTAAGTGAATGCCTATAATGCTTTTTACAACCGCTTATCATTAACTCCGTGAACTGAATGATCAACCAGTTATGCTTAGTGTTGGAAAATATGAAAATATATTTGTCAAACTTATGAAGCTTCAGGGGTTTTTTGGTAACTTTTATTAGTTATATTTTCTAATAACTAATGTTTGTTCCAGTTTGGTTAGTTTCTTATTGTGCGTGGTCTAAAGTTGAAATATTCTGGCTATATAAAGACTGGATATCAGCTAGGGTTTCATAACGTTTTTCTCTCTCAAGTTTTCATCTAAAAGAGTTGTTACAGTTTCTTTGGTTTCTGGTTTAGATTGTCTTGATCTTGTATTGAGTTTGGTTTGTTGATTTAGTGAGTGAGTTTGTATTGTTGTTACACCTTGTAGAGGGATAATGATTTGTGATTGTATTGTTCTTGATAAGCATCCGATTGGGGACTTATCTTCAGTGTTTATTGTTATAATAAAAGTATCACCAAGGGGTGGTTGGTTGGGTGATTAGTAATCGTGTGTTTTGGTACCATTTTAACATGGTATCAGAGCCCTAGGTTTTGATCTGTTGTTTCGATTGGTTTCTTGTGGTTCTTGACGACTCAATTGGTGATTCTTGGGTTGATTGAATTTTAGGGTTTTTTCTTGAAACCCTAGAATTTGGGGGTTTTTGATTCTGGTTTGTTTTCTGAGAAATTAAAGTTGTTTGGAGGGTTATTCTGGTGCTAATTTGTGATTCTTGGTTGTTTTTTTCTTGAAACCCTAAATTTTTTGATTTGGGGATTCTTGGAGCTCTTGTGATCTGGGGTGTTCTTGGCACGGTTCTTGATTAATTCATTGCGTATTCTTATTAGCGTAAGTAAACCTTCTCTCTTAAGTTTAACTGGTTTAGAGTCTAGGGGTGCAAACAGGTTGGTTAACTTCTTGATCTGCCACCGTGAGTGGTACGAATACCTGCTTTCTCGCCAACCTTAGTTCTCTGGGCTTTATTCAAGTTAGTCTTGGGTGTGAGTTTATAGTTTTAGGGTTTTTTAGTTTTGTTTTTGTTGTGTCTAAGTCGCTGGTGGATAGGATTTGGGCAGTCTTGGAAGTTGAATTTGTTTTGGTTTGATTGTTAGTTGTTATCTGTTGTTTGTTTGGTTTGTTTAGTCTGTTTTTTGTTGTTTGACTGTTTCTTGTTTGGTTCTGGTTATTTCTTTATATTGTTATTATGGCTATTATGATCAGTAGTTTAGATCAGAGCAACCCTCTGCATCTCCATCCAAATGACTCTAATTGTGCTTCTATTGTTACTCTTAAACTAGCGGTGTTGAAAATTATCGTATATGGGCTAGTTCTATAAAGTTGGCTATTTAGATTAAAAATAAAATGGGTTTTTTGGATGGTTCATGCACTAGGGTTGCTTATCTTGCTAGTCCTCTATTGGAAGCCCAATGGGATAGATGCAATGCTGTTGTGTTAAATTGGTTGTTAACATCTTTGTCTCAAGATGTTTATCTTGGTCATGTTTTTTCGATAATGCTTCGTTGTTTGGAAAGATTTAAAAGATACTTATGATAGGATTGATGGGTACATTGTGTTTAACTTGCTTCAAAAGATTAATAGCTTTAAGCGGGGTGGTTTTGTCATCGAGTATTATCATAAGCTGAATTCTCTATGGAGAGAATTTGATATTCTGACTAAGTTGCACGATTGTACCTGTGAGGCTAGACAAGAATTAACTGATCATAGCAAGTTGTTGAAGTTAATGCAGTTTCTTATGGGTCTTGGCGACATTTATCACCTATAAGAAGTAGTCCGTTAACTAGAAATTTTACACGAGGTTAAGGATGCTTTTGTTATTATTTCTAGAGAGGAGTCTCATAGAGGGATTCCTACTACTACTGTGGAAATCCGAGAAGGCTCGGTTTTCGCTTTTGTTTCTAGAACTTTTGATAATAAAAATGCTAATTGGAAAAGAAACAGTGGTAATAATAACAGTAGTAATAATAACAGAGGAAATTATGATAATTTGTTGTGCCCACATTGTGGGTTAAAGGGCATCTTGTTGAGAGGTGCTTTGAGATCATTGGGTATCCCCTGGTTTTAAAAGAATCATAATCTTAAACCGCAAAGCGGTTTTAACGAAACAATGATCTTAAAGGCACTTCTAATGTGAATAATATGGCTAAGTCTCTTTGTTGGAAATTTGTCTTTAAGTAATGAGCAGGTTATGAAGCTTATGAGTCTTATAAATGAAAAATCTGGAATATCTGCCATTCCAACATGGCGGTAGTGCTTCATGTTCCTTTTTAATGGAAATGTGTTTTTAATGATCATTTCTATAAGTTTTTTTGTGCCAACTTAAAAGTTAATGGTGTCAGTTATCATCTAGGTTGGATCATTGATTACGAGCAAATCAACACTTAACTAATTACGCTAAAATATGTTTAATGTGATTGATATTTCGATTTAAAATTACTGTTGGTCACCCAAATGGCACCTTAGCTAAAGTCACTCATGTTGGGAATTTGAAATTAAATAATAGTGTTGTTTTGTTTGATGTTTTGGTTGTGCCTGAGTATTGTGTTAGTTTGATGTCTGTTAATAAGCTTATTAAAGATAGTAAACTTAGAGTTGGTTTTGATGAAACTAAGTGTTATATTCAGGATTTGAATCAGCAGAATGTGTTGGGGACTGGTAGTGAATATGGTGGTTTATATTTGTTTGATAAGCCTGCTGATGTGTCTTCTCATGTTGTTAATAGTGAGTTTTTGTCTTGTTTTGTTACTAAAGAAGTTTGGCATAATAGGTTGGGTCATCCTACTAGCCAGGTTTTGAAATTACTTAAAGGATCTTTGAAATTGTCTAATATTGATCATAATGGTCCTTGTGAGGTTTGTCATAAGGCAAAACAAACAAGAGATCCTTTTCCTATTAGTGAACATAAATCTGTTGTTTTTGGGGAACTTATTCATTTGGATGTTTGGGGTCCTTACAAAGTGGTTAGCAGGGATGGGTATAAGTATTTTTTATCTATTGTAGATGACTTTACTAGATCTGTTTGGGTGTATATGTTGAAAAGAAAAGATGAAGTGTTTGACATGTTTTCCTTTTATAATATGGTTTTACTGGTTTGAAAAAAGAATTAAAGTTGTTAGGTCGATAATGGCGAATTTGTTAATAATAAAATGAATGAGTTTTTTAATAATAAAGGTATTCTTCATCAAACTAGTTGTGCTTATACACCACAACAGAATGGTATTCTTGAAAGGAAACATAGACATCTATTAAATGTTGCTAGAAGTCTTATGTTTGTGGGGAATTCCTCTTGTGTTACGGTGCGAGTGTGTTTTAACGCTACTTATTTGATTAACAGGTTGCCTTCCTCTGTGTTAAATGGGAAATCTCCTTTTTCTCTTGTGTATGGTAGGGAACCTAGTCTGTCTCATCTTAGGAGTTTTGGGTGTCTGTGTTTTGCTTCTATTTTAAAAGAGTCTGATAAGTTTAATGAAAAATATGAAAAATGTGTTTTAATTGGTTATGCTAGTGGTAAAAAAGCTTATAAACTTTTGAGTCTTGAAAACAGGTCTATTCTTTATTCAAGAGATGTAAAATTTTATGAGACTATTTTTCCTTTAAGAATGAGTCGAGTGTGACTTCGAGAACTGTTTCGAGATTACACACTTAAACTTTTTGATAGTAATGAGTGCGAGTCAAAACCAAAACTCCTAGTCCCATTCCCAATGATGCAAATTTAGAAAATGTAAATAGAGAGTATGCATCTGTTGGTAGAGAAGGTAGTCCTTCTAGACTTGGTATGGTTGTGAACAATGAACATAATAGGAGTTCGAACATATATCCATTGTTAACAACCAAATGTCTGAAGTGACCGCTACTCCTTTAGATGATAATATTGAGTCTCGAGGAAACTGCTTCCGAATACATATGAGTCTAGGTCCCAAAATGTTTTTCAAAATTTAACAGAGGAAGGTACCAGTAGAAGGTCTTCTAGAGCCTCTAAGTTACCTGCTAAATTGAATGATTATGTTCTTGATAATAAAGTCAGATATGGTATAGGCAAATATGTTAATCATTGTTTGCTTAGTTTCGATAACTCTTGTTTTGTGTATAATCTGAACAAATCTAGTGAGCCTTCTTCTTATTATGAGGCTTCTAAAGATGTTAATTGGGTAGGTGCTATGAATGATGAAATGCATGCTTTATATGAGAATGATACTTGGTGCGAAGTTGATCTTCTGTTGGAAGAACTCCTATTGCTTCTAAATGGGTTTTTAAGATTAAATATAAAGGTGATGGTGAAATTGATAGATATAAAGCTAGGTTAGTTGCCAAAGGTTGTACTCAAAAAGAAGGTCTTGATTATGATGAGACTTTCAGTCCTGTTGTTAAGATGAGTACTGTTAGATGTCTTATAAGTCTTGCATTGTATGATTGGAAGTTGTTTCAGTTAGATGTTAACAATGCCTTTCTTTATGGTGATCTGCATGAGGATGTGTATATGCTTCCTCCTCCAGGTTATTATAAATAAGGTAATACTAAAGTGTGCAAGTTGAAAAAATCTTTATATGGTTTAAAACAAGCTCCTAGACAGTGGAATCATAAACTGTCAGAAGCATTGTTTGAAGATGGTTTTGAACAATCTAAGAATGATCATTCTTTGTTTATAAAGAAAAATGGGATACTGAAGTAATGTTTCTTCTTGTATATGTTGATGATGTGGTCATTTGTGGAAATAGTGAAGTTGAGATTGAAAGGTTTAAGAAGTTTTTAACAATAAATTCAAGATTAAAGATCTTGGTGAGTTAAAATATTTCTTGGGTATTGAAGTTTTAAAAACTAAAGCGGTTTGTGCTTAAATCAAAGAAAGTATTGTTTAGAACTTTTACATGAGTATGGGTTACTTGCTTGTAGACCTGTTATGACTCCTCTACCGAGAATCTTGTGTTGAATTTTAAGGAGTCGAAGGTGATAAGTCTGCTAAAAAATATTACCGCTATCGAAACTTGTGGGGAAAGCTTATATATCTTACTATGACTAGACTCGATATTGCTTATGTTGTTCATTGCTTGAGTCAGTTTATGCATGCACCATTACAGTCTCATTTTAATATTGGGTTAAGAGTTTTAAGATATCTTAAGCTTGCTCCAGGTCATGGAATAAGTTTTAAGAAGAGTGACAAGTTTAATATTGTGGACTTTTCACGATCGGATGCCGATTGGGCTAAGTGTCTTGTTACTAGAAAATCGTTTTCTAGGTATTGTGTTTTTGTTAATGGTAACATTGTTTCATGGAAGAGTAAAAAGCAAAATACTTTGTCTAGATCTTCACTGAAGTGAATACGCATCTATGGCATCTTACTTGTGAGATCATGTGGGTGCTTAAGATCTTAAAAGATCTTGAAGTCACAGAAAATTTGTTGCATGTTATGTTGTGTTGTGATAACAAAGCTATGCAGATTGGTCTTTGCAAATCCTGTTATGCATGAAAAAACTAAACATTTTGATATTGATGTACATCTTATAAGAGAAAAGGTTGCATCTGGTTTGATTCAAACTATAAAGGTAGATTCTAAAAATCAAAGCTCGATGTGTTAACCAAAGCTCTTGGAACTGCTCAACATGCAGTAATGGTTAAGAAACTTGGAATGGAAAATTTGTTTGCTTCATCAGTTTGTGGAGGGATGTTGGAAAATATGAAAATATATTTGTCAAACTTATGAAGCTTCAGGGGTTTTTTGGTAACTTTTATTAGTTATATTTTCTAATAACTAATGTTTGTTCTAGTTTGGTTAGTTTCTTATTGTGCAGGGTCTAAAGTTGAAATATTCTGGCTATATAAAGACTGGATATCGACTAGGTTTCATAACGTTTTTCTCTCTCAAGTTTTCATCTAAAAGAGTTGTTACAGTTTCTTTGGTTTCTGGTTTAGATCGTCTTGATCTTGTATTGAGTTTGGTTTGTTGATTTAGTGAGTGAGTTTGTATTGCTGTTACACCTTGTAGAGGGATAACAGATTTGTGATTGTATTGTTCTTGATAAGCATCCGATTGGGGACTTATCTTCAGTGTTTATTGTTATAATAAAAGTATCATCAAGGGGTGGTTGGTTGGGTGATTAGTAATCGTGTGTTTTGGTACCATCTTAACACTTAGTTATTGGGCACCACTGAGCCTTTGATGCTGCCTCCACTGCAACAAGAAATGCAGGAAGAGGGTTTAGCTGAGGAGCCGGTCACCATTGCAACGTTGCTACAAATCAGTCCGGAAATGCTAACGGTAAGATAGCTCTAATACTAAAAATTCGATGAACATGCATCTCTAAACTTGGTGCTTATTTAAACAGCAAAGACAAAGGTTCGTCACGGAGGCTGTGATAACCAAAATAGACGAGGGAGCAGACCTGGTATAGCAACAAATTAGAACGGTGCAACAAAAACATTGAGCATGATGGACCTCATTGGCATTGTCACAGTACGGGACTACCGTTGTGCCAAATTACGGTACAAATAATTATGTCATATCGATAATCCATATTACTAACCAAAGAACTATGTCTAACATCCGTTAATTATAAACTATTGGCGCTATTGTTTTAAAACAACTATTGCCGACTTTATCTGGAGGATCCACTAAGCATTAGTAAGCCCGAGGCACACGCCTTCTATCGCCGTTTGCTCGAGGTGTTGAGCTATGTTTCCGATCGAAATCCACGGAACATTTCGTCGATTATCAAGGACCTGCGACACACGAAACATAGGTTCGAAATCCACTTTGGTAACGGAAGCAAAAGAGGTGCTCCAAGATTGATACTCGATAACGTTAGAGACACAACCGAGCCTTTGCTACCGTTAACAGCCGTTGGAGAATTGTCAGCATCGGTGGTGGCCTCACCAGAAAAAACCTCTGCCGTCGACGTTCTAACAGATATACTCACGCCTCCACCGTTGTTCACGAACCTTTGGAAAAAATTGAATTTGTTGTACCTATGGAAACTTCCACGGTTCGCGGCAGCTTATTTGCACCCACGGTGAACTCGAAGATAGCCGCTCCGCCAAGAAACTCAAGCCGCCTGGTCGCGACCACCGGTCTAATAACACGCGCTACAACATCTACATCTTTTGTAATGCGCCCGATATCAAGCAAAAACACTAGCTTCACCACCTAGCGTGATGTCACCTATAACAGTGCCCTATCTACTACAAAAAAGGGCACAACCTAGGAAACATGTATGTATAGTCATGTTGTAATCAAACGAATGCAGACGATGTTGTACTACAAAGGTATCGCTGTAAAATTTTTTGCCACTGTTTATTTCACCTGCAATAAAATGATAACTATTATATGCTATTTAGACAAGTGAATGGTCGACTAAAGCAACGTATTGCACACTGCCATTTACAATACTCACACGGTTGAACATCTCATACAAAAGTCTTAGAATTTCTAGCCTGGATCCCAAGAAAATATAACAAGCAGCTGAAAAAGTTTTATTAATTATGAATCTTGATCATACATTTGTAATACAGAACAAGCGTGGCCATATACAAACAACGTAGTATAGCAAGCAACACAACAGCCAGAGCAACCAACAAAAACCTACAAACAAAAATCACAAAGCTCGAATATTGTTGATATAGGTCGGCTGACGGAGCGCAACATGAGCATCACGTAACAATCCCTGAAATGCAGTCTGCTTAGAACGCTCACGAGCCTAAACCTCTATGAGAAATCTAACAGAAGCACGCACAACCAAACTATCCCGTTCCCGCAGAACATCTTGGATAAGGTCTTCCAAATAGGTCACACGCGCTTCAATCTCAAAACAACGGCTGCGCACCATGCTTTCCCACTCGCGTGCAACAATTACCTCCCTTTCAAAAAACAAAACCATTTGATCTTGCAGAGCATCACTATTGCATGCAAACCCAAGTTTGGCTAGGCAATCAGTATGCGACATCTTTTGAACTAAACTCTAAGGGTTACATGCAAGCAGAAACACATATGCAGATGCTGGTGGCTAAACTTATAGACAAAAAAAATTTGCACACAGCGCTCCACTATCAACAACATTCACAGCACTACAGAAGCACCTCATGCAATCATGCAAAGCGTGCAAGGAGCAACAACAAAATCCAACTATAACACTATGCTAAAAAATGCTAACGGTTAATATACCACTACCAGCGAGTTTTATAAAAAAGGGGAGCACCACAACCCGCTGGAAAGCACATCAATTGCAAATAAAACACATTGTTTATTACGCACAGCCAAACAGTTGCAATACTAAGCATAAACAGTCGCAAAAAACACAAAAAAAAGCCAACTATGCCAGTACAGAACAAACTTGCAGACACTATGCACGCCACTACCCACGCCTTAGCAGGAAAAAAGGACGAGTGTATGAACAACGTGCGAAAATAAAAAAACACACATCCTCATTCCTACAAGCGTTAACCATCGTTACACAAAACATAAAGTACATCTAGCTAGAAGCCACTAACAAAACTCACAAAGCGACGAAACCATAAGTACATATTAGCAGTTTCAGATTCCGAGTATGCTTTGCATTTTAGTATCCATATATCCGTTACAGATCAAATGCGCCCATCCGACTTAAACATGAAATAAGCAAGCAACATTATAAAAAAATGATACCACTGCATAGGTTAAGCATATGTAAAATAGCATTCCATTCACAATAAGACTGACCCATTACAACGTCGAGAAGTTCGATAATACTAACCCAAAAAGGGAATTTCTCACAACCTAAAGTTACCAGACATTATCCACTAGGCAACCAAACTATGCACATGACGACTGCGAGCATGAACAGTCCAAACCAATCAACCTAACCATAACCTACCCAAACCACGGCCAACGACACCAGCTAATTACAAAATGTCCAAAACACAAAAGAAAATCCCACGACATCACTAACCATCAGAGAGTTCTTCTTTGATTTCCATAAGTCTCACATTAGCTTCTTGCTGGGCAATCGCATCACGGATCAAACCAAGGGTCCCTTCCAAAGATTGCAAGATGTCACGCTCAGCTATTTGCGCGTTCCCCACACACCCCAAAGCATCAAACCTCTTCTCATGAAACGGCCCTAAGAGATGGAGTTCCGTAGACGTCCGCTCGCGGTTTTGAACCTTATCCCTAAGATGCCCGCATTCATTCTCTAACCTTGCCAGTAAACCACGGGTTTCACAGCCTCGCATTCTAAACAAGAACTTAAAACACGTGGCGATATCAGTGGAACCACTCGCCTCCTTCAATTCATCAATGTTAGGAGAGGTGCTCATCCTTTTTCATACACTTAATCAAAAGATAGTAGAACAGTTGCCGATTAAATGACAATTGGGGATCTTACCAATAATATTAGTATATATACCACACATCCTTTCACACCTACTTCACAAAATTGCGCTTAAATGATAAAAATGTGAGGCAAAAGAATGATTACAAAACATAACTGAAAACGAACCGAAGGAAAATTTAAATAATTACAACGTAAACTTCTCACACTATGGGGTCAACCACCACAAAGAATATGATATAAAAAATCATACACTTTAATAACCTTAAAAAATAAAACCTAAAAACCATGACAAATCTTAAACCGCCCGCTCTAAAAAAATTCAATCGCTAAAATTTAAAAATCAAACTACAACGAGTTTGGCCCAGTAGGGTATTCATATTTAACAAAGAATTTGAATAAGGTGTAATTCAATTTCAGATATGACCGTATAACACAAGCACATACGAAATAACTTTTCATCGACAATAACAGATACCCACGATAAATGCGTTAACAATTTTCTTTTCCAAAACATGCAAAAACAATGGAAAGATGAAAAAAAATGCCATCACGCAGGAAAAAAATTGGAAAAAGCCCGCCGCAACGCGTTTTTTACTTGAATCATACACATTTTTTACTTGAAATACACACTTATAGGTCAAAAGTGTGTATTAGTGATTACCTTTTGACCATTAACTTATCATCAAATAATGATTACATTTTTAAAAAAAATATTAATTAATACCTTTTTTTTTTTTTTTTTTTTTGTAATTAATACCACTTATAATTTATTTTATCATTACTTTTAGTGTAATTTCTAATTAAATTTTTATCGATGTATTATCAGAATACAATTAGTTAACGAGAAAATAAATTGTTTATTAAAAAAATAAAACCATGTAACAATTGTAATAACTTTATAAAATAAAAAGTCATGATTACATTTGTCTTTCATTTTGAAGAATTTGAGTATACATGTGTTGTCGACTTAAATATATAGTTTCTCATGCGGATGCGACCTCAATTTTGTACCTCCTCCATTGTTGGTGATTTGGCGGGATTGGGCAACTTTCATCTAACGTTACATAAATGTAATGAGCATCCCTCACATGTGCAATCACAATGAGACCACTTTCTTATGATAGGTTTGGACCAGACCAAAGCGGAAAACATATATAATTTTGTGTCGGGGATATACATATAATTGGCCGGCTATAGAGTGAAGCAATAACCACCCCCGTGTCTGGCTTGATCATCCATTTGTTCTGCGGTGCAAATCCAGTTCCAAAAAACTCCACAAAACTATGTCTCTCATATGAACTATGTCTAGCAGGTTCTTGGACGTATGAGTTGTGTCTTACGTATGAACTGTGTCTCGCGGGTTCTGGACGTATGAACCACGGGTTCTCTGATGGTAGTTTTACTTGGAGGAATATATCACCCAACTTTCTTAATATACTTCTTTCTCCAGCATCAGACTGCTTGTTGAAGTGTTCTTTAACATGATTTAATTCAGTGTGTCACAGTAAATATCTTTTTTTCGCAAAGATGTTGTCGGTGAAAGATCTAGTGTTCTCCAAAATATGTCTATTGAATCCAAAGGAATACACTCACCTGCATAATAAAGTATTATTTTTTGTAAGTGAAAAAAATAACCATATCAAAATATTAATCAATCGTGAGTAACTGTATATACCGAAACAACAAAAAGAGTTTATGATTATTTCATGTAAGATAAAATAACCTTCATGCCAACTTTTGAGATAAAATAAAAACACTATAGTATCGACTATAACACTGTTAAAGACTTCCATATATGTTTCTATTTACAACTATAATTGCAACTGCAATGATAATACTTGAATTCCAATATGAGTCCAAAGGAAGTCAATAGTTTGATTCAAAAAATTTAACATAGTTCAACCCCAAAAGTTATTTTTATATGTAAATAAGTAAATTTAAAGTTTTAAACTCTTAACATTCCAACATAGTCCACCTCGAATCATGCATACATACTTCCGCCATTTACATCAAAAGTTTGTACGAAGATCAAAAGCTTCAACAGACTAATAGTTATATATAGCTAGGTCATAACAATGTCTAATACTATTGTATGATCAACATGTCTGATCAACAACACAAACTCGTAGCCACACTAATATTATCATTATCTTCAACAAATTAATAGTTATATATAGCTAGGTCATAACGATGTCTAAAGTTATAGCTAGGTACGCATGTTAAGAAACTAAACCATTCACCTGGAAGCAACAGTTGCTCAGCCGCCAGCAGCGGCAGCATCAGCGGCATTCCTCACCTACAATAGATCAAAATAATAATGATGATGTTACTATTTAGGAACTAATCAAGTCCACACTCGTTATATTTAATTATACAAAAGATTTAACCTTCAATTTCGCCCCATAAAAAATCAAAACTTGTTTTAGGGCTTCCAAGCTGAAACCTCTAGTTTTGAAAAAGGTTTAGTAATAGTTGATACTTGTTTATTAAAATAATGTTACTACTTATGAAACCTTACGGAGATTATTATTTCATAACTTATATCAAATATCACTATTTTTTAATATAAAAAATGTGTTTGACTATGTGAAAAGGTCCATGTTTAAGAAGTCAAGTCAGTTAGCTAATTCCATGAATAAATCTAAATTTTTCTCAAAAGAATTTGTTCAAACTCTAGACTGAAGTCCCAAAACGAAATAACATAATTGCGACAAAAAGGTCAGAGATTTATTTTGCCGAAACAACAAAAATAGTTTATGATATTTTATGTAAATAAGTAAATTTAAACTGTAAACATGCCATCACAGTCCAACCTCGAATCATGTAAGCATACTTTGGCGGTCGCGGTTGCCTCACACATCAATTGAAAAATAAGCATATATTACAATATAAGACCAATTAAAATTCCAATCACCAAGGAAAACAAGCTTATTGAGTTGTTCATCACCCTTTCAATTACTTCATTCTGAGTTGTTAAGCAAAATAGCGTTTTTTTTTCTTTTCCAAAGCTGTACAACATTTAATTTATGAACCAAAACTATAATTTGGTACATCTCTTAAAAAATGTGTAACAAGCGGCAAGTTACAAAGGTTATCATCGCAAGGACTGAATTCAACCATGACAAAAATTAACATGTAAGGGAATGTGAATAAAGTGATAAATGTAACAAGAAATAAATTATATCTACCTTGGCCTAGTCGATGTAGGCCCTCAAAGAAAACGGCGGGCGGACCAGTCGAAGGAGTAGTTATATTTCCGAGACCACCTATTCCAACAATGATGACAAAATAATCACCATGCCACATGCCACACAAGTCTTACGTGACCAACATCCATGGCTGGTCCGAATACAAGCTTGATGATTTATTAGTAGAACACAAAAATTTATAAACTAATAGTTACTTCTTGATGTTGTCTGCATTTGGGATTGAGTAGCTAGAAAGATATGAATGGTGTGATGAAATACAAATATATTTATAGGGGTGTAAGGGGGTGGTGAGAGCCAATGGGAGTGAAGTGTGCGGATCGGGTAGGAGGACCGTCAGATTAAAATAGATCTTGTGGCTGATAGAGATTTGTGTTTGTTATTGTGTGTATCTCTCGTGAAGATGAAGAGGGAGGAAAAATAGTAGTTGAGTGGTTTTATTTCTTGAAAGCTTGGTGGTTGACTACAAGTAAATGTGTATTTATGTTTGGTGGTCTGATGACTTACGTGATCAATGTGGGTTTCAAAAACTTCATTCACCTAGTTGAATTAAAGAAAAACGTTTTATAATTTAGCTTGTTTATTGCTCTCGGTATTAATAATGTATAGTTTGAATACATATTTGTATATTCATAGTGTACATGACTATACAAAAAACTATATCTTAAGAAATTCCTTAATTCAAACATTAATTTTATAACTGTTTGAGGGTTAACTAAACCTTAGACGATTACCCGCACATAACAGAGAACGATGTATAGCAGCGTGGATTTGCATGTTCAATTTTTATATTGGCGTAGAGTAAGTAATAGTGAAATAAGTTAGCGGTTTAAATTGTATTAAATATTTTAATATTTGTTATACTTCGTTGCCTTAATTTTCCTTTTACAAGTAAGGTTATTATAGTATAACAACATTTTATACTTTTTAAATTTTAAGTTTTGAACAAATATATTTTCTCTTTATATGTAATATAGATAAAAGTATTTAAATATAAATGACACAACAACGGAAAAATTAAAACATTGTTATAAAAAGCATTTTCATACAATCGTACATGTACTATTTCACAAAAGATGTAGATTGGTGGGAACACCTTTACCTCGGGTGCATTTTTGGCACCAGCCATTGTCCACCTCACAAGGAATAGCTCCACCAACTCTCCGGCCTAGTGGGGCACCTACTAGAGTGAGCACGAGCTGAGACTCGGACCCTTGAGCTATTATTCCACAAAGTCTATTCAATGTGCCCATAGGTTTTGTGGAGATGGGTACCTATCTGAGCCAAAGGCCAAGGAAGAGACTTGAATCCGAGTCTATTCACTCAAGCACGAGCACTCTTACCATTGGACTAAAGCACCAGTGCTTGTACATGTATTATTTACATACCATCACTATATAAAAATGATCTTATAGTCATTCGGAACTCGAAATATTATTGTCGGGCAATTAGTGCAAAAGTAATGAAAAATAAACATTCATTTCAACGGTGGCGGGTTACATTTACTAGCAGAAGTTGAGAGTAAATGAGTGTATTGTGTGTGTGTGTTTTTGTATGTGTTTGGTATTTATAGTGTGAGTGGTTAATTGGCCAATGAGAACAAAGGTTGTGGGTCGAGGTTTTTGATCGTCCGATTAGATTTGATCTCACGGTTAGTTATTATATACCATTTGAGTCAGTTTTGGACAAGTTTTTGCTTGCAAAAGGGCCAGATAAACATTACAATACTAGTTTACTACAATCCCTCCAATCGCAAATTACAAAATACTGTAGTATATATCAACTTTCATAATATAGATTGTTTAAAAACATAAGATTATTGTATTTTGCATTAATGTTGATTTTGATTAATTAAAATATATGCAAGTAGACATTTGTTAACGGAAAAACTAAACTAGAAGATGGACAATAATTTTGACACAGAGGTCATTTTGGCATATTTAGCAAATGAGTCATTAACCATTATTCATTACACAAGTAGCACGAACGTACATACTTGGACATAGAGACATAGGGCATGCATATGGATATCTTTTAAGCAACATCCATATTGTAAAATTGATATTTTTACACAGCTCTTTCAAAGTTGGTTTTTGCCGTTAAAAGAAAATGTATACATTTTAAAAGAATCATTGATTTGCTACTCAAGTAGCATACATTTTTAACTGCTAAATAGAATAACGAATCAAGGTGTGTTTTATATTAAGTTGGGCATGTTTAGTAATGTTTTAAAATGTTCAATGATCATTTCGTGAAGGATGTTTGCAATTAAGAATCGGCGGATGAAGGGTCTCCTAGAGTGCTCATGACGAATTTTTTTTCATGCAAAGACAAAGCATACTGTAACTTATTTGGCTAACTACTTTTCACTTCACTTCCTAAATTCCTTATACTCCTCATTACTAGTCATTCCTATGTTGGTAGTTCCTCTTAAAAGTGAATCAATCATCATACTTGTTTTATTGCATAGTAACAAGTTCTATTAGATACTAACCATTATCATTGCTAAAATGCTAAAGGCTAAATATATCATGTGACTTTGCGGCTCATGATCAACGCCGTTGTTCAAGTCCTCCAAGAAGCACTATTCATATCAAAAGCGATTACAAAGCACAAATAACTCGAAATTTCATTTCAAAAGCTTCAACATGCTGATATTTATAGCTAGGTCATAATGATGTCTAATATTATTGTATGATCAACATGCCTCATCAACAATACAAACCCGTAGCCACACAAGTACTGTTATTAGTCTTAAGAGTGCTAGTAAACTAAAGCATAAAATGTTGCAAACAACTTTAAGTGGCCACGCCAACCTACTGAAAAAGGAGGGCTTTACCTGGTTTTAATCTGTGTGACGTTGAGTTTAGACCCCGTGGAATAGTCGGCCAAAAAGGTCGGAAATCATGACCATGTATCACTCCAATCTCGCCACCCATATTGGCCATGTTCCTCACCTTTAGTAGATTAAATTGATGATGATAACTTTATTATTTATGATCGAGTTACTCAGGTCCACAATCGTTAATTTACAAAAAAAAAGATTTAACCTTCATTTTCATCACATAAAAAACAAAACTTGTTTTAGGACTTCAGAGTTGAAACCTCTAGTTTTGAAAATGGTTTAGTAATCGATGACCCGGTCATGGTGCAACCTGTTGTACCGGCCGGGTTAACGCATGTTTTACTATTCTCGTTTATACAATTCCCCACTTTATTAAGCTTTCAAATGTGAAACTTTCACAACTTGTTGTACTACTTATGAAACCTTACGGATATAATTATTTCATAATTCATATCAAATCTCACTTTCTTTTCTTTTTTTTAAATATAAAAATGTTTTTGACTATGTGAAAAGGTCCACGTTTAAGAAGTCAACTCAGTTAGCTAATTTCATGAATAAATCGTAGTTTTATCAAAGGTCCCTTGATAGATACACATTTTTTAGTTAAACCATACACACATAGATCAAAAGTATGTATTAATGATTACCTTTTGACCATTAAATTATCATTAAAAAATAAATACCTTTTTTTAATATTAATTAATACCTCTTTTTATTTTTTTTCTCTGGTTTTGTAATTAATATCATTTATAATTTATTTTGTCTTTACTTTTAGTGTACTTTCTAATTAATTTTTTTATCGATGTATTATCAGAATACAAATAGTTAACGATATACATCCCAAAAAAACACGATGCTATTAACCATATACACAAAATAAGCTTTAAACCATTCAAATAATCATCAACAAGCTAAAATAGCTTTTTAACCGGCTACACAAACATGGATTAAACACTATGAATTAATCATTATGTAAATTTAACCGATCAAAATAAACACTATTTAAATAGTAATAATCATATATTTAACAAATTAAACACAATTTAAGGTTTTGTACATATGATACAGATTCACAACGAATTATCATAAGTTACGAGGGTTATCATCATGAGGACTAAATTCAACTATGATAGAATACATGCAATTGACATGAAATTAAGGCTATCTACATATAATGTGAATAAAATGATAAGTGTATGATGAGGTATGTCCTCCTCTCAGTACTCCGGAGGAGACAATCACAATTAACTCCAATGGTTTTTAAGACAAAACCACTCCATGATGAGGCATTGTCTGTTCAGGAGAGAACTGCCTGCTTAGGAGAGCAATGTCTGCTCAGGAGAGCATTGCCTGCTCACGAGAGCATTGCCTGCTCACGAGAGCATTGCCTGGTCAGGAGAGCATTGTCTGCTCAGGAGGTAGACCATTGTCTCCATCGGATCTAGAGACAACCTTGACCCCAAAGACCAAGCATGGTGCTCGTCAGCGCCTTATGTATGTGCTGCCCCTAGAAGACAACTTAGCTTCCACAAGGGTTGTGTCGTAGAGTTAATCTCAGGTAGTATAAAAGGAATTGTTCACACATATGAACAGAGATCCTTTTCACACACACTCTAATGCAGACTTCTCTCTGCCCTTACCTTTCTTTACTTATCACTTATCACTCACTTACCAAGTACTTACTCTCACACCGGAGCTTGGCCTCGGACTAAAAACCCGGGTGAGCTAACAGTGTTCTCTCTCGTTTCAGCCTGCAAGATGAAGGAGCTGTCGCGGAGTCTCTTGAAGCTTAGGGTTGAAGAGCATCTACGGACATTTGCTCAAACAGTGTAACAAAAGAGAGATTAAATCTGCCTTAATTTCTGTGACACACGGTAAATTTTCACTAAAATTTAACTGATGATTAATAATTTATTATTACTAAGCCAAATTCATTAAGCATGCATAAGCTTTGTCTGATCATTTGAGTAGATAACTCGCATACAATAAAGATTTCACCACTCGTGCATTCATATCATTTTATGAATATTTCATTTTGTCTTATGATTTAAATTGTAAGGCGAGAGGTTATCTCGTTTTCCCCAAAGTGACCACCTTTGCCGCGCGTCGCCGCACTCCATTAATGAGATAAGGATTTGATAAAACAAATGACAAACACCCGTAAAGATCAATATTACAAAAATAATAATATCTCCGATACGTAACTATAAGATATTACATCTAAGAGTTATCAAACAATGGTACTTTGGTCACAATATGACTCTCGAGACACAAAATATTTAACACTACGTCATTTAAACAATAACTATTATGAGACTCAAGTACAATTAATACCTAAATGTAATAACTATACATACACTTTCACAACTTGTAATATAAGTATAATACTTATATACAACCACAATTAAAAGTAAACTTTTTTTTTTAAATATTGAGATAAGGTCTCCCTTGTCTTTCTTATCTCACTCACGACAAAAGACCAAAGCAAAAGCAGAACATCAAGATATCATATCTTCTTCCTCCTCTAGCCCTGCACATCTCTCCTAGGTCGAATCTCTCTAAAAGAAGATAACCCAACATATTCATCCAACATATCCATCTCTCTCATACCCAAAACCATGAAAGGTTTACTTCTCAAATCTCTCCTAGACTTTGCCTGCAATTCTCGTACGAATCCAAGAAGGAATCAAGGCAAAGATCACTCAAGAGAATCATATCCTCACTTGTGTCTACCTTGAGCTAAAGTCCAAAACGTTTTAAGGGTTGGAAGTTAGCCAAATTCGGCTTCAATCCAAACACCAAGAAGAGAGAGAGGTCAAGCTCCTTCCCAAAATACTTCTATATCTCTTGTAGAGATGCAAAAACCCCAAACTCAGTTTCAATTTCAATTTTACCTAAAAACTAGGGTTTGTGAAAGTTAGGGTTTTCTAAAATTGATTTGGGGGTTTTGCAATTGGAGGTATTTTGGTGCTAATCCAAGTCTTATTTGGTCTGAATCCAAGAAACAACCTTTAGCTCATCCACCATTTTGGATTTGAGGTTATTTACCTTTCTTGTTGTAATATTTGTATTGTTTTATGATATTAAGCTTGGAAAAATTTATCAATGAAATTGTTATACGAATTAGGTCATATCGATTTTCTTATTGTTCTTGGTTACCATGTCAAGTTTTGAAGTTGGTCATTCATTTAGTTTATGGGTTTACAAATCTTGTCATATCGTTAACCACATGAACCTAGTCGGAATGTTTTGGTTTATCTATCTTGTCTTGGCGCGTCAAAAATAGAAGGGCAGAGACCTACGATTGGGTTAACCACCGAATGGTTATGCAGAAAGTCGATTTGTAAAAATGGAGCTAGTCATGATTTATCACATATTTGGTTTGAAGTTAACTTGGTTGTATAAGGAAATGTACATCAAAGTTATGAGGTCAAATAATGGTTTTGGGTTTGTCGAATTGCATAAACAAGAATTTGAGAGATTTAGTTTTTACAAATGATACTCCTTGTGTTTAGTAAATATAACAACCCACAATTTTACAGGTCCTTACTCAACCTCAAACTCGAAACTAATTACTTTTGATATTTAAAATTTCACTTTATGTATTGTTAAGTCAGGCAAGTAACAGAAAAAACAAGTTTAAACGAGAAACCCACATCAAACAAAATTTAATCTACATAATATATGTACTATAGGACTTTACAATCATGTTTTATGTTGAGGCATTTTATTTTCACGTTTTTGTCATTTGCATGCATGAAATAGCCAGTATCTTTATACCATCCATATATATATACACATAATTCAAAAAAAAAAAAAAATTATTAATCCTCAACCTCTCTTTTTCCTATACGTTCCCCATTTAAGTAAGTTCCTTTTGTATTTTTTCATCTTGAAAATCACTTATAATTTTCATGCAATATTTTCTACCAAAGTGTCATGTGACCCATTTAGAAATTCAGGGTTAGCCACAACTCGCCACTTAAGCGATGCTTTCGGCGGTTTGATTCGACCTCTTCCTGTACGGTGGCCTCGCCATGATGTCTCGTCGTCCAAACGACACACGGGACAAAACATATATCCGTTGCACCTATTATTAAGCGGCGCGATTTATCAAAAAAAAAAAAAAAAAAAAAAAAAAACTTTCCCCACCCTTTATAAATAATACCCCATTTTTATACAATCTATTCACATTTTTTTCTTTCATTAACACACATCTCTTTCAACTCTTTACATCAAAATAAACATGGCTGGTTCAAATTCGATTCGATCTTGATGATTTCGACGATATCAAGATGATCTTGAAAGTTGCAGGTTATCGGCGAATCGTTGCAAGAAAGAAAAAGTTCACGCATAACCGTAATTACATCTACCGTGACCGTGTAAATTCTTTGAAACCGTCTTATATCGCATCACTATTTTTCTCGATAATCCAAAGTATCCGGAGTACTATTTCAGGCGTCGATTTCGTATGAGCCGTAGACTATTCTTGCAAATAGTACAAGGTATCGAAAATCATATTCAAACTGTTGATCCTCTTCCACCGCATTTTGATTTTTTTAGAGTCCGACCCATGGTGTGGTGTAATGAGTATGAGTGTAATTATGAAATGCACATCCGCCTTGCGCAATTGGCCTACGCCACCTTAGCCCGATGCATTTGATGAATATTTGCAAATGGGGTCACACATGCGGACGTGATTGTCAGATAATTTTACTATGTGTGTTATTGAGTTGTTTATGCCCGAGTTTTTAAGAAAGCCTAGTTTAGTTGACATTCAAAATTTATATCGCATACATAACATGGTCCATGGGTTGAAGGAATGCTTGGGAGCATTGATTGTATGCTCGAATGGAAAAATTGTCCCGTTAAGTGGCAAGGGCAATTTCATAGAGGTGATAAAAAATATCCAACTATTATTCTTGAAGCCGTTGCATCATACGATTTATGGATTTGGCATGCATTTTTGGGGTATGGTGCGAATAATGATTTAAGCTGTTTTGAATCATTCACCGGTTATTCGACGACCATCTTGATGACATCGCCCCCAAGGTTCCGTTTCAAGTAAGCGGTGCAACCTTTCAACACGCGTATTACCTAGGCGATGGGATTTACCCAATGTGGTCATCTTTTGTCAAATCATTCTCGACTGCATATTCGGAGAAAAATGCCTTGTTTAAACAAAACAAGAAAGCATTTCGCCTAAAGCGTTGAAAGAGCTTTAGAGGTCCTGCAAGGCATTGTTGGCATATTATAAGCCAACCGACGCGTTGGACTATCAACAAACTAAGAAGAATCATGTACACGTGCATCATATTGCATAACATGATTTTGAAAGATCAAAAGTTTGCAATATCCGAAATGAATGAAATTTATGTTTGTCCGCGAGCAAATTTACAATGGACATGGATTGAGCGATGCGCGATATACGAAAGAATCTAAACCCCGAAGCTGGCGAAGTGATAAAGCAAGCGCCGCAAGACTTCAACGAAATATCATTGAGCATGTTTGGCAACATTCAAATAACAACAACATTAATTTAATTTAAATTTTTTTATTTATGATGTATTTTAAATTTAGTATGTTTTTTATTATTTCGGAGTGTATGTACATTTTTTATGTTGTATTTTATTTTAAATGATGAAATGAATTTAGTTGTGTTTAAAATATGGAAAATAAATAAAATGATAGTGGGTGGGGAAAGTAGAGAAGTGGTGATGTTGTGTTGGGGCTTATTTTTGTTTAGTGTGTTGGGTGATGGTGATGTGGCCTGGGGACACAGTGAAGAGAATTGGTGTTCCCACCATACCCCTCGCTCTTAGTGGCTTAAAAGCATCTTGAATTCTTGGGTACTGAATTACACGACACAACCACATGCCTTCCTTTGGTTTTTGTAATAAGAAAGTGACTTAACTTATTCTACTTGTTTTTACCTCAAAATAAACACATAAACATGTCTCCCTTTAAAGTCTTTGGTCAAAACTTTCCATTTTCTTTTTGTTTTATGCTGTTCCCCACGCCTAACATCACGTGGGTGTGGGTGCATAGGATTTGCTAGTTTTCCTCTTATGTCTCTACACAAACATGTGATGCATGTTTTACCATTCAACCTATCCATTTTGATCCCATATATGCCAAATAAACTAACCACTATCAAACACACAATATCACTCACACTCTCACCCACATTCACGACAGCAATAGGAGGGAACAAGGGCAAAGAGATTTTGGGTTTTCACTTCAATTTGGTGTAACATAAATTGGTATTTTTAGTTAGGGCTTAGTAGGGTGTCCTTTGGATTCTTGGTAATCTTTGTGTTCTTCATTCATCCTCATCAACTAAGTAAGCTATCTAAATCTACTTTCATATCTTTTATACTCATTACACATCATACATGTTCCAATTTCATTCTTTTATACACTTGCTATGTTGAGAACTTGCTTTAAAATCTTGAAAACAAAGCTATACCTTGCTGTCCAAATTATGCGACTCACACATGAACCTAAATAAAATAGCACACACAATTTTTCTTGAAAAAAAAAACGGAATAAACATACTTATATATATGTGTAAGGATGTACCATGATTAGTTTCGGAATTTTATAAAATGTTTTGCTAGGTAAAATAATCTCAACAAGTGAAGTTACCTGCAAATGACACTTTTCTGAGTTCTGAAAATTAATCGAGAAAACAGCCCACTTCGAGACATTTTGGCTAAAAATGATAAACTAGAAAGTGTTAGGGAACATCTTAAATTAGATTTAGGGAGTTGAATGGAGCCGTCACGATAAATAACGAAGGAAATATGGCTAAAACCCGACACAACAAATTTCTGTTTTTATGGCAGCAGTGACCTCCGTAACTAAATCGATTAAACTGTACTTATTGGCACATGGGAAAAATAAATGGAGACCAGATTTGGAAACTAGGTTCAATGTAGATAATTTTAGGCTTTTGAAACGCATAATTTCATCGAGAAACGAGTGAGCTACGAGTCTTTTAACTCGACAAAAGCTGTTTGGAAAACCCTATAAAAGGGCTGAATATTTTCAGTTGAAATATTTGTTTAAAAACGAGTTATCATGGATTAAGGTCTGTAAAATCAAAATAGACATATAGACTTGAGTTTTGTAATTTGAAACACTAGCGGACCCTTTTTGAAAAGATACTGATAACCCGTAAAGTTGGACAATTTCTGTCCCTTTTTTCTGTACCGCAGCCCCTTGCATCAATCTAATGACCCAAAAGGCCTCAAAAACCATGTCCACAGTAGCGTTTGCCAGCATATATTGAAACTAGACATCATTAGCTAAATTTAGGAAGTCGAATGAACAAAAACGGGCTTATAACGAAGAAACTACGGACTTTTGAATTTATAAAATCCATTACTCTATAAACTTTCAGCACACTATTTTTGGGCTGTTCCAACGACCTATGTTTGGGTCTGTTTTTGACATATTTAGAGTTGGATTCGTGAGGAGCGCCAGTGAACCTTTTTACAGCTCTCGTGGTATACTCAACATAGGAACTCGAATCAAGCCAAACCGATAAGTAACGAATTAATAATGACCATCAAAAGTTGGACGAAAATCACTTTTATATACTTATTACAAAATAACCATTTAACATCAAAAATTGCATTTATCATATTTTGAGTCATAAAACCTCATTGCAAGTGTATACAAACCATTTTGCATTTAAAACTCATATGCATATAGTACATATCATATTTTCTCAAACGACTTAAATTATTAGGTCGCGGTTAAGACTTTCGGGTTACATTTCAAGTATTCGTGATTTGTTTCCATCATCATTGCTTGCTAAGGTGAGTTCTCGTAGCCTTTTTTTCATAATGTTTTCCTTGGGGAAAATGGTACTCAAATGATGTTTTAAGCTTATTTTTTATGTTGTGCTAAACTGTTTACATGTTTTTGGACAATATGTGCATTTGATTGATATATGTGACTACTTTGTGATGATAAATTGTGTTTCATATATGCATATGCTTAACTCCGGTTGGAGCAGAAACAAGTTGATAGTACTATCAGGGTAGCTCCCACAATTGGTAACATGTGTGTAACATTATTGGTAGGTTCAGGTTGTCGCTAGCATGTACTTGTGTTTCATATTCGCATATCTTGCTCACTATTGTCCTACACTACTAAGCACAACTTTGTGGTTTAACTCTTAAACCTACGAGCTCACCAACTTTGTGTTGACGTTTTCGAGTATCAATTTTCAGGTGTTAAGAATGAAGTTGCATTAGAAGGTTGTTTAAGTATTGGCCCTTTGGCCTCATGGACATAAGACAAGACTCTACTAGAACGTGTTTCGAGGAGTTGTGCATTTGGAAATGCCCCCTTTAAGACTTAATTATTGTGAACTTATGTAGTAAGACTTGTATCTACCTTATTATGGATCATTGTAACTTGACTTGCGTTGTGATGAATGCATTTAGTATTTCTCTATTTTGACACCTTGTGTTCTTGGTTATGAAGTCATACCCCCGTAAATGTCATTCGCTGCGCATTTTTGGGTGTGACAGATTGCATCGAGCCTTGGTTATAGAGAATTAGGTGGTTTAACCTAGACTATAACCTAGGAACCTTCATATAGTTTGCATTATAGGACCTACATGTGTGGTTATGTGTTAGTGCCTAGTATTTGCCTTAGGAACCCTCTTGAATTGAGTCAATTTATTTTCAAACCCCTTAAGTTCTTAAACAACTTGTACCTTAATTTCAAGACTGTTCTTGGTTGATTGGGTTGCGAAATTTATATGGGTGCGAGTTGTTAATTAACTTAATGGATTTGAGGAATTGACTTGAGGATGGAATATAGGCTAGATGGCGTGAAATGATGATGATAAGAAAATATGGCATGATGTTATTCTAAAAACGCCTGGCCAACGTTTTTACAATAACATGATGCGACATAGACTTATCAAAATCATGGATCGTCAGCTTAGGATTGCGACATAGAAATAGGACGCGACTACGACGTAGAATCAGGACACAACTACCGATCGTCTCTACATAAACCCTTCCTACCTAACGTTCACCAAACATCCTCCCTTGAGGAAACCATGCCCCAAGAAGATCTACTCGAGTTAACCGGTGGTGCGCCCGGTGGAAGGGTAAGACATGGGGGAAGAAATGGTAACCGCGACAATAGGAACGACAATGTCAACAACGCAAACCCTGAATTTTCCACGACCATCGCCCAAACAGTTGTAGAACTTGCTTCCCACTATCGACGCTCGGATAGGAGATCACATCAGCAACCCCGGAAACAAAAATAGTAGGAACGACAATGTGGAGAACGACAACACCAACGACAATGGCGGAAATGGAAGTAACAACAACGGTTGGAAAGGGTGTTTGTACAAGGAATTTACTGTGTGCCAACCTAGTGGATTTTGACGAAATGGGGGAGCATTGGTGTATACCAGGTGGATCGGGAAGATGGAAGCAGTGATCGACATAAGCGAGTGTGCAACTCACCATAGGGGTGAGGTGTGTCGCAAGCTCATTGGTAGGATAAGGCCCCAAGGTGGAAACAATGCAAACCGTGGTAACAATTGTAACCCTAGTGGTCGGCATTTGTGATGAACGCCGAAGAAGGACGTCCGGGACCGAACATCGATGATGGAATGCGTTCTCCTAAATGACCACTATGCTACTGTGCTATTTGATTCTGGTGCCGATTATAGTTTTGTCTCCACTAATTTCACGCCTTTGTTAAATATGGAACCCGATAGACTAGACTTTAGTTACGAAATTAAAATAACAAGTGCCAAAGGGTAGAAACAAATGAGATCATACGCGGGTGCACACTAGAATTAGAAGATGGTACCTTTAGGATCGACTTAATACCATTCGGATACGTAAGCTTCAACGTGATTGTGGGAATGGACTGGTTGTCTAAGCATAAGGCTGAAATAGTGTGTCATGAGAAAATGGTCCGAATACCACTACCAAACGATGAGTTTCTTAAGGTCTATGGAGAGACACTTGAAGAAAAGGTGAAGCACCTCACAAGCTTGAAAGTAGACGTGCATAAACTAGAAGATATCCCAGTCGTTCGAAACTTTCCAGAAGTATTTCCCGACGACCTACCCGGATTACCCCTTTCACGAGAAGGTGAATTTCGGATAGACCTAATTCCTCGAGCAATGCCAGTTGCAAAGTCTCCCTATCGATTGGCACCCACTGAAATGGAGGAGTTGTCTAATCAACTCAAGGAACTCCAAAACAAAGATTTCATTCGGCCCAACTCTTCGCCATGGGGAGCACCAGTATTGTTTGTCAAAAAGAAGGATGGTTTGTTTAGAATGTGCATTGACTACCGAGAATTAAACAAACTAACTATTAAGAACCACTACCCTCTCCCGAGAATCGATGACTTGTTTGATCAACTACAAGGCTCACGATACTTCTGCAAGATAGATCTTCGTTCAGGCTACCATTAGTTACGAGTACACGAAGACGACATCCCAAAAATAGCATTTAGAACTCGATATGGTCATTTCGAGTTCGCGGGACCACGGTGACAGATGCACCTGCGATTTTCATGGACTTGATGAACCGAGTATGCAGGCCGTACCTGGACAAATTTGTTATCGTATTCATCGATGACATTTTGATCTATTCCAAGACAAAAGAGGAACATGAAATGCATCTAAAGTTAATCCTAGAGCTACTCAAGAAGGAGAAATTGTACGCCAAATTCTCGAAATGTGAATTCTGGCTACAAGAAGTCCAATTCCTTGGACATGTGGTTAACAAAGATGGTATTCATGTGGATCCCATCAAGATCGAAGCTGTAAAGAATTGAGAAGCCCCTAAGTCCCCAAACGAAGTCCGCTCATTCTTAGGACTGGCAGAATACTATCGACGATTCATCACGAACTTCTCCAAGATTGCCAAACCTCTTACCTTGCTGACTCAAAAGAATAAGAAGTACGAATGGGGCGAAGAACAAGAAGAAGCCTTTCAAACCTTGAAGAAAAATTTGTGTAATGCTCCAATTCTGGCCCTCCTCGATGGACCAGAAGATTTTGTAGTATACTGTGACGCATCATGTCAAGGTCTTGGGTGCGTATTAATGCAAAGAGGCAAAGTGATTGCCTATGCATCCCGCATTTAAGATTCACGAGAAAAACTATACCACCCATGATCTAGAGCTAGGTGTTGTAGTATTCGATCTCAAGATATGGAGACATTACTTGTATGGGACGAAAAGTATCATCTATACTGATCACAAGAGTCTCCAACATATCTTCGATAAAAAAGAGTTGAATATGCGCCAAAGGAGATGGATAGAACTCTTCGCGATTATGATCTGAGATTCGCTACCACCGAGGTAAGGCGAACGTAGTAGCTAATGCTTTGAGTAGGAAGGAAAGACTCGCCAGGGAAGGTAAAAGCCATGAGTATAACCATACAGCGGTATCAAGGATAGAATACTAGCCGCTCAAAGAGAAGCATCTAAGGATATGGATGCACCCACAGAGAAACTACGAGGTCTAGGTAGTCAATTGGAGAAAAAGGGTGACGGTGGACTGTACTTTGTAGACCAATTTGGGTGCCGTTAAGTGGTGACGTGAGAACCTTAGTCATGCACGAAGCACATAATCGAGATACCGTCCACCAGGAGCAAATAAGATGTATTACGACCTTAGAGATTTGTCTTGGTGGCACGGGATGAAGAAAGACATAGCCGTCTCACGTTAGCAAATGCGACTTGCTCAAAGGTAAAGGCGAACATCGGAAACCAGGGTATGTTACAGCAACCCGAGAGATTCCCGGTGGAAGTGGGAAAGGATAACCATGGACTTCATCACGAAGTTGCCAAGAACCAGTAGCGGCATGATTCAATCTGGGTTATTGTAGACAGATTGACTAAGTCTGCTCATTTCCTACCCATCCGTGAAATTATAAGATGGATAAATTGGCAAGACTGTACATCAACGAGATAGTGGCAAGACATGGCGTGCCGATATCAATAATATCGGATCGTGATAGCCGTTTCACATCAAACTTTTGGCAAGCATTGCAAAGGTCAGTGGGAACACGATTGGACATGAGTACAACCTACCATCCACAGACTGATGGTCAGAGTGAACGTACTATACAAACCTTAGAAGACATGCTTAGGGCGTGTTCCATTGATTTCGGCGGTAATTGGGATACTCATCTTCCATTGGTCGAGTTCTCTTATAACAACAGTTACCATTCTAGCATAGATATGGCACCATTCAAATCACTTTACGGACGAAAGTGTCGTTCACCCATTGCATGAAGGCCGTGAAAGTCAAATGATTGGACCTCGAGATAGTACTAGAAACCACGAAAAGATAATCCAAATCAAGGATAGACTCAAGGTCGCACGTGACCGTCGGAAAGGCTATGCCGGACAACCACAAACCCCTAGAGTTTTGCGTTGGTGATCATGTGTTACTTAAAGTTTCACCTTGGAAAGGTGTAATGCGTTTTGGTAAGAAAGGTACATTAGCACCCATATATGTGGGACCATTTGAGATCACTGAGAGAATCGGTCCGGTAGCTTACCGACTAAGACTACCTCAAGAGCTAAGTAGCGTTCATGACACGTTCCACGTGTCGAATCTCAAGATGTCTTCTTGTCGGACACACATACCTTTGGAAGAAATTCAGATAGATCCTAAGTTGCACTTTGTAGGAAAACCAGTAGAAATCATGGAACGTGAGATCAAAAAGTTGAAACGTAGAAAGATTCCTATCGTCAAGGTTCGATGGAATTCTAAGCGAGGACCTGAGTTTACCTAGGAACGAGAGGATCAGATGAGACTTAAGTACAGAACCTTTTTGAAGAAAGACCTCCCATGAATAGTACTAGATTCGTGGAAGAAATTCTCTTAACGGGGGTAGAATATAACAACCCACAATTTTACAGGTCCTTACTCAACCTCAAACTCGAAACTAATTACTTTTGATATTTAAAATTTCACTTTTATGTATACCCGTTAAGTCAAACCGCGTAACCCGAAAAACAAGTTTAAACAGAAACCGACATCAAACAAAATTTAATCTACATAATATATGTACTATAGGACTTTTACAATCATGTTTTATGTGTTGAGGCATTTTACCTTTTACGTTTTTGTCATTTGCATGCATGAAATAGCTTCAGTATCTTTTCTATACCATCACATATACATATATATAACACAATAATTCAAAAAAAAAAAAAAAAAAAAAAATTATTAATCCTCACCTCTCTTTTTTGTCCTATACGTCCCCCCATTTAAGTAAGTTCCTTTTTGTATTTTTTCATCTTGAAAATCACTTATACCATTTTCATGCAATATTTTCTACCAAAGACATCATGTGACCCATTTAGTGGCTTAAAAGCATCTTGAATTCTTGGGTACTGAATTACACGACACAACCACATGCCTTCCTTTGGTTTTTGTAATAAGAAAAGTGACTTAACTTATTCTACTTGTTTTTACCTCAAAATAAACACACAAACATGTCTCCCTTTAAAGTCTTTGGTCAAAACTTTCCATTTTCTTTTTGTTTTATGCTGTTCCCCACGCCTAACATCACGTGGGTGTGGGTGCATAGGATTTGCTAGTTTTCCTCTTATGTCTCTACACAAACATGTGATGCATGTTTTACCATTCAACCTATCCATTTTGATCCCATATATGCCAAATAAACTAACCACTATCAAACACACAATACCACTCACACTCTCACCCACATTCACGACAGCAATAGGAGGGAACAAGGGCAAAGAGATTTTGGGTTTTCACTTCAATTTGGTGTAACATAAATTGGTATTTTTAGTTAGGGCTTAGTAGGGTGTCCTTTGGATTCTTGGTAATCTTTGTGTTCTTCATTCATCCTCATCAACTAAGTAAGCTATCTAAATCTACTTTCATATCTTTCATACTCATTACACATCATACATGTTCCAATTTCATTCTTTTATACACTTGCTATGTTGAGAACTTGCTTTAAAATCTTGAAAACAAAGCTATACCTTGCTGTCCAAATTATGCGACTCACACATGAACCTAAATAAAATAGCTACACAATTTTTCTTGAAAAAAAAACGGAATAAACATACTTATATATATGTGTAAGGATGTACCATGATTAGTTTCGGAATTTTATAAAATGTTTTGCTAGGTAAAATAATCTCAACAAGTGAAGTTACCTGCAAATGACACTTTTCTGAGTTCTGAAAATTAATCGAGAAAACAGCCCACTTCGAGACATTTTGGCTAAAAATGATAAACTAGAAAGTGTTAGGGAACATCTTAAATTAGATTTAGGGAGTTGAATGGAGCCGTCACGATAAATAACGAAGGAAATATGGCTAAAACCCGACACAACAAATTTCTGTTTTTCTGGCAGCAGTGACCTCCGTAACTAAATCGATTAAACTGTACTTATTGGCACATGGGAAAAATAAATGGAGACCAGATTTGGAAACTAGGTTCAATGTAGATAATTTTAGGCTTTTGAAACGCATAATTTCATCGAGAAACGAGTGAGCTACGAGTCTTTTAACTCGACAAAAGCTGTTTGGAAAACCCTATAAAAGGGCTGAATATTTTCAGTTGAAATATTTGTTTAAAAACGAGTTATCATGGATTAAGGTCTGTAAAAATCAAAAATAGACATATAGACTTGAGTTTTGTAATTTGAAACACTAGAAACGGACCCTTTTTGAAAAAGATACGAACCCGTAAAGTTGGACAATTTCTGTCCCTTTTTTCTGTACCGCAGCCCCGTAATCGACCCAAAAGGCCTCAAAAACCATGTCCACAGTAGCGTTTGCCAGCATATATTGAAACTAGACATCATTAGCTAAATTTAGGAAGTCGAATGAACAAAAACGGGCTTATAACGAAGAAACTACGGACTTTTGAATTTATAAAATCACGTATATAAACTTTCAGCACACTATTTTTGGGCTGTTCCAACGACCTATGTTTGGGTCTGTTTTTGACATATTTAGAGTTGGATTCGTGAGGAGCGCCAGTGAACCTTTTTACAGCTCTCGTGGTGTACTCAACATAGGAACTCGAATCAAGCCAAACCGATAAGTAACGAATTAATAATGACCATCAAAAGTTGGACGAAAATCACTTTTATATACTTATTACAAAATAACCATTTAACGTCAAAAATTGCATTTATCATATTTTGAGTCATAAAACCTCATTGCAAGTGTATACAAACCATTTTGCATTTAAAACTCATATGCATATAGTACATATCATATTTTCTCAAACGACTTAAATTATTAGGTCGCGGTTAAGACTTTCGGGTTACATTTCAAGTATTCGCATTTGTTTCCATCATCATTGCTTGCTAAGGTGAGTTCTCGTAGCCCCTTTTTCATAATGTTTTCCTTGGGGGAAAATGGTACTCAAATGATGTTTTAACTGTTTTTATGTTGTGCTAAACTGTTTACATGTTTTTGGACAATATGTGCATTTGATTGATATGTGTGACTACTTTGTGATGATAAATTGTGTTTCATATATGCGAAGGCTGTTTAACTCGGTTGGAGCGAAACAAGTTGATAGTACTATCTGGGTAGCTCCCACAATTGGTAACATGTGTGTAACATTATTGGTAGGTTCGGTTGTCGCTAGCATGTGTTTCATATTAGCATATCTTGCTCACTATTGTCCTACACTACTAAGCATAGCTTTGTGGTTTAACTCTTAAACCTACGAGCTCACCAACTTTGTGTTGACGTTTTGAGTATCAATTTTGTGTTAAGAATGAAGTTGCATTAGAAGGTTGAGTATTGGCGACCTACTGGACATAAGACAAGACTCTACCGGTTGTGTTCCCGAGAGTTGTGCATTTGGAAATGCCCCCTTTAAGACTTAATTATTGTGAACTTATGTAGTAAGACTTGTATCTACCGTATTATGGATCATTGTAACTTGACTTGCGTTGTGATGAATGCATTTAGTATTTCTCTATTTTGACACCTTGTGTTCTTGGTTATGAAGTCATACCCCGTAAATGTCATTCCGCTGCGCCATTTTTGGGGTGTGACAGTAAACAAACTTGGTTACATGTACTTGTGTGGTCATTTGCACTAGAGTCCGTTTGGTTTTCTATCGAGACTAGGGAACAAAGAAAATAAGGTATACGAGTCAAGTTTGCGAAGCCTACAAGTAACCCATGTCGATGCTCATTCTTTTCAGTCGACATTTATGTTGTTTAAAAGTATGTCAAACTTTGATTTTTACCTTGTTTAAACATGAGAAACATACTAGTGTCTTATTGTCTTGTGTCTCAAGTTTACAACAAGGAACCGAGTTGAGTAGTACTCGACCAAACACATGGTTTCGTCACATCGTTGCTCTAACCTTTCCGTTAATGCATCAAACTTGAGTAATATTCTAGGCACTTTAGAAACATCGGGTAGTCGAGTACACCTTGGAGCACGTCAATGTGACACCCTCGGTTCGAGTCTAGCTTCGAAATGTTAGTACCTTATTCACTTAAATAAACACTTGCTATACCAATTCTTTTTTTTCCTCTCGTGTAATCTACCCACAAAAATTTGGCACACAAAAGTGCACTACCAAGTACTAACTAATGTGTAGACATCAAGTCTGGGCCCACGTTAACTAATGAATTAAGTTGCATAGGAATCTGTTTATTTTGTGGGCCTCGGCCATGGGTCCTTAGTCGTGATCAACACCGGTCGCAGCCATGGTGGCTCGGGGTGCTCGTCAAACGGTTTAAACTACCTCACGAAATAAAACATGTAACATATAACCGGAAGGCAAAGTATAAGCTTAAACCGTCCCCGTCTATTCTTTCTTTTCATCTCGTAACATATAGTCTTAACGTCAATTATGTGTACAAGTCATAACTTAGCAAAATGTATGAAAGTTAGTATAAACAACAAATATTCTAAAAACATGATTCCCGTAATGATGTACGTCAAAATTTAACGGCATTGTACAAATGCATGGATGTCAAGTAAACTTCTTAATGGAACTATATATATATATAGAACAAGTTACGATAAATAAATAGAGACCACTATGTCATTTTGTGATATATTAAATTCAAAAGTCTTCAAATGTGACTTGAGTGTTTTCTAAATACAATTAGAAAATAAATAAATTATATATATATTTTGGCAACACCATTTTGTGTCAACTTAAATAAGTATATACACATTTATATACTTACTAGTGGAATGTTATAATTATTTTTTTTCATATCAAACTTTGGATATTAAAACCATATTAATGTCAACATGAAGAGTATATATATACTTCGTATACTTACTAGTAAGATCATTTTTATAACTTTTTACAAACTACAAGTTTAGTTTTAATACAATTAAACTATTTTGAGTAAGCAATACTTAAAAACGATGAGCTAAAACATTGCCCTCCTTATCTAGGTCGCGTGTCGGTGCCGCTCCACAACCAACACTAATCTCACATTTGGATTGCACATTTGCTAAGGTGAGTTTTCATAGCCCCACTTTTACTTGATAAACTGTTTTATACATTTGGGGGTGAGAAATATGCAAAACATTTTATGGACCAAAACTATCACATGATTACTATTACGTGGTTTAGCCTAAGCCCTTATGTCCTTAAAGAATGCCCTTTTTTTTCATGAACCGTCAATTCCCCATTGGGAAACGCGAATGTTATAAATAGATCTATTGAGGGTGACTCCTCCGTTCGGTTGGCCATGCTTAGGCCAAAGTGAAACGTATACCATGTCGGAACCAAGTGTTGAGGGACAAAACACTTGCCATGGGCCCTATATTGTATGACATCTTTTAGCATACAGAACTGTCGTAGTATCGGTTGCATGAACTTAGAGCTAACGTAATAGACTTTCATCCATATAACATTATATTCGTTGTAATGATTATATGACTTTGCTTATGGTCCAAACTTACTATTTTAACTTAAACTTATGAACTCACCGCCAAATTTTAGCCGACCTTTTAGCATATTTTCTCGTGTGTTTAAGTTATGTTCATGAAGGCAAGGCAAGGAGCGCGACAATGGTCGTAGTAGTATTAAAGAAGTGTTTTTACACAAAAATGATGTTTTTACTTTGGGACCACTAAAACTAATGGGATGTGCCCATTTATCTAAACAATGTTGTAAGATATTATTTTAAAATATTTTATGGAATTAAACGAGTGTGTATTCCGCTCTTTATTACTTGTGTTATGATTCACCTATCCCGTAACGCCCCAAATAACACGATATGCTTCCGCTTAAACAAAATTTGGGGGTGTTACTAGATTGGCATCGAGCCAAGGTTATAGAGAACTAGGTACATATAAACCCTAAACTATAACTACTTTTCACTAAAAACATCATACTACGACCACCGACTGCCGCTTGCCTTACTTGCCATTTTACTTAGAGTTTATTTAAATAGGACTACATGTTTTATTTCCTATTTACTTATGCACTATTTCATATTCATTATGAGCATATTTTCCACATACTTACACATATGCACCGCCTTGTCACAGACTATGCCTTCACCAGCCTTCACTCACGATGTTCAGGAGGATATCCTACTAGCTCACTCACCTACCACCCGTCAGCTTGCACACTTAGCCATCGATCCGTATATTCAAGCCACATTAGCATCTCACCGCGGTTATTACACCTACTCCATCTATACCTACCCTTACCACCACTCCATCAGCTTTGTTGACGCGCAAGCAGCAAAACCCGCATGATTGTGAGAGTGCTCGGATATCGAGAGCGGTATTCATTTGTGCTCGCACTAGCTTCGAGATGACCCGAGCCGCTTACATGGGTCCTTCTTCTACTTCAGATTCACTTACACCATCATCTACTGAGTCACCACCTCATCGAGACTCGAGATCTACCGATTCCTACTGTGATGAAGACCCGAAGAAGATCCCGGAAGAGGATCCCGAGGAGGAACTACAGAGCCTATGCCTCACGAGAGTGCCCCTCGACAGGTTAGCACAGGCAGCAGATATGGATATACTAGGTCCGAGATTGTCCATAGTATTCGAGCTAGGACAAAGCTCCGTGATGGCTCTCGAGAGATCGATGACATGGACATTGATGCACCATTTGGATTGGGACAGAGCGCTTTCCTCCATAGCCGGAGGAAAGTAATGAGATTGGAGAGATATTGATTGTGTGATCGGCTTCGCACCACACATCGCCACCGAGCTATAGTCCACCATCACCTTCATTCATACCATCTCGGCAGTATATGGAGGCGCTTTGAGCGCCACTAGACGCAACTTGAGACCATTGAGGAAGCCGCACCGGCTTGAGGAACAGTCCGAGCCGACTTATCAGATCTCCGGATGGTGATCTCGACCCTCACCGAGAGGATATTTATTCACCGACTCTCATGAGACTCGCTAGGAGTCCATACCGACGTCTAGAGAGTCGATCCAACACGCCGCAAGCTTGCGAAGCGGCCAGTGTTGAGGTTTGGACCGAAGTTATCGATGTATTGTTCGAGAGCATGGAGCTCGAGACACGAGCCGATTCGACCGGGTTTTAGGGTTGAGACTCGTGTCGGGATGTTAGAGAGTTGGATAGCAGACACGAGCTTTGGGCGCAGGTCAAGCCCGCATGCACCCGACGATTAGAGGAGCTAGAGCCGCTTCACTAGTGGATGGCTAGAGATCGCCGCAGAAGTGGGAGAGGACTACGGTTTAGAGTCTATGTTAGCATCTCGATGAGACGATCGCGAAGTTTGGAGGATACGTGCGAGAGTTGATTGCTACCATTGAGCGACTCTTAATTCGCACGAGCATGGACATCCTTAGATATGATTTCATGATGTATCACACTAAACCGGATTTATAAATTAGTGTTAGTTATCACTCTTGTACTTCATTTGTATTTCCATTGTAATTCCATTGTATTTCTGGTTGTACTCCATCTAGTATCTCATCATGTACTTTAGAAACCTTGTAACCAAAATTCTATCTATGTCAAACTTATTTTCCTATCCTATTGTCTTTTCTTTTATAGATTGCTCATATGATCTATCTGCGACAATCACACCTTGTTATTTGGCACTTACTTTGTTTAAAAGGTTACGTATCTCATTACCTTTCTTACCGCAGTAAATGCCGCCAAAACGAAGATCGAAATTAACAACCCCCGTGGAGCTTCCAATGCTCCTATTCCAATAGGGTTACTCGAACCAAGCCGCAAACGCTACTATTCCAAACGAGTCACACACGCATCGATCGCTGAAGCCACTACTCCCGCTAGGGCTACTCCAATCCAACCTATCATGAATCAAGCCATGATTGACCAATTAGTCAATGAGCGAGTGAACGCCGCTTTAGCCGCAGAAATCACTCATCTACTAATGCTGGAACTTCGACCACCCACTCAAAGCCGCGACTTGTACTTATCAAGACTTTCGTAAAACCATGACCGGAGGTTTTAGTGGAACCGAAGGAGCCGCCTTGCCCGACTGGATGGATCGAAAAGCTCGAGACCGTGTTCAATATGCAATTGTGAAGAAGAGTCTAAGGTTAAGTATGCATCATTCACTTTCACAGATGTCGCCTTGACCGGTGGAACAATTTCCGAAATCGCTAGTTTCGATGTTTCCTATGCCATGCCATGGGAGAACTTCAAGGAAATGGTACTTCGAAAGTACCGTCCTCGTAATGAGATTAAGAAGCTCGAGCATGAGTTTTGGAACCTCAAAGTTCAAGGCACCAATATGGCCGCTATAATCACGATTTCAAGAACTAGCCTTATTGTGTCTCAAATGGTTCCCGAGACCCGATTGTTGGAGAGATACATCTGAGGACCGCCCAACCTATCAAGGCAACGTAACCACTTCTAAGGTCAGCTGATCTTCATGAATCTATCGAAGTAGCCAACAAACTCATGGACCAAGTGATTGAGGATTCCATGGACAAAGTGGTTGACAATAAGAGGAAATGGGACGACCATTCTCAAAGCTACAACAACAATGTATACCGTGGCAACAACAAGGGAAACAACAAAGAACAATCGAAGCAAGAGGCAAAATGTTGCTAGAGCTTATGCGCGGGTGTCGGGGAAAGGAAACCGCATCGTGGATCGCACCATTGTGTAATCGATGCACACCGCATCACAAGGGGCATGCCGCAGTCAGAATCGTGCGTCAGAAAATTGGACACTTAACCAGAACCGCAGTCCAAATCATTGGCGATGGTTCAAACAGCTCCAACTCAAGACCCAAAAGCTAATATAACTTGCTTTGGTTGTGGTGAGAAAGGGCATTATAAGAATGAATGCCGAAAGACCAAAAACCAAGGCCATGGAGGAAATCAAGGAAACCGAGGAATCCGTGAAGCCATGGGAATGGCGGATTCAAGGAAATGTTGGACGACGAAAGTAATCGTGGAAATGGCGAAGGAGCTCGTGGGAGAGTCTATGCCGTAACCAAAGTGGAAGCTCGTGAAGACCAATGTTTGTGACGGCACGCTCCTTATAAATAACCGTTATGATCCATATTGTTTGATACGGGAGCCGATAGGAGTTTTTTTCTAATACATTTAGTCCACTACTCGATATTGCCCCAACTGCATTAGGGAATGCATACAACGTGGAACTAGCTGGGTCAACATAGAAAGTGGTAGACACCATCATAAGAGGTTGCACCCTTAACCTATTAAACCACCCATTCAATATCGACTTAATACCCGTAGCATTGGGTAGTTTCGATGTCATCGCGGAATGGATTGGTTAGCAAAATATCATGCTGCCATCATTTGTGACGAGAAACTAGTCCAATTACCCTATGGAAATGAAATCCTAACAATAGAAGGGACAGATGCGACGTAAGAAGCGCTTTCAAGATCGCATGTCATTTCCTGCTCCAAGGTGTTAAGGTGTATCGAGGAAGGATGTCATATCTTCCTAGCACAAATCACCGGAAAGGACAAAAAGAAAGGGGAGAAAACGCCCGGAGGACGCGCCAATAGTAAGAGAATTTCAAGTCTTTCCTAAGATTTACCAGACTCCCGACCGGACAAGTCTAATTTCAGATTTAGTGCCGGTGCCGCCGCTGGCAAGAGCACCTTATCGATTAGCTCCAACGGAACTCCGTGAGTTGTCAAACCGTTGTCGGAACTTGCGTAAAAGGGTTCATTAGACCAAGCTCATCACCATGGGGAGCACCGGCCTTATTCGCCAAAAGAAGGACGAACTTTCGCACGCGTGACGACTACCGTGAGTTGAATAAACTAACCATTAAAAACCGCTACCCACTACCGAGAATCGATGACTTATTCGATCAACTTCAAGGTTCAAGCGCTTATTCAAAAATCGACTTAAGGTCCGGATACCATCGCCTAAGAGTTCGAAGAAGACATTCCCAAAACCGCCTTCGAACTCGTTATGGACATTACGAAGTTCCAAGTCATGCCTTTTGGGTTAACCAACGCATCCGTGTTCATGGACCTCATGAACCAAGTGTGTAAACCCTACTTGGATAAATTTGTGATCGTATTCATTGACGATATCCTAATTTATTCCAAGAGTGTGAAAGAACACGAAGAACATCTTAGATTGATCTTGGAATTGTTGAAGAAGGAAGAACTGTATGCAAAGTTCTCGAAGTGTGAATTTTGGATATCTACTGTACAATTTCTAGGTCATGTAATCGACAAATGGTATTCATGTAGATCCCGCTAAGATCGAGTCAATAAAGGATTGGGGCGACACCCACAACTCCTAACGAAATTCGCCAATTCTTAGGACTCACTGGATACTACGTAAGATTCATTGAAGGTTTCTCAAAGGTTGCCAAATCTTTAACCAAGTTAACCCTAAGAACACCAAGTTTGAGGAGAAAAAGAAGAAGAAGCTTTTCAACTCCTTAAAGAAAAGTTGTGTAGTGCACCTATCTTGGCCTTACCAGAAGGTTGTGAAGATTTTGTTGTTTATTGCGACGCTTCACATAAGGGGTTAGGAGCGGTGTTAATGCAAAGAGAGAAAGTGATAGCATACCGCCGCTTGAAAACTCATGAGAAAAACTACACAACGCACGACTTGGAGTTAGGATCACGTGTTCACACTCGTAATTTGGAGACACTACTTGTATGGCGCGAAGTGTGTCGTATACACCGATCACAAAAGTCTACAACACATTTTGGATCGGAAAGAACTGAACATGAGACAGCGCCGATGGTTGGAATTACTCTGATTACGATCATGCGAGATTCGCTACCATCCGGTAAAGTTTAATGTAGTTGCCGATGCTCGAGTAGAAAAGAACCACCAAAACCTCTTAGAGTCAGATCCTTGGGTATGACAATCAGTTCACCTCTTCCATCCAAGATTTTGGAGGCACAATCGTAAGCACTCAAAGAGGAAAATCGTCCGAATGAGAACCTTTACTAATGCCGAGAAAGTGAAAATGGATTCGTAAAAAGGTCGGATGGAATTTTGTGTTTCAAAGAGCAAAGTTGGATACCACTCTACGGAGGAATTCGCGACGCTATTATGCCGAATCCCACAAGTCTAAATACTCCATCCACCCGTGATCCGACAAGATGTACCTTGATCCAAGAAATTGTACCTGGTGGACAAACATGAAAGACATTGCAACATATGTCACCCGGTGTTTAACCTCGTTTCAAAGGTTAAAGCCGAACATCGAAACCCTCGTGTCTACTAGTACAACCCGAAATCCCCGAGTGGAAATGGGAACGGATAACAATGGACTTTATCACTAAGTTACCTAAAACCTCTAAAGGCTACGACACTATTTGGGTAATAGTTGATCGCCTCACCAAGTCAAAGACATTTTCTACCGATGAAAGAAAGTGATGGAATGGAAAACTTGCACAACTATATCCGGAAGGAAATCATCGCACGCCATGGTGTACCAATTTCCATCATCTCGCATGAGATAGCCGCTTTCACCTCAAATTTCGAAATCACTTCAAGATGCTTTAGGGTCTAACCTCGACATGAGCACGACTTATCATCCTCGGCGATGGACAAAGCGAGAGAACCATCCAAACACCGGAGGATATGCTAAGAGCATGTGTAATAGATTTTGGAAATGGCTGGGATAAGCACTTGCCATTAGCCAAGTTTTCTTACAACAAATGCTATCACACAAGTATCAAAGCCGCACCATATGAAGCACTCTATGGCCGGAAATGTAGATCACCTGTGTTGGGCGAAGTTGGAGAAAGTCAACTTATCTTGGTCCCGAGTTAATCCAAGAAACTACCGAGAAGATTGTACAAATCAAAACCGACCGCAGCGCCGTGACCGTCAAAAGAGCTACACGCGGATAAAGGAGGAAACCACTTGAGTTTCAAGTGGGGGATAAAGTTATGCTCAAGGTTGCGCCATGGAAGGGCGTAATCCGTTCGAAAACGTGAAAAGTTAAATCCTCGCTACATTGGACCATTCAAAATTCTCGCGAGAATCGGACCGGTAGCATACCGACTCGAATTACCACAAGAACTCACCAGGTACAACGTGTTTCACTTATGCAACTTGAAGAAATGCCTTTCCGAATTTAAACTCTTGCCATTCCTTTGGAAGAAATCCAAGTTGACAAAAGATTAAATTTTGTCGAGGAACCCATTGAAATTATGGATAGAGAAATCAAACGGCTTAAGCAAAGCCGAATCCCGATCGTCAAAGTCCGTTGGAACTCTAAAAGAGGTCCAGAATACACATGGGAGCGTGAAGATCAATTCAAGCGCAAATACCCACACCTTTTCTATACTTCACCAAGTAATCCTAACTGAAAACCGAGGACGGTTTTCTCTTCCAAGGCGGGGAGGATGTGACACACGGTAAATTTTCACTAAAATTTAACTGATGATTAATAATTTATTATTACTAAGCCAAATTCATTAAGCATGCATAAGCTTTGTCTGATCATTTGAATAGATAACTCGCATACAATAAAGATTTCACCACTCGTGCATTCATATCATTTTATGAATATTTCATTTTGTCTTATGATTTAAATTGTAAGACGAGATGTTATTCGTTTTCCGAAAGTGACCCATCGCACCGCAGCGCATTTCGAGATAAGGATTTGATAAAACAAATGACAAACACCCGTAAAGATCAATATTACAAAAATAATAATATCTCCGATACGTAACTATAAGATATTACATCTAAGAGTTATCAAACAATGGTACTTTGGTCACAATATGACTTCGCGAGACACAAAATATTTAACACACTGTCATTTAAACAATAACTATTATGAGACTCAAGTACAATTAATACCTAAATGTAATAACTATACATACACTTTCACAACTTGTAATATAAGTATAATACTTATATACAACCACAATTAAAAGTAAACTTTTTTTTTTAAATATTGAGATAAGGTCTCCCTTGTCTTTCTTATCTCACTCACGACAAAAGACCAAAGCAAAAGCAGAACATCAAGATATCATATCTTCTTCCTCCTCTAGCCCTGCACATCTCTCCTAGGTCGAATCTCTCTAAAAGAAGATAACCCAACATATTCATCCAACATATCCATCTCTCTCATACCCAAAACCATGAAAGGTTTACTTCTCAAATCTCTCCTAGATGCACCTGCTACCTCTCGTACGAATCCAAGAAGGAATCAAGGCAAAGATCACTCAAGAGAATCATATCCTCACTTGTGTCTACCTTGAGCTAAAGTCCAAAACGTTCTAAGGTTGGAAGTTAGCCAAATTGGCTTCAATCCAAACACCAAGAAGAGAGAGAGGTCAAGCTCCTTCCCAAAATACTTCTATATCTCTTGTAGAGATGCAAAAACCCCAAACTCAGTTTCAATTTCAATTTTACCTAAAAACTAGGGTTTGTGAAAGTTAGGGTTTTCTAAAATTGATTTGGGGGTTTTGCAATTGGAGGTATTTTGGTGCTAATCCAAGTCTTATTTGGTCCGAATCCAAGAAACAACCTTTCGTTCGTCATCCACCATTTTTGGATTTGAGGTTATTTACCTTTCTTGTTGTAATATTTGTATTGTTTTATGATATTAAGCTTGGAAAAATTTATCAATGAAATTGTTATACGAATTAGGTCATATCGATTTTCTTATTGTTCTTGGTTACCATGTCAAGTTTTGAAGTTGATCATTCATTTAGTTTATGGGTTTACAAATCTTGTCATATCGTTAACCACATAAACTTCTAGTCAAAAGGAATGTTTTGGTTTATCTATCTTGTCTTGGCATAAAAAATATAGAGGACGAGACCTACGGTGGGTTAACCACAGTGGTTAGTCGAGGCGAAAGTCGATTTGTAAAAATGGAGCTAGTCATGATTTATCACATCTTTGGTTTGAAGTTAACTTAGTTGTATAAGGGAAATGTACATCAAAGTTATGAGGTCAAATAATGGTTTGGGTCTTGTCGAATTGCATAAACAAGAATTTGAGAGATTTAGTTTTTACAAATGATACTCCTTGTGTTTAGTAAACAAACTTGGTTACATGTACTTGTGTGGTCATTTGCACTAGAGTCCGTTTGGTTTTCTATCGAGACTAGGGAACAAAGAAAATAAGGTATACGAGTCAAGTTTGCGAAGCCTACAAGTAACCCATGTCGATGCTCATTCTTTTCAGTCGACATTTATGTTGTTTAAAAGTATGTCAAACTTTGATTTTTACCTTGTTTAAACATGAGAAACATACTAGTGTCTTATTGTCTTGTGTCTCAAGTTTACAACAAGGAACCGAGTTGAGTAGTACTCGACCAAACACATGGTTTCACACATCGCTGCTCTAACCTTCCGTTAATGCATCAAACTTGAGTAATATTCTAGGCACTTTAGAAACATCGGGTAGTCGAGTATACCTTGGAGCACGCCAATGTGACACCCTCGGTTCGAGTCTAGCTTCGAAATGTTAGTACCTTATTCACTTAAATAAACACTTGCTATACCAATTCTTTTTTTTCCTCTCGTGTAATCTACCCACAAAGAATTTGGCACAAAAGGCACTACCAAGTACTAACTAATGTGTAGACATCAAGTCTGGGCCACCCAACTAATGAATTAAGTTGCATAGGAATCTGCTTATTTTGTGGGCCTCGCCCATATTGGGTCCTTAGTCGTGATCAACACCGTGCCGCCCATGGTGGCTCGGGGTGCTCAAACGGTTTAAACTACCTCACCTAAATAAAACATGTAACATATAACCGAAGGCAAAGTATAAGCTTAAACCGCCCCCGTCTATTCTTTCTTTTCATTTCAGAACATATAGTCTTAACGTCAATTATGTGTACAAGTCATAACTTAGCAAAATGTATGAAAGTTAGTATAAACAACAAATATTCTAAAAACATGATTCCCGTAATGATGTACGTCAAAATTTAACGGCATTGTACAAATGCATGGATGTCAAGTAAACTTCTTAATGGAACTATATATGTATAGAACAAGTTACTTATAAATAAATAGAGACCACTATGTCATTTTGTGATATATTAAATTCAAAAGTCTTCAAATGTGACTTGAGTGTTTTCTAAATACAATTAGAAAATAAATAAATTATATATATATTTTGGCAACACCATTTTGTGTCAACTTAAATAAGTATATACACATTTATATACTTACTAGTGGAATGTTATAATTATTTTTTTCATATCAAACTTTGGATATTAAAACCATATTAATGTCAACATGAAGAGTATATATATACTTCGTATACTTACTAGTAAGATCATTTTTATAACTTTTTACAAACTACAAGTTTAGTTTTAATACAATTAAACTATTTTGAGTAAGCAATACTTAAAAACGATGAGCTAAAACATTGCCCTCCTTATCTAGGTCGCGTGTCGGTTCCACAACCAACACTAATCTCACATTTGGATTGCACATTTGCTAAGGTGAGTTTTCATAGCCCCACTTTTACTTGATAAACTGTTTTATACATTTTGGGGTGAGAAATATGCAAAACATTTTATGGACCAAAACTATCACATGATTACTATTACGTGGTTTAGCCTAAGCCCTTATGTCCCTAAAGAATGCCCTTTTTCATGAACCGCCAATTCCCCATTGGGAAACGCGAATGTTATAAATAGATCTATTGAGGGTGACTCCTCCGCTCGGTTGGCCATGCTTAGGCCAAAGCGAAACGTATACCATGTCGGAACCAAGTGTTGAGGGACAAAACACTTGCCATGGGCCCTATATTGTATGACATCTTTTAGCATACGTAATCGTAGTATCGGTTGCATGAACTTAGAGCTAACGTAATAAACTTTCATCCATATAACATTATATTCGTTGTAATGATTATATGACTTTGCTTATGGTCCAAACTTACTATTTTAACTGAAACCTATGAACTCACCCTTTTAGTCGACCTTTTAGCATATTTTCTCAGGTGTTTAAGTTATGTTCATGAAGGCAAGGCAAGGAGCGGACAAATGGTCGTAGTAGTATTAAAGAAGTGTTTTTACACAAAAATGATGTTTTTACTTTGGGACCACTAAAACTAATGGGATGTGCCCATTTATCTAAACAATGTTGTAAGATATTATTTTAAAATATTTTATGGAATTAAACAGAGTGTGTATTCCATTCTTTATTACTTGTGTTATGATTCACCGATCCCGTAACGCTCCCAAATAACACGTATGCTTCCGCTAAACAAAATTTGGGGGTGTTACAATTTCCGAGACCACCTATTTCAATAAAGATGGCAAAACAGTCTCCATGCCACATGCCACACACTCCTTTCATGGCCAAAATCCATGGATGCTAAGCTTTCGGTGAATTATAAACTGAATGTTATTTGTTGATCCTAATGTCTTCCCGCCACTTCTTTGGGTAAATTAAAGTGTTTGGGTTTGAGTAGCTAGAGAGAATGAATGCATTGATGAAATAAAAATGTGTTTGTATTTATAGAGGTGTATTAAAGGAGGGTGATGAGAGCCAATGGGAGTGAAGTGTGCGGATCAGAAAGGATGACCGTTGGATGTAAATAGATCTTGTGGTTGATTGAGATTTGTGTTTGTTATTCTGTGTATCTTTCTTTGGTGAAGGTGAAAATTAGGAAAAAAGAGTAGTTGGGTGGTTTTATTTCTTGCAGGCTTGGTGTTGATTGCAAGTAAATATGTATTTATGTTTGGTGGTCTGATGACTTACGTGATAAATGTGGGTTTCAAAATTTTCATTCACCACCTTGTTGAAATAAAGAAAAACGTTATATAATTTAGATTGTTTATTGCTCTCGTTATTATTAATGTATCGTTTGAAACATTTTTTATATTCGTATAGTGTACATGACTATACCAAAAACTACGTCTTAAGAGATTCATTAATTTAAACTTGGTCTTATAATTGTTAGAGGGTTAACTAAATGCTATACGATTACCCGCGTATAGCGGCGACGATCTATAGCAACGTCTTTTTGTGTGTTTTTTATATACACAAGGGTGTAGAATAAGTGAGAGCGAAGAAAATTAATGCTTTAAATTGTAATTAAGTATTTAAATATTAGCAGACTTCATTGCCTTTTATAAGTAAGGGTATTATAGTCTAATAATATTACATACTTTTTAAGTTTTAAGTTTTGAGCGAATATGTTTTTCTTTATATTTAGTATAGATAAAAGTATTTAAATATAAATGACACAACAACGGCAAAATTAAAACAATGTTATCGGGAAGCATTTTCGTACAATCGTACAGGTAATATTTACATACCATAACTATATAAATGTGATTGTGTAGTCATTCCGAACCCGAAATAATAATTGTTGGGCAATTAGTGCATAAGTAGTGAAAATTAAGCATTCATTTGAATGGTGGCGGGCTACGTTTACAAGCAGAAGTTGAGAGTAAGAGCACCCGGTGTCGCTTCATCGTCCCTCGCCGTCGTCCTAGCTGGAGCCTCGCCGTGGCTCGTCGCCACACCGGCCCCCTTGTCGTGGATCGCCGTCGTGTGGTTTGTCGTCACCACGATGAGCTTGAAATTCTGACAAAGCAAGAGGTTTGTGTGTGTGTGTGTAATGGTGGTCCCAAATGAAGAGGTTGGGGTTTGTTATGAGTGAGGAGGGGGTTTGTTGTGGTTAGTTGTGAAAAAATGGGATGCTGATGTGGCGCTGAGGTGGCACGACGACGAGCCTTAAGCTCGTTTTGACACCTGGTGCTCTAATAAACAAGTGTATTGTTTGTCTGTTTTCGTATTTGGTTTTTATAATGTGGGTGGTTTTGGACAAGTCCAATTAGATTTGATCTCACAGTTAGCTATCATATACCATTTGAGTCGGTTTTGGACAAGTTTCGGCTTGCAAAAGGACCAGATAAACATTACTAGTTTTACTACAATCCCTCCAATTATTAAAGTACAAAAATACCGTAGTATATATCAACTTTCATTATATACATTGTTTAAAAACATAAAGATTGTCGTAATTTGCATTAATACAGTGTCATATTCATCTTTGAAATGTATTTTGATTTGTTAGAATATATGAAAAATACATTTGTTAACAGACAAACTAAAGTAAAAAAGATAGACTACAATTTTGATACATAGGAAGTACGCCATTTAGGCATATTTAGCAAATGAATCATTATTCATTACGCAAGTAGCACGGACGTACATACTTGGACATAGAGACATAGGGTATGCATATGGATATCTTTTAAGCAACATCCGTATTGTAAAATTGATATTTTTACACGGCTCTTTCAAAATTGGTTTTTGCCGTTTAAAGAAAATGTATACATTTTAAAAGGATCATAGATTTGCTGCTCAAGTAGCATACATTTTTAACTGCTAAAATGACTAATGAATCAAAGTGTGTTTTGTATAATGTTGGGCATGTTTGTTTCAATGATCATTTCGTGAAGGATGTTTGCACTTAAGAATGGGCGGATGAAGGGTCTCCTAGAGTGCTCATGACGAATTTTTTCCATGCAAAGACAAAATATATCTTATTTGGCTAACTACTTTTCACTTCACTTCCTAAATTCCTTATACTCCGGATTACCGGTCATTCCTATGTTGGTTGTTCCTCTTAAAAGCGAATCAATCATCATGCTTGTTTTATTGCATAGTAACAAGTTCTATTAGATACTAACCATCAAGGTTGCAAAAATAGTGAATCGGTAGTCGGGCGGTCGACCCCCCTGTAGCTTGTAATCGGTCAAGGCGGGATTAATCGGTGATTAATCGGATTGGCATTTTCGGCAAGTTTTGGGTATTTCGGGCAAGATTTTGGGTATTCTAGACAAGACTTTTCTTGAAAATCATCTTGTAACAGATAAAAACATCAAATATAATTGATTAAAACTTGTTCAAGACAAGTTTTGGGTATTTCCGACAAGATTTGCAAGTTTCCGGCAAGTTTGACCACCGTTAACAGTCGTTGACCGCCATTGACCGCTGTTGACCGATTTGTTTGACCCAGTTACACGAATCGGCAAGGTTGGTGGCCCAAAGAGCACCTAATCGGTGATTAATCGGACTTGTAGGCCTTGTTTTGCAACACTGCTAACCATTATCATTGCTAAAATGCTAAAGGCTAAATTATATCATGTGACTTTGCGGCTCATGATCAACGCCGGTGTTCAAGTCCTCCAAGAAGCACTATTCCTATCAAAAGTGCTTACAAAACATAAATAACTCAGAAGTTTCATTTTAAAAGCTTCAACAAGTTAATATTTATAGCTAGTTCATAACGATGTCTGATATTATTATATGATCAACATGCCTGATTCAACAATACAAACCCATAGCAGTAAACTAAAGCGCATAGAATGTTCTACTAATATGTACATTAACAAGCATGTTATTCAGATTCTAAACCATTCAGCCGGAAGCAACGGCTACTCAGCTGCCAGCGGCGGCGGCATCAGCTACATTCCTCACCTACATTAAATCAAATCAATAATGATGATGTTACTATTTAGGAACTAATCAAGTCCACAATCGTTAAATTAATTATACAAAAGATTTAACCTTCAATTTCGCCCCATAAAAGATAAAAACTTGTTTTTGGGCTTCAAAGCTGAAACCTCTAGTTTTGAAAATCGGTTTAGTAATCGCTGAAACTTGTTTATTAAGATAATATTACTACTTATAAAACCGTACCGAGATCATTATTTCATAACTCATATCAAATCCCACCTTTTTTTAAATATCACAAATGTGTTTGACTATGTAAAAGGTCAACTTTTAAGAACTCAACTCAATTAGCTAATTGCATGAATAAATCTAAGTTTTACTCAAAAGAATTTGTTCAAACTCTAGACTGAAGTCCAAAAATGAAATTTTATGCATAATTACGACCAAAAGGTCAGACCGAGATTATTTTACCGAAACAACAAAAAGAGTTTATGATTATATCATATATGATAAAATAACCTTGATGCCAACTTTTGAGATAAAATAAAAAAGCTTTAGTATTGATATATCGTACACATTTTTACACTTTCATATATATATATATATGTTTTTATTTACATTTACAATTGCAACTACAATTATAATACTTTAATTCCAGTACAAGTCCAAGGAAGTCCAACCTCAATTCATGCTTTTTATGATGTTGGTACATATATCTCATAAAAATTGAGACTTGTTTCATGAAAGATGTTCCGTTTGTATAGCAAAGAATTGAAGTTATAAGTATGTTTAAATAAGACTTACCGTACAACTACCCTCATGATTCACCATCTGATGAACTATGGAACCTTTATGCAAAGTTGATTGCTAGTTCTCCCACAATGCATGCAACTAAAAACACCGTTAGCTTAGCTTTCACCACCATTTTCCGTCCAACTAGATCTAGAACACTTAGTTGAGATGAGGGATCGTTGTGTGTGTTATATTTAAGTAGGTGAAAGATAAATAAAGTAAAAGGTGAGAGTTGAGATGATGGATCGTTGTGTGTGTTATGGTGATATATATAATGTAGTTAGAATGATTAGAAGAAAAGAGGATAATTTAACATTGTATAATATGTACATTAACGAGCATGTTATTCAGAAACTAAACCATTTACCCGGAAGCAACGACTGCTCAGCCGTCAGCGGCGGCGGCATTAGCTACATTCCTCACCAGGGCCGTCTCCGAGAATGCCTAAAAAAGACGAGGCCCGAGGCAAATGGAAAAAAATAGGCCCCCAAAATTCAAGCATACACCAATAAAAATTGTTATCAATATAGCGTATGGTGTCATTCATTTAATATCAATGTTTTAACGCCATCTTTGCCTTAAGTAATATTGCTAAGAAAATTTCGGACCTTAAGTTCTCTTGGCCCCCAAATCACTCAAAGTCAATAATCAATTTTTCCCCTATACAAGGCCCTGGAAGGGGCCTTGCCTGCCTACCCCAAGAGCCGGCCCTGTTCCTCACCTACGATAAATCAAAGCTAAAACCTCTAGTTTTGAAAATTGGTTTAGTAATTAACGTTGAAACTTGTTTATTAAGATAATATTACTACTTATGAAACGAGATTATTATGGAGTATTTCATAACTCATATCAAATCTCACTTTTTTTTAATATAAAAAATGTGTTTGACTATGTGAAAAGGTCCACGTCCAACGAAGTAAATAATTTGATTCAAAAGTTTTAACAAAGTTAAAAGGTTTTTTTTGTAAATAAGTAAATTTAAACTGTTAACATGCCATCACCAACCTCGAATCATGCAAGCATACTTTAGCGGTCGCCTCACACAGCAATTGAAAAATAAGCATATATTACAATATAAGACCAATTAAAATTCCAGTCACCAAGAAAAAGAAGCTTGTTAAGCAAAATAGTGGTTTTTTCCCAAAGTTGTGCAACATTTAATTTATGAACCGAAACTATAAGGTTAGTCCCAATCGTGTGAGTAACATCGGTCGGTTGTCGAAAAAGTGGTGCCACGACCGATGTTAACATCGGTCAATATGGTTGTGGCCATGGGTCATCACATCTTTCGAGTACCATTTTTTTGGGACATCGGTTCAGAAACCGACCGATTTAATATTGCTTGTTCCTTTTTCTTTTTTTTTTTGAGTTGGGGAAAACACAAATTGAAACTTGAACAATTAACTGAAAACATGAAATACATAATACGCTTAAACATAAAAAACTACAACGCATACTGATGAAAGTAAAACTACTAAAACTTAAAAAAAGCGAATCATTTGAGACCCAACCCTCAGAACTTGAAGGGAGTCTCCATTATGTCAAAATAGTTACTTGGAGATACTGAGCTTCCCTTGCTTCTTGCTCACGACGAGCAGCTTCCTCACGTACCTGCTCTTCCATAATCTCCCTATAATTTTCTTCGTCCTGTTCAAGTTGACGAAGGGAAGCCTCACTTAACCCAAATGGGTTGTTTTCAAGATCCACCCGTGGACTGTTAACAGGTGGAGTTGGAACAATTAGATTGTTCAATGGTGGAGTGTTTAAAAATAGGTTTTCCGGTTGAAAAACCGGAAAGACATTTTCCGGTGGTGTTGAGTAAACTTCAACTTCTTCTGAAGTTGAAAAGCTAGTTGGAGGAAACTGTGGTGAAGTTGAAAAGCTTGTTTCCTACAACTTTGGTGGACTTGGGAATTGCTGAGAAAAATCTTTGCGAGACATTTTTGTGTGTGAATTGTGTGAGTTGTGTGTGTGAATTGGTGGACTGGTAGGGTTGTATATATAGTGTCATCAAGTAGCGGTGATTTTTAATTTGAATTTTAAATAATCTCGCTCCTATTAGAATTTGAATTTTGAATTTGAATTTTAATTTTGAATTTGAATTTTAAATAATCCCGCTCCTATTTGAATTTGTGACTGGTAGGGTTGTATGTCATTTCACTCTTTACTCTTTTAAGTATTGTAATGTTTTGTTTTTTTTTGTTTTTTTGTTTTTTTTTGTTTTTTTTTTTTTTAAATTTCGTATTGTAATGGTTTTTTAATTTTAATGAATTTAAATTTAATGTTTAAAATGTTTGAATTAAAAAAAAAAAAAAAAAAAACACTTGGGTCTTCGACCATGGCATCCTGGTCATGTCTGGTCGTCGGAGAGAGAAAGCTGATGTGGCACCTGGTGACCTGGGTCATCTCCGGTCACGATTGGGACTAGCCTAATTTGGTACACACTCTTAAAAAATGTGTAACAAGCGACAAGTTACAAGGGTTATCATCGCAAGGACCAAATTCAACCATGACAAAATACATGTAATTAACATGTAAGGGAATGTGAATAAAGTTATAGATGTAACAAGAAATAAATTAGATCTACCTTAATGTTATGATTTCCGAGACCACTTATTTCAATAATGATGATAGGATAATCGCCATGCCACATACCACACATGCCTTTCATGGCCAAAATCCATGGCTGGTCCAAGTTTTGCTTGATGTTTTTTTAGTAAAACTCAAAAATTTATGTTTGTTTATTTCAAAGTTATCTAGAGTTTAGAGTGTCGAGTCTTGGCTTAGCAACACCATTCCTCTCATGCTTGTAACATAAATTTTTTTTGACTTACCACCACTAAATCGCCTATCCCACCAAACCCTTTGTTTCCCTACCGTAAGCCTATCATTACAACCTTTTAAAAGACCTCTTGGATAGTTTTTCCTAGGTGCTTACGCCAAAGCGATGGAGGTTTGATCTAGTCTCAAGCCTATGGTAATCTATGTACTAGGACCGGTTAATGAGTGTTTATCTTTCATTTCCAATTTGATATATTTCATATACACCCGAGAGATGAGAGTATCCAAACACCACTTGTGAGGTGCTAGTATGTAATTTTCGTCTTTGTTATGACTTTTGCGAGGCTTATACTTTTTGTGAATTGTTCTAAACTAATGCTTCATGACCCCTAACTTATAAATTAATTGGCTAAAAGCATATTTGCTTGAGAACAAGCAAATACCAATTGTAGGGATATTTGATAAGGATTTAAAAGGTACACTTTGAGGGGTCATTTAAGCCCTTAATCGACCACTTTTATATCCGTTACTGCTTAATTTCGTTCCTTTTCACTTTTTAGGTCTCTTGAAGGCAAATTGCTGGAATGACATTTATTCGGATGAAAAGACGTGAATATATGAAGAAAATGGCCAAAGTCAAAGGGCGACGCTGGAAGTGAAGGTGACGTGAATATATGAAGATACTCAAGCTGCTGGAAGTGAAGGTGACGGCGTCACAGACAAATGGCGACACCGTCGCTCTAATTGCGACGACTCAGTAGTGAATTTGCTATTTTGCACATGACGGCGTCAGGATTTAAAGAGTAGGGCGTCACAACTCAGATGGCCTAGATTCAGATCCCGACGGCATCACAGATTGAAGCCGACGGCTTCACAACCACAAGGTGACGTCGTCACAAGGTTGACGTGGTTAAGACGAAACCCGAATGATGGCGATCCGACGGCGTCACATTTAAAGAGTGACGCCGTCGTAAGTTGTAACACTATATATAGAATTCGAATTTTCAGACTTTTGGAGAGGTAGTTTTGTGGAGTAAAATCTAATAACGATTTTTGCCTGTCTTGGGCAGTATCTTAGGGTTCTCATACCTTATTTTACAAAGAATATAAGTAATTTACTTCATTGATTCAATTATGTTTTCAATTGTTTGTGTGTATGCTTGCATGTTTTCCATGTCCGGCTAATTTACTTGTATGTTTGCTTAGATCTATGAAACCTAGGTATTGAATATTGATTGGTTGTCTCTCATCTTAATTGTAATTGGCCTATGATTGTGATAGGTCATCGTTGTGTTTTTAATGCTTGAGTAGTTTTTGTGAACATTAGTTTATAATCGCCTAGAGTTATTGTAGGCTAAACATCCAAAGATAACCTTAAAATTAGTTTATGAATCCTTGAGATTTTATAGGCAATAACCTTAAGGTAGTCTCAAAGAGTTAGGGAAGAAAGCATACCCTACGACCTTAGAAGACACAACGCGTTAAGAATAAGGGCGTGGCAATTCAACCATCAATAGGAGATAACTAGGGAGTAATAGCATCTAGGTAAACACATCTTTAATCATCATACGAGCACACATCAATTAGACATAGCCTACTTCTTAGCTTAGTTAATTAGATAATTAGAATAGTAGAGTAATCGGTAGAAATACCACCCCCCAAATCCAAAACCCCGAGATTCGTAATTTCAATTTTCTAAAAAGAAAAAAAATAATCTTCCTCAACCCCAACCTTAGCGTAGTAACTTCTTACTAGTATTCCTATTCCCCTAGAGAATGATATCAATCCCCGAGGCTTACCCTAATACTACACTACAACGATTAGGTTCACTGCCTAAGGTGTTGAAAAACTTGCTCGACGAAAAGGAAGTTCCTTTGACCCCGAACGCGCGTTGTACGCGTATCAACGATCCATCAAAGATATTTGAATAGTCAGTACAAAATAAAATTGGACAAGGCCTCAAGTTCCAATGGTGTACAAACTAAATTGCAGAGATATTTAAGTGAGCAATGTGAGCCTCTCAATATGAACTTTTATATAATAGGTTGGTGGAAAAAGAGTGAAGCAAGGTTTCCTGTAATTGCAGCATACAACTCACCGAATGTTGTTACATTTAAGTATATTTTTTGGGCATTTGGACCTGCTATTAATGCATTCCATTTATGTTCACCTATTATTTTTGTTGACGGTGCTCATTTGAAGGGTTCTTACAGGGGGAAGTTACTTGTTGCCATGCTAACAATAATATAATGCCAATTGCTTAAGCTATTGTCGATGAAGAGACTGCCCATAGTTGGCCTTGGTTTCTTTATCTGTTTAGGCATTTTGTTGCGTATGATCGACAATTGTATTATTTCAGACAGGCATAAGGGAATGATTACATGCAATGTCAAATATGGCAAAATGGAAAGAGCCATTCGCATACCATCGATTCTGTCTTCGACACATAAGAAGTAATTTCATGAAAATTTTCAACAACTTGAGCCTCATTAGGTTTTGTTGGGCTATTGGAACCACCACTTAGGAAAGGAAATTTGTTCGATACAGAAAAAAGATAAAAGCGCTCAACCCCGAGGCTTGGCGGTATCTTAAACAAATTAATAAAAAGTCAAAGGTGTCTTTTGTATGATGAAAATCGGCCATGGGGTTGCTTAACAACAGATGTATTAAAGAGTATTAACAATGCACTAAGAGGAGCTAGACGATTACCAATCAAGTCTTGTATCGATCTTACCTTTAACCGAACTGTTGCTCTTTTTAGAAAGCATAGTGCCATTGCAATGAGCTACAATACACCTTTACCACATCGCATGTGGCATAAGTTTAGTAGCTGTGATATCCATGTACGAAGTCATCATTTATCCTAGTTTAACTACAATGAAGATGTCTACATGATTATCACGAAGTTAGGTATAAATGATACATGTGGAAATACCACACATTGTCCATTATTTTCAACAAACATGCACATCTGGAAAGTGGCAAATTTAAAGGTTTCCATGTTCCCCCATGCTTTTGTTGTTCGCCACCATACAGAGGACAACCCTTTTACTATTATTCACACTGTGTACACCATTGCAACGTTCAAACAACAATATCTTTCAGATTTTACTCCACTTTCCCATGTTGATTACTGGTTGGATTCAGGTTGGAAGATTAAGGCAGATAACTCAAAGATCAGTGTTAGTCAAGGAAGGAAGAAATCAAGTCGAATTCGTAATGAGATGGATATTCGTCACCCGGACGAACCGAAAAGATGTGTAGTATGCCGTCAAGCTAGTCACAATAGGTCCCGTTGTACGAACTCTCAACCAAGATTTAATTCGGCGTGATGCACGCTATATTTTATTTCTTATCTAATTTAGCGGATGTTTTCTTGTTTAGTTTAATGTTTTTTCTTGTTTAATTTAGTGGATTTAAAAAATAAATAAATAAATTAGTGGATGTTTTCTTGTTTAATTTAGTGGATGTTTTCTAGTGTATATGAGCTAGTATATCTAGCATATTTTTATAAGTTAAGGGTTAAATATGTAAAGTTTCTATAGTAAATAAAAGGCTTGTGGTCCACAAAACTAAAAAAAACCATATTTACATTAAGAAAAAAATGAACTCATTTTTGTAAACAAAAGCTATAAAAGCACCATTTCAAAATAATAATAATAATAAAAAAAATAAAAAAATAAATCTCACTACTAATCATCAAAGTGATATGCAAACCAACAATACAAGCACTAATACTTTTTTTTGGGTAAAAGGTCACAACGACCCGGTAAAATTCATTACTCCAAAAAACCGTTTAAGTATAACGGATATGGGTGATATCCCATATCATAACCCGTTACATAGGCAATCTTGCATATCAATGCACTTCCTATCTTCTAGAAAAGAAACAAACCACAAATCATAAGATAATAAGTAAACACATTAGACACCACAAGAATTACTTCCTACAACGCCCTTGGATCTTGAAATCAGCATTATTGTACTCATCCATAGCTTGAGGGAGATCGTAGATTTGATTCATGTATTCAATATAGTCATCTTCAAGGTAATAACCGCCACATGCAGATGAAATATATTGTGCCATGGGGTTATCATCTGGAAGAACCTCGTCATCACTATCAGAAACATCAATTTCACCCATTTTAGAGAAAGGATTAACCCTCTTGGTGGGTAAAGTGTCAGGAGAAGAAGAAGAAGCCTTAGAGGCAGCACCCACAACCATCTTAAGCTCCTTCCTTTGATCATCTACCACACTTGGATCTTGTGGTACACTACCCGTCGGTCGAGAACCCTCTTTATTAGCAACCATTGTAGAACTAGACTCAGGCGGAGTCCCTCCCTTAGTATCAACCTTAGTAGGCACGGAACAATCAGCATCAACCGTATTAAGAGCTTCGAAAGCATTTGCTGTAGAAACCTTAGTTCCGCTAGTACTAGGCATATCCGATGCCTTCTTCTTTCCATCCACCTTAGTGGTCCCAGAAGATGCTTTAGGTTGATAACGAACCTTAGTACCCACATTCAATTTAGAGAATCCACCCTTAGCCGGTATACTCTGTTTACCACTTTTACCCGTCTTCTTTCCTCTCACAACCTGGAATCCATCATCATCCATATGCAAAGTTTAAGCAGTAGGAGGAGCATATTTAGGACAAGTACCCAAAGTATGACCAAAAATCTTACAAGAATCACACTGGGGTGGTTTCCAGTCATATTTCACCCGAATTGTTTCAACAGAAACCCCCGGAGTCTCAAGTAGCAGAATGGCAACAGTAATGTTGTCTTTAAGAGCCTCATCCGCCTTTACCATAAACAGAAACCCCCGGAGTCTCAAGCACTAATACTTCATATAGACACTAATAGATATTACATTTCCCATAAACATATCAATCTTTAAACCTTCCTAGCACACAAAAAGTCTAAAGATTAATAGTATAGGCTTCATATCTATTAAAAAAAAATTTGAGTAAAAGGTCAAAGACCCGGTAAATATATTACTCCAAAAAACTTTTAAGTACAAAGGATATGTGTGAATCCCATATCTCAGCCCGTCACATAGGCGGAAAGCTTATATAACAAGATACTTCATATCTATTAAAGTTCTAGCTACATAGACTATATTTCCTTCATGAAGATTACATGGCCATCATCCATGAAAGGCATCATCTATTGTAGAGAACTTGTTACTAAGGACCAAGAGTTACAGAGTATCCCATCTTCAAAGAAAGAACACATAACCAAAGATCGGACCATGAGACCATGATAGGCATCACCCTTATGTCAATATATAGCCCAATCATCTCTATCACTCCATCCCTTTCATTACAATAGCCCAACTATTGTAATTTAACTTCAATAACTAGTAAGATGGAAATTTAGTTCTAAAGTATAGAGTATGAATCTTTCATTCACGTGTAAGTTTAAGTAAAATTTGGAGCCCTACAAGTAATACCCAAATGAAAATTGCAACAATGGCAGGAAATTGTTCCTAATTTGCCTATTTTATTGTGTCCACTTAATTTCATTCCTATTTATTGTCATTCTTCATTTCTTTTTATACCAACATTATCAAACCTAATATGTATTAGTCAATACCACTCCACAATTTCCCCAAAATTTAATAAATAGTTGATCATGAACAGAGAGTCCGTTTGAGAACAACATCAATCGCAGATGTAACTCAAAACCTTTTTAACAACCTCATTGTACAAACGAATCCAAAACAAGTATTTAGATAACTAAATATTAATCTTTTATATAATAAAAGAATTACATAATTTCAGAGTGTTTTTGCAAAACCCTTCTCATTGAAAAAAAATTAGACCAATAGGAGAGGTTGATTTTGCCACGTAAGCGAAATCGGGCGACGTGATTGGTTAATAAAAGTCAAAATTCAATTGATTTTGGTCAACCTTTAGTTTATTTGGTGTAGAAATTTGGTTGTGAAGATAAACACATAAAAATATAGGTGTCAAATTTGTGAAAACAAAAACTTTAAAAAAGAGGGGGTAATTAATAAAACTTTAGTGGTTAATTTTTTAAAAATTGTATAGAGTTAAGTGTAATATTATAAGTTTCAATGTTTTTTAATAACTTTGGAAATTAAACAAATACTCTGTTATATTTTATACCCCCTATACTTTATAACTTAAAAAAAATATACATGTGGTTTTAAAATTCCAACATATAAATATACATAAGATTATAAATGTCATTTTTTTTACTATATATGTTTACTAAGGACTCATTTATTTCATATTAAAAGTATAACAAATGTGGACACGAATTTGAATATTAAATACGGCTAAATTATTGAAAACGAGAATATAATTATCAAATTGTAAGTACGAGCTACTTTAATGTGAAAAAAAAACGCGATTGTACTTATAACAACTAATCATGTAACTTTTATTTATTTATATAAGGATATGTAGAAAACATTTTTTTAAAACTTAAAAGAGTATATTTTAACTTCATCAACGTTTATTATGTGCAACTAAACTCGCATCTTGTGTACATCATAATATCAATAGTGAAATTTAAATAGGAACATCAACATCTATATCAGCTAAATATAGTTGAATCTTGAGTTATCTAACAATTTTTTTTTACAAATTTTGATTATACAAAATTCTAATGGATATAATGAATAATGAAAAACTCGTGCATAAGTATATAATTATGTGTATTTACTTTTAAAGACATTATATTTAGCATTGATACAAAATATTTTTTTTTGTCAAAATCCTGTGCGTGCACATGTATTATAACTAGTTTAATATACAAGACTTTTAATGCGATGACCACAAAATGGCTAATGTCTAAAACATATTTTGATATTTTGGTCAACTGCTAATTGAATCTGATATATATCTAAGTATATGACAAAAAAGGAACATCATCAAGTATTTGGATAATAGATGAACATTTTGTTCCCAAATTAGGGTTGGGACCCCGTAACATACCGTAGCACCACCAAAGAGATGTTGGTCATCAATCTTATTTTTAAATAAAACGAGACATGACCCAATACTCACTTCATCACCCATTGACATATTTCTCGCATATCGTAAGTAATTCTGTGTATAAATAACGCGGCCAGTGTGCATATATATCTTAAATGTTGCCCACCACAATCGTTGGATTGGCAAGCATATACTTTATGAAAACCCCTTCTAGGATATTAGGTCCTTTCAGCTCTAATAATCTACTCTTGCAGCCCATCAAGCTTGTTGCTGCACACGTATCAAGTGTTTCAAAGACATCACTTGGTAGGTGACACTCACAACACATCTCTCACACTTAACACATTTGTGATGTCATCCGGTAAATATCCTGGTCTTTTGAAGCCTTATGCATTCCCAGGGCAACATCTATAAAAGTAAGAAAGACTATATGTTTTAGAACTTTGCTTTGTTACAAATAGCTTTTAGGATTTTGATAACTACATTAAAATATTACATGAATATTCTTGTCGAGCACCAAAATGATGGTCACTTTTGCACCCAATGGTAAGTCATTTTTAAATATAAAGAGGGGATTAGTGAGGTTGTTTCTGCGGATATTTTTTAATCAGAATAAATTGTTATTTTTGTAATATTTTTTTTCCCTATTTCATAATTTTTTTTTTTGGGCTGGCCCAAAGTGGGCACCCTAGTTTTAAAAATCCCTCCGACCCAATTGAAAACCGTCAATACCAGTTTCACTGGGAAGTACTCAATTGCCCAAACTTAGAAAATCGCCGAACCCAATTACCCTAATCAGATACCGCAAATTTCCCCACATTTAAAAATAAAATAAAAACTGAGAACCCAATTACCCCAAATTGAAAACCCCCAAAACCAATTTCAAATTGAAAACCTAATCACCCAAAACTGAGAACTCAAATAAAATCTTTTTAATACAAAAGCTTTTTCATCATTACTATAGCAGCTTCTAATGAATTCTTGAAATACTGAACACTGGTTGTAACTCTTCATTTTGGCAACCGAGTAGAAAAAAGATATTTGTAGTTTTTCTAGGACCCTTTTATCCCTCTTCCATGTTGGCATAATGTACAACTTTGACTACCTTTTCTGCATTTAATACGAAAGTTCAAGTTCCTTAAAAATCCTCATAAACACATAAAGATCGAGTTTTTGTTTTGAAACCCACAAACTATGGCATACATTTCTACAAACATATGGCGGGCATAACCAAATAGGAAGAAAAGTGAATGCCTGTATAAATCTATTGCAGTTTGGAAGTTTGGCAAATTAATAAAGTAACAGTGAGCCGAACAAAAGAAGACTTTACTGTATGTATTATGTTTTAGTATTTATTAGATTTTGGGGAAATTGTGAAGTGGTAATTGATTAATACATATCATTAAGTGTGATAATGTTTGTATAAAAAGAAATATAGAATTAAAATGTTTGTACATTATGTTCTTGGCATTTTGAAAAGTTAGGGATTCAAACCATACATACAACAAGCTGTAAACTATATTATGCCTAATTAATAATATAGAATTATCATCATCAACAACAAATCAACCTCTTAACCGTAACTTATCACTACGCAAACACAATTTACACTGTACGTACCATACAAAATCACGACAATAAAACTTTTAACCATATTTAAAAAAAATAAAAAAATAAAAAAAAAAAAAAATAAAACATGATTCATTAACAATAACAAGCAAAACAACCATCATATACATCCTAAAAAACACGATGCTATTAACCTTAGACACAAAATAAGCTTAAAACATTCAAATAATCATCAACAAGCTAAAATAACCTTTTAACCGGCTACACAAACATGAATTAAACACTATGAATTAATCATTATGTAACATTTAACCGATCAAAATAAACACTATTTAAATAGTACGGAGTAATAATCATATATCTAACTAATTAAACACAATTTAAGGTTTTGTACATATCCTACAGATTCACAACGAAATATCATAAGTTACGAGGGTTATCATCGTAAGGACCGAATTCAATGATGACAAAATAAATGTAATTAACATGAACGCCTATCTACAAATAATGTGAATAAACTCATAAATGTAACAAGAGAGAGATTAAATCTACCTTAATTTCCGAGACCACCTATTTCAATAAAGATGAAAAGTTAATCGCCATGCCACATGCCACACACTCCTTTCATGGCCAAAATCCATGGCTGCTAAGCTTTCGGTGAATTATAATAAATGTTACTTGTCGATCCTAATGTCTTCCCGCCACTTCTTTGGGTGGAATTAAAGTGTTTGGGTTTGAGTAGCTAGAGACAACTAAAGTGTTTGGGTTTGAGTAGCTAGAGAGAATGATTGCAGTGATGAAACAAAAATGTGTTTGTATTTATAGGGGTGTATTAAAGGAGGGTGATGAGAGCCAATGGGAGTGAAGTGTGCGGATCGGGAAGGAGGGCTGTTGGATTGAAATACATCTTGTGGCTGTTGAGATTTGTGTTTGTTATTGTGTGTATCTTTGGTGAAGGTGAAGAGTGGAAAAAGAGTAGTTGAGTGGTTAAATTTCTTGCAGGCTTGGTGGTTGATCAACATAAATAGCATAGTACTCCGTATTAAACACAAGTAAATGTTTGCCTATGATTCATAACAAAATGTGTTGACAGGCCGACTGTTAAAGAACAAACATTGCAATTTAAGATTGCTATATGGTTATCAAATTTGAATGTATTTTTTCTTGTTTAGAACAAATTAATTTTGTTTATCATACAAGGTCATCACGTATTAGTGCAAGTGGTTAAGACCAAACAGTTTGTTGACTTTATGTGACCTGATCACTGTTGGTTAACAAGTATAATCACGTTGTTGAGGGTTTCAAAATCTTCATTCACTTGGTTGAATTAAACAAAAACTTATACCAAAAACTATATCTTAAGAGATTCATTAATTCAAACTTGATCTTATAACTGTTTGAGGGTTAACTAAATGCTAGACGATTACCCGCGTATACGAGACTTGCAACAATTGCTGGAAATTGTTCCCCATTTGCCTATTTTACTGTGTCCACTTAATTTCATTCCTATTTTATTGTCATTCTCCATTTCTTTTATACCAACATTATCAAACCTAGTATGTATTAGTCAGTTACCACTCCACAATTTCCCCAAAATTTAATAAATAGTTGATCATGAACAGAGAGTCCGTTTGAGAACAACATCAATCGCAGATGTAACTCAAACCTTTTTAACAACCCCATTGTACAAACGAATCCAAAACAAGTATTTATATAGCTAAATATCCATTTAATATACAAGACTTTTAATGTGATGACCAACAAAATGCATGCTGTCTGAAACATATTTTGATATTTTGGTCAACTGCTAACTGAATGTGATATATATGTAAGTATATGACAAAAAAGGAACGTCATCAAGTATTTGGGTACTAGATGAACTAACATAATTCTCTCTCATTTTGTTCCCGAATCAGGGTTGCACCCCGTAACAAACTCTAGCACCACCAAACACATGTCGGTCATCAATCTTATTTTTAAATAAAACAAGACATGACCCAATACTCACTTCATCACCCAATGACATATTTTTCTTGCATATCGTAAGTAATTCTTTACATAAATAACGTGGCTAGTGTGCATATATATCCCAAATATTGCCCACCACAACCGTGAACCGCAAGCAAATACTTTATGGGAGCCCCTTCTAAGATATAAGGTCCTTTCAGCTCTAATAATCCACTCTTGCATCCCATCAAGCTTGCTGTTGCACACGTATCAAGTGTTTCAAAGACATCACTTGGTAGATGACTCCCACAACATATGTCTCACACTTAACACATTTGTATTAAGTATAGCATGTACTTGAAATTGACGGCATTCTGCAAATATCCTGGTTTGTTGAAACCTCCATGCTTTCCCACGGCAACATCTGTAAAATATTACATGAATATTCTTGTCGAGCACCATAGTGATAGTGGTTTTTGCACCCACTGGTAAGTCATTATAAAATATAAAGAGTGGATTAGTGGGAATGGCAAATTAATAAAGTGACAGTGAGCCGAACAAAAGAAGACTTTACTGCATGTATTATGTTTTACGGAGTAGTATTTATTAAATTTTGGGGAAATTGTGAAGTGGTATTTGATTAATACATACTGGTGTGGTAATGTTGTTATAAAAGAAATATAGAATGAAAATGTTTGTACATTGTGTTCTGGGCATTTGAAAAGTTACGGATTCAAACCATACATACAACAAGCTGTAAACTGTATTAAGCCTGAAAATAATATAGAATCATCATCATCAACAACAAATCAACCTCTTAACCGTAACTTATCACTACGCAAACACAATTCACACGGTAGATACCATACAAAATCATGACAATAAAACTTTTAACCATAATTTAATTAAAAAAGACGTGATTTATAAACAATAACAAGCAAAACAATCATCATATACATCCTAAAAAAACACGATGCTATTACCCTTATACACAAAATAAGCTTTAAACCATTCAAATAATCATCAACAAACTAAAATAACATTTTAACCGGATCGTTAGGATATAAGTTTAAGGGGTTAGTTGTAGTTTAGCTCAAACTTAAGGAGGTTAATAGGAAATTTCTTAACCTCTTCAATTATAGATTCCTTGTTCATCAAGGATTAGGTTTCTCCCCCTTCATTCTCTATAAATAGAGATGAGGGGGAGAGGTTTATTTGTACCTTCTTTTCTTCCTCTCGTTTAATAAACGTTTGAGTGTAAATATCTCATGTATGTTGGTGCCACTCGACATTAATTAAGGGATCATAAACCTTTGTCGAAGTCTTGTTGGAGTAGTTCTTGATTCGTGGTTCCGCTCTAGAAGCCGGTTTGTTGAATTTCTTCCGATAACAATTGTATCTAACAACAGTTTATCATTGTATCATGGTACTAAAATTGCATTGAACAGAAGTGTGTATCACAAGCGACAAAAACAACAAGTACAGGGGGTGGAATTTATAACTGAAAAAGTTGCAGGAACCGATCTTAGTTTTCCTTATTTTAGTACATTACTTATTTTGCAAGTTTTTATGTGATCAATTAGTATTTATAGGGGATTAGGGCCGCTCTTTTGTGGCATGGCTTAATTGGATTTACTGAAACGATTGGCAATTTTTCTCGACCATGACTATGATTGCAGAGCTAGAAGAATTGTTCAATAAGCATTGTAATACAGCAGAGGAGCAAAAGCAACAAGACAACAAGACCTATCTCTCAATGGGTACACTAACGGGCTCGGCGGTTTCCCAAGGTAGTGGTTCTGGTTCCACTACCTTGGTATCTACAGCTTCCACAGAAAGCAAAAGTTTGGCAAGATCAGAAAAAGAAAAGCAGCGGTTAACAAAAGCAGAATTAGCAGAGAAAATGTCCAAGGGCCTGTGTGTCACATGTGACCAAAAGTTTACACCTGATCATAGGTGTGCGATTCCTAATTTACAACTTGTTTTGGTAGACAAAGAGAGCTTCGCTGACATAGCCAAGGTGTCTCTTAGCTCAGTGGCAAGTCATACTAATAATCCTACAATAAGATTAAAGGGAATACTTGGAGGAGAAGAGATCGTGGTGCTAATAGATTCTGGGGCATCAAACAATTTTATCTCAGCTCGTTTAGTGGAAAGATTGGGAATTACGGTTAAGGACACACCTACTTTTACTTTAACTTTATCGAATGGAGGAACTGTCTGCAATCAAGGCATTTGTGAGGGGGTCATTATTTCGTTTCCAGAGTTGCAGGTGGTTGAAGATTTCTTGAAGCTTAAGATGGGTAATACACGTAATTACGAAGTGATTCTGGGAATTAAATGGCTCAAAACATTAGGTTACGTTCTTGGTAACTGGCAACTTTTACAATGACGTTTCGTAGTGATACTGGTAAAATAACATTGAAAGGGGATCCAGATTTATGTCCCTCTTCCAGAGTGCCAGCTAAACCCATGGTGGATAAACATCAATCTGATATTGACTTTAAGGTAGGAGATTTGGTGTTTCTTAAACTTTACCGTTACAGGCAACAAACAGTGGCTCGAAGGCCAAATAAAAACTTGGCTCCCATTTTTTATGGACCTTATCGGATAATCAAACGGGTTGGGAAGGTGGGATATGAGCTGAAAGTACCCAATGCAGCAAAACGTCCCCTGTTTCATGTATCTCAATTAAAAAAGGCGACAACCGCTGATACAGCATATCCAAGCATACCTGTAGTTCTAACCGAAGACATGGCTGTAATGTTGACACCGGACCAACTCAAAGGGGTGAAATCAGGAGATTTGCAAAATCCAGCAACACGTGAGGTATTAATTAAGTGGAAGAACTACAAAGCTACATGGGAGTCATTTTCTAGTATTCGGAAGCAATTTCCTGAGTTCCACCTTGAGGACAAGTTGGCTGTTTGGGTGGGAGGTATTAGTAAGACCCTGTAAAGAAGTGTGTATGATAGGCGACCCAATAACAAGTACACGGGTTGGATTGGTAATTGAAAGAGTCCTTAGTAATTCAATTAGTTTACTCGTTATAGCAATTTACTAATTTTGAAAGTTTTATTGTTTTATTGGGATCAATCATTATTTAAACTGGATTAAGGCTGTTATTTTATGGCATGCATGTTTTTCCAACGTCTCGAATAGTAAGGTTATTACTGTCTTGTTTATCTTTTGTTTTTCTTCTTGCAATTCAGCTATCAGTTGTATGCAACCAAGGTCTTATCATAGTTACACCAGTAAAGCCAGATTTTTCAGCTTTATTAGCATAAGTATTCTACATCGTCTTCTGATAACCAAGACGGCAAGGTGACCGAGGCATCATTTGGAGAATGGTAAAACCCTATGCCTTTAGGGAAATAAACTGGTCCTGGTTCCTAACGAGACATTCAAAATAAAATGACAGAAAAAGATAATGTTAAAACAACCTTAAGCTTCTTGAAATATGACCATGTAGTGATCCTCTCCATACATGGCTTGAATCATCCGAATAATGACTCCCATTGGGTTCCAATGAGGTTAACCACAGCTTTGGAAATCAAGGCTTCATTACATCCAGATAATTATAGAATTACTAGATCATAGTAAGATATCATGTAACATAGGCATTAATATATTGCAGTCTTAATTCCAAATGTCATACGGATACACAAACATGGATTAACCACTATGAATTAATCATTATGTACATTTAACTGATCAAAATAAACACTATTTAAATAGTAATAATCATATATTTAACAAACTAAACACAGTTTAAGGTTTTGTACATATCATAGAGATTCACAACGAAATATCATAAGTTACGAGGGTTATCATCATGAGGACTAAATTCAACGATGACAGAATACATGTAATTGACATGAAATTAAGGCTATCTACATATAATGTGAATAAAGTGATAAGTGTAACAAGAGAGAGATTAAATCTACCTTAATTTCCGAGACCACCTATTTCAATAAAGATGACAAAATAATCGCCATGCCACATGCCACACACTCCTTTCATGGCCAAAATCCATGGCTGCTTAGTTTTCGATGAATTATAAACTAAATGTTACTTGTTGTTCCTAATGTCTTCCCGCCAATTCTTTGGGTGAATTAAAGTGTTTGGGTTTGAGTAGCTAGAGAGAATGAATGTAGTGATGAAACAAACATGTGTTTGTATTTAGGAGGGCCGTTGGATTGAAATACATCTTGTGGCTGATAGAGATTTGTGTTTGTTATTGTGTGTATCTTTCTTTGGTGAAGGGTGAAGAGGAGGAAAGAGATCGAGTAGTTGAGTGGTTAAATGTCTTGTAAGCTTGGTGGTTGACTGCAAGTAAATATGCATTTATGTTTGGGTGGTCTGATGACTTACGTTCTTGAGGGTTTCAAAATCTCCATTTTCACCTGGTTGAATTAAAGAAAAAGGTTATATAATTTAGATTGCTTATTGCTCTCGTTATTATTAATGTTTAGGTTGAAAACATATTTTTATATTCATATAGTGTACATGACTATACCAAAAACTATGTCTTAAGAGATTCATTAATTTAAACTTGGTCTTATAATGTTAGAGGGTTAACTAAATGTTATATGATTACCCGCGTATAGCGTGACGATTAATAGCAGCGTATTTTTGTGTGTTTTTTATATATACATGGGCGTAGAATAAGTGAGAGTGAAGAAAGTTAGTTGTTTAAATTGTAATTAAGTATTTAAATATTTATTAGACTTCATTGCTTATTATAAGTAAGGGTATTATAGTCTAATAATAGTACATACTTTTTAAGCTTTAAGTTTTAAGTTTTGAGCGAATATGTTTTTTCTTTATATTTAGTATAGATATGATAATGTATATCTAAATATAAATGACACAACAACGGCAAAATTAAAACAATGTTATCAAAGGGAAGCCTTTTCGTACATTCGTACAGGTAATATTTACATACCATAACTATATAAATGTGATTGTGTAGTCATTCCGAACCCGAAATAATAATTGTTGGGGAGTTGGTGCATAAGTAATATAAATTAAGCATTCATTTCAACGGTGGCGGGCTACGTTTACTAGCAGAAGTTGAGAGTAATAAATAAGTGTATTGTGTGTCTGTTTTCGTATTTGGTTTTTATACACTACAAGAAAAAGTGGTTTTACTGACAAATGGTATTCCATCACTAATAGCAGAAAGTCGTCCCAAATCCTACTTAGTGACGAAAACTGGGGTCGTCACGTGTCGTCATAGGTCCGTCACTAATTTTTTCTAGAGACGAAAATGCAAAAAGTCGTCATTAAAATGTGACAAAATCAGAGTTGTCAATAAAATTTTTGACGACATCTTTTGTCACAAATTTGTCACTAACAGCTATATATAAGTCGTCAATAATTTTGGTTCGATTGACCATAAAATGTCGTCACAAATGTAACATTACAGTGACAAGATATGTCATAACTATTTTGTGAAATATACAGAGGCTAATAATCATTAGCCATAGATACAATACTTTGTGCACACATATAATAACTCAATTTGCTAGGTATTTCAAAATGAATGTATCAAATAGGTAATGTAAACAATAGCATTAATGTCATTCCGCATGATTTCACGTATACATCATAAATCATAAAAGGTACATCTTCATTACATGTATAAACCATCTAATGTAAACAAAACACATCTATGAGAAAAGAAAAGAGTGTCTTTCCAGTATGCTCAACTCAATGTTTTAAAGTCATGTTGCCCCCCTCACGCCACGAAATCAATCATCACTGCAAAACCAAAAAACAAAGATTAACTTCTGGTAAATGATACCCAATTGATACAAGTTTCACTCTAGCATATTATAAAACTCATAAAGATGTCTCTTCTAGTGCGAAACAGGAAGATCATAACAAAACTAGTGGGTCACTTATCGCTACTGTGAGTTACAATTACAAAACTAGTTGTTTTTCCTCTTCTAATTAAAGATCTTGCTGGAATGCCAGATGGCTTTTCATCACAGTCAGGGCCGGATTTGAGCATGTGCGGGGTGATCAACCGCACAGGGCCTCAAAAATTTTAAGGGCCTCAAGATTTTTACACGGCAGTGATGTTTTAATTCGGGTTTTCCACGTACAAGTGATAAATATGTATTCTGAAACTTAAGATCCACTGATTTTTACCAAAACTAAGTTATCGTCGAGTGTTTTTAAGTGACTTTAAAGAAAATGATAAAAAGAACATGGTTGTGAATGTTACAGTGTTATACAACTGAGGAAGATGATGAATTAGGACAATTTCCACTTTGCACCCCTAAAGTCTTTTTAGGTTTTATATATCTGCCTAATATTTCATTTTTATTTCTAAGTTAGTACAAAGGCATTTATGAAATTAACAATCACATCCTTTGTTTGAGACAAAAGTTTAGAAATGGTTCATTTGGTTTCTAAGAATATTTTTATATACGAATAGAAAAAAGTTTTTAAGGTGTTTTAATATTATAAGTATGATACATATTAACTTGTTAAACGTTCTTATTTTTATGTTGTTTCACGTATTTCATGTATTTGAAATTTCTACTTTTTGCATATATACATAGATTTTTTTGTTGCTCGAGAGGCCTAAATTTCGTTATGGCACAGGGCCTCCAAATTTCACGGGACGGCCCTGATCACAGTATATAAAAAAAACCATGTTCCATGTTTACCAGATGGCTATACTGTTCTCTAACAAAAGCTTGCATAAGACCCTTTACCTATCATTTGCAAAACCTCCAAACTATAGGCATATGTTCAACAATTTAGCATGTTGGACGAAAGGTATCATTTACCAATTTATACGTTTATGTTTACTACCATGTCTACTAGTGAACAAAGCAGGGCACTCCGCACGTTTATGTTTCTTATTTTTAACAGTCAACCACTTTCCATACTAGCCAGCCATACGCTTTAATTCCCGGATGATGCAAAAGATGATTAAGAAACAGAAGCAACTGATTCGATAAGCTATATAGGATCTAAAAAGGTCTTATACTCTATCAAGTCAACGTTTCGTTAAAATCGACATGTTAAACTCTAGAACCAAATTCATATACCTACATATTTGAAGCCCTACAAGTTATACCAAATTGAAATTAGTTTCCAATTTGCCTATTTTATTGAATCCAGTTAATTTCATTCCTATTTGCTACAAAATTTTAGGCAAAAAAATGACACCACTTTTGTGTATTCTCTTGGCAGTCGAAGTAAATGTTATCATGCTCCTTTCGTTTAGGACACCTCTAAGAAGCCTAGCGATGTTCCTGCTGGATCGTTTCAAGGAGGGTCGAGGTCCCATAATGTCTACCGTTTCGGTGACATTGTTCTTAGTCTTATTGTCAAGTTTGTATAGTATATTCAGGATTCAGAAGCGTTCAATGGAGACTGGAACCGTGAATCAAACTGATCATGTTCTTTTGGCCAATCATATACTTGATTCGTCGCTCATGGGTACGTTTCATTTCTATTCCTTAACTTATGATCCTACGTAAACCGCGTGTGAAAATTTATATGATATATATGACACAGGTTCTTGCTTATTCCTCGGACTGATGATAGATAGACTTCATTACTATGTTAAAAGGTTCGATTATTCTGAGAGCGTCAAATCCTTTACCGCGAAAGAAAGTTACGAGACGGAATCAGATTGAATCGACCTTCATGTATATAAATAATGAAACAATGTCATATTATTTCATTCTTCTATAGAACGTATTAAATGATTTGAATTAGGCGATCATGTATAACATTCAAAATTTCATGAATATGTATTGTGTTCAAGTGTTTTAGTAATGTTTATTAACAAACACAACACACATTGGACTAAGGCCAATAACTAATGACAAAAAGACTAAAATTGATAGCCCAAAACTGAAAGGATCGAATCTTCAATGTTAAGCTAGCTTCTATCCTTTACATGGATAGCCACTAGAGCTAAAGTTTCGTTCTAATTTGGATAGAGTGGTTTGATAATCCTTATAACGTTCTATCCTCATCTTTGTAATAACTTTTTACCCGCTCCTTGTGTTTTAATATCATTGCTGTTACTAAAAAAATGTAGTTCGAAATAAATTTGAACATCACCCTCATTGAAGACCTTAACTCTAGCCACCCCCTCATTGTATATCATCAAGCTCATTCACGTCACCGGTTAAGATTGGTTAGCTTAGACACAAGTAAATTAGGCATTTCCGAGTATATTTAATTGCCTTTCCTTTGAAGCATATACGTAGTTGTGGGGAAAAAACCGAAACCCAAAAAAAAACTGTAAGCGAAACCACTCAATACCGGTTTTGACCAAAATCAATTCAAGCATTCATTACACTGTTAACACTGTTATTTTTTTTAAATAAATGTGAAGTATATATGTTAACACAAAATTGATAACTTACATGATTCAATAAAACAGAATAAAAAAAATAATAAATAAAAATTGTTTATTCTCTTTACTATGAGTATTTGGTCTTGGTTTGGTTTGAGGAGAGAGAAATCTGATGTGACGGTGTGGATGTAGTTTTGGTTTGGTCTTATTACTATTAGAGCATCTACAATGCATCAAGTTTTTGAATACTTGATGCATTTAATGTTTTATTCCACAATTAATGCACAACCCATTTAATGCTAATAATTTTTTTTTGTTCAAAGACTTGAGGTTCTACAAGTCATTTTGAAAAAAGTCTTTGTCAAGTCTTTACCTCAATGTTTCAAATTGCTCAAATACCTTTTTCAAATAGTTAAAAGTCATGTATAAAGTTTTACCATTGCAGATTAATCTAACTTTTTGTTTTCTTTTGCTTCTTTTCTGCTCCTAGAGTCCTTCTTAAATAAAATTATTTTTGACTAAAGCAAGAAAAATTAGAAAAGTATCACACGGATATACACTACACTAATGTATGCTTGAACAATTACTATACATTTTATAGAAGCTTATTTTAAGCTCTACACTTTTTGATCATGTCAAGTGCAACTACAGTTGTCCAGTGCTCCAATGAAGTATGCTTGTAAGCTTTATGTGGTAATTAATATACCGTTTACTTTTCTAAAAAAGATGTGCAATTACAATTATAGAGATGTTTTCGAGCTTACTCTATATGAAAACAGAGTTAATTACATAAATCATTCATGTGTTTGACACATTTTTTCACCTTTTCGTCCTAAAACTTCAATAATTGTAGTTGACGATTTATGGACGAAAGTTAAAAAAATCTCAAGATTTGTTAGAATTTCATATCACCTTAACACAAGGAAAGAATTCAACCCCAAAACCAATAATACTTTCAATGGATATTATTATGAGGGAGCAATTTTCAATTGAATAAATAACAGGCTAGATGATAAAAAAATAACGTGCAAGATAAATTGTTCTAACAGAAATAATACGGATGCTTAAAAACATGCCTAATTATATGTCTAAAACTGTGTTGCAACAATTTATTGGGTTATGAAATAGTAGGTCCAGCTGCTACAAGCCTACAACCAATAAACTATTACACACACTTTTAAGCATATAGTTAGGCATCATATCATTTCTCTTGTTCTAATATCTATTCCTTTCAGGAAGAGAAAGAAAGTGGTCCACAAATTTCACTCTTTGGATGGTGTGGAAGGAAAAAAACACAGTTATCTTCATCAACCATAGCATCCGAACCATGTGCTTGCACCTTGTCAGCGGTCGTCTCATGTCTTTTTGAGGCCTAAATTAAAGTAAAAATATTAAATGAGACATTTTTAGATAAAATTTTTTGTTCTTGATTCAAATAATTTAAAGGACTCGTCAATAATTAGTTATATCACAAATTTAGATATCTGGATTTATATTATTTTTTATTTTGAAAGACTGATAATAACATCAGAATAGCTCTAAGAAAGAGACAAACAAGAACCAAAATCTATACAAGAGCCACAAACTGGAAGGAAAAAACCAAGAACACCAAAAGCTACAAAAGTTACATAAAAAGCTCGAAAGGTTTTAGAGCATCCGCAATGCATATTAACAACAATAGCTTTTCACTATTTAAATAAGTTTTTTAAAAGGCTTTTTATGCATTGCATTCATAACTTTTTGAAAAACTTTTTAGAACGAGTTGATATACTTGAAGTCTTTTTTCAAAGTGTTATGTTTTAAATAATGTATGTATTTAATGCATTAAATGCAAAAAATCATCAAAGATTTTTTGCATTGCTAATGCTCTTATATTAAACCCATTATTTTAGCTAAATTTTTTCAATTTGGATATCCAAAATTTCAGATGACGATTTTATATATCCGAATATCCAATTATCTGCATTTTTTGAAAACTTGCATATGAGTTCCGAAATTGACAATTCATATATCCTAAATTTATAATAAATTCTGATCAAAGTTTCAGATATCCGAATATGGATAGTTTTTAAACACCCATAATTTACATCAAGAAATTCTAGAATGTCAAAATTTTATTAAAAAAAGGAGGCATAAAACCCAATATAAAAGGATGAAGCATCGACAATTGAGGCTTAAAGTGGTAGCTTTAGAAGCTTTACCCTCGAAACACCCCTAGCATAGAAATTTGGGCATGTTTAGTAAGGTTTTAAAATGTTCAATGATCATTTCGTGAAGGATGTTTGCAACTAAGAATGGGCAGATGAAGGGTCTCCTAGAGTGCTCACGAAGAATTTTTTTCGTGCAAAGACAAAATATACTGTATCTTATTTGGTCAACTACTTTTCGCTTCACTTCCTAAATCTTATAATTCGCTAGTCATTCCTATGTTGGTAGTTCCTCTTAAAAGTGAATCAATCATCATACTTCTTGTTTTATTGCATAGTAACAAGTTCTATTAGATACTAACCATTATCATTGTTAAAATGCTAAAGGCTAAATTATATCATGTGACTTTGTGGCTCATGATCAATGCCGTTGTTCTAGTCCTCCAAGAAGCACTATTCATATCAAAAGTGCTTACAAAACACAAATGACTCGAAGTTTCATTTCAAAAGCTTCAACATGCTGATATTTATAGTTAGGTCATAACGATGTCTAATATTATTGTATGATCAACATGCCTCATCAACAATAAAACCCGTAGCCACACAAGTACTATTATTAGTCTTAAGAGTGCTAGTAAACTAAAGCATAAAATGTTCTACTAATATATACATAACGAGCAATTTTATTCTGAAACTAAGCCAATCAACCGGAGATAACTCATCCTTTTAATCAGAAGCAACAACTACGTCAGCAACAACTACATCCGCAATGCATATTAACAACAATAGCTTATACTATTTAAATAAGTTTTTTAAAAGGCTTTTTGTGCATTGCATTCATAGGTGTTTGAAAAACTTTTTAGAATGACTTGATATACTTCAAGTCTTTCTTCAAAGTGTTATGTTTTAAATGTGGTATGTATTTAATGCATTAAATGCAAAAATCATCAAAGATTTTTTGCTTTGCTAATGCTCTTATATTAAACCCATTACTTTAGCTAAATTTTTTCAATTTGGATATCCAAAATTTCGGATGACAATTTTATATATCCGAATATCCAATTATCTGCATTTTATGAAAACTTGCATATGAGTTCGAAATTGACAATTCATATATCCCAAATTTATAATAAATTCTGATCAAAGTTTCGGATATCCGAACATGTAGCATTGATAATGTCTTAGAATGTTAAATGAACAATTTTCTTTATGTTTAAGCACTTATGGGTCGTATTTGTTATAGGCTACATGTAATGGGTTGGGTCAAAAGCCTTGTCCCAAACAACCTATCAAGCAAGACAGTTATTTTAGTTTAACAGTTATTGTTGTTAGCAGTTAGAGTCGGTTATCATTGAAAAGACACAATGGTTGACATTAACAAGTCATGTCGTTTCATGATGTATTTATAGGTTAGATTGAGTCAATGTAAACAAGTCCCATATATCACTCTTATCAATAGAACGTTTGTTTACATATTTCTGTTTCTACAAAACTCTCAAATCATGGTTAATTATAAACAAGTTATGCGAAGGGATTGGCTTCAATATAGGCAAGTGAATAGATACCAACATTGGTATCAGAGCCTTGGTTCTGATGCCTGGACGAAGCAAATCCAAAGACACGCACATATGGCTCTCAATCAGAAGTTCCCGTAAAGAGAAGTTCCCCCCAAATTGCCACCAAGGGGAAATCAAAAAAAGAAGTTATCCCCTGAGGGAAAAGAGATCCTAAGGCAGAAATTTGAAGAGATTGTGTCCTATAACTCTGCAAAGGCACAAATGGATTGCAAAGAAAAAGGAGAGAGTAGTGGTTTATCTCAAAAAGAAAAGAGGGCATGCTGCTATACCTGCAAAAAACGTGGACACGTTTTTTGGAGATGCCCGAAAAAAGGAGTAAAACTAGGAACGAGGAACAGAGCATAAAGATGAAGCCAACCATAACACAAGTTCAAGAAAAACTCAAATACCCTGAAAAGGTACTCGTATCCACAGACTACATGGTAGAGGGCTCAGATAAAGGAAGTTGGAACGACATCTGGTTCGTTAGCAGTGCTTACAAAAGGCACATGAGTCCGTCAAAGAATCTATTCAAAAGAATGATAAACAGATTCAAATTGGAGGGTCTTGAACAAGAAGAGAATAAATTTATACTCTCATATGGTGTTGGTGAGATAACAGTTGAAACGAAGAAGGGAATTTTGTTGATACCCAATGTACTCTACACACCAGAGATTACATTGAACGTACTAAGCGTCGATCAGTTAGAAGATCAAGGTTTTATTGTGTCTTATGGTTATGACACATGCAGTCTAAGGTATTTGTTTGAAAGGCCATTGGAAGTGCAAGATGATAGCATGATGGCAGAAGATGAAGGAAGCTTGGTTACAAGTCACATCAAATTTCTCGATGAGTATTTTCATTCTATAGATCCTAAGGATGAGTGTCTATTGATCAAAGGCACAGATGATCTCAAAATGGACAAGGAAGATGTTCAAGATTACATTGATGATGAATACTTGAGTTTAAATGGGACACTATACTCCATGAAGGTAAACACTTTCCCTAGGTTTTTGTCTTTTTTGGATTTAATTAAGATTGACAAGTTGGTGTATAGAAATTGGGAAGTGTTGGGCAAAAAATTCATGGGCATGTTAGAATGGTTCTACTTAGAATACTTAAGGCGGGATGTGTTAGGAGATTTGCCACCGGTTATTGGGGTGACAAAGGTAGATTTGTTGGGTTTATACAAATTTGTGGATAGTTTGGGTGGATACATGAATGTTACATTCAACAACAAATGGAACAAGGTTGCACAATTACTAGGTTTGGCACAAAATAATGAGTAAGCAGTCAAGGAATGTTATCAGGAGTATATCGGTATGGTGAAAATATACTACGAGGAAGCACAGAGATCCAAGCAGGAAGAACCAGGAAAGGAAGTGGTTGGGAATAGCAGTGGGACTTCTCATGTAAAAGATCCACGAGGTTATGCAAGATTAAGTGTTGAAGTGGATGGTGCACAAGAAGGAACTCCAAGGAATATTGCACGAGATGGTGTCAAGATGGATAGCAACATGGAAGATACAACAGACGAAGAGAAGGAAGCAAGCACATCAAGTAGTGGTGATTTCATTATCATCACTTGAAGAACGTAAACCAAGAAGCATGGAAACTTTAACATTCAAGCATTAGGAAGGAGATGTAACATTGATAATGGCTTAGAATGTTAAATGAACAATTTACTTTATGTTTAAGCACTTATGGGTCGTATTTGTTATAGGCTACATGTAATGGGTTGGGTCAAAAGCCTTGACCCAAACAAAATTCTATTAGAAGACATTTATTTTAGTTTGACATTTATTGTTGTTAGCAGTTAGAGTCGGTTATCATTGAAACGACACAATGGTTGACATTAACAAGTCATGTCGTTTCATGATGTATTTATAGGTTAGATTGAGTCAATGTAAACAAGTCCCATATATCACTCTTATCAATAGAACGCTTTTTACATCTTTCTCGCTTCTACAAAACTCTCAAATCATGGTTAATTATAAACAAGTTATGCGAAGGGATTGGCTTCAATATAGGCCAGTGAATAGATACCAACAAAATATAGATAGTTTTTAAACACCCATAATTTAGATCAAGAAATTCTAGAAAGTCGGAATTTTATTAAAAAAGATGCATAAAACCCAATATAAATGGATGAAGCATAAAAATTTGTGGCCTAAAGCGGTAGCTTTAGCAGCTTTACCCTCGAAACACCCCTAGCACCTGTATTCAGTAGATGGCAAAACTGTAAGTATTAACCTCTACCACAGGACCATAAATTTGAAAAGAAAAGTAAACAAAAGATGAGCATGCAGTAAGCACAAGCTCCATAAATCCTAGTCATACACTCTCCATCAACATCCTAGTAATAAAGATACGGCTCATTCTCACAAAAGCATATCGTCTGCAAAAAGTTCACAACATGTTTGATTCAAATTTAAGCGTAAACTTACAATGTCACAAAGGTTTTAGTGTCAAAAATGTGCCTAAACACTTGATCCCGCAAATAGAGAAAAAAGATACCTATGACCCATTTAGATAAAGCAAACTTTTGCTTAGGCGATTTACCATTTCTAGTTTTTGAATATATCCGATTATACGTTAATGAACGCTAGAAACTAGTTTTCGCAATGAACAACCAAACTTTCAAAGCAATATAAAGATATCATGATACATTTTCCTACGAAATGAATATACCATTCACATTATTACAAGTGTTCTTAACAACACATGCAATATATTTAACTAAACCAAAAAGTTACAAAACTGAACAAAAGTGACCAAAACTAGAAAGAAGACATTAATAAGATCATCTAGCCGCCATCTAAAACTTTTGTCAACCTCTAAGCTCCAAATTAAAATTGTATGATTGATATGTACGTATACTAGAAGACAGAGCAAGAGAAGAATTGCCAGCACTTGAGCAGATTAGAGAACATTGTATGAAGCGACCGGAACAAACGAGGACTGATCAATTAACAACACTTAACTATTAGATGATAGTTTAAGACCCAAATCTAATTGTCGTTTTGGGTCCATTAAGTTTAAAGTTTGGTATACTTGTTCAATAAGCTATATAGTCATTATAAATACATATGCAGTCTTTATATGGAGACACACAATAACACAATCATAATATAATTGTGGTTTTGTGTCTTAAACTATCATCTAACATTAACATACCAATTAACACAGGATAAGTTTTTTAAGGTACCATGGTATTCTTAAAACGTAATTAAAGAAATACGTATTCTGAAAATTATTTGACATAATAATTAACTACCCTCTTTTTTCTTATTTAAATCAAAAAAATTCTTGAAATAGTAAGATAGAAACACCCTGAAACGTAATTTGGAATACAATACCGTCGAAGAAATGCAAATGTATATTAAAAAAACAATGCGATAAAGATGATGCCACTCGACAACATGCTATTGTCGACGTTATCAAGCAGTTTGATCTCGCAAAATCAAAGAAACAACGTTTGAGAGAACGATACGCACAATGCAAAGACATTTCTGCGAAAAGACAAGCTACGATTGACCAATTTTTGAGCGATGAGAGCCAAGAAAGACGACGTCATTAGTGAAACATTGTGGATGTGCGTTTCACAGATACAAAACAACATCAGCAACAAAATCCGTTGTAGTTATCAAGAAAACAAAATTGTTGGTTCGGTATAGCTGAATCAACTTGGGCTAGGTGAATCAACTTCAGTTGATGCACATGGATTTATTGAGCAACAACAATATCAGCTTACGGGTTATGCAGACGAGGCACTAGATTAGCATGGCTTAACTGCAAGCCAACATTATAAAATTATGTGTGGCGAAGAGGCTTTAGGAGAAGTTGAAGCAGAGCAAGCAAGGCTTCAACAAGCTAGAGGAGAAACTCAAGAAATAAGAAGCAGTATGGGCGGCGCACATTGAGGAATTTGGGTATGTGGAGTCTCCTGAGTATGATTCTGCATGTGAGGAGCATTCAGATTAAGATATGTTTATGTATTTCGTATCGCAATGTATTTTAGTTCGTATGGTTTATTCGTATCATGTTGTATAATTTATGTAATATTTTTATTATTAATTAAGTTTAAACTTGCTGTTTAGAAAATTTGAATAAAAATAATAATAATAAAAAAAATTAACTTGATCTTCACTGTGACAACTTGGTTGTCATCAGCTCGTCGGAGAGAAAAAACTGATGTGGCATGATCGTGTCTGATCACGACTGTGCATAGCCTTATAGCTAAGAGTTGAACATTAGTATGCCTCACTTAGTTTTGTTTTGCCTTGTTTTTTATATGTTTTTATCTTGGTTTATATACACTACATAGGTTTTTACTTCTTGATAAAAAGTAATTACACAAACTATTAAACATTATTGATAATCAATTACGTGAATCTATGATTTCCATTTTTGTAGTAGTAGAGTAATAGTCATTATTTTTTTTTCTTTTATTTGTTTAGGCCATTTTCATACAACACCAATTTCATTTGAAAAATGTTAAATGTTCCTACATTTTGTTCTAGCAAAATGTCTTACTCATTCGATGCTGACAAATGTTAGAATGAACGGTTTGAATGCAGAGAGAAAATAAGTAAAAAAAACTATATAGTGCTATTGTATGTGTAGAAAGATTTATAGGAAGAAAAAGTAGCAGGTTAAAGTAAAGCTCATTTCACTTTTTTACAATTATTAGTACTTAACGTAATAAGAGGTGTTACTCCCTTTCGGTCTACCCCACACCCAACCCACTAGACGCGTGCCCCTTATTACCCCAAAACCCACCGGAAGCATGCCCCCCACCCCCACACACATACATACACACACCCACACCCACACCCAATTTGTTTAGTCTGCATGAGGACCGAATGAAATTGAAGAAAGAATGGAAATTGAAGAAAGAATGTAAAAAAGTAAGTTAAAAACCAACACATTTTATTAAACATAAATTAAAATTACAATACAAATAAAAAAAATCGACATTTAAAACTGTAATAATTCGCATTTTGAGGTTACTATTCATCCTCGTATTTTAACTATTCACTTTTACTATTTATTCGTATTTGTATTCTCATAATTTAACCTACATTCATAATGACAAGATAGTTTGTTACTCGTCAGGTCATATTCACAACGTACGTTTAATTAACTAAGAACCAGCCAAGCAAAACCGTATCGATTTACGCTAGGTAGGGCTGAGCATCGGGCCAATCCCGACCGAATCCCGACAAGCCCAATCCCGACTCCGGCAAACACAAATGACTCGACCCCGACAAGCCCGACAAACTCGACTAACATGATTCGGACTCGGATAGGACGGATTCTGGATTTGATCGGTTTTGTTTGTTATTTTTTGGTTTTCGGCCCGTCCCGACCCGATCCCGACAAGCCCGAAACCCAACTAACCGGAAAATAGAATTCGACTCCCGACCCCGACAAGCCCGACTCGGGACTCGGGATCGTGACGGGATTCGGGATTCGGTCGGTTTTGCTCACCCCTACGTTTAGGTCTAAATGTCATTTAAACATCCCGATATGTCCATACAATATTATAAACAAGAAAAGTATGCGTTTTTCATAAATTACAATATTTTCACAAGTTTTGAATTTTTACGTTTTCTGATTACGCGTAACGCGTTTTAAACTCCTAGTTTTAGACCTAACGTGCACTTAACACCAATTGACACCAGACAAGGCCCAGTCTAGACATTATAAGTCTTTTAGATTCATAATAATCATATTAGAAATATCACATTTCACTTTTTCTATTTTCGCGTAAACTTCGTATGTTTCACGTTTTACGCGTTTTCAACCTACGTTTTTTTAGTTTTAACAGCGTTTACGCACTCCGTTAGAATTAGCACTCATCTAATATACTTTTATAGAGTATAATGATAATTTTTAATATTTCTTAGAAGTTTTATATTTTGAAGATACCCGGTTTTAAGTTTCACGATTTAAATACTTAACGATAGCGATTTCCGGGACAAAACTTACTCCGTAAAAGAAAGATAACGCAAAACTCATATTTAGTCATCCAAGATATGTCCTTGGTCGACATTTTGGATAAATATCCAAGTGACATTTATCTTTTTTGCCTTAGATGACTACAAGTATAAGTAAAATGATGAAACTTACTAAGTAAGCTTGGAAAATATCTAACCAAGTAACCTCCTTATTTCCTTATAAAAACCAAGACCATTCTCTCTTCCTCTTCATCATAAAAAACTGGCCCTCATTATTTCCAAGAGAGATTCGTAGTTGATTTTCAAGCTACAAGATCTATATCAATTCCAAAGCTCTTGTCAAGCTTTGTTTGATCCAAGTTATAGTTTCTTATCTCCTTTGGTGATTTGCAAGCTACACAAGAAGGTTTCTAGTATAAGACTTCAATTTTTTTCCCAAGTGATCATAAGTTAGTATCAAGAGGTTGAAGGATTTGAAAGCTAGGGTTTTTAGTTCTTGTATAAGTTCTTTGATCATTCATTTCCCTTTTAAAGGCCAAAAGTTGTAAGCTATGATCATCATCATCATTCTCATTTCTATGGTTTCGTGCTTGTTAGATTATGTTATTCTATGTTATATATGTTATGTGTATTGATCATGTTGTACATAATCATTAAAACAAGTAAATATGTACGTAAACTAGCTTATGATTTCATATGAAAAATTAGTTTAGTAAACTAGTAAATCAAAGTATGTTATGCTAGTTGTTATCACCAAAAATGTAAACACAAGATCATGGTTGATATTATGTAGTTGTAGAGAAAATAAAAACAAGATCATAGCCTTTAGAATCATACAAAAAGGATTTGTGAATCAAAAGTTACAACAAGTTACAGATTTTTAAAGAAAACTTGACATATGTTTAAAATGGTTTTGTGACGATTTTGAAACGTGTTTTTGAGGCCCTTCTCGTCCGAATCATGAAAAACTTAAAACGAAAGTTGTCCGAATGATTTTTACCATCTAGACTCGCGAGATTTTAACCATAAAATGCAATATGAGGGTTGTTTCCTATCAAAACTTAAGTGGACTGTTTTCAACCCGAATTTGTTGAACCAAAATCTAATTTTTGTAAAACATATTGTATTATCAAGTCAAGTAACTTGCAAAACTTATTATTTCTATTAAGAATGTAAAATACCACAATAACATAAACTTTCTTAAGTTTATCTGATAATCGGAAAGGTAGATTTTACGTTTGGCGAGATACATAACCAAAACCTATTTCTAATTCATTAAATGACTTGTAGTTTTATAACATATGTGAAACATGAAACTAGTTTAAAATCAAGAATACAAGATGTAAACCAATTAAAGTTTACAAATATTGTGATTATTTTAACATTTATGGCATCTAATCAAATCAAGAAAAATATATATTTACATATTGAGTACTACAATAGTAGGGAACTTCATGTGAGGGGCCTTTTCAGGGTGAACGTATTGACGAGTTGTTGAATTTACGATTTAAAGTGTCCTAGCTCCTCGCACGTTTACTACCTGACCTCTGGATTGTGATGGCCCGAACAATAGTACGATATATATAAACTAAACACGTTTTCACAAACTAAACCATTTCTATAAATGACATACACAAACTACCATGTACAACATCATGATCAATATAAATGACATATATAGACTCGTTTATGCTTTCACCATATTATTCCAAAACCTAAGACATTTCATCGTACTCTAGGTTGTGCGTAGAGTTTTCCCCGGCTTATCCGCTAATTTCATTATTCACTCAACATCATCAAACTCAAGGTGAGTTCATAGCCCCACTTTTCATTACTTAATTGTTTTACAAACCCTTGGGGGAGATACATGCTATTTTAACATGAACACACAAACATTTGAACTGTATGCTTATCTGATTGTTTTATTGTCACTAAGTACCATCATTGCTAAACATAAGGCCCCATATTCTGAACTAGTTAATTACTAGAAATATTGAGCACGAATATTGTGAATAGGCATATTAGGATTGACTAATCCCTTTTGTGTTGACCAAGTATGTTCAAACAAACGCACTATATTTGAGAACATATGTATAATGGCAAATTACCTACAAGGGTGACAAACACGCCAATTGATATTGGTACACGTTAACGCTTTGGTTACATGAGCTTAGTGAAATAATAACTGTTTTGTTTTCAACTATGAGTATGAGTCTAATTAGCTCACACTGAAAACATATTGTGTTCAACCTTTTAACTAAACCTATGGATTTCACTCAACCTTGTGTTGACGATTTCAAGCATGTTTTATCTCATGTCCATAATGATCGTGGCTGGCACGGAGGGGCACAAAATCAATCAAGAAGGCTATAAATTATTTTATCATTCGATAAACATCAAATACTTTATATTGATGTATTTTGTAAACATGGAACCAACTGGGACATGTGTTTGTAAACTCTGATATATTTTAATGAATCAAATGATAAGCCTTTTAAACGACTCAATTAGAGATCGATTTATGTTATTATAACCGTTAAACCAAGAGGTAACGCCCATCTTAAATTTCGCTGCATTCAAGAAATTGGGGGTGTTACAAAAACTAATACATTTATTCAACACATTTCATTCAAATAGTTCATTGAAAACTATACATAGCAACAATACATAACTTAATCTGTTTCATAATCGGATGATTCAATGACCCCAAATTCCAACACGAACGCATCATATTCTGCTTGTTCATTCATACGTTCCTCTTTCCACGCTTTCTGAATCCTTGTTGCTTCTTTTTGACGCCTTGCTTGTTCTTCTAACACTTCATTTAATGCCTCTTCATCTCGCATAAGTTGATATAGTTTTTTCTCAGTAAATATGTTCTCATCAACTGGTTCCTCTGCTGGTGGAAATGAAGAAATGGGAGACATGGGTTAGTGCGTTGCTTGTTGTGATGACGAACCACCTATAGTGTTTTCCTTATACATCCAACGGGTTTTGTGACTTATGTTATCTTGTATTTGTGACACAGATTTCCCCAACATTTTCTTAATTTTGTGATCTTTTCAATCTTCCTCTTGCAAAAAATTTTCAATGACAACACGTTTCTCAGGCGAATTTTCATTCAATTCGCATATTGTTTCCTCAGATCGTCTTTAAAGGTTCTTGCATTGCTAAATATCTCGGATACCTCGTAAACTTTTTCCTTGTGAATGTTATCGTCGTCAATCAGTTTCTGAATGCCATCATTGACTTCTTCGACAAAGGTGTTGGAGACTACAAGCCATGATTTTTGGAAAGAGAAAGTGTATTGAAATTGTGATTTGGGTTAAATGTATGTGATTTGTTTAGTTAAAAATGGGGTATTTATAGTGAAATGGGGTGTTTTAAAATTTATTACTGTTACATTTTTCAATATATTACCGTTACATTTTGTTTGTTTGCGGTAAAAAAATCAATGGACAATCCCCATGATTGATCATCACTACAACTGATCGAGTATTTTTGAGAAATGATGCCTTCTTAGCTTTTGTTTACAAAAATAGGTTCGTTTTTTTCTTTTCTTAATATATACTCCGTATATGGGTCTTTTTGTAATTTTGTGGACCACAAGCCTTTTATTTACTATATAAACTTACATATTTAACCCTTAACTTATAAAAAATGTTATATGTAATAGCTTATATACACTAGCTCTTTAATTATTTAATACAATTGATTATTTGGTTATCAATATTAGCTTCCATTCGGGTTTTGAATTATATTATGCCCATCAAAAAACTTTCCTAGTATACTGAAATACTTCCAGCTATATACTTGGTGATTGATCATGTATAGAAGCCGTGGAATAATTGTTAATAAGTTGATTGATGCCAAAACGTATACGTTAAAGTCAAATTTTTGATATATGAAATTGTTATAAATACTATCAAATAGCATCCAAGCTTTTGTTACGCATGTACTCATGTACAAGTATCGTTTTATTCTCCTTAATGCAGTATCCTAGTTATCTTATTATACAAAGTAGTTGCATAAATTCAAAAGGTAGTAATGAAGTGAATCATAAATTGGTTAATTGAGAGTTAGAAATTAATGTATGACAACCAATAAATATATGCTTAATACTCTTCTCACATATAAACATCTCTTAGACACATTTATTTTTCAAGCTTTAAATATTAACATATCCTCATAAATCACTTGACAAATTAAAAAAAAAAAAAAAAAGATCTCATCTAATCATCAAACTGATATGCAAACCAACAATACAAGCACTAATACTTCATATAGACACTAATAGATACTAAATTTCCCATAAACATATCAATCTTTAAACCTTCCTAGCACACAAAAAGTCTAAAGATTAATATGTATACGCTTCATATCTATTAAAGTTCTAGTTACATAGACTATATTTCCTTCATGAAGATTACATGACCATCATCCATGAAAGGCATCATCTATTGTAGATAACTTGTTACTAAGGACCAAGACTTACAATTCCTTCATGAAGGTAGCTAATATAACTAAATATCAATTTAATATACAAGCCTTTTAATGCGATGACCACAAAATGGCTAATGTCTAAAACATATTTTGATGTTTTGGTCAACTGCTAATTGAATCTGATATATATCTAAGTATATGACAAAAAAGGAGCATCATCAAGTATTTGGATAATAGATGAACTAACATAATTCTCTCTCATTTTGTTCCCGAATCAGGGTTGGGACCCCGTAACATACAGTAGCACAACCAAACAGATGTCGGTCATCAATCTTATTTTTAAATAAAACAAGACATGACACAATACTCACTTCATCACCCATTGACATATTTTTCTCGCATATCGTAAGTAATTCTTTGTATAAATAACGCGGCCAGTGTGCATATATATCTTAAATGTTGCCCACCACAATCATTGGATCGGCAAGCATATACTTTATGAGAGCCCCTTCTGGGATATTAGGTCCTTTCAGCTCTAATAATCCACTCTTGCAGCCCATCAAGCTTGCTGCTGCACACGTATCAAGTGTTTCAAATACATCACTTGGTAGGTGACTCTCACAACACATCTCTCACACTTAACACATTTGTAGTAAGTATAGAATGTACTCGAAAGTGATGTCATCTTGTAAATATCCTGGTCTTTTGAAGCCTTATGCATTCCCATAGCCACATCTATAAAAGTAAGAAAGACTATATATTTTAGAACTTTGCTTTGTTACGAATAGCTTTTAGGATTTTGATATCTACATTAAAATATTACATGAATATTCTTGTCGAGCACCAAAATGATAGTCATTTTTGCACCCAATGGTAAGTCATTTTAAAATATAAAGAGTGGATTAGTGGGATTGGCAAATTAATAAAGTGACAGTGAGCCGAACAAAAGAAGACTTTACTGCATGTATTATGTTTCAGTATTTATTTTGGGGAAATTTTGAAGTGGTAATTGATTAATACATAATATTAGGTGTGCTAATGTTTGTATAAAAAGAAATATAGAATGAAAATGTTTGTACATTATGTTCTTGGCATTTTGAAAAGTTACGGATTCAAACCATACATACAACAAGCTGTAAACTATATTAAGCCTAAATAATATAGAATTACCATCATCAACAACAAATCAACCTCTTAACTGTAACTTATCACCACACAAACACAATTTACACGGTACGTACCATTCAAAATCATGACAATAAAACTTTTAACCATAATTTAAATTAAAAAAAAGGGTAAATGACAAAAAAAATGCATTGAACTTGACACTTTATGTGATTGTGTGTAGCCAACTATTTTTTTTCTTATTGTATGTACTGAACTTTCAAATTTCGATAATTATGTGTATTTTGTGACTATTCTCCCATGTAAAATGACCATTTTACCCTTCGAAGTTTGAAAAAATTAAGGGTAAAATGGTCACAAAATACACACAATACTCGAATTTTGAAAGTTCTGTACACACTAAGAAAAAAAATAGTTTGCTACACACAATCATAAAAAGTGTTAAGTTCCATGCATTTTTTTGTCATTTGCAAAAAAAAAAAAAAAACATGATTCATTAACAATAACAAGCAAAACAACTATCATATACATCCTAAAAAATATGATGCTATTAACCTTATACACAAAATAAGCTTAAAACATTCAAATAATCATCAACAAGCTAAAATAACTTTTTAACCGGCTACACAAACACGGATTAAACAATATGAATTAATCACTATGTAACATTTAACCGATCAAAATAAACACTATTTAAATAGTAATAATCATATATTTAACAAACTAAACACAATTTAAGGTTTTCTACATATCCTACGGATTCACAACGAAATATCATAAGTTACGAGGGTTATCATCATAAGGACCGAATTTAACGATGACAAAATAAATGTAATTAACATGAATGGCTATCTACAAATAATGTGAACAAACCGATAAATGTAACAAGAGAGGGATTAAATCTACCTTAATTTCCGAGACCACCTATTTCAATAAAGATGAAAAATTAATCGCCATGCCACATGCCACACACTCCTTTCATGGCCAAAATCCATGGCTGCTAAGCTTTCGGTGAATTATAAATAAATGTTACTTGTTGATTCTAATGTCTTCCCGCCACTTCTTTGGGTGGAATTAAAGTGTTTGGGTTTGAGTAGCTAGAGAGAATGATTGCAGTGATGAAATAAAAATGTGTTTGTATTTATAGGGGTGTATTAAAGGAGGGTGATGAGAGCCAATGGGAGTGAAGTGTGAGGATCGGGAAGGAGGGCCGTTGGATTGAAATACATCTTGTGGCTGTTGAGATTTGTGTTTGTTATTGTGTGTATCTTTGGTGAAGGTGAAGAGTGGAAAAAGAGTAGTTGAGTGGTTAAATTTCTTGCAGGCTTGGTGGTTGATCAACATAAATAGCATAGTACTCCGTATGAAACACAAGTAAATGTTTGCCTATGATTCATAACAAAATGTGTTGACAGGCTGACTGTTAAAGAACAAACATTCCAATATAAGATTGCTATATGGTTATCAAATTTGAATGTATTTTTTCTTGTTTAGAACAAATTAATTTTGTTTATCATACAAGCATTGACGGACCCACATGTATGCCGGGTGTGGCACGGGCTACACCCGATTTTAGGTCACGAAGTGCAAAAAGATTTCAAAACTGTCATTTTATGGTATGTGCAACCCTCAATTTTTTTTTTCTACTTTCATTTTTTACGGTGTAACTTTAATTAGCCCAACATTTTTTTTGTGCAACACCCTTTTAAAAATCCTGGGTCCGTCCCTGCATACAAGGTCATCACGTATTAGTGCAAGTGGTTAAGACCAAATAGTCTGTTATCTTTATGTGACCTGATCAATGTTGGTTAACAAGTATAATCACGTTGTTGAGGGTTTCAAAATCTTCATTCACCTAGTTGAATTAAACAAAAACGTTATACCAGAAACTATATCTTAAGAGATTCATTAATTCAAAATTGATCTTATAATTGTTTGAGGGTTAACTAAATGCTAGACGATTACCCGCGTATAGCAAACTTGCAACAATTGCTGGAAATTGTTCCCCATTTGCCTATTTTATTGTGTCCACTTAATTTCATTCCTATTTTATTGTCATTCTCCATTTCTTTTATACCAACATTATCAAACCTAGTATGTATTAGTCAGTTACCACTCCACAATTTCCCGAAAATTTAATAAATAGTTGATCATGAACAGAGAGTCCGTTTGAGAACAACATCAATCGCAGATGTAACTCAAACCTTTTTAACAACCCCATTGTACAAACGAATCCAAAACAAGTATTTATATAGCTAAATATCCATTTAATATACAAGACTTTTAATGTGATGACCAACAAAATGCATGCTGTCTGAAACATATTTTGATATTTTGGTCGATCAACTGCTAACTGAATGTGATATATATGTAAGTATATGACAAAAAAGGAACGTCATCAAGTATTTGGGTACTAGATGAACTAACATAATTCTCTCTCATTTTGTTCCCGAATCAGGGTTGCACCCCGTAACAAACTCTAGCACCACCAAACACATGTCGGTCATCAATCTTATTTTTAAATAAAACAAGACATGACCCAATACTCACTTCATCACCCAATGACATATTTTTCTCGCATATCGTAAGTAATTCTTTACATAAATAACGTGGCTAGTGTGCATATATATCCCAAATATTGCCCACCACAACCGGTGAACCGGCAAGCAAATACTTTATGGGAGCCCCTTCTAAGATATAAGGTCCTTTCAGCTCTAATAATCCACTCTTGCATCCCATCAAGCTTGCTGTTGCACACGTATCAAGTGTTTCAAAGACATCACTTGGTAGATGACTCCCACAACATATGTCTCACACTTAACACATTTGTATTAAGTATAGCATGTACTTGAAATTGACGGCATTCTGCAAATATCCTGGTTTGTTGAAACCTCCATGCTTTCCCACGGCAACATCTGTAAAATATTACATGAATATTCTTGTCGAGCACCATAGTGATAGTGGTTTTTGCACCCACTGGTAAGTCATTATAAAATATAAAGAGTGGATTAGTGGGATTGGCAAATTAATAAAGTGACAGTGAGCCAAACAAAAGAAGACTTTACTGCATGTATAATGTTTTACGGAGTAGTATTTATTAAATTTTGGGGAAATTGTGAAGTGGTATTTGATTAATACACACTAGGTGTGATAATGTTGGTATAAAAAGAAATATAGAATGAAAATGTTTGTACATTGTGTTCTGGGCATTTGAAAAGTTACGGATTCAAACCATACATACAACAAGCTGTAAACTGTATTAAGCCTGAAAATAATATAGAATCATCATCATCAACAACAAATCAACCTCTTAACCGTAACTTATCACTACGCAAACACAATTCACACGGTAGATACCATACAAAATCATGGCAATAAAACTTTTAACCATAATTTAATTAAAAAAGACGTGATTTATAAACAATAACAAGCAAAACAATCATCATATACATCCTAAAATATTACCCTTATACACAAAATAAGCTTTAAACCATTCAAATAATCATCAACAAACTAAAATAACATTTTAACCGGATCGTTAGGATATAAGTTTAGGGGGTTAGTTGTAGTTTAGCTCAAACTTAAGGAGGTTAATAGGAAATTTCTTAACCTCTTCAATTATAGATTCCTTGTTCATCAAGGATTAGGTTTCTCCCCCTTCATTCTCTATAAATAGAGATGAGGGGGAGAGGTTTATTTGTACCTTACTTTCTTGTTCACGTTTAATAAACGCTTGAGTGTAAAATATCTTCATGTATGTTGGTGCCACTCGACATTAATTAAGGGATCATAAACCTTTGTCGAAGTCTTGTTGGAGTAGTTCTTGATTCGTGGTTCCGCTCTAGAAGCCGGTTTGTTGAATTTCTTCCGATAACAATTGTATCTAACAACAGTTTATCATTGTATCATGGTACTAATGTTGGGCTAATGTCTGACCCTAGCCCGTGGGGCAGCAAGCCTATTGACCCGAGCCCATGGGGTGAATGTCGGTTTTAATATTCTAGTTATATTAGAATTGTAGTAGGATTAGGAAAGCTTGTTCTATTCCCTATATATACAAACCGAGCTGTGGTTTGTCATTATGTGTATTCAATATCAGTTTTTGTAAGCAAGTATTTTTCTGATTAATTGGAGAGCTTATTCCAAGTAACATTCGGTGTTTGTTGTTTGTTTAGTTCCGGCGCTTTTTTCGCTCCTTAAGTTCGATCGCTGGTGTCCTTTATTTGGTATCAAGAGCTTGGTTTAACAAAGCCAGATCAACTTAAGGTTTAAGCCGATCGATCTTTGGTTTTAAGCAAGATCGACCCAAGATCGACCAAAGGGTATTATTGAAGCAGATCGATTAGGTTTACAAAGGGTCGGAAGTCAAACAATCTACACCGGTAACTTACAAAAGGCGTTCAAGAAAGATGGTGCAAGGCGAGTCGAGTCAACCACCACCTATTGAACATTCTAAGATGGCTTTTCAATGTCCAATGTTAACAAGCACGAATTATAACATATGGGCAATAAGAGTTAAAGCGGTATTCCGAGTTCATGGAATACTTGATGCAATCGGAACCGGGAAGGAACACAAGTTGTTGCTAAGCAAGATCACATGGCAGTGGCGCTACTCTTCCAGCGATTCCGTAAGAACTTGTTTTTCAAGTTTCACAATTTAACACAGCCAAAGAAATCTTGGGAGCTTTGAAGACCAGGTATGTGGGTGTTGATCGGGTTCGAGACGCAAGGTTGCAAACCTTGGAGACGGAATTCGAATCTTTAAAGATGAAAGTCAACGAATCAATCGATGACTTTGCGGCTAGGTTGGGCAAAATTGTAACTGAAGTCAATAGCTTGGGAACAATTTATGAAGACAAGAAACTTGTTAAGAAGCTACTTGCATCCGCTCCGGATAGGTATGTTGCAATTGTTGCCTCAATAGAACAATTTGCTGACTTGAATACTATGTCTTTTCAAGAAGCAATTGGAAGGTTGAAAGCTTTTGAAGGAAGAATGAAGGGTGTTGACACCACTTCTAAAGATCAAGGCAAGTTGATGTTCGGAAGGGCTGAAAGATATGATAAGAAAGGTCGAGGAAGGAATTCCTCTGGTGGCAACGGTAAGGGTCAAAACTTTTCTTCTCAAAACAAATCTCGTGGTAGTGGTCAAGCTAATAACCACAACCGTGGAAACCAAAACAACTCCAGGAGCAATACGGATCAAAAGAAGAACAAAAGTCGAGACCTTTCAAAGATTCAATGCTTCAGATGTGATGAATACGGTCACTTTGCTTCTAACGCCTCGAACGACGTGAATGAAGCAAAAGCAAGAATCAAACCTTTTGAAAACGGAGAATGATGATGACCCAACACTTTTTATGATGAAAAGCGTTCAAGAATTAGTTTTCTTGAATGAAGAAAAGATTATCCCAAACCAATTGAATACTAAGCCAAACGAGGAAGACACTTGGTATTTGGATAATGGAGCAAGTAATCACATGACGGGGATCCGAGAATACTTTTCGAGTTGAATGAGAATATCTCCGGCAGAGTGAAGTTTGGTGATAACTCCTACATCGAGATTAAAGGGAAGGGTTCGATAATCATTGAAGGGAAAACGGGAGAGCAACGGTTAATCATCGAGTCTATTACCTACCCGAGCTAAAAAGCAACATAATTAGTCTTGGGCAAGCTACCGAAGGCGGATGTGACATTCGTATGAAAGGTAACCTTCTTACTATGCGTGACTCAGATGGCAAGCTTCTGATGAAGGTTCCTAGAACAAGTAATAGACTTTACAAAATTAAGCTCCAAGTTGGAAGTCCGGTGTGTCTCAAAGCAAAGATGGAAGATGATGCTTGGTTATGGCATGCTAGGATGGGTCACATTAATTTCGAGACGATAGAATTAATGGCAAGGAAGGGCATGGTTGAAAATTTGCCAATAATTCATCAAGAAAACAAGTTGTGTGAATCTTGTTTGGTAGGAAAACAAACCAAGAAGTCGCTTCCTAAAGCAAATAAATTTAAGGCAACACATTCTCTTCAACTCATACATGCCGACCTATGTGGACCAATTTCTCCACCATCCATAGCGGCAACAGTACATATTTGTTTTATTGATGACTTCTCACGCTTTATGTGGACTTTTACCTTGAAGGAAAAAGGAGAGGCATTTGAATACTTCAAAAAGTTCAAAGCTTTAGCGGAGAAGAAGTCGGGAAAGAAGATTATAACCCTAAGGACCGATAGAGGAGGTGAGTTCACTTCAAAAGAATTTACCAACTTTTGTGAAAACGAGGGTATAACAAGACATCTAACCACTCCCTACACACCGCAACAAAATGGAGTCGTGGAAAGGCTTAAACCGCACTCTTATGGGAATGACTAGAAGCATCTTGAAAGCACGAGACGTACCAAACTATATGTGGGCTGAAGGAGTTAGACACGCCACGTTCTTGATTAATAGAGTTTCAACTCGAGCTCTAGTTAATCAAACTCCATACGAGGCTTTCAAAGGAAAAAAGCCTAACTTGAAGGGTTTAAGGGTATTTGGATGTGTGGCTTATGCAACGGGAACAAGGCCATATTTACAGAAGTTAGACGACAGGTCAACACTTCTTATTTACATCGAACGAGCCAGTACAAAAGGTTTTCGATTGTTCAATCCAAGACTAAAGAAGATAGTGGTATGTCGTGATGCGGAGTTTAATGAGGAACTTGGCTGGAAGTATGTTGCCGGAAGCTTAAACACACGAAGCTAAACCAGGTATGTTTATCATAGAATGGCACGGTTCTATTGATACGGGTTGTGGATTTGTTAACCCAGGTGTGATCGATGAAGTTGAGGCGTAAGATCAAGAGGCTGAAAATCATCATGATGTTGATGAAAATCAACCGGTCAATACCGAACAAGAAGCTCAAATCGAGGCGGGTAATGACCCTAATCCCTGTGACAGTAAACTCAACCAATTATGAGGCGTTCTTCAAGGGTTTCAACTAAGCCAACTAGATTTAAAGACTTTATTATGGGGTCTAGTTCAAGAACCTCAGTTGCTAATGAAGATCAAAATCTACTTTTGATTGAAGATGATGAACCAAGAACGTTTCAAGAAGCAAAAGTCTCAAGCAAGTGGATGGTTGCTATGAAGCAAGAGATTGAGTCTATCGAGAAGAATGATTCATGGGAATTAGTTGAAGCTTCGGTTAATGTTAATCCCATTGGATTAAAGTGGGTGTTCAAAATTAAGAGAAATCCGGATGGTTCAATTAATAAGTTTAAAGCTCGGGTAGTAGCAAAGGGTTATGCTCAAAAGGAAGGAATTGACTATGATGAGGTATTTGCGCCCGTAGCACGGATTGAAACGGTGCGTTTATTAATCTCATTGGCCGCAAAAGAAGCATGGGAGCTACATCATCTGGATGTAAAGTCAGCTTTTTACATGGAGAACTAAAAGAGCAAGTGTTTGTTACACAACCGGAGGGGTTCGTGAAGAAAGGAGAAGAAAGGAAGATCTACAAGTTGAAAAAGGCGCTTTATGGACTTAAACAAGCACCAAGGGCGTGGAATACAAAACTTGATAGAGAACTCAAGCAAATGTCTTTCAAAAGATGCCAACACTAACAAGCGGTGTATGTGAAGAAGACAAACAAGTCAATCTTGATTATTGCGGTCTATGTAGATGATCTCTTAGTAACCGGTTCAAAGCTTGTCGAAATTGGTGAATTTAAGAGACAAATGCAAGAAAGGTTCGATATGAGTGATTTGGGAAAATTGAGCTATTATCTTGGCATTGAAGTAAAGCAAGAGGATTCGAGTATCTCAACAAGTCAAGAAAGCTATGCAAAGAAGATCTTGAAAGATGCCGGGATGCATGAAGTTTAATCCTACTCAATGTCCATTAGAACCTGGAATGAAGTTAAGCATGGACAAGGAAGGAAACCAGTTGATGCAACTTTGTATAGACGACGAGTTGGCTGTCTAAGGTACTTACTACACACTCGACCTGATTTATCTTATTCGGTTGGTTTGGTTAGTCGTTACATGCAAGAACCAAAAGAATCACATATGGCAGCTGTGAAACAAATACTAAGGTATATCCAAGGTAGTTTGAATTTTGGAATACGATACAACCAAGAGAAAACCAAGGAGTTGGTGGGGTTTAGTGATAGTAGTTATGCTATGGATCAAGATGATGGTCGAAGCAACAACCTGGGCACGTGATTTTATCTAGGGAAATCACCTATCACTTGGTGCTCACAAAAGCAAAACACCTGGCTCTATCATCTTGTGAAGCCGAAGTTCATGGCTGCAACTTCAGCCGCCAAGGTCAAGGGATATGGTTACGTGGGTTGTTGAGTGAAATAACCGGAATGGAAGAAAGAGTGGTGGTCTTATTTGTTGACAACAAATCGGCTATTGCACTTATGAAAAATCCAGCCTTTTCACGGAAGAAGCAAGCATATAAACACACGTTATCATTTTATCCGAGAGTGTGTTGAAAGAGGCCAAGTACAAGTTGAGTTTGTAAGAGGTGATTTGCAGCGTGCAGATATTCTGACAAAAGCTCTCGCAAGGATTAAGTTCAAGGAGATGCAAGAGTTACTCGGAGTTGAAGATCTCCCTATCTCGAGTCGAAATTAGGGGTGAATGTTGGGCTAATGTTCGACCCGAGCCCATGGGGCAGCAGCTATTGACCCGAGCCCATGGGGTGAATGTCGGTTTTAATATTCTAGTTATATTAGAATTGTAGTAGGATTAGGAAAGCTTGTTCTATTCCCTATATATACAAACCGAGCTGTGGTTTGTCATTATGTGTATTCACATCGCTTTTGTAAGCAAGTATTTTTCTGATTAATTGGAGAGCTTATTCCAAGTAACATTCGGTGTTTGTTGTTTGTTTAGTTCCTGTGCGTTTTTTTTGTTCCTTAAGTTCGATCAAGGTGTCCTTTAACTAAAATTGCATTGAAATGTAGTGTGTATCACAGCGTTTACAAAAACAACAAGTACAGGGGGTGGAATTTATAACTGAAAAAGTTGCAGGAACCGATCTTAGTATTCCTTATTTTAGTACATAACTTATTTTGCAAGTTTTTATGTGATCAATTAGTATTTATAGGGGATTAGGGCCGCTCTTTTGTGGCATGGCTTAATTGGATTTACTGAAACGATTGGGAATTTTTCTCGACCATGACTAAGATTGCAGAGCTAGAAGAATTGTTCAATAAGCATTGTAATACAGCAGAGGAGCAAAAGCAACAAGACAACAAGACCTATCTCTCAATGGGTACACTAACGGGCTCGGCGGTTTCCCAAGGTAGTGGTTCGGGTTCCACCGGTACCTTGGTATCTACAGCTTCCAAAGAAAGTAAAAGTTTGGCAAGATCAGAAAAAGAAAAGCAGCGGTTAACAAAAGCAGAATTAGCAGAGAAAATGTCCAAGGGCCTGTGTGTCACATGTGACCAAAAGTTTACACCTGATCATAGGTGTGCGATTCCTAATTTACAACTTGTTTTGGTAGACAAAGAGAGCTTCGCTGACATAGCCAAGGTGTCTCTTAGCTCAGTGGCAAGTCATACTAATAATCCTACAATAAGATTAAAGGGAATACTTGGCGGATAAGAGATCGTGGTGCTAATAGATTCTGGGGCATCAAACAATTTTATCTCAGCTCGTTTAGTGGAAAGATTGGGAATTACGGTTAAGGACACACCTACTTTTACTTTAACTTTATCGAATGGAGGAACTGTCTGCAATCAAGGCATTTGTGAGGGGGTCATTATTTCGTTTCCAGAGTTGCAGGTGGTTGAAGATTTCTTGAAGCTTAAGATGGGTAATACATGTAATTACGAAGTGATTCTGGGAATTAAATGGCTCAAAACATTAGGTTACGTTCTTGCGAACTGGCAACTTTTTACAATGACGTTTGGTAGTGATACTGGTAAAATAACATTGAAAGGGGATCCAGATTTATGTCCCTCTTCAAGAGTGCCAGCTAAACCCATGGTGGATAAACATCAATCTGATATTGACTTTAAGGAAGGAGATTGGGTGTTTCTTAAACTTTACCGTTACAGGCAACAAACAGTGGCTCGAAGGCCAAATAAAAACTTGGCTCCCATTTTTTATGGACCTTATCGGATAATCAAACGGGTTGGGAAGGTGGGATATGAGCTGAAAGTACCCAATGCAGCAAAACGTCCCCTGTTTCATGTATCTCAATTAAAAAAGGCGACAACCGCTGATACAGCATATCCAAGCATACCTGTAGTTCTAACCGAAGACATGGCTGTAATGTTGACACCGGACCAACTCAAAGGGGTGAAATCAGGAGATTTGCAAAATCCAGCAACACGTGAGGTATTAATTAAGTGGAAGAACTACAAAGCTACATGGGAGTCATTTTCTAGTATTCGGAAGCAATTTCCTGAGTTCCACCTTGAGGACAAGTTGGCTGTTTGGGTGGGAGGTATTAGTAAGACCCTGTAAAGAAGTGTGTATGATAGGCTTACCCAATAACAAGTACACGGGTTGGATTGGTAATTGAAAGAGTCCTTAGTAATTCAATTAGTTTACTCGTTATAGCAATTTACTAATTTTGAAAGTTTTATTGTTTTATTGGGATCAATCATTATTTAAACTGGATTAAGGCTGTTATTTTATGGCATGCATGTTTTTCCAACGTCTCGAATAGTAAGGTTATTACTGTCTTGTTTATCTTTTGTTTTACTTCTTGCAATTCAGCTATCAGTTGTATGCAACCAAGGTCTTATCATAGTTACACCAGTAAAGCCAGATTTTTCAGCTTTATTAGCATAAGTATTCTACATCGTCTTCTGATAACCAAGACGGCAAGGTGACCGAGGCATCATTTGGAGAATGGTAAAACCCTATGCCTTTAGGGAAATAAACTGGTCCTGGTTCCTAACGAGACATTCAAAATAAAATGACAGAAAAAGATAATGTTAAAACAACCTTAAGCTTCTTGAAATATGACCATGTAGTGATCCTCTCCATACATGGCTTGAATCATCCGAATAATGACTCCCATTGGGTTCCAATGAGGTTAACCACAGCTTTGGAAATCAAGGCTTCATTACATCCAGATAATTATAGAATTACTAGATCATAGTAAGATATCATGTAACATAGGCATTAATATATTGCAGTCTTGATTCCAAATGTCATACGGATACACAAATTACATCCAGATAATTATAGAATTACTAGATCATAGTAAGAAACAGAAGCAACTGATTCAATAAGCTATATAGGATCTAAAAAGGTCTTATACTCTATCAAGTCAACGTTTCGTTAAAATCGACATGTTAAACTCTAGAACCAAATTCATATACCTACATATTTGAAGCCCTACAAGTTATACCAAATTGAAATTAGTTTCCAATTTGCCTATTTTATTGAATCCAGTTAATTTCATTCCTATTTGCTACAAAATTTTAGGCAAAAAAATGACACCACTTTTGTGTATTCTCTTGGCAGTCGAAGTAAATGTTATCATGCTCCTTTCGTTTAGGACACCTCTAAGAAGCCTAGCGATGTTCCTGCTGGATCGTTTCAAGGAGGGTCGAGGTCCCATAATGTCTACCGTTTCGGTGACATTGTTCTTAGTCTTATTGTCAAGTTTGTATAGTATATTCAGGATTCAAAAGCGTTCAATGGAGACTGGAACCGTGAATCAAACCGATCATGTTCTTTTGGCCAATCATATACTTGATGCGTCGCTCATGGGTAACGTTTCATTTCTATTCCTTAACTTATGATCCCATGTAAACCGCGCGCTAAACTTTATATGATATATATGATACAGGTTTTTGCTTATTCCTCGGACTGATGATAGATAGACTTCATTACTATGTTAAAAGGTTCGATTATTCTGAGAGAGTCAAATCCTTTACCGCGAAAGAAAGTTACGAGACGGAATCAGATTGAATCGACCTTCATGTATATAAATAAAGAAACAATGTCATATTATTTCATTCTTCAATAGAACTTGTTAAATGATATGAATTAGGTGATCATGTATAACATTCAAAATTTCATGAATTTGTATATTGTGTTCGAGTGATTTAGTAATGTTTATTAACAAACACAACATACATTGGACTAAGCCCAATAACCATTGACAAAAAGACTTAAATTGATAGCACCAAAAGTCACACAACTGGCCAACCAAATACTTATGGTTTCTTAAAGCCCAAAACTGAAAAGATCTAATCTTCAATGGCATAAAGCTAGCTTCTATCCTTTACATGGACACTATAGCTAAAGTTTCGTTCTAATTTGGATAGAGTGGTTTGATAATCCTTATAACGCTCTATCCTCATCTTTCTAATAACTTTTACCCGCCCTTGCGAGTCATTTCAATATCATTGATGTTACTAAAATATGTAGTTCGAAATAAATTTGAACATCACCCTCATCGAAGACCCTCTAGCCACCCCATCATAGTATATCATCAAGCTCATTCACGTCACCAGCTAAGATTGGTTAGCTTAGACACAAGTAAATTAGGCATTTCCGATGTTTTAATTCACATGGTTAAGCAAAATGTTACACTACATATAAATTTGATAAACACACATTTATTGCTCGAGTATATTTAATTTCCTTTCCTTTGATGCATATACGTAGTTGTGGGGAAAAACCAAACCAAAACCCAAGAAAAATCAGAAGTTTAAAACCAATAAAACAGCTTTGACCAAAACCGATTTGTTTTGGAAAAACCCTGTTTGGGACCGGTTTGGGGATTCTAGTCGTGGATCCGGTTCGGTTTGGATTTGAAGGGGTAATAATATACTCACTTTGAAACCGACCAAACCGGTTTCAACCAGTTGGGTTTTTACCCCTTCAAATCCAAACCGAACCGAACCGGTTTTTAACCAAAACCGGTTCTTAACCGTTGACCAAGAACCGGTTTGGTTTTCAAACCCGAACAAGTTTGACCAAAAACCGGTCAAAGTACACCACTACATATACGTATATGCATGTGAATCAAATGTCAAAAGTTCTCCTACGTTCTTTATTTTTTATGTTTCATTACACTGTTAACACTGTTATTTTTTTTAAATAAATGTGAAGTATATATATCAACACAAAATTGATAACTTACTAGATTCAATAAAACAGAATTAAAAAAAAATAATAAATAAAAATTGTTTATTCTCTTTACTATGAGTATTTGGTCTTGGTTTTGGCGAGAGAGAATGATGGTGGTGTAGATGTAGTTTTGGTTTGGTCTTATTACTATTATAAGATCTACAATGTATCGTTTTGAATACTTGATGATTTAATGTTTTCTTCTACAATTAATTCACAACCATTTTTTTTTTTTGTGAAAGACTTGAGGTTCTACAAGTCATTTTGCAAAAGTCTTCGCCAAGTCTTTACCTCAATGTTTCAAATTGCTCAAATAGCTTTTTCAAATAGTTAAAAGTCATGTATAAAGCTTTACCATTGCATATGCTCTTAGTCTAACTTTTTGTTTTCTTTTGCTTCTTTTCTGCTCCTAGAGTCCTTCTTAAATAAAATTATTTTTGACTAAAGCAAGAAAAATTAGAAATGTATCACTCGGATATACACTACACTAATGTATGCTTGAACAATTACTATACATTTTATAGAAGCTTATTTTAAGCTCTACACTTTTTGATCATGTCAAGTGCAACTACAGTTGTCCAATGCTCCAATGAAGTATGCTTGTAAGCTTTATGTGGTAATTAATATACCGTTTACTTTTCTAAAAAAGATGTGCAATTAAAATTATAGAGATGTTTTCGAGCTTACTCTATATGAAAACAGAGTTAATTACATAAATCATTCATGTGTTTGACACATTTTTTCACCTTTTCGTCCTAAAACTTCAACAATTGTAGTTGACGATTTATGGACGAAAGTTAAAAAATCTCAAGATTTGTTAGAATTTCATGTCACCTTAACACAAGGAAAGAATTCAACCCCAAAACCAATAATACTTTCAATGGATATTATTATGAGGGAGCAATTTTCAATTGAATAAATAACCTGCTAGATGATAAAAAAATAACGTGCAAGGTAAATTGTTCTAACAGAAATAACACGGATGCTTAAAAACATGCATAATTATATGTTTAAAACTGTGTTGCAACAATTTATTAGGTTATGAAATAGTAGGTCCAGCTGCTACAAGCCTACAACCAATAAACTATTACACACACTTTTAAACATATAGTTAGGCATCCTATCATTTTTTTTGTTCTAATATCTATTCCTTTCATGAAGAGAAAGAAAGTGGTCCACAAATTTCACTCTTTGGATGGTGTGGAAGGAAAAAAAATACAATTATCTTCATCAACCATAGCATCCGAACCATGTGCTTGCACCTTGTCGGTCGCTCTACGCTTTTTGGGCCTAAATTAAAGTGAAAATATTAAATGAGACATTTTTAGATAAAAATTTTTGTTCTTGATTTAAATAATTTAAAGGACTCGTCAATAATTAGTTATATCACAAATTTAGATGTCTGAATTATTATTATTTTTTATTTTGAAAGACTGATAATAACATCGTAATAGCTCCAAGAAAGAGACAAACAAGAACCAAAGTCTATACAAGAGCCACAAACTGGAAGGAAAAAACCAAGAACACCAAAAGCTACAAAAATTACAGAAAAAGCTCGAAAGGTTTTAGAGCATCCGCAATGCATATTAACAACAATAGTTTTTCACTATTTAAATAAGTTTTCAAAAGGCTTTTTATGCATTGCATTCATAACTTTTGAAAAACTTTTAGAATGACTTGATATACTTCAAGTCTTTTTCAAAGTGTTATGTTTTAAATGCAAGATATTTAATGCAAAAATCATCAAAGATTTTTTGCATTGCTAATGCTCTTATATTAAACCCATTATTTTAGCTAAATTTTCAATTTGGATATCTAAAATTTCGGATGACGATTTTATATATCCGAATATCCAATTATCTGCATTTTTTGAAAACTTGCATATGAGTTCCGAAATTAACAATTCATATATCCCAAATTTATAATAAATTCTGATCAAAGTTTCGAATATCCGAATATGGATAGTTTTTAAACACCCATAATTTACATCAAGAAATTCTAGAAAGTCGGAATTTTATTTAAAAAAATGAGGCATAAAACCCAATATAAAAGGATGAAGCATCGAAAATTGAGGCTTAAAGCGGTAGCTTTAGCAGCTTTACCCTCGAAACACCCCTAGCATCGAAATTTGGGCATGTTTAGTAAGGTTTTAAAATGTTCAATGATCATTTCGTGAAGGATGTTTGCAACTAAGAATGGGCGGATGAAGGGTCTCCTAGAGTGCTCACGAAGAATTTTTTTCGTGCAAAGACAAAATATAGTGTATCTTATTTGGTCAACTACTTTTCACTTCACTTCCTAAATCTTATACTCCGCTAGTCATTCCTATGTTGGTAGTTCCTCTTAAAAGTGAATCAATCATCATACTTCTTGTTTTATTGCATAGTAACAAGTTCTATTAGATACTAACCATTATCATTGTTAAAATACTAAAGGCTAAATTATATCATGTGACTTTGCGGCTCATGATCAATGCCCTTGTTCTAGTCCTCCAAGAAGCACTATTCATATCAAAAGTGCTTACAAAACACAAATAACTCGAAGTTTCATTTCAAAAGCTTCAACATGCTGATATTTATAGTTAGGTCATAACGAAGTCTAATATTATTGTATGATCAACATGCCTCATCAACAATAAAACCCGTAGCCACACAAGTACTATTATTAGTCTTAAGAGTGCTAGTAAACTAAAGCATAAAATGTTCTACTAATATATACATAACGAGCAATTTTATTATGAAACTAACCCAATCAGCCGGAGATAACTCATCCTTTTAATCGCAAAACCTACGCCAACAACTACATCCGCAATGCATATTAACAACAATAGCTTATACTATTTAAATAAGTTTTTTAAAAGGCTTTTTGTGCATTGCATTCATAGTCGTTGAAAAACGTTTTAGAATGACTTGATATACTTCAAATATTTTTTCAAAGTGTTATGTTTTAAATGCGGTATGTATTTAATGCATTAAATGCAAAAATCATCAAAGATTTTTTGCATTGCTAATGCTCTTATATTAAACCCATTACTTTAGCTAAATTTTTTCAATTTGGATATCCAAAATTTCGGATGAAAATTTTATATATCCGAACATCCAATTATCTGCATTTTATGAAAATTTGCATATGAGTTCTGAAATTGACAATTCATATATCCCAAATTTATAATAAATTCTGATCAAAGTTTCGGATATCCGAATATGTAGCATTGATAATGTCTTAGAATGTTAAATGAACAATTTACTTTATGTTTAAGCACTTATGGGTCGTATTTGTTATAGGCTACATGTAATGGGTTGGGTCAAAAGCCTTGTCCCAAACAGCCTATTAAGCAAGACAATTATTTTAGTTTGACAGTTATTGTTGTTACCAGTTAGAGTCGGTTATCATTGAAATGACACAATGGTTGACATTAACAAGTCATGTCGTTTCATGATGTATTTATAGGTTAGATTGATTCAATGTAAACAAGTCCCATATATCACTCTTATCAATAGAACGTTTGTTTACATCTTTCTATTTCTACAAAACTCTCAAATCATGGTTAATTATAAACAAGTTATGCGAAGGGATTGGCTTCAATATAGGCCTGTGAATAGATACCAACATTGGTATTAAAGCCTCGGTTCTGATGCCTGGACGAAGCAAATCCAAAGACACGCACATATGGCTCTTAATCAGAAGTTCTCGCAAAGAGAAGTTCCCCCCAAATTTCCACCAAGGGGAAATCAGAAAAAGAAGTTATCCCCTGAGGGAAAAGAGATCCTAAGGCAGAAATTTGAAGAGATTGTGTCCTATAACTCTGCAAAGGCACAAATGGTTTGCAAAGAAAAAGGAGATAGTTGCGGTTTATCTCAAAAAGAAAAGAGGGCATGATGTTATACCTGCAAAACACGTGGACACGTTTTTTTGAGATGCCCGAATAAAAGGGATAAAACCAGGAACGAGGAACAAAGCATAAAGATGAAGCCAATCATAACAGAAGTTCAAGAAAAACTCAAATACCCTGAAAGGGTACACGTATCCACAGACTACATGGTAGAGGGCTCGGATAAAGGAAGTTGGAACGGCATCTGGTTCGTTAGCAGTGCTTACAAAAGGCACATGAGTCCGTCAAAGAATCTATTCAAAAGAATGATAAACAGATTCAAAATGGAAAGTCTTGAACAAGAAGAGAAGAAATTTATTCTCTCGTATGGTGTTGGTGAGATAACAGTTGAAACGAAAGAGGGAATTTTGTTGATACCCAATGTACTCTACACACTAGAGATTACATTGAACGTACTAAGCATCGATCAGTTAGAAAATCAAGGTTTTATTGTGTCTTATGGTTATGACACATGCTGTCTAAGGTATATGTTTGAAAGGCCATTGGAAGTGCAAGATGATAGCATGATGGTAGAAGATGAAGGAAGCTTGGTTACAAGTCACAAAAAATTTCTCGATGAGTATTTTCATTCTATAGATCCTAAGGATGAGTGTCTATTGATCAAAGGCATAGAGGATCTCAAAATGGACAAGGAACATGTTCAAGATTACATTGATGATGAATACTTGAGTTTAAATGGGACACTATACTCCATGAAGGTAAACACTTTCCCTAGGTTTTTGTCTTTCTTGGATTTAATTAAGATTGACAAGTTAGTGTATAGAAATTGGGAAGTGTTGGGCAAAAAATTCATAGGCATGTTAGAATACTTAAGGCAGGATGTGTTAGGAGATTCGCCACCGGTTATTGGGGTGACAAAGATAGATTTGTTGGGTTTATACAAATTTGTGGATAGTTTAGGTGGATACATGAATGTTACATTCAACAACAAATGGAACAAGGTTGCACAATTACAAGGTTTGGCACAAGATAATGAGTAAGCAGTCAAGGAATGTTATCAGGAGTATATCGGTATGGTGAAAATATACTACGAAGAAGCACAGAGATCCAAGTAGGAAGAACCAGGAAAGGAAGTGGTTGGGAATAGCAGTAGGACTGCTCATGTAAAAGATCCATGAGGTTATGCAACGATAAGTGTTGAAGTGGATGGTGCATAAGAAGGAACTAAAAGGAAGATTGCACGAGATGGTGTCAAGATGGATAACAACATGGAAGATACAACAGACGAAGAGAAGGAAGCAAGCACATCAAGTAGTGGTGATTTCATTATCATCACTTGAAGAACAGAACCAAGAAGCATGGAAACTTTAACATTCAAGCATTAGGAAGGAGATGTAGCATTGATAATGTCTTAGAATGTTAAATGAACAATTTACTTTATGTTTAAGCACTTATGGGTCGTATTTGTTATAGGATACATGTAATGGGTTGGGTCAAAAGCCTTGACCCAAACAGCCTATTAAGCAAGACATTTATTTTAGTTTGACATTTATTGTTGTTAGCAGTTAGAGTCGGTTATCATTGAAACGACACAATGGTTGACATTAACAAGTCATGTCGTTTCATGATGTATTTATAGGTTAGATTGAGTCAATGTAAACAAGTCCCATATATCACTCTTATCAATAGAACGTTTGTTTACATCTTTGTGTTTCTACAAAACTCTCAAATCATGGTTAATTATAAACAAGTTATGCGAAAGGATTGGCTTCAATATAGGCTTGTGAATAGATACCAACAAAATATAGATAGTTTTTAAACACCCATAATTTACATCAAGAAATTCTAGAAAGTCGGAATTTTATTAAAAAAAGAGGCATAAAACCAAATATAAAAGGATGAAGCATTGAAATTTGTGGCCTAAAGCGTAGCTTTAGCAAATTTTACCCTCAAACACCCCTAGCACCTGATTCAAGATATGGCAAAACTGTAAGTATTAACCTCTACCACATGAACATAAATTTGAAAAGAAAAGTAAACAAAAGATGAGCATGCAATAAGCACAAGCTCCACAAATCCTAGTCATACACTCTCCATCAAGATCCAAGTAATAAAGATACGGCCATTCTCACAAAGCATATCGTATGCAAAAAGTTCACAACATGTTTGATTCAAATTTAAGCGTAAACTTACAATGTCACAGTGCTTTAGTGTCAAAAAATGTGTCTAAACACTTGATCCCACAAATAGAGAAAAAAGATACCTATGACCCATTTAGATAAAGCAAACTTTTGCTTAGGCGATTTACCATTTCTAGTTTTTGAATATATCCGATTATATGTTAATGAACGCTAGAAACTAGTTTTCGCAATGAACAACCAAACTTTCAAAGCAATTTAAAGCAATATAAGGATATCATGATACATTTTCCTAGGAAATGAATATACCATTCACATTATTACAAGTGTTCTTAACAACACATGCAATATATTTAACTAAATCAAAAAGTTACAAAACTGAACAAAAGTGACCAAAACTAGAAAGAAGACATTAATAAGATCATCTAGCCGCCATCTAAAACTTTTGTCAACCTCTAAGCTCCAAATTAAAATTGTATGATTGATATGTATACTAGAAGACAAAGCAAGAGAAGAATTGCCAAAGACTTGAGCAGATTAGAGAACATCGTATGAAGTGACCGGAACAAATGAGGACTGATCAATTAACAGCATTTAACTGTTAGATGATAGTTGAAGACCCAAATCTAATTGTCGTTTTGGGTCCATTAAGTTTAAATTTTGGTATACTTGTTCAATAAGCTATATAGTCATTATAAATACATATGGAGTCTTTATATGGAGACACACAAAAACACAATCATAATATAATTGTGGTTTTGTGTCTTAGACTATCATCTAACATTAACATACCAATTAACACAGGATGAGTTTTTTAAGGGACCATGGTATTCTTAAAAAGTATTTAAAGAAATATGTATTCTGAAAATTATTTAACATAATAATTAACTACTCTCTTTTTTTCTTATTTAAATCAAAAAAAATTCTTGAAACAAGAAGATAGAAACACCTCAAACGTAATTTGGAATACAATACCGTTGAAGAAATGCAAATGTATATTAAAAAAACAATGCGATAAAGATGATGCCGCTCGACAACATGCTATTGTCGACGTTATCAAGCAGTTTGATCTCGCAAAATCAAAGAAACAACGTTTGAGAGAACAATACGCGCAATGCAAAAACATTTCTGCGAAAAGACAAGCTACGATTGACCAATTTTTAAGCGATGAAAGCCAAAAAAGATGACGCCATTAGTGAAACATTGTGGATGTGCGTTTCACAGATACAAGACAACATCAGCAACAAAATCCGTTGTAGTTACCAAGAAAACAAAATTGTTGTTTCGGTATCACAAGAGCTGAATCAACTTGGGCTAGGTGAATCAACTTCAGTTGATGCACATGGATTTATTGAGCAACAACAATATCAGCTTATGGGTTATGCAGACGTGGCAATAGATTAGCATGGCTTAACTGCAAGCCAACATTATAAAATTATGTGTGGCGAAGAGGCTTTAGGAGAAGTTGAAGCAGAGCAAGCAAGGCTTCAACAAGTTAGAGGAGAAACTCAAGAAAGAAGAAGCAGATGGCAACATTGAGGAATTTGGGTATGTGGAGTCTCCTGAATATGATTATGCATGTGAGGAGCATTCAGATTAAGATATGTTTATGTATTTCGTATCGCAATGTATTTTAGTTCGTATGGTTTGTAGAAAACTAGAAGGGGGGAGGCGGTTGAATAGTTTTACCAATTTAAAACTTCCTTTTAAATATTTAGATCGACTTATGTCAATCTATTTAGTTGTTTATGTTGGACGTTGATAAATAGATATATAAACGTGTAATGAAAGATAAAGAGTAAGAAGCACATCACCACGACACAAGTATTTATAGTGGTTCGGCTACAAGGACACCTTCCTTGTCCTACTCCACTCCCCGAGTCACCTACTCGAGAGTTCGTAAGCACTTCACCAACTCCTTATGGCGGAGAAGCCTTCACAACGTCTTAACCTTTTTCCGGTACAAAGCTAAATACTGAGTTCCTTCACACCAAGGAGAACCACACCTAACACAACGTCGCCTACCCTTTATACGGTGTTAGGCTAACCACCGAGTTGTTTCACACCAAGGAGAACTAATCCTATCACAACGTCACCTACCCTTTATTAGGTACTAGGCTAAACACCTAGTTCCATTACAATGGAGGAACTACTACCCTTCACAACACAACACCTAATATCAAGGAGATCCACTCCTTGTTACAACACCATCAAGGATATCACCATCCTTGGAAATAAACAAATACTTATATGTATAACGATGCACCTCATCGATTATACGACCTAGGCATTCTTCCCAAATGCGACTTGATTTGATTCTTCGGCATCCTTCACTAATGCCTTTGACACAACGCTTGGCACCCTTCACTAATGCCTTTGTCTTGACACCTTTAGCATTCTTCACTAATGCTTTGACACGGATGATGAGCACCTTTCACTAATGCTTTCATCTTGACACTTTCGGAATTCTTCACTAATGCCTTCAACCCAACATCTATGTAGAAAGAAAGAAATATCAATAAGAGAACCTTAGTTGTCTTGATGATGACGAAGCATGGCAACTCATGGACTTGAGCTTGCTCGTCTTCAAGAAGTGGTGATCTTGCCTTTAAGAGGAACCTAGACGATCACACAAAACAAAAGACAAACTACATAGATCACTTGGATATGAGGTTAGAGAGTTATTACAGCTGGGGGAAGTATGTGTGTAAAGTGGTGAGTAGAAAGGAAGAAATGACTCTCTATTTATAGAAAAAATTCTCTACTATTCCCCGGATCCCGCGGATCCCTCCCACAAGGGATCCGGCTAGCACAAAGCCAGGGATCCGTGGAACGCTCCTCTTTGCCCATGGGTATTTTTGGTTATGGGTCATGGGTCATGGGTTGATCCATGGTTTTCTTTCTAGATACAATGAACTTGGTTAAGTGGTATATATAAAACCATGGGTTATGGGTCAATACCATTTGCTAGTTTTTACCCATTTAGTATATACTTGTTTTTACCCATTTTAGTATATACTTGTTTTTACCCATTTTAGTATACTTAGTTTAAGTATATGCTAACCCAATATGTAAACAATAGTTGTTGTACATATATATCTAAGTCATAAATCACTTATATTTGTTTTAGTGTTTTATGTGAAAACGTAAGTGTGTTAGGAAACTATTGACTCAAACTATTTACGTATTCTATTTGTTTTGTTAAAATGATTTTACGTTTGTTATCGACAAAGCATTAGAAGATCGTAAAATATAAATAAACGCTTTTACGCTTATTTGTATTAACAATCCCCTTTTGTTGATGACAAAACATAAAATTATTTTACCAAAAACTAAAATTCGTAGCAAATTTGAGTTAGTAGTTTTTACTTTCTTCTCCCCTTTTGTCTAAAACAAAAGTGTTAAAAGAAACTAACACAATTTTTATAAGAAAAAAAAATGTAAAAATGTAAAGAGAGCAAGTGACGGAAATGGTACTCGTCTTAACTCCCCCTTGACGAGTCCATCCCTTTGAGAGGGCGTCAAGGACATGACGTAAAATAAACTAATTGTGTTTGCAAATATGTTTGCAAATGGTTCGTCAAAGTGACGAAAACGTGCTCCCCTTGAAGATTGCAAAGTATAATCCAAAATCGGATTAAGTTGCAAATGTTTTTGCAATATCGTTTGATACAAAGCTCCCCCTAGCTTTATGGTGTCAAACTCTTCATATGTATTTTGAAAATCTACAAAGCAAAGGTTAGAAAACAAGAGTATAGTGCATAATTTCCTGCAAATAAACTCAAGTTAGTAGAAATTTGTGCTTCTGTACCACGGATCCCACGCTTCCCTTTTTGGAGGGATCCGTCTAGGCATTTTGGAGGGATCCGGCTGTCTGTTGACAGTTTCTTCAAAGAATGAGAGCTAATGAAGATGTGAGGTAGTATATGATATAGTAAGCACAAAACACAAAGCACATAACAATTATGGCATATAGATATTCATTCAATAAAAACAAGAGATGATCAAAAACTTTAAACTAAGAGAATGAACTAGCCATACAAGTGCTACTAATGCTGATGAGTTACCCAAACTCTAGATTCAACTAAAAGCTTAATGATGATCAAGGATAGGTTTCCTAAACATTCTAAGTTTGAGCTTGTGACTTATGATGCTCATTGTAGTTTACGCTTGTTGACCTCTTCAAACGTTCGAGGAGGTGATAAAACATGAAACGTTGCTCTTCACGTAGTTCATGTATCAACCTTTCAACATGTTTACAATGATAGCAATCCTTGTTGTGGTTTTGAATTTCTTGAAGTGAAAGTTCAAGTGAAGTGGGTTGAGGATCTTCAAATGAAGGAGGAATTGGTGGAGGCTCATTAAGTGATGGCTCTACAATGTTTGAGGGTGGAGGTAAAGAAGCATCAACTTCCATGTGGTCGGATGGTTGACTTTGATGTCTTCTCATAATCCAAAATGGACTATTGGGGGAATGAGAGAGTTTGACATTGGATCAAGTGTTGATTCAATATTTTGATTTTGTTGCCCAACCTTTTCAAGTGAGTTTGTTGGTAGTGGTGGAAGGTGAGATGGCCAAGAAGGTAAGTCTTCTACATTGTGAGAATGTGGAGATGATTGTGAGGTGGCTCTAGGCACCAATGATGTTGGTTGAGTTGTGGAGGGTATGTTTGGTTTGGTAGAGTTTGGTGACGAAGTCCTAGTGGGAACTATTTTCTTGGGGATTAGTTTGATTGGTTTCCTTGGTGTAGGAGAAATCCTAGCATTAGTGGACTTAACCGGAGATGATTCGGTTGAGGAAACTTCGTGTATGATTCTAGCAAGTTTCTTGGGTGGTTCTTGAGTGGATGAGTTAGCACTAGGAGCTTTTCTCATGATGAAAAGACTAAGGAAGATGGTTGTAATTGCTGATAATTGTGTTTGTGTTTAATGACTAAAGTGTTCTTAGCAATATGGCTTATAAAGGGAAGAGCTTGACAAGTGCATTTAAGACTTAGGCCACTAAGATTCTTTGAAATGTGATGATTAGCATGCACAAGGTTGAAGTTCAGAGTTTCACTGATCTAGGAACTCATTTAAGATGAGATGGAGTGTTTGAGTTAGGAAGATGAGTTGAAATGATTGTTTTAAGCAATGTTTGACATAAACTGTCACCTGGATCCCACGGTTCCCTCCTTTGAGGGATCCGCCAGCTAATTCTAGGGATCCGCTCTCAGCTATGATAGGTTTGAAATGAGGTTTCTAGGAGCTAAAGCCTATCTCATTTTGAGTGTTTCAGTTCTCCTAAGTGTTTAAGGTGAGAAGGTACTTGAATGATCAAGGGTAGTAAGTGTTATAGCAAATGATTGCTTCTTATGGAATGGAGATGAGACAAGATGACTACCAATGGATGTCCAAGGATAACACTAAGAGTTTTGGTGGTGTCAAGTCATAATAAATGATCCTAGAGGTCAGATTTTAGCTTGAGGTGAAATTTGAAAAATCCTTAAAAATTACAAGAATTGAAAAAATAATTTTTGACCCACTTTGAGATAAAGATGACGAGAAACAATTTCCTAAAATTGTTCAATATGTCCACTTAAATGTTTTGAAAGGTGAGAAACAATTTGTGAGTATTGAAGGGGAAATATGGTTAGTTTTGATGTGTTGATAAATCAAGAGGCATTTTGACTAAGATCTTAAGTAAGCTTTTAGTGAGTCTAATCCTTTCTCATCCTTGAAGTGAACTTTATTTGAGTTCTAATATCATAATTTTAGCAGAATGTGATGTTATCTAGAAAGCTATCTTGATGTAAAGCATGTTGTATTGCTGATCTGATGTCACGGATCCCACGGTTCCCTCAAGGGAGGGATCCGGCTAGGCTAATCCTAGGTATTTGCAGATGCCGGATCCCCCCAAGTTGATGATGAATATGAACTTTAAGTCATATTCACTAAAACTACCTTAGCCCAATCTCCACTAAAACTACTTTAGGATCCGGCATCTGCAGATCAGAATCTTCACGGAATTGATGTGCAGATTTTACACACTAATAAATCTTTAAACAAAGCAATAAGAACACACATGTTATCACAAAACACCACTTATAAGGACATGATAAAGTAACAATATCCAAATTACCATAAACCAAAGTGCTAAAAACGTAAACATCCAAACATAAAATAAAAGAAAATAAGCATATTCCTATTGTCTCTTTTGTCAATCATTTATTTTCCTTTTTGACAGCTTAGTGAGGTTGTAAGCGAGGTTTTGAATCATGCCCCTCAATTGTTTGAATTCCGCGGTCTCGTTTGGAATGGTTGGAAGTTGTTCATAGTAATCGAGGGGTTCCAATTCAATGTTTGCTATGGGGTTGACGTCTTCTTCTTCTTCACCAGCCGAGGAGTCCGAGAGAGCTTCTGGTTTCTTTCCATTGACCATGAACCGTTTAGGGGGTTGTTTGGTAAGAGGTACCATGACGTGATCGGAAAGGTAATGATCATCGTTGATAGGAGATGGTTGCAATGCACCAACATACTTACAAAGTCGTGTTAGGAGCATACCATACGGAAGTACCATGTTGGAAGCTTTGAATACCCCAGCCATTCTCCTTACCATGTAATAGGCAAGATTGAATGGCCTTTGGTAGGTAAGATAATAGATCATTTGCACAAGACATGCGTTTGGATGATCTTCGTTTCCAACTAGGCTAAAGACGTTTTCCCTAAGGATTTCTTCCCATTTTCTAAACATGGGATGCATTTCGAAAAGTTCCATTTTGAAAGGGATCACGGTGAATGAGCTTTTTGTTACGGTTGTAATGGGATTGGTCGGTCCTAACTTTGAAGATGGTATCTCGAATGGTTTCGGGATTGTCGAGAGGAGTGTTGTAGAGAGGCTTAGGATCAAGTGCAAGGTTTTGAGCATTAATTGCCCAATCTTGAGAGTACATACAAATTCCTTCACAAGGAATGCGAAGAATTTGAGCAAACGTGTTGAGAGGAAGAATAAAGTTTTGTTTGTTGATGATGAAGGCGATTGAGATGCTATTGTCGGTGTTTCTAATGATCCTAAAGCTTTTGTAAAATTCAAAAATGAAGACCGGACAAATTTGTTCATTTATGTCAAGGAGACAATCAAAGTTGATTGTCGAGAAAACTTGACGAATGTCGGTATCTTCATGGAAACATTCCTTGACTACACGACCTTCGTGGATAAGTCGTTTTACAAGGCTTTTGAATATTTTACAGTCGGTTTTGGTCAATCCCTTTTTACGATAGTAATGAGTAAGGTAATGGACGGTGTCATGATGATCTTGTTGAGTGGCTTTGGGCATGGTTGGTCCTAAAAATACAAGTTTTCCAATTAGGTAAAATTAGTTGGGATGGGTTTATAGTTTTGATTTGTATCAACAATGTTTTGAACACAATGTGATTTTGTTAAAAGCCCCTTTTCATGATTAATTTGAAAAACCCTAATTAAATTAATTGATTAGAAATTAAGAAACCATAAACCCTAGGATGAGGATGATGAAAATTAGAACAAGTTAATGTAATTACTTACAATGGTGTTCTAGGAAGGAATACTTGAGAGTATGGAAGCCAATGAGGATGAATTCAGTAGCTTAGTCGTTTTTGTGTTATGTGAATAGAGGGAAAAAGATCAGTGGTGATTTTTTTGAAAGCGTATAGCTGAGTTCTGTTCCACGGTTCCCTCGGATCCTTTGTATTTGGGATCCGCTAGTACACTAGAGGGATCCGCCATCGTGGGACGTAAAAGGGTTGTTTGGCATTATTTTTGTAGTAGGCTTATAACTAGCTTACTAAAAAAAATAGTTTGGAGGTATTAGACGAGGATTGGTTATGGATGACGGGTTTTGATGAATCACATATCGAGGGTTCATATGTGACAACGGCGTTAGTTTGACGAGTCAAGAGGAATACTATTCCTGATGATGAATAAGACGGAAAAGTGACAAAAGAGACTTCTTACGATGCTAGTAATTTTTAAACAAAGAAAACTATGAAATGAATTAAACTCATGTAACCTATCTAATGAAAAGTAAAATATACATCTATGCTTATTGGTTTGGCGTAATACCAAAAATACTTCATGAGCTTTTAAAGTAATCCTTTGTACTTGGTGTACGTAAGTTGTGATTACTTTTTAGATCCTTCCTTGAATGTTGACTTCATTATTCTTTGAATAGAGATGAAGATTTTTGGAGAGATTCTAGCATGAAGATTTCTTGAAAAAAAAATTGTTAGAATGATCTATCAATGTCCAACAAAATGATTTAAAAGAAATATGACCTTTTAAAAAAAATCCTTCTTTGTAGTTTTCAAACATACATGGATCGTATCAAGTTTTTAAAGTACAATATACTTTAAGAAACTTGGTAACGAAGCTCTGATGCCAATTGTGGAAAACTAGAAGGGGGGGGGGTTGAATAGTTTTACTAATTTAAAACTTCTTTTTAAATATTTAGATCGACTTATGTCAATCTATTTAGTTGTTTATGTTGGACGTTGATAGATAGATATATAAACGTGTAATGAAAGATAAAGAGTAAGAAGCACATCACCACGACACAAGCATTTATAGTGGTTCGGCTACAAGGACACCTTCCTTGTCCTACTCCACTCCCCGAGTCACCTACTCGAGAGTTCGTAAGCACTACACCAACTCCTTATGGCGGAGAAGCCTTCACAACGTCGCTTAACCTTTTTTCGGTACAAAGCTAAATACCGAGTTCCTTCACACCAAGGAGAACCACACCTAACACAACGTCGCCTACCCTTTATAAGGTGCTAGGCTAACCACCGAGTTCTTTCACACCAAGGAGAACTAATCCTATCACAACGTCGCCTATCCTTTATTAGGTACTAGGCTAAGCACCTAGTTCCATTACAATGGAGGAACTACTACCCATCACAACACAACACCAAATATCAAGGAGATCCACTCCTTGTTGCAACACCATCAAGGATATCACCATCCTTGGAAATAAACAAATACTTATATGTATAACGATGCACCTCATCGATTATACGACCTAGGCATTCTTCCCAAATGCGACTTGATTTGATTCTTCGGCATCCTTCACTAATGCCTTTGACACAACGCTTGGAACCCTTCACTAATGCCTTCGTCTTGACACCTTTAGCATTCTTCAATAATGCTTTGACACGGATGATGAGCACCTTTCACTAATGCTTTCATCTTGACACTTTCGGCATTCTTCACTAATGCCTTCAACCCAACATCTATAGAGAAAGAAAGAACTATCAACAAGAGAACCTTAGTTGTCTTGATGATGACGAAGCATGGCAACTCATGGACTTGAGCTTGGTCGTCATTAATAAGTGGTGATCTCGCCTTTAAGAGGAACCTAGAAGATCACACAAAACAAAAGACAAACTACATAGATCACTTGGATCTAAGGTTAGAGAGTTATAATACTTGGGGGAAGTATGTGTGTAAAGTGGTGAGTAGAAAGGAAGAAATGGCTCTCTATTTATAGAGAAAATTCTCTACTGTTCCCCAGATCCCGCGGATCCCTCCCACAAGGGATCCGGCTAGCACAAAGCCACGGATCCGTGGAACGCTCCTCTTTGCCCATGGGTATTTTTGGTTATGGGTCATGGGTTATGGGTTGATCCATGGTTTTCTTTCTAGATACAATGAACTTGGTTAAGTGGTATATATAAAATCATGGGTTATGGGTCAATACCATTTGCTAGTTTTTACCCATTTAGTATATACTTGTTTTTACCCATTTTGGTATATACTTGTTTTTACCCATTTTAGTATACTTAGTTTAAGTATATGCTAACCCAATATGTAAACAATAGTTGTTGTACATATATATCTAAGTCATAAATCACTTATATTTGTTTTAGTGTTTTGTGTGAAAACGTAAGTGTGTTAGGAAACTATTGACTCAAACTATTTACGTATTTTATTTGTTTTGTTAAATTGATTTTACGTTTGTTATCGACAAAACATTAGAAGATCGTAAAATATAAATAAACGTTTTTACGGCTTATTTGTATTAACATGGTTTATTCGTATCGTGTTGAATAATTTATGTAATATTTTTATTATTAATTAAGTTTAAATTTGCTGTTTAGAAAATTTGAATAAAAATAATAATAATAAAAAAAATTAACTTGATATTCACTGTGACAACTTGTTTGTCATCAGCTCGTCGCAGAGAAAAAACTGATGTAGCATGATCGTGTCTGAGACTGTGCATAGCCTTATAGCTAAGAGTTGAACATTAGTATGCGTCACTTAGTTTTGTTTTGCCTTGCTTTTTATATGTTTTTATCTTGGTTTATATGCACTACATAGGTTTTTACTTCTTGATAAAAAGTAATTGCACAAACTATTAAACATTATTGATAATCAATTACGTGAATCTGTGATTTCCATTTCTGTAGTAGTAGAGTAGTAGTCATTATTTTTTTTCTTTTATTTGTTTAGGCCATTTTCATACAACACCAATTTCATTTGAAAAATGTTAAATGTTCCTACATTTTGTTCTAGCAAAATCTCCTACTCATTCGATGCTGACAAATATTAGAATAGACGGTTTGAACGCAGAGAGAAAATAAGTAAAAAAAAAAAAAAACTATATAGTTTTATCGTATGTGTAGAAAGATTTATAGGAAGAAAAAGTAGCAGGTTAAAGTAAAGCTCATTTCACTTTTTTTACAATTATTAAGACTTAACGTAATAAGAGGTGTTACTCTCTTTCGGTCTACCCCAAACCTAACCCACTAGACGCGTGCCCCTTATTACCCCAAAACCCACCGGAAGCATCCCCCCCCCCCACGCCCACACACATACATACACACACCCACACCCACACCCAATTTGTTTGGTCTGCATGAGGACCGAATGAAATTGAAGAAAGAATGAAAATTGAAGAAAGAATGTAAAAAAGTAAGTTAAAAACCAACACCTTTTATTAAACATAAATTATAATTACAATACAAATAAAAAAAATTGACATTTAAAATTGTAATAATTCGCATTTTGAGGTTACTATTCATCCTTGTATTTTAACTATTCACTTTTACTATTTATTCCCGTATTTTTATTCTCATAATTTAACATACATTCATAATGACAAGAGAGTTTGTTACTCGTCAGGTCATATTTACAACGTACGTTTAATTAACTAAGAACCAGTTTCGCAAAACCGTGTATCAGATTTACGTTTAGGTCTAAATGTCATTTAAACATCCCGATATATCCATACAACATTATAAACAAGAAAAGTATGCATTTTTCATATCTTACAATATTTTCACAAGTTTTGAATTTTTACGTTTTCTGATTTACGTGAACGCGTTTTAAACTCCTAGTTTTAGACCTAACGTGCACTTAATACCAATTGACACCAGACAAGGCCCAGTCTAGACATTATAAGTCTTTTAGATTCATAATAATCATATTAGAAATATCACATTTCACTTTTTTATTTTAGCGTAAACTTCGTATATTTCACGTTTTACGCGTTTTCAACCTACGTTTTTTTTAGTTTTAACAGCGTTTACGCACTCCGTTAGAATTATCACTCATATAATATACTTTTATAGAGTACAATGATAATTTTTAATATTTCTTAGAAGTTTTATATTTTGAAGATACCCGGTTTTGAGTTTCACGATTTAAATACTTAACGATAGCGATTTCTGGGACAAAACTTACTCCGTAAAAGAAAGATAACGCAAAACTCATATTTAGTCATCCAAGATATGTCCTTGGTCGAAATTTTGGATAAATATCCAAGTGACATTTATCTTTTATGCCACAGATGACTACAAGTATAAGTAAAATGATGAAACTTACTAAGTAAGCTTGGAAAATATCTAACCAAGTAACCTCCTTATTTCCTTATAAAACCAAGCCCATTCTCTCTTCCTCTTCATCACTAAAAACTGGCCCTCATTATTTCCAAGAGAGATTTATAGTTGATTTTCAAGCTACAAGATCTATATCAATTCCAAAGCTCTTGTCAAGCTTTGTTTGATCCAAGTTATAGTTTCTTATCTCCTTTGGTGATTTGCAAGCTACACAAGAAGGTTTTTAGTATAAGACTTCAATTTTTTTTCCCAAGTGATCATAAGTTAGTATCAAGAGGTTGAAGGATTTGAAAGCTAGGGTTTCTATTTCTTGTATAAGTTCTTTGATCATTCATTTCCCTTTTTAAAGGCCAAAAATTGTAAGCTATGATCATCATCATCATTCTCATTTCTATGGTTTTGTGCTTGTTAGATTATGTTAATCTATGTTATATATGTTATGTGTATTGATCATGTTGTACATAATCATTAAAACAAGTAAATATGTAAGTAAAGTAGCTTATGATTTCATGTGAAAAGTTAGTTAAGTAAACTAGTAAATCAAAGTATGTTATGCTAGTTGTTATCACCAAAATGTAAACACAAGATCATGGTTGATATTATGTAGTTGTAGAGAAAATAAAACAAGATCATAGCCTTTAGAATCATACAAAAATGATTTGTGAATCAAAAGTTACAACAAGTTATAGATTTTTAAAGAAAACTTGACATATGTTTAAAATGGTTTTGTGACGATTTTGAAACGTGTTTTTGAGGCCCTTCTCGTCCGAATCATAAAAACTTAAAGCGAAAGTTGTCCGAATGATTTTTACCATCTAGACTCGCGAGATTTTAACCATAAAATGCAATATGAGGGTTGTTTCCTATCAAAACTTAAATGGACTAACCCGAATTTGTTGAATCAAAATCTAATTTTTGTAAAACATATTGTATTATCAAGTCAAGTAACTTGCAAAACTTATTATTTCTATTAAGAATGTAAAATACCACAATAACATAAACTTTCCTAAGTTTATTTGACAATCGGAAAGGTAGATTTTACATTTGGCGAGATATATAACCAAAACCTATTTCTAATTCATTAAATGACTTGTAGTTTTATAACATATGTGAAACATGAAACTAGTTTGAAATCAAGAATACAAGATGTAAACCAATCAAAGTTTAGAAATATTGTGATTATTTTAACATTTATGGCATCTAATCAAATCAAGAAAAATATATATTTACATATTGAGTACTACAATAGTAGGGAACTTCATGTGAGTGGCCTCTTCGGGGTGAACGTATTGACGAGTTGTTGGATTTACGATTTAAAGTGTCCTAGCTCCTCGTACGTTTACTACCTGACCTCTGGATTGTGATGGCCCGAACAATAGTACGCTATATATAAACTAAATACGTTTTCATAAACTAAACCATTTCTATAAACGACATACACAAACTACCATGTACAACATCATGATCAATATAAATGACATATATAGACTCGTTTATGCTTTCACCATTTTATTCTAAAACTTAAGACATTTCATCATACTATAGGTTGCGCGTAGAGTTTTCCCCGATTTATCCGCTAATTTCATTATTCACTTAACATCATCAAACTCAAGGTGAGTTCATAGCCCCACTTTTTATTACTTAATTGTTTTACAAACCCTTGGGGGAGATACATGCTATTTTAACATGAACACACAAACATTTGAACTGTATGCTTATCTGATTGTTTTATTGACACTAAGTACCATCATTGCCAAACATAAGGCCCCATATCCTGAACCAGTTAATTACTAGAAATATTGAGCACAAATATTGTGAATAGGCCTATTCGGATTGACTAATCCCTTTTGTGTTGACCAAGTACTTTCAAACAAACGCACTATATTTGAGAACATAGGTATAACGGCAAATTACCTACAAGGGCGACAAAAACGCCAATTGATATTGGTACGCGTTAACGCTTTGGTTGCATGAGTTTAGTGAAATAATAACTGTTTTGTTTTCAACTATGAGTATGAGTCTAATTAACTCACACTGAAAACATATTGTGTTCAACCTTTTAACTAAACCTATGGATTTCACTCAACCTTTGTGTTGACGATTTCAATTATGTTTTATCTCATGTCCATAATGATCGAGGCTGGCACGGAGGGGCACAAAGTCAATCAAGAAGGCTATAAATTATTTTATCATTTGATAAACATCAAATACTTTATATTGATGTATTTTGTAAACATGGAACCAACTGGGACCTGTGTTTGTAAACTCTGATATATTTTAATGAATCAAATGATCAGCCTTTTAAACGACTCAATTAGAGATCGATTTCTGTTATTATAACTGTTATACCAAGAGGTAACACCCATCTTAAATTTCGCTGCATTCAAGAAATTGGGGATGTTACAAAAACAAATACATTTATTCAACACGTTTCATTCAAATAGTTCATTGAAAACTATACATAGCAACAATACATAACTTAATCTGTTTCATAATCGGATGATTCAATGACCCCAAATTCCAACACGAACGCATCATATTCTGCTTGTTCTTTCATACGTTCCTTTTTCCACGCTTTCTGAACCCTTGTTGCTTCTTTTTGACGCCTTGCTTCTTCTTCTAACACTTCATTTAATGCCTCTTCATCTCGTATAAGTTGATATAGTTTTTTCTCTGTAAATCTGTTCTCATCAACTGGTTCCTCTTCTGGTGGAAATGAAGAAATGGGAGACATGGGTTCGTGCGTTGCTTGTTGTGATGACGAACCACCTATAGTGTTTTCCTTATGTATCCAACGGATTTTGTGACTTATGTTATCTTGTATTTGTGACACAGATTTCCCCAACATTTTCTTAATTTTGTGATCTTTTCAACCTTTCTCTTGCAAAATTTTTTCAATGACAGTACGTTTCTCAGGCGAATTTTCATTGCAATTCGCATATTTTTTCCTCAGATCGTCTTTAAATGTTCTTGCGTTGCTAAACATCTCGGATACCTCGTAAAATTTTTCCTTGTGAATGTTATCGTCGTCAATCGGTTTCTGAATGCCATCATTGATTTCTTCGATAGTGTGTGGGAGACTACAAGCCATGATTTTTGGAAAGAAAAAGTGTATTGAAATTGTGATTTGGGTTAAATGTATGTAATTTGTTTAGTTAAAAATGAGGTATTTATAGTGAAATGGGGTGTTTAAAATTTATCACTGTTACATTTTGTAATATATTACCGTTACATTTTGTTTGTTTGCGGTAAAAAAATCAATGGACAATCCCCATGATTCATCACTACAACTGATCGAGTATTTTTGAGAAATGGTGCCTTCTTAGCTTTTGTTTACAAAAATAGGTTTGCTTTTTTCTTTTCTTAATATATATATATGGGTCTTTTTGTAATTTTGTGGACCACGAGCCTTTTATTTACTATATAAACTTACATATTTAACCCTTAACTTATAAAAAAATGTTATATGTAATAGCTTATATACACTAGCTCTTTAGTTATTTAATACAATTGATTATTTGGTTATCAATATTAGCTTCCATTCGGGTTTTGAATTATGTTATGCCCAACAAAAAACTTTCCTAGTATACTGAAATACTTCGAGATATATACTTGGTGATTGATCATGTATAGAGGCCGTGGAATAATTGTTAATAAGTTGATTGATGCCAAAACGTATACGTTAAAATCAAAATTTTGATATATGAAATTGTTATAAATACTATCAAATAGCATCCAAGCTTTTGTTACGCATGTACTCATGTACAAGTATCGTTTTATTCCCCTTAATGCAGTATCCTAGTAGCTATCTTATTATACAAAGTAGTTGCATAAATTCAAAAGGTAGTAATGAAGTGAATCATAAATTGGTTAGTTGAGAGTTAGAAATTAATGTATGACAACCAATAAATAAATACTTAATACTCTTCTCACATATAAACATCTCTTACACACATTTATTTTTCAAGCTTTAAATATTAACATATCCTCATAAATCACTTGACAATATTACATATTAATATCAAGGGATTAACTTTTAAAAAGAATCATAGTTGTCCAAAAACTTTAAAACTTCCGAATAAAAAGCATCATACATATTCGGAATAATAATATGTAATATTAACTCGAAAAAAAAGAATTTCGAAACAAAATTCGGAAAAAAAATTTTGAATAAAAAAATTCCATTTTTTTGGAAGGAATCATTTATTTAATTTACTCTAGGGAAGGTGACTGCAATTTCGCAAACCCACATGGATCATTTATCCAATTTGGACGGGTAAAATGGTCAAACAACACAGATAAAGACAAAAGTGTCAATATTAGTATCAGAATAGTATTTTTGGACAAGTATGATGCTTTTTAAGATATTATCCATAAAATTTAACATGTTAGATTTGTATTGTACTTATAATATTATTTTTATTTATGCTTTGTTATGTTATATGTTCTTTTATACGTATTTTGTCCTAAATTGTATAGGGATGGTGATGTTCATGTTGGTAGGAGTAAATTGTTTGATGATTAGATGTTTTTGCTTCACTAAGTAATTAGATCAAAGCAACACAAGACTACAAGAGTCAACAGCATAGAGCCATAGACTAGTATTATTTAACTTGAATCATACATAGTTTTTTATGTGTCCCATACTCCCATTATAGTAAATGTGCCTTTTCTTGGATACCTAAGTCTATAAAATATGGTTTTGTTTCCTGTTAGTCTTTTTGTTACCCTTCAAATTACTAGGTGTAACCCTTTAACGACTCCGATGTGCAAACAGAAGTATACAATGTCCAAAATGGAACAAGTGAAAAAGTATATTGGTGTTTTATGCAATTAACACTCAAATATGACTAAATTAAGTTGGGTCTCTAGTTTTGCTAATTTGTCTATGGTTCTGTAATGATCTTGTGTGTTAACTGTTATGATCAGTAATTGCGTGCACGCAATAGTTATTGCAGGATACAAAGTTTAAACTAAAAGTTATTACAGGAGTACTGTTTTCAGTTTGCACATATTCAGTCGTTCATGGTTGGTTGCTAGGATTCTTATTATACCCTGTAAAATTACATTTGAGTATAATGTCAATACCTTTATTATAGAGAACTACATTTCGAATTTGCTAGTCACAAGGTATTTAAACTCAAGTATCTATATGAACTAAAACGTTTCCGTCTAGCCATAGTCTATGGATGTCTTGTTCTATAAAAAACAATAATTATCCATGCTTGCTTCAAGATTCAATTAAACCATAAGTAGTGTCTGTTTTCATCACCTTGGTGTATACATGAATTGATTGTACATAAAGCGTAACTGTCTAGTATCTATGACAAGAATGATTACATGTTGATCACTTTTGTAATATCGTTTTATGTACAACAAACTGCAGTATGCTCCTGATCTCACCATGGACACTCCACCTATGTCGCCTTTAAGTGAAAATGGGGATGTTTTTGGTGATGAAATCCCAACAACGGAACAAGCTCAAGAGCAAGAAGCCAAGAATGATGGGGAAAAGGAGAAAGGTGAAAAGAGAAAGGGAAAAGAACCGGTGAATCTCAAATCTGCAGCATGGGATCATTTCATTAGGGATGCTCCTAATTCAGAGTATGCTAATTACAATTATTGCACTCGAGCAATCAAGTGTCCCAGTCAGAATGGAACCAGTTCTTTGCATAATCATCTAAGTCGCTGTAGGAAATTCCCTTACAACCACGATAAGAAATAGAAGCTTTTGATTTTCCAAAATCCAGCTTCTGTCCAAGAAACATGTGATAGTAGCTCGACGTTTGTTAATTGGAGTTTTAATCAAGAGATTTCAAGAAAGTATTGTGATAGGATGGTTATTCTTGATGAATTGCCTTTCAAGACTGTTGAGCATGAAGGGTTTCGTGATTTTGTGAACATGTTGCAAGTTGCAACCGCAGTTTCCAATCCCGTCTAGAGCAACAATCACCAGAGATTGCATGTATTTGTATGTGGCTGAATTTGAAAGTTTGAAGAAGTACTTCGCTAAGACTAAGCAAAGAGTTTCTCTTACTACAGATTTGTGGTCTTCGAGGCAAAACCTTAGTTATATATGTTTGACAGTGCATTTCATCGATCGTGAATGGGCAATGCACAAAAGGATTTTTAACTTTTGTCCAGTTTCTTGTCATTCTGGAGATATAATTGGAAAATATATTGAGAAGAGATTGCTTGATTGGGGAATTGACAAGGTTCTCACAATTACCGTCGATAATGCTAGTTCAAACGATACTTGTCTACGGTTGAAAAGGAGGCTTAATACTTGGAAGAAAAGTGTGCTGGAGAGTCAAAATTTGCACATGAGATGGTGTGCCCACATCTTAAGTCTTGTCGACAAAGAAGGTCTCAAAAAAGTAAAGGACTCTGTCATTAGAATCAAGTCAGCTATGAAGTATGTGAGGTCTTCTCCCGCTATGCTTTTATGTTTCAAGGAATGTGTTGAGAAAGTGAAAATTGATAGTAAGAGTCTTCTTTGCCTTGATGTTGAAACAAGGTGTAATTCAACGTACCTAATGCCTGAAAGTGCTATCAAGTTTCAAGTTAATTTTGATATGTTGGAGGAACAAGATAGTAAGTATAGGACCAAACTTTTATTCTCGAAAGGCATGCCTACAGAAGAAGAATGGGAGTATGCTTGGTGTTTGTTACCTTTTCTAGAAAGGTTTCAGCAACTCTTACTTCGATGAAGTTTTGGGTATTAGAGCAATGATTGAAAAGAAGATGCTCATGGAGGACGAAAGTCTTAAAAACATGGCTTACAAAATGATGAAGAAGTTTGATAAATATTGGAGTAATATTTCCACTATGAACATGTTTCCTTTTATTGCACCCGTTCTTGATCCAATGCACAAAAATTGATACGTGTTCTTCATTGTTGGGCAAAGCTTTGAGGAGGATAAGGCTCAAGCTTTGTGCGAGAAGATAGATAGGATGTTGGAGGACTTGTTTGAGGACTATTTTGCTGTAGTTGGAGTGGTGAATGGAAGTAACGGGGCTACTTCCCAAGTTTCTGAAGTTGATTCTGCCATGGATGTTGATGACGATCCATCAGCATATTTGAATAGTCGGTACAAAATAAAATTGGACAAGGCCTCAAGTTCTAATGGTGTACAAACTAAATTGCAGAGATACTTAAGTGAGCAATGTGAGCCTCTCAATAGGAACTTTGATATAATAGGTTGGTGGAAAAAGAATGAAGCAAGGTTTCCTGTAATTGCAATCTACAACTCATCGAATGTTGTTACATTTAAGTATATTTTTTGGGCATTTGGACCTCCTATTAATGCATTCCATTTATGTTAACCTATTATTTTTGTTGACGGTGCTCATTTGAAGGGTTCTTACAGAGGGAAGTTACTTGTTGCCATGCTAACAATAATATATTGCCAATAGCTTATGCTATTGTCGATGAAGAGACTGCCCATAGTTGGTCCTGGTTTCTTTATCTGTTTAGGCATTTTGTTGCGCATGATCGACAATTGTGTTATTTCAGACAAGCATAAGGGAATAATACATGCAATGTCAAATATGGCGGAATGAAAGAGCCATTCGCATACCATCGATTCTGTCTTCGACACATAAGAAGTAATTTCATGAAAAAGTGCAACAACTTGAGCCTCAAAAGGTTTTGTTGGGCTATTGGAACCACCACTCAAGAAAGGAAATTTGTTCAATACAGGAAAAAGATAAAAGCGCTCAACCCCGAGGCTTGGCGGTATTTTAAACAAATTGATAAAAGTCAAAGGTGTTTTTTGTATGACGAAAATCGGCGATGGGGTTGCTTAACAACAGATATATTAAAGAGTATTAACAATGCACATTAGGAGCTAGACGATTACCGATCATGTCTTGTACCGATCTTACCTTTAACCGAACTGTTGCTCTTTTTAGAAAGCATAGTGCCATTACAATGAGCTACAATACACCTTTACCACATCACATGTGGCGTAAGTTTAGTAGCTGTGATATCCTCTTTTTAGAAAGCATAGTGCCATTACAATGAGCTACAATACACCTTTACCACATCACATGTGGCGTAAGTTTAGTAGCTGTGATATCCATGTACGAAGTCATCATTTATCCTAGTTTAACTACAATGAAGGTATCTACATGATTGTCACGAAGTTACATATAAATGATACAGGTAGAAATACCACACATTGTCCATTATTTTCAACAAACATGCACATGTAGTAAGTGGTAAATGTAAAGGTTTCCATGTTCACATACTCTTGTTGTTCGACGCCAAATAGAGGGCAACCCTCTTACCATTATTCACACTGTGTACACCATTGCAACGTTCAAACAATAATATCTTTCAGATTTTACTCCACTTCCCCATGTTGATTACTGGTTGGATTCAGGTTGGAAGATTAAGGCAGATAACTCAAAGATCAGTGTTAGTCGAGGAAGGACGAAATCAAGTCGAATTCGAGATGGATATTCGTAACCCGGACGAACATAAAAGATGTGTAGTATGCCGTCAAGCTAGTCACAATAGGTCCCGTTGTACGAACTCTCAACCAAGATTTAATTCGGCATGATGCATGCTATGTCTTATTTCTTGTCTAATTTAGCGGATGTTTTCTTGTTTAGTTTAATGTTTTTTCTTGTTTAATTTAGTGGATTTAATAAATAAATAAATAAATTAGTGGATGCTTTCTTGTTTAATCTAACGGATGTTTTTTGTTTAATTTAGTGGATGTTTTCTAGTGTATATGAGCTAGTATATCTAGCATCTTTTTATAAGTTAAGGGTTAAATATGTAAAGTTTGTATAGTAAATAAAAGGCTTGTGGTCCACAAAACTAAAAACGAACCATAATTACATTAAAAAAAATGAACCCATTTTTGCAAACAAAAGCTATAAAAGCACCAATTCTCAAAAAAAAAAAAAAAGCTCACAGCTAATCATCAAACTGATATGCAAACCAACAATACAAACACTAATACTTCATATAGACACTAATAGATACTAAATTTCCCATAAACATATCAATCTTTAAACCTTCCTAGCACACAAAAAGTCTAAAGATTAATATGTATAGGCTTCATATCTATTAAAGTTCTAGTTACATAGACTATATTTCCTTCATGAAGATTACATGACCATCATCCATGAAAGGCATCATCTATTGTAGAGAACTTGTTACTAAAGACTAGGAGTTACAGTTCCTTCATGAAGCTAGCTATGTGATCTTACTGCAGTATCCCATCTTCACAGAAAGAAGACATAACCAGCATCGGACCATGAGACCATGATAGGCATCAACCTTATGTCAATAGCACAATCATCTCTATCACTCCATCCCATTCATCACAGTAGCCCAACTATATATTGTTATTAACTTCAATAACTTGTAGGATGAAAATTTAGTTCTAAAGTATAGAATGTGAATCTTTCATTTAGGTGTAAGTTTAAGTAAAATTTGAAGCCCTACAAGTAATACCAAAATGAATTTTGCAACAATGGCAGGAAATTGTTCCCCATTTGCCTACTTATTGTGTCCACTTAATTTCATTCCTATTTTATTGTCATTCTTCATTTCTTTTTATACCAACATTATCAAACCTAGTATGTATTAGTCAATTACCACTCCACAATTTCCACAAAATTTAATAAATAGTTGATCATGAACAGAGAGTCCGTTTGAGAACAACATCAATCGCAGATGTAACTCAAAACCTTTTTAACAACCCCATTGTACAAACGAATCCAAAACAAGTATTTATATAACTAAATATCAATTTAATGTACAAGAATTTTAATGCGATGACCATAAAATGGCTAATGTCTAAAACATATTTTGTTATTTTGGTCAACTGCTAATTGAATCTGATATATATCTAAGTATTTGACAAAAAAGGAACATCATCAAGTATTTGGATAATAGATGAACTAACATAATTCTCTCTCATTTTGTCCCCGAATCAGGGTTGGGACCCCGTAACATACCGTAGCACCACCAAACAGATGTCGGTCATCAATCTTTTTTTTTAATAAAACAAGACATGACACAATACTCACTTCATCACCCATTGACATATTTTTCTCACATATCGTAAGTAATTCTTTGTATAAATAACGCGGCCAGTGTGCATATATATCTTAAATGTTGCCCACCACAATCGTTGGATCGGCAAGCATATACTTTATGAGAGCCCCTTCTAGGATATTAGGTCCTTTCAGCTATAATAATCCACTCTTGCAGCCCATCAAGCTTGCTGTTGCACACGTATCAAGTGTTTCAAATACATCACTTGGTAGGTGACTCTCACAACATATCTCTCACACTTTATGATACGACCGGTGATTGATCAAATTAGCACTACTCCAAGCGAGTGCTAGCTCCGTTAGCAAGAAGAGACGAGAGAGAGAATTATTGACCGAAAAACATAATGACTTTCATTCATACGAATTGCTTCAATACTGATAATGAGATAATCCTAAACAAACACAAAGACTTATCCTAACATGACTCAAACACATGACTCAAACACATATCCTAAACATATGATAAGTATGATGGTTATCCTAACCCATCAAGAAGTCCTTGTGCCAAGCTGTAGCTTTTGACACCCTCTTTGTCCTCTTACCTTCTTGTTCCTCGGGCATAACACTTTACATATTCGTAGTAAGTATAGCATGTACTCGAAATTGATGTCATTCGGTAAATATCCTGGTTTGTTGAAACCTCCATGCTTTCCCACGGCAACATCTGTAAAAGTAAGACAACCCATATATTTAGAACTTTGCTTTATTACAAATAGCTTTTAGGATTTTGATTTCTACATTAAAATGTTACATGAATATTCTTGTCGCGCACCACAATGATAGTCATTTTTGCACCCAATGGTAAGTCATTTTAAAATATAAAGAGTGGATTAGTGGGATTGGCAAATTAATAAAGTGACTGTGATCAGCCGAACAAAAGAAGACTTTACTGCATGTACTATGTTTCAGTATTTATTAAATTTTGGGGAAATTGTGAAGTGGTAATTGATTAATACATAATATTGGGTGTGATAATGTTTGTATAAAAAGAAATATAGAATGAAAATGTTTGTACATTATGTTCTTGGCATTTTGAAAGTTACGGATTCAAACCATACATACAACAAGCTGTAAACTATATTAAGCCTAAATAATATAGAATTACCATCATCAACAACAAATCAACCTCTTAACTGTAACTTATCACTACGCAAACACAATTTACACGGTACGTACCATACAAAATCATGACAATAAAACTCTTAACCATAATTTAATTAAAAAAAATGATTCATTAACAAACACAAGCAAAACAACCATCATATACATCCTAAAAAAACACGAAGCTATTAACCTTATACACAAAATAAGCTTAAAATATTCAAATAATCATCAACATGCTAAAATAACTTTTTAACTGACTACACAAAAACGGATTAAACACTATGAATTAATCATTATGTAACATTTAACCGATCAAAATAAACACTATTTAAATAGTAATAATCATATATCTAACTAACTAAACATAGTTTAAGGTTTTGTACATATCTTACAGATTCACAACGAAATATCATAAGTTACGAGGGTTATCATCGTAAGGACCGAATTCAACGATGACAAAATAAATGTAATTAACATGAATGGCTATCTACAAATAATGTGAATAAACTGATAAATGTAACAAGACAAAGATTAAATCTACCTTAATTTCCGAGACCACCTATTTCAATAAAGATGACAAATTAATCGCCATGCCACATGCCACACACTCCTTTCATGGCCAAAATCCATGGCTGCTAAGCTTTCGGTGAATTATAAATAAATGTTACTTGTTGATTCTAATGTCTTCCAGCCACTTCTTTGGGTGAATTAAAGTGATTGGGTTTGAGTAGCTAGAGAGAATGAATGCAGTGATGAAACAAACATGTTCCTGTATTTATAAGGATGTATTAAAGGAGGGTGATGAGAGCCAATGGGAGTGAAGTGTGCGGATCGGGAAGGAGGGCCGTTGGATTGAAATACATCTTGTGGCTGATAGAGATTTGTGTTTGTTATTGTGTGTATTTTGGTGAAGGTGAATGGTCTATATGGAGAGAGAAAGCAAAGAGTCCCCCTCCTCATTAAGACCCATTAACAGAAATGGACCCACCCACTTAATCCAGAAAAAAAAAGAAACAAGCCCTAAATGTTATATGATTACCCGCGTATAGCGGCGACGATCTATAGCAGGGTCTTTTTGTGTTTTTTTATTTACACATGGGCGTAGAATAAGTGAGAGTGAAGAAAGTTAGTTGTTTAAATTGTAATTAAGTATTTAAATATTTATTAGACTTCATTGCCTATTATAAATAAGGGAATTATAGTCTAATAATAGTATATACTTTTTAAGTTTTAAGTTTTGAGCGAATTTGTTTTTTCTTTATATTTAGTATAGATAATCGTACAGGTAATATTTACATACCATAACTATATAAATGTGATTGTGTAGTCATTCCCGAAATAATAATTGTTAGGGCAATAATTAGTGCATAAGTAATGAAAATTAAGCATTCATTTCAACGGTGACGCGCTACGTTTCCTAGCAAAGGTTAAGAGTAAATAAGTGTATTGTGTGTCTGTTTTCGTATTTGGTTTATATAGTGTGGATGGTTGATCGGCCAATGAGAGCGAAGGTTGCGGGTCGTGGTTTTTGATCGTCCGATTAGATTTGATCTCACGGTTAGCTATCATATACCATTTGAGTCGGTTTTGGACAAGTTTCGGCTTGCAAAAGGACCAGATAAACATAACTAGTTTTACTACAATCCCTCCAATTATTAAAGTACAAAAATACCGTAGTATATATCAACTTTCATGATATATGCAAGCCCAGATAAACATAACTAGTTTTACTACAATCCCTCCAATTATTAAAGTACAAAAATACCGTAGTATATATCAACTTTCATGATATACATTGTTTAAAAACATAAAGATTGTCGTAATTTGCATTAATACATTGTCATATTCATCTTTGAAATGTATTTTGATTTGTTAGAATATATGAAAAATACAAACTAAAGTAAAAAAGATAGACAATAATTTTGATACATAGGAAGTACACCATTTATGTTAGAATTATATAACATGACATTAAATAAATAAAACACAAAACATCAAAGTATAAATGCAGAAGCGTATAGGATATATTAACGAATAATTAATTAACATAAACAAGAATATGCGTACCTTTTCGATTCAAGAATCAATTCCGGAAAACTAGCAATTGGATGAACCCTAATTATGGTTTATAGGATTATGTGAATTACCCCTTATCGTTTTTGTAATTCAATCCAAGAATAATACTAACAATAATGTTTTAGCTCCACTTTCTAGTACACACGTACTATATCGAATTAAAAGAATGCTAGTTTTAATTAAACAAACAACTTTGAGTTGGAGAAGATGTGGATCGATCCTTTGGAGAGGGAATACGATCGGTTTGAGCAAAACACACACAAAACAAGTTTTAGGTTTAGCTTAATGAGTACAAGAGATAAATTACAAACACCATTGGTTTTGTATTTATACCCAAACTAACTTGGTGAACAAGTTTGAGTTTGAGGTGGGTTGGGTTTGGTCCTTGTGGCCGATCGGTTTGGGCATCCCACAAGGATTCCGGAACCTTCTCAATATTTAAAATCTAGTCATTTTCCAATTACATTTAACGACCGTTAGTCCATTACAACTAATTACTTAACATCCGTTATGTTATTTCGTTTAATTAATAAATAAATACAACATTTATATTTAATCATTAATTTTAATTCTCATACGCAGAGTGTGCAATCCCGTGGTCTCGAGTTCGATCTTAACTCACGTCTACTAATTTATATCCATAAAACCAATAATTTAGGCATATTTAGCAAATGAATCATTAATCATTATTCATTATTCATTACGCAAGTAGCACGGACGTACATACTTGGACATAGAGACATAGGGCATGCATATGGATATCTTTTAAGCAACATCCGTATTGTAAAATTGATATTTTTACACAGCTCTTTCAAAGTTGGTTTTTGCCGTTTAAAGAAAATGTATCATAGATTTGCTACTCAAGTAGCATACATTTTTAACTGCTAAAATGAATAATGAATCTGTATGTGTTTTGTATAATGTTGGGCATGTTTAGTAATGTTTTAAAATGTTCAATGATCATTTCATGAAGGATGTTTGCACTTAAGAATGGGCGGATGAAGGGTCTCCTAAAGTGCTCATGACGAATTTTTTCGTGCAAAGACAAAGTATATTTTATCTTATTTGGCTAACTACTTTTCACTTCACTTCCTAAATTCCTTAAACTCCTCATTACTAGTCATTCCTATGCTGGTAGTTCCTCTTAAAAGTGAATCAGTCATCATACTTCTTGTTTTAGTGCATAGTAACAAGTTCTATAAGATACTAACCGGTGACCATTATCATTGCTAAAATGCTAAAGGCTAAATTATACCATGTGACTTTGCGGCTCATGATCAACGTCGGTGTTCAAGTCCTCCAAGAAGCACTATTCATATCAAAAGTGCTTACAAAACACAAATAACTCAAAGTTTCATTTCAAAAGCTTCACCATGCTCATATTTATAGCTATGTCATAACGATGTTTAACATTATTGTATGATCAAGATGCCTCATCAACAATACAAACCCGTAGCAATACAAGTACTATTATTAGTCTTAAGAGTGCTAGTAAACTAAAGCATAAAATGTTCTACTAATATATACATAACGAGCATTTTTATTGTGAAACTAAGCCAATCAACTGGAGATAACTCATCCTTTTAATCAGAAGCAACAACTACGTCAGCAACAACAACTACATTCGCTCCAATCTCGCTGCCCAACCAGAATCACTCCAATCTCGCCACCCATATTGGCCATGTTGCTCACCTATAGTAGATTAAATTGATGATGATAACTTTATTATTTATGATCGAGTTACTCAAGTCCACAATCGTTAGTTTACAAAAAAAAAAAGATTTAACCTTCATTTTCATCACATAAAAAATCAAAACTTGTTTTCGGACTTCAAAGTTGAAACCTCTAGTTTTGAAAATCCGTTTAGTAATCGATGAACCGGTCATGGTGCAACTTGTTGTACCGGCCGGGTTAATGCATGTTTTACTATTCTTGTTTATACAATTCCCCACTCTATTAAGCTTTCAAATGTGAAACTTTCACAACTTGTTGTACTACTTATGAAACCTTACGGATATAATTATTTCATAATTATATATCTATATTAATCCTTATAGTCGGTGGTTTTAAAAAAAGGTTTCCTACTACATGGTCGGTGACTTAAAATAACGTTTCCAACTTGGTGGTCGGTGCGATAAAAATTAAGCTATGGTCGGTGTTACTTATGTGTTTACTATTACCAAAAGTGGGCTTATATGTTGTGGGCTTGGCCCTTTTATTGAGTTGGTATAAGTTAAACGGTTGAGTTCCTTTTGTGTTTAGCAATTCCACTGACGTTTCTTCACCTGCAGGAAATTTGGTAGGTGAGTTGGATCTCGCAGGTTTTTGGGGTTGGGTTGCATGTCGTTGTTCTTCTTAGGATTATCAGTGGTTTCGTAGTCAATGTGTTTGTTGTAGCTTTAGTGGGTTGCGTTTTTAGTTGTTGAGATGTTTGTGTGTAGATTGCATGAGTTTACATGTGATTTTTCTATTTTGCATGCCATTTGTTTTTGTGTGATTTTGTTTGGGTGGCTAAAGTGAGGGCTTAAAATTTGTTTTCCTTCTGTTTATGTATTTCCATGCGTTGGTTAATATGTTTTCATGTTTAAGATGCATGGCTGGATATTTGTCTGCCAGTTTTGGTAGTCTTATGTTGTCTGCTTAGTATTATGTTATTTTGGTGGTATGGAAGTTATGGATGGTTCTATCTTTGCTTACTGGAGGTGTTTCTTTGCAGTCGTTTTTCGTTTGTTTACGTTTTGGGGTTTTAGCGATGGTTTGAGCGCCCCTTTTTTTTGTTTTTTATTTTTTCCATGCATTTATGTTAACTCTATAAAGGTCGTTATTATGAGAACCAAAAGTAGGGCGTGTAAAAAGGTTGTTGTTGGTAGTAGCCCTATTGAAAATGTAGCGATGGACGAGTGTGTTAGGAGGTTATGTGAGGAAGAGTTGGAGTTGCCCTCTTTCAGTGGTGGTCAACAGGGGGTATCGAATGTTGGTATTGGTGATCATGAGAGTGTGGGTTTGGAAGGTCTTTTTTTAACTTCTGCTGGTACATCGTTGGCTGAAGCGGGTCAGTCGGAACCTTATATTAACGTTTATAGCGGTTTCGGAGACAGTTTAGTGAGTGTTGACAGACAACTTCAGCCACCTGGTGTTGTTAAGAGGAAGGTTGGCGAAGGATATGATCATAGTTTATGTCACTTAGCGGTCAGGAAGGACCAGAAGCTTGATTTGGGAGCACATTGTTCCCCTTTGGTCAATGCTGGTTTGAATGCTGATGACCGGTGTTGTAGTTTGGGCGCTGGCCAACCTGTTTGCGTGCCTGTTGGTGCCTCTGATTTTTCATTAGTTCACCATATGCCTGAACGGTGTGAAGGTATGTTAGTCTATGCGTTTGTGGTTTACCATGTGTATTATTGTGTTCAAATGTTTGTATGATATTCTTTCTCCCTTGCCAATTCCTTTATCAAGATGATGTTAATTGTAGGCGGGCAGCGCTTCCCTGTTAACTTAGATTTTCGGTTAAGAGTTGCGTTTTATGAGGTAGCTGAAGATGGTGCTTCTTCTGATGGTTCTGTTATTGGCATGCCTATAACTAAGACACGCATTCAGGGTGGTGATCGAAAGGATTTGGAAGGCGAATTGTTGTTCCCGTGTTTTATCACAGGGGGGGGAGGGAGGGTTGGTGATAGGCGCGGTAGGAGGGGCACTACGAGAAGCTATAATGGCCACTCAGAGCCTTTCCCTAAAGCTGCTAAAAGGAGGATGTTAATGGCTCATTCTGCAGGTAAACCATGCGAAATATGGGTTGAGCATTATTTTATCATAGGGTTTTAATTTGGATTTGCTGGTGTCGTCTAATTTTTTTATTATTTTGGGAATGCAGTTTTGGCTGGGGCAGGAAGTTCAGGTAGTTTCAATAACACAGAGGCAGAGATATCGCGGTCGGATACGTGCACTACAACTGCATTTGAGTTTCCCAAAGGTAAGTATTTGGTTTATAACATTGTGGTTCCTTTTAGAGAACTCATGGTAGGCGGGTGGTATAAGAATGTAGGAAATGATGTGTCATTCTGTTGGTTGTCATAGGGGCTGGCAACTCTCCTGTCATACTTGATTTTACCACTGGAAAGCAGTTTGTGGACCGTTGGAGTCTGCTTGCCCTTCACAACTTTCAGACGTCGATGTGTGTGAGGGTGGTATCCGCGGAACGCATTTTAGGCCAAACATCTTAGGCGTAGGTACTCATAGTGTTGAAACTGAAGGTCCTATTAAGAGAAGCGCTGGCCTACATAATGAACGTCACGACGTGGACTTAGGGAGTTCATCTACTCAAAGCTGTAAAAGGCGGCGACTAGCAATAAATAGTGGATTGCAAACCGCTGAGCGCACTTGCTCAAACGTTGATGATAACAGCTTCTGTGCTCCACGTGATGTGCTTACGTGTTCAGACAATATATCATCATTACAGCATGCTAATGTGACGGTCTCCCAACCTTTTGGTGCTACATGTACGTTTTTTTATTTGGTGTCTGAGCTAATCTCAGTTCTGTATTCACGTGCTTTCCTTGCCTAACGTTAATTCTGTATTCTGCTGTAGGTTCTATGTTTCCGTATCTTGGTGTGACCGTTAATACAACCGCTGGACAAAACGTTCGCTTGCATACTGATGGAGTCGGTTCTGGCCCTTCTAGGAGGAATCGCCGTTGCGTTACCTCTGGTGCACATGCAGCTCCTATAGGTAATGCGCAAGATCCACCATTGCGGACTACTGGGGCCAGTACGAGTAGAACAGGTATGCTACTTTTGATGCGATTCTATCTTTGTAGGTGTGGTTGCTTACATATTCAATATACGTCGTTAGCTTAGCATTGTCGTTTCGTGGCAGGTGCGCCCAGTGATTATAAGCAATTTGGTCCTTGCAACCGTGTTTGTCGCCACTGCAGAGCAGTCTTTTGGGACGAAGAAAATCTAACGTGCTCCACTAATGCAAGTGGTCCATTATATAATTGCTGTTGTTTAGAAGGAAGAGTGAAGCTTCATACGGTTAGAGAATATTCGGCTGTCGTGCAGGGACTATTTTCTGACAGCCATTTTTTAGAAAACATCCGGGCTTACAACCAAATGTTTGCAATGACGTCTTTGTGTGCTAATATTGACGAGTCAGTTAACGTTGGAAGAGGCCCCGGTCAGATATACCATCGGATAGGCAGGTTGTGTCCAGTTCCTGGAACGTCTCCAAGGTTTCTACAACTATATATCTACGATACCAACCATGAGGTTCAAAATAGGCTCGAGCATTTTACTGAAGGTAGGTGGACGTTGCTGAGACCGGAAATCGTTCAGGCGCTTATTACATTTCTCGATGGAAATAATGCGTTGGTACAGCTTTTTAGGACTGCAAGGGACAAGCTGCAGCAGCATGACGTACCGCCTTTTAAGGTTAGGCTATTCAATAACAGTAAAGCTCCGCAGTATGAACTTCCAACAGCGGATGCAATAGGAGCTTTAATTTTTGAGGACACTGAAGAAACAGAAAGCTATTTTGATGTCATATTGGAAAGCCATTCAGGAGATCCTCAAAGAATTAACAAACTACACGCTATATACATGCCCAGTCATTTTCCGTTGCTTTTCCTTTATGGAGAGCATGGATATCATCTAGACCTTTGGTATCGTAATATTGAAAGACCTGCAAGAAGGGGTAAAAGAATGTCGATGAAAGCTTTTTATTGCTACCAGCTACACGATAGAATAGGTTATTACAACTTGCTGACTCGAGGCGGCCGGCTTTTCCAACAATATGTGGTAACAGCCTATTGTAGCTTAGAACAAAGTAGGATGGACTTTGTTCGGAAAAACCAATCTAATATATGAGGCGATTATCTATCTGGGTTGTATGATGCAGTCGCAAGGGGGGACATTGATGGCTCAGATGTGGGTTCACGTATAATCTTGCCATCGTTGTCCACTGGGAGCCCTCGGTATATGTATAGCCACTATTTGGACGCTTTAGCTATTTGCAGAGTTCATGGCAACCCAACATTCTTCGTTACGTTCACGTGCAACACAAGGTGGCCAGAAATACAAGATTACATGATGGCGTATCCGCATCTCACTGCAGTCGATAGACCAGATGTTATAGATCGGGTTTTTGAGCAGAAAATTCATTCCTTGATAAAGTATCTACGTGATTCTGGACCGTTTGGAACTTTGAGCGCAGGTTTGTTAGCTTACACAATGGATTTATGCCTTGAGTCGCTTATATTTCTAGCTATCATTCTCAGTTGTATAATCTTATTTCAAATTTCTTTTTTCAGTGTTGTATACCGTCGAGTTTCAGAAAAGGGGGCTGCCACACTGTCATATCCTGTTGTGGACACTCAGGAGAGCAGAAACTATACGGGCATAGGATGTGGACATGTACATCAGCGCCGAACTGCCCGATCAGTATGCCGATCCAGAGTGGTTTAGAGTTGTGTCGGAGTTCATGGTTCATGGTCCATGTGGAAGTGCTTTTCCAAACGCACAATGTAGGACAGAGTGTAAGAAGTGCTTCCTGAAAGAATACTCAGAGGTGACCTTCATAGACAAAGCAGGGTATGTACATTATAGGCGACGAGACATTGAGATAAATTCAATACGCGGTGGTGTTAGATTAGACAACGCGTACGTGGTGCCGTATAGCCGTCAGTTATGTATGGCGTTCTATGCACACATTAACGTTGAGTATTGTGGATGGACTGTGCTCATAAAGTACCTGTTCAAGTATATTTCAAAGGGAACGGATAGAATAATAACTTGCGTAAGTCGGCAGGTTGGGGAAGCACCACAAGGGTTCATTAACGCCACACTACCAAACAACAGTGCAAGCGGGCAAATTGACGAAATTAAAAACTTCGTGGACACGCGTTATATTGGGCCTCATGAGGCCTGTTGGCGAATCCTAGGCTTTGACATCCATGCTCGATAGCCTGCTGTACAAATATTGGTTGTTCATCTTGAAAACATGCAACATGTTTCTTTTCGTGCAAGGCAAACGGTCCAATCGGTCCTTGATAACCCGGGTACCCGCAAAACGACCCTTAATCAATGGTTAGCATACAACGAGTCAATGACTATAGGTAGACACCTTACATACTTGCAATTTCTAGCCGAATTTGTTTGGTCTAAAGGTGATAGAGAATGGTCTCTCCGACGCGGTCTTAACAACCCGTCAATCGGTCGGCTGACTTATGTGCACCCGACTGCGGGAGACCTATTTTATCAACGAATATTGTTGTGTCATCAAAAAGGTTGCACTTCGTTTGCAAGCATCAAAATTGTTGATGGGATTACGTATTCTACCAGCAGACAAGCTTGTGAGGCAATGGGTTTGCTACAAAATGACCAGGAGTGGATTACAGCAATGCAAGAAAGCTGTGCAACCGCAACTTCTTCACAGCTGAGCGCGCTATTTGAGCAGATTTTTTTATTCACGGACATCACAAGCCCAGTCAATCTTTGGCAAATGTTTTGGAGGCATATGTCAGAGGACATCCCACGCATATTGGCAGAGCTGTTGCATATTCGCCCATTGTTTGTTAACGACCGACAGCTAGAAGGTGGTGTTTTGTATGAACTGCAAGCGTTGCTGGCCATTCACAGAAAGACTTTAAGATATTTTGGATTGCCTGATCCCGCCACTGGGTTTACTAGACTTATTCAGTAACCGAACGGTCATGGAGGAAACATGCTACAATAGGGTCGAATTGGCTGCAGAAAGCAGGAGGTTAATTCCACAACTGAACTTAGAGCAGCGTCGGGTTTTCGATACGATTATAGATGCTATTCGCAATGAAAGACAACGTCTGATGTTTGCATACGGTCACGGAGGCACAGGTAAGACTTTCTTATGGAAGACAGTGATTACAATGCTCAGAGCAAAGGGCAAAATAGTACTAGCAGTGGGGTCATCCGGGGTTGCATCATTGTTGCTGCCATCAGGCAGAACTTCGCATTCGAGGTTCAAAATTCCACTCAACCTAACTGACGAATCAGTGTGCGCGATAAAGAAGAACACGCAATTGAGTGAGTTGATAGCCCGCACTGAATTAGTGATATGGGATGAAGCACCGATGAACGAAAAAAAAAATGTTTCGAGGCGCTCGATAGAACTTTAAGGGACGTCTTAAACAGGCCACATTTGGTTTCGGCGGCAAATCAGTAATGCTAGGAGGTGATTTCCGTCAAACGCTGCCAGTCAAAAAGGGGGCTTCCCGAAACGCTATAATTGCTTAGTCGATAGCTGAGTCAAGATTGTGGAACGAATTCGAAGTATTTTTTCTGCTTGAGAACATGAGGCTGCAGAGACCAGGTATGACAGACGAATAAAAAACAGAATGTCGTATGTTTTCTGAATGGCTTTTAAATACTGGGGACGGGAACATTGGTACAGAACACATAGAGGATCCATAAAACACCTCCTGGATTCGCATTCCAGATAGACATTGTTTCCAGTCTGGTATTGCTGGTGTTGAAGAGCTCATCGAGTTTATATATGACAATGAAATGCTACGGGCCCCAGTGGTCACTACCTTTCAGGACAAAGCGATAGTGTGCTCAAAGAACGAGACCGCTGATATAATAAATAGGAAAATACTTCAAAGGGTATCTCGGCCTTCTGAATTTTATATGAGTGTAGACGAAGCGGTTCCCTTAGGAAACGATGGCGGCACTACAGAGCTCTTATATCCAGTAGATTATCTCAACTCTATGAACTTTCCAGGTTTCCCTCCGCATTCATTAGAGGTAAAAATAGGCGTCCCGATAATGATAATCCGAAATTTAAATCTAACTGGAGGTTTGTGCAATGGCACACGCATGATTGTCACTCAACTCTTAACCAGAGTCATCGAAGCGAAGATAATAACAGGAACCCGGATCGGTGAGAAAGTGTTTCTTCCCCGTATACTTCTGACTATCAAAGAAGAGAAGATGCCTTTCATTTTCAAACGCAAGCAATTCGTAATAAAAATATGCTATGCGATGACGATAAACAAAAGCCAAGGGCAATCACTTGCTCGGATTGGGGTTTACTTACCAGATCCTATATTTGGGCACGGGCAACTGTATGTAGCGTTGTCGAGAGCTACATCTCCGCAAGGACTTAAAATCGTCATCGAACCACAGCCTCAACAACCACCAAATACAACAAAAAATATAGTGTACAAAGATTTCCTTAAAAAAATTAAGAATTGTAGCCCCCAACAGACTCACGGAACGGTTTGTTAGTGTGAGCAGGGCGGTTGACGTAGCTATCTAATACATGCATTCCGTATTTGCTGTAATGTAATGCTTTCGACATAGCTATGGAATGAAATCATAAATTTTGTATGCGGTTTTGGTAACTTGTAGGAAGGCATAGATGCATATACGTTAACTATCAGTATTACTTTATACCTCTTATAACATGTGCAGTTGCGTAGTTCCTACAAGGACTTTAAGGATTATTCCACACGATTGTATTGCGATATTATACGTTTGCTTATCACTATTTGTATCCTTTGCAGAACTATGGCAGACAAAGAAAAAAGCAAGCTATCAGAAATGGGTGCAGGCCAACGCACCATAGCAAAGAACCGGAGCTACAAGCAATGTCAAAGACACACAGAAATCTAAAGAACCAAAGCTGGCCGCTAAGGATATCGGGGTTCTTAAATGTACCGAAACTTCAGTAGGAACCGCTACTACCGTGACCGATGTGAGAGACAAAGGGAAGCATGCCGTTTCTTAACCCGTCAGCAGCATCATTAAGAATATTGAGGCGAAAAAAGCCATGGTGGAAACCGCAATTATAGAAGTTGGTGTTAACAGTAGTACCAAAGATGTGACAAAGCATATCGTGCAGGAAACTGGAGTCGTTGACATCACCAATGTTCAGCCACAGGACTTCCAGAAAGAATTGCGTGTGTGGAAAACTAGAAAGGGGGGTTGAATAGTTTTGCCGATTTTACGTTAGTTTCAAAAACTTTAGATTCGTTAATATGTGAGATCTTATGGATGTAGAGAAAGTATAGATCTAATGATAAAGCAAGTAAATAAAGTAAAGTGAAGGGAAAGAAAAGACACAACCGATGTATAGTGGTTCGGCTACAAGGACACCTTCCTTGCCCTACTCCAGTCCCTGAGTCACCTACTCGAGAGTTCAAGCACTATGTCAACAAACTCCTTCACTTGGCGGAGAAGCCTTCACAACGTTGCTTACACTTTTTCCGGTACAAAGCTAGATACCGAGTCCGTAACACGGTGGACCAAACCAACACGACTATTACACAACAAATATGTGAAATATCAAATACAAGATCTTCGCTACAGAAATCTAGCGGAGTGACAAATCAATCAAGGACCCCTTGCTTGGATGACTTGTAGAATGCTCGTGATCTCGCCTTAGAGAAGGACCTATATGAGGATCATAATAGAAAGAAAGAAGAACAACTCTCTAGATCAAGTGATCTATATGTTAGAAGAGAATGAGAGTGTTTGAGAGATTTAGTAAGAAGAGGGGTGAGTTAGAATGAAGAAATGGCTCTCTATTTATAGGCAAAAATCTTCACTGTTCCCCGGATCCCACGGATCCCTTCCACTTGGGATCCGTCTAGTGTAATCCTAGGGATCCGTGGAACGCTCCTCTTTGCCCATGGGTTTTTTAGTTATTGGTCATGGGTTATGGGTTGGTCCATGGGTTTTCTTATCTAAGTATACATTGTATCTAGCCAACTTGGGTATGGGTTAAGATCCATGGGTTATGGTCCATGGGTTATGGTTTTTACCCATCCTAATAAACTATTACAACAAATGCTAAATTACTATATTTTTGTATTTAGATGGCTATATGTAAAGGCTTTACAAAAATAACATGTATCCTTATAATTATACTTAAGATAACATTATATTTGTTATCAACAAAACACAAAGAGATCGCAAAATATTAATAAATGTTTTTACGGTTTATTTGTATTAACAATCTCCCCCTTTTTGTTGATGACAAAACATAATGTTATGATGAGTAAAACTTAAGAATATATGTAATTTTTGAAAGTCTCTAAGTTTTACTTCTTCTCCCCCTTTTTGTCGAAACAAAAAGTTAACCCTTGGAAGAAATAAACGCTAACTCCCCTTTGACGGTAGCTCCCCCTTGTTTGGGGCGTCAAGTGAAGAAAAATAAAAATCCTGCAAAAAGAAAGGTTAGTAACATGCTTAAATAATCTTGTGATTGACGAGAATCAAGATTGGGAGCCAAGGTATGTAAACAAGGCCTTGTAATAAAACAACAAATTGTAGTGGTATTTATGCCACGTACAAGCATGTAAACATAAGAACAAGACTTGTTCTTGAAAATGACTTCAAAAGAAAAAAAATACTAAAAATGGAAAATAGTAGTAGTGATTCCTTCCATGCTTGCATAAGGTTATGGATGGAGGTTTTGATGAGTGATGGTATTGATGCGATCAAGGATGAGGTTGAGTATGAAACGCATTTCTTCCCTAACTTCTATTGCGATTTCCCTAGTGGATTGGCAATGTTCACAATGCAAGTGATGTGGGTAATGAGTGCGGAATTTTTCCGGGTTGTTTTGATTTGAGTTATGCGGAAGATGTGGTGGAAAAATAGGAAAATATGGATCAACATCCGGAATGTTTGTAAATGGTGGTGGAAAAGAACCTAGATGTTCTTGTAATGTGATGGGAGCTAATGGTGGTGATATTTCAAGATTTTGAAAAATAGTATTTTGGAGATGTGGGGGGTGTTGAAAAGACTATTTCTTTTTGTTTAGGTTGTTTAGATCTTGTTGGAGTCTTAAGGAGTTCCAAAAGAGTGTGTAAAATATTGGATTTCACTTACATATCATAGCTTTAACACAATGAGCATATAGATGATTTTAGAGAGAGAGAAAGTGGGATATTCTAGTAAGAGAAACTTGTAGAATATTAGATTACCAAAGAACATCCAACCCTCTACCTTGCAAGGTAGAGGGTATTTATAGGTTACAAACTAAACGACCTCCTAACGGCCTGTGGATCAGGGATACAATGGGTAAAGACCCGTCCTTCCTCCACGGTGTTGCACTAAACTATTTTACGCTACTGACTAACTAATTAACTACATAAAAACGTAAATAACGACAAGTCCACGAGCTAACTTATGATAGATAATAGTTGGGGTGACCGACTCTTCAATACTGGAATTTTCTAATTCCTAACAATCTCCCCCTAAGGGAGGTCACCCCATGTTTTACATTTCAAATCCTAGCATTCTATTCTTGGCTTTGTTCTTGAGCTCGTAGACTTTAATACTTCAACTTCGCAATCTTTGTGCATAAGTAGTGCAACTTCAAAGTCTGCATAGATTTGTACTTTAAAGTGGAGGTCATTCATGATCCATGAGATAATAATTATGAGCCATCTTTTGAGATCTTCAGCTATGAAAAACATCTCTGAGATATCCTTTGTGGTGTTGGTATTATGTGATGTTGTGACTTTCGGACCGACATGCTCACATTCTGGATCATGATATCTTCTCATCAGAGTAGCGAAAGCTTTAGTAGATTCATGATATTGGCGTAGCGAGAAGCATGGAGTGTAAATATCAGAGTCATTGATGCACTTATCATGATTTCTTTTGAGATGAATGTGTAGTGTGAGCATGCGGCTATGTATTGACCGCTTCATTCGATCACCGCAACGTAGGATGTACCGCATAAAACAGTTAGCAATAAAGCACACGAAAGTGTCTTTGATCACTTTCGTTGAATTGAGGTACACGCCCACGGTTCCCGATTGATCAGTACAAGTACGCCTTATGACCGGTATAATTCGAAGAATTTCCTTGACAGGGTTTCGCAGCTGCTCTAGCTGTTCTCAAACCGGAACGTCTCAAAGAAGACAACACGGAGGGAGTGAACCAGCGAATAGAGATTCACTGATTGATGAAAAGAGATTTGAAAAACAATCGTGTATTGCTCAATAGAAATTGTTTTTGCAATACAACGAAGGTTTTATTGAAAATCAATTATCAATCATAAAAACACCTTTTGGTTTGAAAAAAATGAGTACACGGTCGATGTGCTAAAGAAAAGAGTTGTTAAGCACAAAGACCGGTTTTTCAAAGGTATCCGTCAATCCATAACCTGAACCAGGATTAATTCAAAACTTGAATCGCCCCATTGTTTCTGTTCAGTTGTCACATGGTTGATCTAACGAATAGATCTCACATGCCACCTACCAGGAGCTTGTTTGATGTTGGCTCCAGAAGGTTTTCCATCTTCATTGTGAATATGTATGCATATCACTCAGATGTTCTGGCAATACCACAAGGATAAAGCGTAGGACTCAAGATATAATCTCTCTTTCCACATTGTGTGAAGCAGAGAGTCTTCATTGAAAGTGTCCTAATGAGATTGATTAATGATCTCGAGGCTCTAGACTCAATTTTGTGCATATTTGGATCCTGTGCCGGAGACTAGGGAGAGGGTCTCCTTCTTCAATATCAACAATCTCTAAGAGAAAGTCGATAGATAATGTCGGTTCCCCGTGAGAATGAAACAAGTCCTTTTAAGAGGAACTTGAGTGGTTTGGAAAGTTGAAGTGCAGTGCGTCACTAGGTCCATGACGTCTTGTCTTCAATACCGATGTTACAATCAGTAGCATATGAATTGAACCCGGTTTCTGCCCTAAGGTTGAATAAATGGAGGGCTATTTGTTTTCACCCTTTTCTCATTCAATTCTTTTTAATTCTTCAACCCCTTCAGTGCTTACCGAGACTTCATAGCAAGAACCTTGTTGGGTTTGTTCCAGTACTTGCTCTGTCTCAGTCCGCACACTTCCCATATCTCACTTTTCTCCTTTTATCATCATACCTAAGGACTTCTATACTAACTAGTGGATTGTCCCTGGGTAGATCCCTCCGGTTCTGGCGGATCATGGGAACCAATACCTAACCTTATCTTCCTTATATCACCGTACATAAAGTAAAGTTGGTCGGTCTATTTGGTATTGTTCATCTGCCATTGGAACCAATTGAAAACCACTTGAAAATCAATCCAGATACTTGTGACATATTATCAAAACATTTTGTACCTGAATTGTTTTTTATATTTTTAGAATAAGTGCTCCCCCTCAACATGTTCATCAAGTGTTTGAAATCGTTTTGCACACGGAGGCAAGAGGAAGAATTAACTTCTTTGATTACCATTTTCTAAAAGATATCAACATCACTTCCTTGATCAAATCAAGTAGATAAGGCATTTCCGGGAAGGATGAGGTTTTCATAAGTTTGCTCCCCCTCAATATGTGCCTCGAGATTTGAAAAGAGTGTTTTGCACATACTGGGGGAAACCCTTTAAGAAGAGCATACATGATCACCAAAGGATTTGAAGCCATACAATCAAGGTACCTTAGAAAGATTGAAAGTTGTGTACCTTGATGACATGAATTTGCGAAGAGAATTCTCCCCCTTAATATATGCTTCGAGATTCGAAAATTGTTTAGCACATATTAGAGAGAAGTATGCACAAAAAATTGGTCATCTTATCTTTTAACATCTTTCATATTTATATCACATTTTCTCCCCCGATCAAAAATCTTAAATCCTTTGAGATTTTGGATCTCAAGTGATTTAACTATGTATGAGATAAAATATTTGTAGGAGAAAAATGTGTCCGGTTTTATATGATCAGAAGTGGACAACACAGATGTTTCCCTTTTTTTCAAGGGGAAACCACAGTACAAATCCTAGCACTATTACATGTATTACAGTTGTTCACATTTAGTACACCACATATTACACAAAAAAAAAACACAACATGAACTGCTTCCCGAAGATGTCTTTATTCAGTCCTCTGAAGAAGTTTGTAGTGACCATCCCGAAGCCTTCCACCAACAAAACTTTCAAGGCTGCGGAAGATCCTTCGTGTCTTGAGTCTTCGTCTGATTGCAGCAATGAAGTGTTCACACCTCTTCAGGTCATCATTAGTCCAAAAAGTAGTCTTAACCCAAGATTTCATATCAATTTTGACTTCTTTCACTCTGGTGTCAAGTTCTTCTTCGACCAATTTGAGCGTACCGTCACTAAACTTGTAGAGCTCACATAGTCTCATAAGCATGCGGGTCCCATATCTGTCAGTAAAGATGACGGCTCTTGGGGTGTCGAGGACTTTGTATTCATGATGAAATTCATGCCCTGTGGCACTCCATTGAGGACATGTAAGGTTAATCCTGGTTTGGTAGCTTTCCATGCCGAGTTGGAAGTCCTCAACTCGTTTTTGAATGACTAAGCCTCGAATCCAAAGAGTAACAGCAGCAGATAAGGCCTTCTTCTCACGGACAGGCAAATGCTCAAGGTGTCCTTGAATGTTCAGAAGGTAGAGATCTTCGAAATCATTTGGCAGAAGATGTTTGAAGTCATTTTATTCAATCGTATATTCTTTCAAATCTGATCTCTTAAGGACAATATTCATCAAATACTCATATCCATATATCGGGAAGACCTCTACACGAACCACACTTAAGATACGGAGCTCGGATCTAACATTCTTGCATCTTTTGTCAGCACTATGTCTTTCAATATAGAAGTTCTTCTTTTTGTATCACCAGTGTGAAATACCATATGATGCTGCAATGTCATACTTAAGTTCTTCATTGACCCGAAGCGATCGGGAACCATCCGTTCAAGCCCCGATCGAGTAGGTAGCGACTTTCATCTTGGATATTGATAGTGCAGGTCTTCTTTCAGCAGAGTGACCACAAAGATAGTCCAAGTCATGGTTGAAGAAGAATTCACTGAATAGTCATCGACCGGGTTCACCACCAAGAGGAAGAGATTTGTGAACATTGAAGCGGCTAATTTGCTCACTGACTTGGTCATTGAGCATCTTATGGCATTCTTCCATTTGGTATTGAAGTTGATTGGCATCTGAATGGAAGACCTTAACAATTTCATAAGCAGGTCCTTCAAGATCTTTTGGAGTTAAGGATGAGATACTCTTCTGTTTACAAAACCATTTAATGAAGCTTCCCATATCACCAGTAAATTGAAGAAGAGAGTCTTCAGCAGGTTCTTCATAATTGCTGGTGATAGTAGATACCCAATTGTTGTCGGGTATCATTGAGTCGGACTCAGGGATGGACCATGTAGGTTCTGGAGAAGGAGGTCTATCTTCAACAATGCAGCTTTGAATTGTGTCTCTTGAAAGTGCTACTCTGGATGTGCTGGTGCGATTCCCAGCCATGTAAGTATCAAACCAATCTTTTGATGGCTTAGGAATATGCTTTGTTGATGCATCATCTTCATCTGGTTCAGAATCAGCCATTACATGCGACTCTTCGTGAACCATTTGATCATCATGAATAGAGGTGGATGTGGATGTGAACCTTGAATCAACCGTCGTCCAAGCAGCAGATTTCTTCTTAGTACTCTGTTCTTTTGTAGGACCTGATCGATTGGAAGGTTTTGGCGGTGATGATGGTGGTTGTGGTGGAGGTGTGTTGGTTGTCGTAGAAGGATCACCAGCTCCAGAAGTTCCAGCGCCCCCCGTTGGTGGTGGAGGTGGAGGAGGATCTTTACGGTCCTTCATCAATGATTCCATCACAATTGTTCTCCTTTTCTTTTTAGCTTCTTTTTCCCCGATGTCAATCATATACTGCTCATAATTGTCGAACTTAATGGATTCTTCGAGTTCCTCATAGAGTTTCTTGTGAACCTCATGCTTGTCCTCTTCAGCATCATACATCTTTTCAAACAGAGCTGCTCTCATATCGGTGATAGGTAGGTCCTTGAATCGTCTAAGAAGTGGAGCCTCCATAGCCCATTCCACAGCATCCTTGACTTCTCCTTCAATAGCGGCAGTAACCCCTTCATTGAAGTTGAGGTGCTCCAATCTATAGACACGATCCACAAGGGAATCAACGGATTTAGGAAGTTGCCTTTCTAGAGCTTCTATCCTTTTTACAGCTTTGTCCAGTAGTTGATCGAGGTAAGGATCGTGGTGGTGAAGTGGTGGAGCATCCACATCGCAACTGTAATGACAGTTCGGGGTTGGTGACGATGTTGGTGGTGTTTGTACAGTTGATTGAGTTGGTATGGGAGGTGGAAGTGCAGTTGATAATGAAGATGCTGACATCGGAGGAATGGTTGACGTATCTTGCTGAATGTTGACATTATACATGGATTGTGCAGTATCTAAGGGTTTGTCATTAATGTATTGATCTCCAAAAGAGAAATCTGTATCGAGATCCTTAAGTGAGGATAGTGAGTTAGTAGACAGATTTGGTTCATCCATCTTCAAGGTCTCATCAGATCTTGTCTCAAGGTTCTCCTGCGAGTCTTTTTGCAAAGGCGTCAACATTCAAGCCAGATTGAGTCTCACTAAGTGTAAGAGTTTCTTTAAACGTTTTAGGCACTTTGTCCACTCCAGATTGTTCATTAGCATGAGATGATTCTGATCTTCTCTTCAGCTCATATTGATTGGTGGTGCTTGATGGAGATGATGAGATCGTTAAAATCATGTGAGCTGCTTGTTCAGTTTCAACACTCACAATCCCTTTTCCTTTGTCATGTGTTATTGGGGTTGGTTGTCGTGGTAGTTGATCAGGTTCTCTTAACACAACTCCACCTACTGATGCTTTCACATTTGGACTTTCAAGGCTTTGCTGGATTCCAAGTTGTAGATCAGCATCATCTTCATCAGACAACCTTGTAATATTCCTTGATACCTCAGTATTTTCACCAATTTCCTTTTCCACTTTCTTCCTTTTTACTTTCTGCTTCTTGGATGCGGTGTCTGAATGATGTAACCTTTCAAGTCTCTTTTTAGGAAGAGATGCATAGGATGCTTGTGAGGCTGACGTGGACTTGGGAGCATTGGGTTGTGGAGGAGAAGGTGTGACATCAGCAGAGGAACTGGTAGCTCTTTTCTTGTATTGTTTGAAGTAGTCCTTCTTCTTGATATCTTCAGTGAGAAGACAATCAGGAATTGGCAATCCAAATATTTCTTTATCCATACCTCTAAGAACATATTTCAGGTTTCCTAAAACATATTCATCTTCTGCTTTATGTAGAGTTGATTCACTCCTAGGATTGAAGTTGTGAGTTTGTTGCAAATACTAGATAACAAGCTTAGAAAATCTGATGTTGGGAATCACAAGCTTGTTCTGTTTCTTTCGTCCTTGAGCTTTGTTCTGGAAATTAGTTCTATCAGATATCAATGTGTGTATAGATAAAGAAAATTCTTCCCAAATACGATCTGAGACATTCACATCAACCCTATTAACAATTCCCCATAGGATTTGCAGAATAGGAATTCTCACTTTATCGAACCCGATGTTTTGCGGATAAGCACAAGTTAAGAATAGTTGTAATAGCTCTCCAGGGTTGATACATGTGTCCAGTGATGATGTCGGATTCTCTTGAAATACTTTCGATAACCCAACCCAATTAGAAAGACAATCGATCGTCGCACCGGTGGAGATTGAACGAAGGTTAGGGTTACATGGGGTGATTCCAAGAGCCTTGCTCGAATATCGAATCAATCGTGAACTCCCTATCATCCAGTTTGCAAGAGTATCGAGCTGTGATTTTGTCCCATTGAACGGTGTTCCAGAATTGTTGAATGTAAATGGTGGGAATTGAGCATTGCTTGGTAATAGATCCGAAGAAGTTTGTGTTTTTGAGGACGTCAATAGAAACTTTGAGTATCGGATTTTGTTGAAGCTTTTGTAGGTCCACATAACGCTTACTTTTTCCAATATCAGCCATTGACTCCGGGAAGGATTTCTTCGTCTGAGAGAACTTTGGATGATGCCGAAGGGGTAATGCTCTTTTCAGGGTTTGAACTTGCCATTGATGATCTGAGCACACATACAATCAACAGTAATGGTTGGGAACGAGTTAGATAATAACTGATAAGTGAGACAACATTGAGAGCACCCTTAAGACATAGACACATAGAAACAGTAACTCAGAAGAAATCCCCGAAACCCATATAAAGGAAGATAGAGTGGCAAAAGTGAGATATTATAATGAAGAAGAATCCTATAGATAAATTTTCACACGACGAGCTGATAAGGGATTAAAAAGAAAAAGAGTGCATTGCAAAGGGATCATGTCATGAGCCAAGATACAAATGTAGAAGTGATATAACAAATATGCATGAGGCAAGAAGTAACATTTGGTTGTCGTGAGAGAAACCAAGTACCGTTTGCCTAGACAGAAATGTCATAGCAGATTACATAGAGTATGTTGACTCAACAAGTTGAATCAGGAGATACTAAGTATTGTGAGAATGAGATCAACTTTAGCAATACACCTTTGAACATTTTAATAACCCTCGACCCTAAGACTAATTCGCAACATGAAAGTGAACAATGTCGCAAACTTGTAAAGACAAGTCGCCATCACTAGTACCACAGACAAGTCGCTAATAGTTTAGCTCTTAAAGTCGCTATGCAAATTCGCTAACTTGTAAAGACAAGTCGCCATGAATCATTAACAAAACCAAGTCGCTACAAATCTGTTAACTAAGTCGCTAAGGTTACTAATTCGCTAACTTGTAAAGACAAGTCACCATGAACAGTAACACAACCAAGTCGCTACAAATTTGTTAACTAAGTCGCTAATGTTACTAATTCGCTAACTTGTAAAGACAAGTCGCTGACAACTAACTCGCTACCCAAGTCGCTAGAATATAATAGACTAATACGCCACGGCAACTAAGTCGCTAAGTTGAGTCCTAACTCGCCATTAAGAACATATAGGCTAAGTCGCTATCAAGAACACAGTTAAGTCGCTACCAAGAACATTACCAAAGTCGCTACCAAGAACGCTCATTATTTCAACAAACAAGCCACCCAAACCACCAATCATTCATCATCATTACATGAAAACACATTACACCTCAATCACGATAAAAATATACCAACACTTTGTACACATGCAACATAATAATCAACAAAACCAACATGATTTAATGAAACATCGAACCTAGGAGGGAATCAAATAGTCACAATACACGAGCTCGTACGGATCTGGTTAAAGTGACAAGTTAGAAACAAAACACGAACGCATAAGAGAACTAAGATAAGAGAGGTTCGAGACATACCACTTGCTAAGTCGCTAGGATGAACACTTTGTTTTGACGAGAAGAAAGGGAAAAAAGAACGAGAGAGAGAGAGAAAAAAAATTATTTAGAAATAAGAAATAAAAAACTTGGTAAGTCGCTAGGGGTATTAGGGTGGGACTTTGGCAATATGACATTTTCGGTCCCTGTGGTTTTCGAATGAAGTGAGATAAGTCGCTAGTGCAACACGCTTTCAAGTATATGACAAGTTTGGTCCCTATGGTTATGATGAACGAGTGGTAAGTCGCTAACACGGATTATAGACTAAGTCTCTAGCATAGATTATCACAATGATCACCATGAATCAATTAAACATTTAATCAAATAAGCATTTAATGCTAGGCACTCAATACATAGGAACACAATGATAATCACATGAGCAAGATACGACCACAACCTACAACTGAGAGAAACACCATAACCAGATAGTTACAAAGGCAAAACACTCAACTTACAAATGAGCAAGCATTATAACCAGCACAGAAGCCAATGGCATAAATAGTCAAGAAAAAACATATACAAAATCTCCCCCTCAATCAATGTCATCAACCACTGAATACATTGATTGACATTAACCAACCCCGTTATAAAACAAGAATATTTCATTTGTTCGAACTTCATCTATGATCCCGTGCCATTATTGAATGACATTTCTAGGACCGTAGATGTTATCGATAACAAGGAATGTATTCTTTATTAGATTGAGGAAAATGATAAAATTGTGAATTTAAAAAAATGACAAGAATATTTTATTAGAATAATAATTTTTTTTTTTTTTTTTTTTTTTAAACTTGATTTATACACAGATATAGAAGAGCGAGTCCTGATTCAAGATGAATAGGAGTCAAAGTAAGAAGTACATCAACTCTGGCAAGCTATAGCTCCTGAATGAGCTATGTTCATTTCTGATGGGAACCAAGTCATGAAGTTTCTGATTGAGTTGAGCATTGTACCTGAAAAAGACTGAGAGCACATTGTACTGGAAGCACATGTAGACTTGTACATAGAAGGGTTAGTGACATGTTTAATCTCACATTTGGATGCATCACAGTATAATACAGACGTATCATTAATGGGGATCCTATTAGGTTCTACATTCTTGAAGAGTTTACCTGTGGGAATCCACTTGAGGCATGATCTAGAAATGTAAGTTCGTTTAAGTCATGTAAACTTAAAAAATCGCAGTGGGAATCCATTTGAAACCACTGTTAGTTGAACTAAATGAGTGCACAACCTTGTTTTGACTATTTGTCCTTTTGTGATCAGAGAATTTCTTAGGGGATTGATCAGTCAAATGATGTTTTGCATGAGATCTAGTTATACTTATTGCATTTCTGATCTGTGAGAATTGACCATAAGTCCGAGGTTTTAGATTCATCATATCTGAACTAGGCAATGAAGTGACTGGTTTTGACAAAACAGACATATTATCAACTTGGGATGTAAGCTTAGATTTCAATGGTTTAGTTCTTTCAGACCTAAAGGCATTAGGTTGTTTAATAACTGTTCGTTTCAAGTGGTTCTGAACATTTAACTTTCCCACAGTTGAAGGTTTTGCAAACTTAGTGTTCATCCTATTTCCAACGGACTTCCTGAGCTCATTTTTTAGGGCAACAATATTGAAGCTCTTATCCTGAATTTGTGCTTTGAGGTCATCAATGTCTTTCATCAAGAGGTTAGATTGATTGACTAACTTAGAGTTTGTTTCCTCAAGGTTCTTTCTTAAATGCTCATTTTCTCTTAGAAGGTTGGACACACATAGAGCTAGTTCAGAATTTCTAGATTCTAGTGCATCACTCATCTCATGACAATCATATTTCTGGGCTTCTGAAAGAAGTAATTTCAGATTGCCAATGGTCGAATCTTTGTCCTGAATCTGGGATTTTAACTGATTAATTTCAAAAAATTCTCTAAATTCAGGAAGTTCCTGATTAGTACACGGTTTTTTTGCATAAAACATTTCATCCTTTTGTTGTATTTCAATTTGCAATGAGATACAGTGTTTTTCAAGAATTGAAAATTTGTTTGAAAGCTCATCATATACCCTTTTTTCAATCATGTTACTTGCATTAGATTCAGGTAAAACAAGGATTGATTCCACAATGTTATGTTCAGAGTAAGAGTCATGTACCTTTTTATGAGAATTTGTGTGATCAGTGTTGTTCTCTTCGTCCTTTTTCATTACAACTGAGATTCTGCAATCAGTGTCATTTGTTGGTTCAACTGGAATGTAGCATGACACGTCACCATTGCTCCATGGAATCTCTTGGCACTCATTCAATTCATTCAGCTTGTTATTCTCTTTTGCAGCTTCCTTGATGTATGTTTCCATATTACTCATAAGTTGAATAAATGAGTTTCTGAACTCATGAATTTCCATTCCTGTGTGTTTCTTGAAAGATATTCCAGTCATGATATCATCAAAATCTGAGGAGTATTCTTCCCGGATAAGTGGCTGAAATTGATTGAAGATAGTTTGGAGAGCGACATGAGAATCATCGATGAGAACTTTTCTTTAGTAATTTGAATCCTCGGTCTTTCTAAGTTAAGTACCACCGTCCTTGTCAAAGTGGGAAAATCCTGACGAAGGATGGCACAACTTGTTCGATCCATGGTTGTAGATAACATTAGTTTGAGAAGCCGACTGAGATGTTGAAAGGGATCACTGGTGCATTCCATATTCATAGCATCATTTGCATGCATTAAGATTGACTTGTTTGAGTTGTTTTGATTAATCGATGCTGAATCATTACATGTATGACATACAGGTAAGTATACTGTTTCACTATTCTGTGCTGTGTCATAGAGGGCAAGTACTTTGGTGATTAAAGGATCAGTAATGACTGACATTTTGTTATTTTGAATTATTCTCCAAGTAATTGGAAATTCCAGTAGCAAAATGCCAAGAATCCAAGATGATAGTATCAAATTACGAACCCCCAAGTCGCTAGAGATATTGAAACAACTCGCTAGCAACAGAATAACAATAATACCAAGTCGCTAATCCTCTAATCCGCTACACCATCAAGTTGCTAACATCCCAACTCGCTAGACAAATGCAATTCGCTAAGAAGTAACTCGCTAAGCCTCAAGTCGCTAGCAAAATTTTAGCAGCAATTCGCTACTCAAGTCGCTAAAGATACAAGTCGCTAAATAGCAACTCGCTACAGACCAAGTCGCTACCTGTGGTGGAAAGTCCGCTACTTGTACTGTAAGTCGCTAGGTCCAAGACTGTAACTCGCTACAAATTTGTAAAGCAAATCGCTACGAAGAAAGAATTCCGTGTGTTAAGTCGCTAGCAAGAAAAAACTCATAAACATCACTTTTCACTCCAAAAACAACCCAACCAAGATGATTCAAGCTTACCAAATGAAAACCTAAACACTTTTGATGATTCTAAACATAAAAGTACTAACAAAATCCAAGCTTTAACACACGAAATCAACCAAATGATGCACAAACCACTAAACTTTTTCAAACTCAAAAACCACCTAAAAACCACTAGAAATCCAAGGATATGCACGATATGATCTAACCATGGCTCTTGATACCAATTGTAAGATATTGGATTTCACTTACATATCATAGCCTTAACACAATGAGCATATAGATGATTTTAGAGAGAGAGAAAGTGGGATATTCTAGTAAGAGAAACTTGTAGAATATTAGATTACCAAAGAACATCCAACCCTCTACCTTGCAAGGTAGAGGGTATTTATAGGTTACAAACTAAACGACCTCCTGACGGCATGTGGATCAGGGATACAATGGGTAAAGACCCGTCCTTCCTCCACGGTATTGCACTAAACTATTTTACGCTACTGACTAACTAATTAACTACATAAAAACGTAAATAACGACAAGTCCACGAGCTAACTTATGATAGATAATAGTTGGGGTGACCGACTCTTCAATACTGGAATTTTCTAATTCCTAACAGAGTGACTTTAGGTGGTGATGAATTTGGTGTACTTGTTGGTGATGAGGGAGGTGCTATAAAGGAAGCATCTTGTAGTGAGTTGTTTGTTGAGGAAAAACCATTTGAGGTTGGTTTTGCTAAGCAACAAGATCGGATACTAATCCGTGCGGATATCCTAGAGTTTGATTGTGGTATTTTGGATGGTGGTAGTACATAGGTTTGGGTATCATGAAGATGATTGTTTGTACTAGGTGATTCATCTAAAGGGTTTGTGGATGATATGGTGTATTGTGTTTGTGAGGATGAGATGGATTATGCAAGAATTTTGGGAGTTCTATATATAGAAAAACAAAGCATTGTAATGAATGCTTGACCCAAAATGTGGATTAAAATCTAATGATTAGATATGAATTTAAGGCATGTGATCATGAAAACACAAGCATTAAAGAGCATACTTCAAAAAAAAATAGAACAAATGTGGATTTTTTCATCCAAAGTGAGAAAAATAGAAGGTAAAAAACAGCTTATGTCTCACAGATCCCACAGATCCTTCCCTTGAGGGATCCGTCCAGCATGAAGATTTGGGATCCGTAGGTGCAGTGATTCAGGCAGCACAAAATTTTCCTTTTGGAAACATTTTTGCCTATTGTGTGCCTATATGCAAACTATTTGGAGTTGCGGTTATCTTGACCTCTAAAAGGAAAAAGAAAAATAAACTAGAAGTAAAAAAAATCCTATTAAGATAACCCGAAAACACATATTTAGTTCATAAGTACGTAATTGAGTGTTATCAATGCTCCTAATTCATTGTTGCTTAAATGAATGTACCTGAAAACACATATTAGTTATGTGTCCCCTTTAGCATTCAAAAGACATGAGATGCAATGAAAACGGGTTTTTACTTTGTATTAATAATGAAAAAGCGATTTGTCCTAGACGTGAGAAATTGCTTTTGTGAAATTGATACGGGAAGGTATCATTCTTTTAGAAAACATTTTGAAAAGAGTTTTTCTTTGAAAATGTGCATGTGTTTGAGAATAAAAAATAAGAAAGCTATAAGTTGAAAACTTATCTTGGGTTTTGAAAATTCCTGTATTGTTTGTGAGTTGTGAGTAAAATAGAGATCCTAGACTCAGAAAGAAGAAGGCTAGTGTTTACATACCTTGTAGAGTCAAATAAGTTACGACGTTTGTTCCATTAGACCAAGACCAAGGCGAAGTAGGTTGAATTGTTCCCGCTTCAACGGTTTGGTGAGGGCGTCGGCTATGTTGTCTTCGGATGCTACCTTCTCAATAGAGATGTTCCCCTTTTGAACATTTTCTCTTAAGAAGTGATGTCAAATCTCTATATGCTTTGTGCGAGAATGCAATACCGGATTCTTGCTTAATTCGATGGCACCTTTGTTGTCACATAGGATGGCTATGTCGCTTAGATGAATGTCGTAGTCGACTAACGCTTGTTTCATCCATAGTGTTTGTTGGCATGCTTTGTCGGCGGAGACGTACTCGGCTTCGGTTGTTGATATTGCTAATGCCGTTTGTTTCTTAGAAAACCAAGATGTTAAACAACATCCCATGAAAGTACATACCCCACTTGTACTTTTTCTATCAACGTAATCACCTGCATGGTCATAATCTGCATATACAATTGTTTCTACTCCTGTGCCCTTAGGATACCATAATCCTAATTGTGTTATACCCTTAATATATCTAAATATCCTTTTACGGCTTCTAGGTGTGATATTTTAGGGTCTTCTTGAAACCTAGCACATAAGCAAACACTAAACATGATATCCGGCCTACTTGCGTGAGGTAGAGAAGACTACCTATCATGCCACGATATTTAGTATTATCTACGGATTCGCCGTCTTCATCTTTTGTGAGTTTGGTGTCGGATGACATTGGTGTCCTAATTGGTTTCGACTCTTCAAGACTGAATTTCTTTAACATCTCCTTTATGTATTTAGATTGATTAAAGAAGATACCATCTTCCACTTGTTTAATTTGTAGACCAAGAAAGAAACTAAGTTCTCCCATCATACTCATCTCGAACTCGTCATGCATGATTTTAGAGAAATCATCACACATTTCTTGACAAGTGGATCCGAATATAATATCATCTACATATATTTGCACTATGATTATATGTGACTCTCTTTTCTTAGTAAAAGTGTGTTGTCAACTAACCCCATGGTATAGTTGTGTTTAATTAAAATGACTTGAGTCTATCATACCAAGCTTTTGGAGCTTGTTTAAGACCGTAAAGGGCTTTCTTTAATTTATATACATGTTTGGGTTTTTCAAAATCGATGAAGCCCGGAGGTTGAGCTACATATACTTCTTCATTAATGAAACCATTTAGAAAAGTGCTTTTGACATCCATTTGATAAAGCTTTAGATCATTAGCACAAGCATACACAAGAAGTATTCTTATAGACTCTAATCTAGCCACGGGGGCATAGGTCTCATCAAAGTCTATTCCTTCTTGTTGGTTATACCCTTGGGCAACGAGTCTAGCCTTGTTCCTAGACACTACTCCGTTTGCATCTAATTTGTTTTTATAAACCCATTTGGTTCCTATTATGGTTTGATTACTAGGTGGAGGGACAAGTGTCCAAACATCATTAGAAACAAATTGATTTAGTTCTTCTTGCATAGCCATTACCCAACTCTCATCTTTTATGGCTTCTTGTGTATTTTTAGGTTCTATGGTTGAAGCGAAACAAAACAAGCTACTTTGGTTTTGAACTTGAGACCTTAATGTTCGTTCGTTTAGCTTTCCTATGACTTTATCTACGGGGTGATCTTTGGACTCTTTAATGTTTATGATTTCATCATTTAAAGGTTCTTCTTCTTCATTTATCTTTTTCTTTATTACTATAGCTTCACTTTCTATGATCTCGTCATCGACAAGAGGTGGAGAGGGTTTGGGTGGACTTTCATCAAATTTTATATTTAATGACTCTTCTACCTTCATTGTTTCTTTGTTTAATATGACGTAAGCTTTGCTATTTGGCGAATAACCTAGAAAGATACCTTCGGTTGATTTAGGATCAAATTTTGTAAGGTAATCTTTAGTGTTAAGAATAAAACATTTGCTTCCAAAGACTCTAAAGTGATTTAACGTAGGCTTTTTGCCTCGAAGTAACTCATATGGAGTTTTACCTAAGATTGGTCTAATTAAGACTCGATTGAGTATGTGCGTTGAAGTATCAACGGCATTACACCAAAACTTTTGAGGTATGGATTGTTCATTAAGCATGGTTCGACTCATTTCTTGTAGGGTTCTATTCTTTCTTTCTACTACCCCATTCGATTGTGGAGTGCGTGGAGCCGAGAAGTTGTGAGTAATACCATTAGCGTCACAAAAGGCTCCAAATTGCACTTCATTATCGAATTCCCTACCATGATCCGTCCTAATGGACACTATAGGACTTCCTAGTTGTCTTTGGATCTTTTTGCTTAATATTTCAAAATAATTAAAGGTTTCCGTTTTGTTCTTTAAAAATTTTGTCCATGTATACCTAGAGTAGTCATCCACTATGACCAAAGTGTAGTAGTTGCCTCCATAACTTTGGATAGCGGATGGACCAAATAAATCCATATGTAGTAATTCTAGACACCTAGTTGTTGACACCATGTTTTTAGCTTTATGACTAGAATGAGCTTGTTTTCCTACATTACAAGCATCACAAAAGTGATGTTCATATTTTAACTTAGGTAGATCTCTTACTAGATCTTTGGATGATAGCGATTGAAGAAGTCGCATATTGGCATGACCAATCTTGATGCCATAAGGTCAAGTATCATCCATAGAGGTAAGACAAAGTTTGTCTTTAGGTTCATTACCAATTTTAATGACATAGACTCCATGTTTCCTAATTCCTCTTCCTATGGTTATGCCATATTTTAGTATCTTACTACGGTTTAGGTAAAAGTACATTGCACTTTTTATCACATATTTGTCCTATACTTAAGAGATTAAAGTTTAGGTTTTCTACGTGACACACATCGTTAATGGTTAGAGATTTGTTAGAAATCGTACCTTTGCCGATGATTCTACTTTTGCTATTTCCAAACACCACATTACCTCCATTTACGGATTCATATGTGGAGAATAGATCCCTATTGCCGGTCATGTACCTCGTGCACCTGCTATCCTTGACCCATTCATCGGGGTCTAGATTGACCTTTAAGCACACCTAAAACAATAATAAACTCAAAAGTTTGGTCCCCATTTGTTCATGGGTCCATTAGTGTTAAACATTCCATTCATGTTAGACATGTATGGATAAGATGAATATGCATTCCATGGAGCAAAGTTTTGAAAAGGAAAATCGTTTTGTGTATTTGGGTTCCATCCCATTTGATGGTTACTTCTTGGATAAACGTTATTAGGTCTCCTAAATGAATTAGGTTTTGAAAAAGATGGAGCTTTGTTTCTTGCAAAAGTAGGATTATATTTTGGAGGTGGTTGTCTAGTGGTGACGTGAGTTGGTTTCTTCCTATTAATGATAACAGAATCAGTTCTAGATGAAGACACTACGTTATTACTCTTGTTTGCTACTGCAGATCCACGGATCCCTGTCGTACACTAGCGGTTCCCTTTTAGGGGATCCGTGGGATCCGCCACAACAAGTGGTTTTTCTAGTGCCTTAACAAATTTTGTTTCTTTACTTTCACTAGTTGATGGATCAAGTTGTTGAATACCTAAACCTTTTCGGTTGTTACCGGTTTTAACACCATCTAGTATTGTATCTAAGGTGTTCGTACTCATTCTAGCAATTTTAGAATCTAGATGATCAACTAGTGTTTGAAGTTGAACATAAAGTTCACATTCACCACTTGCTATTTTACCATTTTCTAAGCGTTTTAGTTTTGCTTTTAATTCTATGACTTCTTTATCTAAGCGTTGGTTTTGACTCTTTAAAAGCTTGTTTTTGTTAATTAGTTTTAAGCTAATATTGCATAGTTTGTCATATTCATTATGCAAAGAGTCGTCATCAAGTGATGAACTACTATAGTATTCGTGACATACCTCGTCATTTGCCATGAGACAAATTTCTTAGTCCTCCTCGTCGCTCATTCCCCACGTGCCGCTCACGAACGCTTTATGATCATCCCGTTTGGGCACTTACTAATAAAGTGGTTTGGGTCCCCCACATTTAAAGCAAGTACGATCATCCTTTGACTTCTCGTCCTCTTTGCTTTTCCGAAAGCCTTTCTTATCGTCATATGGTTGTTTGACGTATCTTCCCTTTCTTCTAAAGAACTTTTAAAGTCCCTTACCGCCATAGCATACTCTCGTCGTCACTACTCGAAGAAGAGTTCTCTTCATCGCTTGAAGCCTTTTTGGCTTTAAGGGCAAGAGATTTGTGTTTCTCTTTCACCTTTGAGGCTTCGGGGTCTTTAGCAAGGACAAGCTCGTAGACTTTTAGGTTGCCTATGAGTTCATCGAGGGTGAGGATTGTCAAATCTTTTGACTCTTCGATCGCCGTCACCTTGGATCTCCACTACGATGGAAGTGCCCTTAGATATCTCCTAACATGGTTACGGCTAGAAAAAGATTCATCAAGTGCTTGTAACGATGTAATAATAGTATTAAAGTTAGCAAAAGAATGATCTATAGTTTTCTCATCCGATATTCAAAATTGTTCATATTGTTGAACAAATAAATCAATTTTATTATTCTTAACTTGTTGGTTGCCTTGATGAGTTACAACTAAAGAAGTCCAAATTTCTTTAGAGGTTTTAAGCATAGAAATTCTTTCGAATTCCTTTTTCGGTAAAGCATTATATAAAACCATTTTTGCTTCACTATTTTTAGAAAGCTTTTTCTTCATTTCATCATTTAGTTTATCATGAGGTATGTTAACTAAATTCCCTTTATCGTCTTTTTAGGTAGCCTCAAAGTCGCCTTCAACAATAATATACCAAAGATCAATATCTTTAGATTTCACATATGTTTCGAATCTATTTTTCCAATATATAAAACCATTAGTTTCAAGTAGTGGTGGTCGTTGCATAGATTGCCCTTCCTTATAATTTTTAGAACCCATAGTGATCGAAAATTTTTTAAAATACAATTTTACTTTAAAACTTTTATAAACTTAGCTCTTGATGCCAATTGTGGAAAACTAGAAGGGGGGGGGGGGGTTGAATAGTTTTGCCGATTTTACGTTAGTTTCAAAAACTTTAGATTCATGAATATGTGAGATCTTATGGATGTAGAGAAAGTATAGATCTAATGATAAAGCAAGTAAATAAAGTAAAGCGAAGGGAAAGAAAAGACACAACCGATGTATAGTGGTTCGGCTACAAGGACACCTTCCTTGCCCTACTCCACTCCCCGAGTCACCTACTCGAAAGTTCAAGCACTATGTCAACAAACTCCTTCACTTGGCGGAGAAGCCTTCACAACGTTGCTTACACTTTTTCCGGTACAAAGCTAGATACCAAATCCGTAACACGGTGGACCAAACCAAGACTACTATTACACAACAAATATGTGAAATATCAAATACAAGATCTTCGCTACAGAAATCTTGCGGAGTGACCAATCAATCAAGGACCCCTTGCAGATGACTTGTAGAATGCTCGTGATCTCGCCTTAGAGAAGGACCTATATGAGGATCACAATAGAAAGAAAGAAGAACAACTCTCTAGATCAAGTGATCTATATGTTAGAAGAGAATGAGAGTGTTTGAGAGATTTAGTAAGAAGAGGGGTGAGTTAGAATGAAGAAATGGCTCTCTATTTATAGGCAAAAATCTCCACTGTTCCCCGGATCCCACGGATCCCTTCCACTTGGGATCCGTCTAGTGTAATCCTAGGTATCCGTGGAACGCTCCTCTTTGCCCATGGGTTTTTTGGTTATGGGTCATGGGTTATAGGTTGGTCCATGGGTTTTCTTTAGATTCAATGTATCTAAGTATACATTGTATCTAGCCAACTTGGGTATGGGTTAAGATCCATGGGTTATGGTCCATGGGTTATGGTTTTTACCCATCCTAATAAACTATTACAACAAATGCTTAATTACTACATTTTTGTATTTAGATGGCTATATGTAAATGCTTTACAAAAATAACATGTATCCTTATAATTATACTTAAGATAACATTATATTTGTTATCAACAAAACACAAAGAGATCGCAAAATATTAATAAACGTTTTTACGGTTTATTTATATTAACAGCGTGTCAGAGTTTATCACAAGTGGGCCTCAAGAAACGTTCCTGACCCCCCACTGGCCTATGTTTCATATTGCTCGACAAACGCGTAAGTTACGAGAGATCAAAAGAGTACCAACCTTATAAAACTGATATCCTGATAATCAAGATTTTTTTTTACTGCAGGGAAACGCGATTCAAGCAATCGCAGACATTCAGGATATTCAACAGTTTGAATCGGCTTTGCAGATTGGTTCGTGTTACAAAATCACTAGGTTTGGCTACAAAAACACAGATTCCTGGCAACACACTCTCGAGAATAACACTACACTACTATTTGGGAAGTACACAGGCGTTTCTCCAATTGAAGACGATGGCTTTCCACAGCATTACTTCTGTTCCATTGCTTATAACTAACTTGCAACCAGAGTTAATGTGCGCGATACAATACTGACAGGTTCAATTCTCACATAACCATAGAAGTCTAGATTAACTTAGCAAGGCTTTATGTAACGAAATAAAATGTTCATATGTATCCGCAGACTATATAGGGATAATTCACAGCGTCAGCAAAATCAGAGCTTTGGGGAACTCAACGACGAACCGCATTCTCAGGAAGAATGTTGTCATTCAAAATTTGAAGTACGTATCGCTAAACTCTCAGCATTCAAAATAGGTTTGCATCTGTATACAACCACGCTAACTAGATTTTTCTAACAGTGGGAACACCGTTACGCTGAGCCTTTGGAACGACATGGCTACTAGGTTTGAAACAGAAATTAGTATTCCACTGGAACGACCAATTATAATGGCGGTTAGTTCGTGCTTGGTCAAAACTTTTGCTGGAAATATGCAGTTGTCATCGACCCCCACAACGCGTTACTATTTCAATCCGGATGTTCGGAGGCAAATGAAATACGCAACTTGTAAGTTTATGCTACTGAGTGAATGCCTATAATGCGTTTTACAACCGCTTATCATTAACTCCAGGAACCGAATGATCAACCGTTATGCTTAGTTATTGGGCACCACCGAGCCTTTGATCGCCTCCACGCAACAAGAAAAGCAGAAGAGGGTTTAGCGAGGCCGGTCACCATTGCAACGTTGCTACAAATCAGTCCGGAAATGCTAACGGTAAGATAGCTCTAATACTAAAAATTCGATGAACATGCATCTCTAAACTTGGTGCTTATTTAAACAGCAAAGACAAAGGTTCGTCACGGAGGCTGTGATAACCAAAATAGACGAGGAGCAGGCGGTATAGCAAGTTAAATGCGGGCAACAAAAACATTGAGCATGACAGGCCTCATTGGCATTGTCACCAGCCGGGACTACCTGTTGTGCCAAATTACAAGTACAAATAATTATGTCATATCAGATACTCCATATTACTAACCATCAACTATGTCTAACATCCAGTTACTTATAAACTATTGGCAGCTATTGTTTTAAAACAACTATTGCCGACTTTACTGGCGAGGATCCACTAACGTGGTACAGCCCGGAGGCACACGCTTTACTGCCGGTTTGCTCTGAGGTGTTGAGCTATGTTTCCGATCGAAATCCATGGAACATTTCGTCGATTATCAAGGACATGCGACCCACGAAAAATAGATTCGAAATCCACTTTGGTAACGGAAGCAAAAGAGGTGCTCCAAGATTGATACTCGATAACGTTAGAGACGCAACCCAGCCTTTGCTACCATCAACAGCCGTTGGAGAATCGTCAGCATCGGTGGTGGCCTCACCAGAAAAAACCTCTGCCGTCGACGTTCTAACAGATATACACACGCCTCCACCGTTTTCTGCTGAACCTTTGGAAAAAATTGAATTTGTTGTACCTATGAAAACTTCCACAGTTCGCAAGCAGTTATTTGCAGACCCAACTGAACCTGAAGATAGCCGCTCCGCCAAGAAACTCAAAAGCGCTACAGGTGCAGACCCGCCGGTCAAATAACAGCCGCTACAACATCTACATCTTTTGTAATGCAGTTCCGATATCACTGCAAAAACACTAGCTTCACCACCTAGCAGATGTCACCTATAACAGTGCCCTATCTACTACAAAAAAGGGCACAACCTAGGAAACATGTATGTATAGTCATGTTGTAATCAAACGAATGCAGACGATGTTGTACAAGTAAGATTAATGTCGGTACAAATTTTGGCCACTGTTTGCAGCTCATCTGCAATAAAATGATAACTATTATATGCTATTTAGACAAGTGCAGGTCGAATAAAGCAACGTATTGCACACGCCTTTTTACAATACTCACACGGTTGAACATCTCATACAAAAGTCTTAGAATTTCTAGCTGGATCCGCAAAATATAACAAGCACGCGGAAAAAGTTTTATTAATTATGAATCTTGATCATACATTTGTAATACAGAACAAGCGTGGCCATATACAAACAACGTAGTATAGCAAGCAACACAACAGCCAGAGCAACCAACAAAAACCTACAAACAAAAATCACAAAGCTCGAATATTGTTGATATAGGCGCAGACGGAGTTTAACATGAGCATCACGTAACAATCCACGAAATGCGATGCGCTTAGAACACTCACGAGTCTAAACCTCTCGAGAAATCTAACGAGAATCACGCACAACCAAACTATCCGTTCCTTGAGAACCTCTTGGATAAGGTCTTCCAAATAGGTCACACGCGCTACAATCTCAAAACAACGGCTGCGCACCATGCTTTCCCACTCGCGTGCAACAATTACCTCCCTTTCAAAAAACAAAACCATTTGATCTTGCAGAGCATCGCTATCGCATGCAAACCCAAGTTTGGCTAGGCAATCAGTATGCGACATCTTTTGAACTAAACTCTAAGGGTTACATTCAAGCAGAAACACATATGCAGATGCTGGTGGCTAAACTTATAGACAAAAAAATTTTGCACACCGTGCTCCACTATCAACAGCATTCACAGCACTACAAAAGCACCTCATGCAATCATGCAAAGTGTGCAAGGAGCAACAACAAAATCCAACTATAGCACTATGCTAAAAAATGCTAACGGTTAATATAGCACTACCAGCGAGTTTTATAAAAAAGGGGAGCACCACAACCCGCTGGAAAGCACAACAATTGCAAATAAAACACATTGTTTATCACGCACAACCAAACAGTTGCAATACTAAGCATAAACAGTCGCAAAAAACACTAAAAAAAGCCAACTATGCCAGTACATAACAAACTTGCAGACACTATGCACGCCACTACCCACGCCTTAGCAGGAAAAAAGGACGAGTGTATGAACAGCATGCGAAAATAAAAAAACACACATCCTCATTCCTACAAGCGTTAACCATCGTTACACAAAACATAAAGTACATCTAGCTAGAAGCCACTAACAAAACTCACAAAGCGACGAAACCGTAAGTACATATTAGCAGTTTCAGATTCCGAGTGTGCTTTGTATTTTTTTTTTTTTTTTTTTGGGTAAAGGGGAGTAATCCTGCACCCTGGTAAATATATAACCAAAAAATCCGTTACAGATCAAATGCACCCATCCGACTTAAACATGAAATAAGCAAGCAACATTATAAAAAAATTGATACCACTGCATAGGTTAAGCATATGTAAAATAGCATTCCATTCACAATAAGACTGACCCATTACAACGTCGAGAAGTTCGATAATACTAACCCAAAAAGGGAACTTCTCACAACCTAAAGTTACCAGACATTATCCACTAGGTAACCAAACTATGCACATGACGACTACGAACATGAACAGTCCAAACCAATCAACCTAACCATAACCTACCCAAACCACGGCCAACGACACCAGCTAATTACAAAATGTCCAAAACACAAAAGAAAAGCCCACGACTTCACTAACCATCAGACAGTTCTTCGTTGATTTCCATAAGTCTCACATTAGCTTCTTGCTGGGCAATCGCATCACGGATCAAACCAAGGGTCCCTTCCAAAGATTGCAAGATGTCACGCTCAGCTATTTGCGCGTTCCCCACACATCCCAAAGCATCAACCCCCTTCTCATGAAACGGCCCTAAGAGATGGAGTTCCGTAGACGTCCGCTCGCTTTTGAACCTTATCCCTAAGCTGCCCGCATTCATTCTCTAACCTTGCCAGTAAACCACGGGTTTCCACAGCCTCACTCTTAAACAAGAACTTAAAACACGTGGCGATATCAGTGGAACCATTCGCCTCCTTCAATTCATCAATGTTAGGAGAGGTGCTCATCCTTTTTCACACACTTAATCAAAAGATAGTAGAACATTTGCTGATTAAATGACAATTGGGGATCTTACCAATAATATTAGTATATATACCACACATCCTTTCACACCTACTTCACAAAATTGCGCTTAAAGGATAAAAATGTGAGGCAAAAGAATGATTACGAAACATAACTGAAAACGAACCGAAGGAAAATTTAAATAATTACAACGTAAATTTCTCACACTATGGGGTCAACCACCACAAAGAATATGATATAAAAAATCATACACTTTAATAACCTTAAAAAATAAAACCTAAAAACCACGACAAATCTTAAAGCCGCTCTAAAAAAATTCAATCGCTAAAATTTAAAAACCAAACTACAACGAGTTTGGCCCAGTAGGGTATTCACATTTAACAAAGAATTTGAATAAGGTGTAATTCAATTTCAGATATGACCGTGTAACACAAGCACATACGAAATAACTTTTCATCGACAATAACAGATACCCACGATAAATACGTTAACAATTTTCTTTTCCAAAACATGCAAAAACAATGGAAAGATAAAAAAAAATGCCATCACGCAGGAAAAAAAATTGGAAAAAGCCCGCCGCAACGCGTTTTTTACTTGAATCATACACATTTTTTACTTGAATCTTACACGCTTATAGGTCAAAAGTGTGTATTAGTGATTACCTTTTGACCATTAACTTATCATCAAATAATGATTACATTTTTAAAAAAAATATTAATTAATACCTTTTTTTTTTTTTTTTTTTTTTTTTTTTGTAATTAATACCACTTATAATTTATTTTATCATTACTTTTAGTGTAATTTCTAATTAAATTTTTATCGATGTATTATCAGAATACAATTAGTTAACGAGAAAATAAATTGTCTATTAAAAAAATAAAACCATGTAACAATTGTAATAACTTTATAAAATTAGAAGTCATGATTACATTTGTCTTTCATTTTGAAGAATTTGAGTATACATGTGTTGTCGACTTAAATATATAGTTTCTCATGCGGATGCGACCTCATTTTTGTACCTCCTCCATTGTTGGTGATTTGGCGGGATTGGGCAACTTTCATCTAACGTTACATAAATGTAATGAGCATCCCTCACATGTGCAATCACAATGGGACCACTTTCTTATGATGGGTTTGGACCAGACCAAAGCGGAAAACATATATAATTTTGTGTCGGGATATACATATAATTGGTCGGTTATAGAGTGAAGCAATAACCACCCCCGTGTCTGGCTTGATCATCCATTTGTTCTGCGGTGCAAATCCAGTTCCAAAAAACTCTACAGAACTATGTCTCTCATATGAACTACGTCTAGCAGGTTCTTGGACGTATGAGTTGTGTCTTACGTATGAACTGTGTCTCGCGGGTTCGGCGTATGAACCACGGGTTCTCTGATGGTAGTTTTACTTGGAGGAATATATCACCCAACTTTCTTAATATACTTCTTTCTCCAAAGATCGACCGCTTGTTGAAGTGTTCTTTAACATGATTTAATTCAGTGTCACAGTAAATATCGTTCTTTCGCAAAGATGTTGTCGGTGAAAGATCTAGTGTTCTCCAAAATATGTCTATTGAATCCAAAGGAATACACTCACCTGCATAATAAAGTATTATTTTTTGTAAGTGAAAAAAATAACCATATCAAAATATTAATCAATCATGAGTAATCAGTATATACCGAAACAACAAAAAGAGTTTATGATTATTTCATGTAAGATAAAATAACCTTGATGCCAACTTTTGAGATAAAATAAAAACACTATAGTATCGACTATAACACTGTTAAAGACTTCCATATATGTTTCTATTTACAACATAATTGCAACTGCAATGATAATACTTTGATTCCAATACGAGTCCAAGGAAGTCAATAGTTTGATTCAAAAAATTTAACATAGTTCAACCCCAAAAGTTATTTTTATATGTAAATAAGTAAATTTAAAGTTTTAAACTCTTAACATTCCAACATAGTCCACCTCGAATCGTGCATACATACTTCCGCCTTTTACATCAAAAGTTTGTACGAAGATCAAAAGCTTCAACAGACTAATAGTTATATATAGCTAGGTCATAACAATGTCTAATGCTATTGTATGATCAACATGTCTGATCAACACCACAAACTCATAGCCACACTAATATTATCATTATCTTCAACAAATTAATAGTTATATATAGCTAGGTCATAACGATGTCTAAAGTTATAGGTAGGTACGCATGTTAAGAAACTAAACCATGTTGGTGGTTATTCGTCCTAAATCAGGGTGTAGATAATCAACTTCAGCAGAAACGATCAACTGGTTCAGCAGAAACAAACAATGGTCAGCAATAACAGATACCACCAGGTGGTTACCGGATATCACTTGGAATCGTGTGATCACTTTCCAAAGTAAAATATTCGACCCTAATGCCTGGGTATCACGAATATCTTCTTGGGATAAGACCAAATGCAGTTAGAGAATTAGGCACAATTCTTTAACCCTTGCGCTTATAAGTGTTTAGTGTTTTCTATATCCTTTTCATGCATGTTCAGATCTCCTATTTATAGGAGGTTACTCTTGACCGTTCCAATTGAATTATGAGTATTAATCGGCCCATTAATAGCCTCATAATTATCCCCATTATAGTCGTTAGTGGTAACATGACCAATTAAAGCGTGGTCATAAAGATGCGATTGTAAGCTGTCATTTATCAAGATTCTTATATCGGTACTTTCATAGTGCTTTCGGTGGTTACACCGCCGGAAATGCCATTGCGCCTGTAAACACAATTTCGATGAGATACCACCCGATTGGAAATACCACCGATTGGAAACGCGATCTGCTGAAATCTTGCCGGTGGAAACACCGATAATCGGTGTTAACCACAACAAGTACTTTCACCAAAGCACTACCAATACATACCACTTTTAGAGTCAGGGTGTTCATAGACCTTATGGGTGTACACTCCGTACCTCCTAACCCATTACAAGGTGTGAACCATCCCACAAGTGCACTAAATTTTCCAACAAACCATTCACCTGGAAGCAACAGTTGCTCAGCGGCCAGCAGCGGCAGCATCAGCGGCATTCCTCACCTACAATAGATCAAATTAATAATGATGATGTTACTATTTAGGAACTAATCAAGTCCACACTCGTTATATTTAATTATACAAAAGATTTAACCTTCAATTTCGCCCCATAAAAAATCAAAACTTGTTTTAGGGCTTTAAAGCTGAAACCTCTAGTTTTGAAAAAGGTTTAGTAATAGTTGAAACTTGTTTATTAAAATAATGTTACTACTTATGAAACCTTACGGAGATTATTATTTCATAACTCATATCAAATATCACTATCTTTTAATATAAAAAATGTGTTTGACTGTGTGAAAAGGTCCATGTTTAAGAAGTCAAGTCAGTTAGCTAATTCCATGAATAAATCTAAATTTTTCTCAAAAGAATTTGTTCAAACTCTAGACTGAAGTCCCAAAACGAAATAACATAATTGCGACAAAAAGGTCAGAGATTTATTTTGCCGGAACAACAAAAATAGTTTATGATATTTTATGTAAATAAGTAAATTTAAACTGTAAACATGCCATCACAGTCCAACCTCGAATCATGTAAGCATACTTTGGCGGTCGCGGTTGCCTCACACATCAATTGAAAAATAAGCATATATTACAATATAAGACCAATTAAAATTCCAATCACCAAGGAAAACAAGCTTATTCAGTTGTTCATCACCCTTTCAATTACTTCATTCTGAGTTGTTAAGCAAAATAGCGTTTTTTTTTTCTTTTCCAAAGCTGTACAACATTTAATTTATGAACCAAAACTATAATTTGGTACATCTCTTAAAAAATGTGTAACAAGCGGCAAGTTACAAAGGTTATCATCGCAAGGACTGAATTCAACCATGACAAAAATTAACATGGAAGGGAATGTGAATAAAGTGATAAATGTAACAAGAAATAAATTATATCTACCTTGGCCTAGTCGATGTAGGCCCTCAAAGAAAACGGCGGGTGGACCAATCAAGGAGTAGTTATATTTCCGAGACCACCTATTCCAACAATGATAGACAAAATAATCACCATGCCACATTCCACACAAGTCTTACATGACCAACATCCATGGCTGGTCCGAATACAAGCTTGATGATTTATTAGTAGAACACAAAAATTTATAAACTAATAGTTACTTCTTGATGTTGTCTGCATTTGGGTTTGAGTAGCTAAAAAGATATGAATGGTGTGATGAAATACAAATATATTTATAGGGGTGTAGGGGGTGGTGAGAGCCAATGGGAGTGAAGTGTGCGGATCGAGTAGGAGGACCGTCAGATTGAAATAGATCTTGTGGCTGATAGAGATTTGTGTTTCTTATTGTGTGTATCTCTCGTGAAGGTGAAGAGGGAGGAAAAATAGTAGTTGAGTTGTTTTATTTAGAGTGAAAGCTAAAGCCTTGAAAGTACTTTTTCAAAAATACACATCTACGTAAATATACTTTGTTAAGGGTCAAAGCTAGCTAACATACTTTCAAATTTTTTTCGATCTAGCTAATATGACCTGTTGGTAGTAGATTACCAGGTCACCTTTGAAAAAAATTTGCGCAGTTAGTCCCTACATGATAACGACCGTTAAAAACAAAAAATTTAAATTTTTTTGAATTCATAATTTTTATAAAAAATGGATAAATTTTTATAAAATATTTTTTTAATTCGTAATTGGTTTTTTTTAAACGTTTTTTTTTTAAATTACGTAATTTTTTAAAAAAAAAGTTTTTTTTTTTAAAAAACGTAATTTTTATAAAATTTTTAAATTTAAAAAAAAAACGTATTTTTTAAAAAAAATGTATTTTAAAAAAAAACTTATTTTAAAAAAAACGTATTTTTTTTAAAAAAACGTAATTTTTATAAAATTTTTAAATTTTTATAAAAAAACGTATTTAAAAAAAAACATAATTTTAAAAAAATACGTTTTTTTTTAAAATACGTTTTTTTTAAAAAAAATTAAAAATTTTATAAAATTACGCTTGTTTAAAAAATGCGTTTTTTAAATACGTAATTTAAAAACGTTAAAAAAACCACATTAATTAAAAATATTTTATAAAAATTTATCCATTTTTATAAAATTATGAATTAAAAAAATTAAATTTTTTTTTTTTTTTTTTAACGGTCGTTATCATGTAGGACTTCACATGAGTGCTAAATTTTTTCAAAGGTGACTATAACCTACTACCAACAAATCATATTACAGATCGAAAAAAATTTAAAAGTATGTTAGCTAGCTTTGACCCTTAACAAAGATATAAGATAGACACAGATTTTAAAAAGACGTTAAGACCTTTAAACTTTCACCCTTTTATTTATTGAAAGGTTGGTGGTTGACTGCAAGTAAATGTTTATTTATGTTTGGTGGTCTGATGACTTACGTGATCAATGTGGGTTTCAAAAACTTCATTCACCTAGTTGAATTAAAGAAAAACGTTTTATAATTTAGCTTGTTTATTGCTCTCGGTATTAATAATGTATAGTTTGAATACATATTTGTATATTCATAGTGTACATGACTATACAAAAAACTATATCTTAAGAAATTCCTTAATTCAAACATTAATTTTATAACTGTTTGAGGGTTAACTAAACCTTAGACGACAGTTCAAGATAACAGAACGATGTGATAGCAAGCGTGGATTTGCATATTCAATTTTTATATTGGCGTAGAGTAAGTAATAGTGAAATAAGTTAGCGGTTTAAATTGTATTAAATATTTTAATATTTGTTATACTTCGTTGCCTTAATTTTCCTTTTACAAGTAAGGTTATTATAGTATAACAACATTTTATACTTTTTAAAATTTAAGTTTTGAACAAATATATTTTCTCTTTATATGTAATATAGATAAAAAGTATTTAAATATAAATGACACAACAATGGAAAAATTAAAACATTGTTATAAAAAGCATTTTCATACAATCGTACATGTACTATTTCACAAAAGATGTAGATTGGTGGGAACACCTTTACCTCGGTGCATTTTGGCAGCGTACCATTGTCCACCTCACTGAATAAAGCTCCACCAACTCTCCGCTAGTGGGGCACCTACTACGTGAGCGAACGAGACTCGGACCCTTGAAGTATTATTCCACAAAGTCTATTCAATGTGCCTATGGTTTTGTGGAGATGGGCATCTATCTGACCAAAGGCCAAGGAAGAGACTTGAATCCGAGTCTATTCACACAAGCACGAGCACTCTTACCATTGGACTAAAGCACCAGTGTTTGTACATGTACTATTTACATACCATCACTATATAAAAATGATCGTATCATTCGAACTCGAAATATTATTGTCGGGCAATTAGTGCAAAAGTAATGAAAAATAAACATTCATTTCAACGGTGGCGGGTTACATTTACTAGCAGAAGTTGAGAGTAAATGAGTGTATTGTGTGTGTGTGTGTTTTTGTATGTGTTTGGTATTTATAGTGTGAGTGGTTAATTGGCCAATGAGAACAAAGGTTGTGGGTCGAGGTTTTTGATCGTCCGATTAGATTTGATCTCACGGTTAGTTATTATATACCATTTGAGTCGGTTTTGGACAAGTTTCTGCTTGCAAAAGGGCCAGATAAACATTACAATACTATTTTTTTTTTAAATTTGGCCATTGCAAGATTTGAACCCAGGTCTTACTGTCCATACACAAGCACCTCAACCATTAGAGCATTTCAATGGTTGTAACATTACAATACTAGTTTACTACAATCCCTCCAATCGCAAATTACAAAATACTGTAGTATATATCAACTTTCATAATATAGATTGTTTAAAAACATAAGATTATTGTATTTTGCATTAATGTTGATTTTGATTAATTAAAATATATGCAAGTAGACATTTGTTAACTAAAACTAAACTAGAAGATGGACAATAATTTTGACACAGAGGTCATTTTGGCATATTTAGCAAATGAATCATTAACCATTATTCATTACACAAGTAGCACGAACGTACATACTTGGACATAGAGACATAGGGCATGCATATGGATATCTTTTAAGCAACATCCATATTGTAAAATTGATATTTTTACACAGCTCTTTCAAAGTTGGTTTTTGCCGTTAAAAGAAATTGTATACATTTTAAAAGAATCATAGATTTGCTACTCAAGTAGCATACATTTTTAACTGCTAAATAGAATAACGAATCAAGGTGTGTTTTTATATAAAGTTGGGCATGCTTAGTAATGTTTCAAAAATGTTCAATGATCATTTCGTGAAGGATGTTTGCAATTAAGAATCGGCGGATGAAGGGTCTCCTAGAGTGCTCATGACGAATTTTTTTTCATGCAAAGACAAAGCATATTGTATCTTATTTGGCTAACTACTTTTCACTTCATTTCCTAAATTCCTTATACTCCTCATTACTAGTCATTCCTATGTTGGTAGTTCCTCTTAAAAGTGAATCAATCACCATACTTGTTTTATTGCATAGTAACAAGTTCTATTAGATACTAACCATTATCATTGCTAAAATGCTAAAGGCTAAATATATCATGTGACTTTGCGGCTCATGATCAACGCCGTTGTTCAAGTCCTCCAAGAAGCACTATTCATATCAAAAGCGATTACAAAGCACAAATAACTCGAAGTTTCATTTCAAAAGCTTCAACATGCTGATATTTATAGCTAGGTCATAATGATGTCTAATATTATTGTATGATCAACATGCCTCATCAACATTACAAACCCGTAGCCACACAAGTAATGTTATTAGTCTTAAGAGTGCTAGTAAACTAAAGCATAAAATGTTGCAAACAACTTTAAGTGGCCACGCCAACCTACTGAAAAGGGAGGGCTTTACTTGGTTTTAATCTGTGTGACGTTGAGTTTAGACCCCGTGGATTAGTCGGCCAAAAAGGTCGGAAATCATGACCATGTATCACTCCAATCTCGCCACCCATATTGGCCATGTTCCTCACCTTTAGTAGATTAAATTGATGATGATAACTTTATTATTTATGATCGAGTTACTCAGGTCCACAATCGTTAATTTACAAAAAAAATATTTAACCTTCATTTTCATCACATTAAAAAACAAAACTTGTTTTAGGACTTCAAAGTTGAAACCTCTAGTTTTGAAAATCGGTTTAGTAATCGATGAACCAGTCATGGTGCAACCTGTTGTACCGGCCGGGTTAACAAATGTTTTACTATTCTCGTTTATACAATTCCCCACTCTATTAAGCTTTCAACTGTGAAACTTTCACAACTTGTTTTACTACTTATGAAACCTTACGGATATAATTATTTCATAATTCATATCAAATCTCACTTTCTTTTCTTTTTTTTTAAATATAAAAATGTTTTTGACTATGTGAAAAGGTCCACGTTTAAGAAGTCAACTCAGTTAGCTAATTTCATGAATAAATCGTAGTTTTATCAAAGGTCCCTTGATAGATACACATTTTTTAGTTAAACATACACACATAGATCAAAAGTGTGTATTAATGATTACCTTTTGACCATTAAATTATCATTAAATGATAAATACTTTTTTTTTAATATTAATTAATACCTCTTTTTATTTTTTTCTCTGGTTTTGAAATTAATATCATTTATAATTTATTTTGTCTTTACTTTTAGTTTACTTTCTAATTAATTTTTTTATCGATGTATTATCAGAATACAAATAGTTAACGATATACATCCCAAAAAAACACGATGCTATTAACCTTATACACAAAATAAGCTTTAAACCATTCAAATAATCATCAACAAGCTAAAATAGCTTTTTAACCGGCTTCACAAACATGGATTAAACACTATGAATTAATCATTATGTACATTTAACCGATCAAAATAAACACTATTTAAATAGTAATAATCATATATTTAACAAATTAAACACAATTTAAGGTTTTGTACATATGCTACAGATTCACAACGAATTATCATAAGTTACGAGGGTTATCATCATGAGGACTAAATTCAACTATGATAGAATACATGCAATTGACATGAATTAAGGCTATCTACATATAATGTGAATAAAATGATAAGTGTATGATGAGGTATGTCCTCCTCTGAGTACTCCGGAGGAGACAATCACAATTAACTCCGAATGTTTTTAAGACAAAACCACTCCATGATGAGGCATTGTCTGCTCAGGAGAGAAGCACTTAGAGAGCAATGTACCTTTCGGAGAGCATGCTGGGTCGGGGAGAGCATTGTCTGCTCAGGAGGTAGACCATTGTCTCCATCGGATCTAGAGACAACCTTGACCCCGAAGACCAAGCATGGTGCTCGTCAACGCCTTATGTATGTGCTGCCCCTAGAAGACAACTTAGCTTAAACAAGGGTTGTGTCGTAGAGTTAATCTCTGGTAGTATAAAAGGAATTGTTCACACATATGAACAAAGATCCTTTTCACACACACTCTGATGCAGACTTCTCTCTGTCCCTACCTTTCTTTACTTATCACTTATCACTCACTTACCAAGTACTTACTCTCACGCCGGAGCTTGGCCTCGGACTAAAAACCCGGGCGAGCTAACAGTGTTCTCTCTCGTTTCAGCCTGCAAGATGAAGGAGCTGCCGCGGAGTCTCTTGAAGCTTAGGGTTGAAGAGCATCTACGGACATTTGCACAAACAGTGTAACAAGAGAGAGATTAAATCTACCTTAATTTCCGAGACCACCTATTTCAATAAAGATGGCAAAACAATCTCCATGCCACATGCCACACACTCCTTTCATGGCCAAAATCCATGGATGCTAAGCTTTTGGTGAATTATAAACTGAATGTTATTTGTTGATCCTAATGTCTTCCCGCCACTTCTTTGGGTAAATTAAAGTGTTTGGGTTTGAGTAGCTAGAGAGAATGAATGCATTGATGAAATAAAAATGTGTTTGTATTTATAGAGGTGTATTAAAGGAGGGTGATGAGAGCCAATGGGAGTGAAGTGTGCGAATCAGAAAGGATGACCGTTGGATGTAAATAGATCTTGTGGCTGATTGAGATTTGTGTTTGTTATTCTGTGTATATTTCTTTGGTGAAGGTGAAAATTAGGAAAAAAGAGTAGTTGGGTGGTTTTATTTCTTGCAGGCTTGGTGGTTGACTGCAAGTAAATATGTATTTATGTTTGGTGGTCTGATGACTTACGTGATAAATGTGGGTTTCAAAATTTTCATTCACCACCTTGTTGAAATAAAGAAAAACGTTATATAATTTAGATTGTAATTATTGCTCTCGTTATTATTAATGTATCGTTTGAAACATTTTTTATATTCGTATAGTGTACATGACTATACCAAAAACTACGTCTTAAGAGATTCATTAATTTAAACTTGGTCTTATAATTGTTAGAGGGTTAACTAAATGCTATACGATTACCCGCGTATAGCAATACTTTTGACGATCTATAGCAAGGTCTTTTTGTGTGTTTTTTATATACACATGGGTGTAGAATAAGTGAGAGCGAAGAAAATTAATGCTTTAAATTGTAATTAAGTGTTAAAATATTAGTAGACTTCATTGACTTTTATAAGTAAGGATATTATAGTCTAATAATATTACATACTTTTTAAGTTTTAAGTTTTGAGCGAATATGTTTTTCTTTATATTTAGTATAGATAAAAGTATTTAAATGTAAATGACACAACAACGGCAAAATTAAAACAATGTTATCGGGAAGCATTTTCGTACAATCGTACAGGTAATATTTACATACCATAACTATATGAATGTGATTGTGTAGTCATTCCGAACCCGAAGTAATAATTGTTGGGCAATTAGTGCATAAGTAATGAAAATTAAGCATTCACTTCAACGGTGGCGGGCTACGTTTACTAGCAGAAGTTAAGAGTAAATAAGTGTATTGTGTGTCTGTCTTCGTATTTGGTTTTTATAGTGTGGGTGGTTGATCGGCCAATGAGAGTGAAGGTTGCAGGTCGTGGTTTTTGATCGTCCGATTAGATTTGATCTCACGGTTAGTTATCATATACCATTTGAGTCGGTTTTGGACAAGCTGCGGCTTGCAAAAGGGCCAAATAAACATTACTAGTTTTACTACAATCCCTCCAATTATTAAAGTACAAAAATACCGTAGTAGAGTCACTTTATTTTGCTTACCTACAAATTCATGCTTACCATGGGACAAATTTCCATCATCTATCTAGTTTGATTTAAGGGTGGGGATTAACCTAAGCCCATGTTTTTTTCTTGTCTTTTTGTCTTTTTTTTATTCACATATTTTATTTATTTATTTATTTTTAAATTCACGTTCTTTTTTAATCTACGTTTTTTTTTGTTTTTTTTCTTTAATTCGCGTTTTTTATAAATTCATTTTTTTTAAATTCGCGTTTTTTTTTATTAATTCACGTTTTTTTTTTTCATTCACGTTTTTTCTTCGTTTTTGTCTATTTTCATACGTTTTCGTCCGTTTTCATATGTTTTCGTCCGTTTTCATACGTTTTCATACGTTTTCATCCGTTTTCTTACGTTTTCATATTATTCTGACTATCACAAGTGATAATATCACTTGTGATTTTCTGAATATCACTTGTGATTTTCTAAATATCACTTGTGATTTTCTGGATATCACTTTGTGATATTCTGAATATCACTTGTGATTTTCATGCTACAAAACATTAGTTGAAAATCACTTGTAATATCACTTTTGTGATATTCTGAATATCACTTTGTGATATTATAAATATCACGTTGTGATATTCTGAATATCAATTGTGATTTTGATGTTACAAACATTAGTTGAAAATCACTTGTGATATTTAGAATATCACAATTTATATTTTGAATATCACAGAATATCACTTGTGATCATCTGAATATCACAGAATATCACTTGTGATATTCAGAAACGCATGAAAACGTCTGAAAACGGCCAAAAACATTTAAAAACAGACGAAAATGAACGAAAATGTAAGAAAATGGACGAATATGTATGAAAACGGATGAAAACGTATGAAAGCGTAGAAACAATTATGAAAACAGACAAAAACGTATGAAAAAACAACGAAAATGGACGAAAACGTATGAATAATGAAAAAAACGAAAGAAAAAGGGCGAAAACGTATGAAAATGTATGAAAACGGACGAAAACGTAAGAAAATGGACGAATATGTATGAAAATGTATGAAAGCGTAAAAACAAGTATGAAAACGGACGAAAACGTATGAAAACAGACGAAAACGTATGAAAACAGACAAATACGTATGAAAGCGAATAAAAAAACGTGAATTAAAAAAAACGTGAATAACGTGAATTTAAAAAAAAAAATACGTGATTTAAAAAAAACGTTAATTAAAAGAAAGAGACAAAAAAATGAATAAAAAAAAGACAAAAAGACAAGAAAAAAACATGGACTTAGGTTTATTTAAAAAATCTTAGGTTAATCCCCACCATTAGATTGAACTAAATGAATGGTGGGAATTTATCCCTTGGTAAGCATCAAAATAAAGGTAAGCAAATGAAAATTCCTCGACCGTAGTATATATCAACTTTCATGATATACATTGTTTTAAAACATAAGGATTGTCGTAATTTGCATTAATACAGTGTCATATTCATCTTTGAAATGTATTTTGATTTGTTAGAATATATGAAAAATACATTTGAAACAAATCAAAATACATTTGTTAACAGACAAAATAAAGTAAAAAAGATAGACAATAATTTTGATACATAGGAAGTACACCATTTAGGCATATTTAGCAAATGAATCATTATTCATTACGCAAGTAGCACGGATGTACATACTTGGACATAGAGACATAGGGCATGCATATGGATATCTTTTAAGCAACATCCATATTGTAAAATTGATATTTTTACACGGCTCTTTCAAAGTTGGATTTTTGCCGTTTAAAGAAAACATATACATTTTAAAAGGATCATAGATTTGCTGCTCAAGTAGCATACATTTTTAACTGCTAAAATGACTAATGAATCAAAGTGTGTTTTGTATAATGTAGGGCATGTTTATTTCAATGATCATTTCGTGATGGATGTTTGCACTTAAGAATGGGCGGATGAAGGGTCTCCTAGAGTGCTCATGACGAATTTTTTCCATGCAAAGACAAAATATATCTTATTTGGCTAACTATTTTTCACTTCACTTCCTAAATTCCTTATACTCCGGATTACCGGTCATTCCTATGTTGGTAGTTCCTCTTAAAAGCGAATCAATCATCATACTTGTTTTATTGCATAGTAACAAGTTCTATTAGATACTAACCATTATCATTGCTAAAATGCTAAAGGCTAAATTATATCATGTGACTTTGCGGCTCATGATCAACGCTGGTGTTCAAGTCCTCCAAGAAGCACTATTCCTATCAAAAGTGCTTACAAAACATAAATAACTCAGAAGTTTCATTTTAAAAGCTTCAACAAGTTAATATTTATAGCTAGTTCATAACGATGTCTGATATTATTATATGATCAACATGCCTGATTCAACAATACAAACCCATAGCAGTAAACTAAAGCGCATAGAATGTTCTACTAATATTTACATTAACAAGCATGTTATTCAGAAACTAAACCATTAACCCGGAAGCAACGGCTGCTCAGCCGTCAACAACGGTGGCATTAGCTACATTCCTCACCTACAATAAATCAAATCAATAATGATGATGTTACTATTTAGGAACTAACCAAGTCCACGATCATTAAATTAATTATACAAAGATTTAACCTTCAATTTCGCCCCATAAAAAAATCAAAACTTGTTTTAGGGCCTCAAAGCTAAAACCTCTAGATTTGAAAATCGGTTTAGTAATCGTTGAAACTTGTTTATTAAGATAATGTTACTACTTATAAAACGTTACCGATATCATTTATTTCATAACTCATATCACAAATGTGTTTGACTATGTGAAAAGGTAAACTTTTAAGAACTCAGCTCAATTAGTTAATTGCGTGAATAATTCTAAGTTTTACTCAAAAGAAGTTTTTCAAACTCTAGACTCAAGTTCAAAAATGAAATAATATGCATAATTATGACCAAAATGTCAGATCGAGATTATTTTACCGAAACAACAAAAAGATTTTATGATTATATCATGTAAGATAAAATAACCTTGATGCCAAATTTTGAGATAGAATAAAAACACTTTAGTGTCGATATATCGTACACATTTTTACACTTTCATATATGTATGTTTTGTTTTACAATTACAATTGCAACTAAAATTATAATACTTTAATTCCAATACAACTCCAAGGAAGTCAATAGTTTGATTCAAAAGTTTTAACATAGTTCAACCCGAAAAGTTTTTTTTTTATTTTTTATTTTTTTTTTTAAATGTAAATTTGAACCGTTGATATGCCATCATAGTCCAACCGCGATTCATTCTTTTTTTGATGTTGGTACATAGGGTAAAGTTAAAATAAAAAAACAAATATCAGTAAAAAGAATAAAAAGTTTTATTTTTTTTAAAAAATTCTCCAAAAATTCCAAAAAAATTCCACAAGACCAGGTATGTTGGTGCATAAAACTTTTGTGAAAATACTTTTTATAATTTTGAGTTTTGATACGTTTTTTTTAATGCACAAAAAATGAATTTTGATGCACAAAAAAAATTTGATGCACAAAATTTTCAACTTGTTTTAGTTAGATCATAATGTTATTTTGATGAAAAAATCAAAAGAAGTTTGGTGCAAAAACAAATTTTTGATGCACAAAAAAACGATTTAATGCGCAAACGTATTTTTTCATAATTTTTTTTCGGAAAAAATATCCAATTTCAGAAAAAAGTTTGTCACAACTTTTTCATGCACCATCATACCCGATCATGTGAAATTTTTTGAGAATTTTTCGAGAACTTTTTTTGAATTTTTTTTTTTTAGTAAAAAATATATCCAAAAAACAATGAAGTACAATTGACATGGGTGAATCCCATGCCCTCAGCCCGTTACATAGGCGATATGACTCAACAAATGTAACTAAACAACATACAACTACTAAACGCTGCAAACAACACTAGACTGCTAAAAAACAAAATAGAAACCAAATTACATTTAAACAAACAATGTAAATGTAAATAGACGAGGTTCATAGAACCACTTCCATAGTGAACGACTCTATCTTCAATGTTCTTCATTGCTTGACCCACGAGTGCATCACCAACTTCCAAGCTGCAATAGCAGCAAACACGTCAAAAGTCGCATCGCCAACCTGCCTTACCAACATGTAAATGGCAAAAGCTCCAGGCCCAACCAACATAACTCTTTGACACAGATGAATCTTCCCTACCAACTGAACCGATGGCAAAAGGTCCAAATCCACCCCACACGGCTGAAAACAGCCACAAACCACGGCAAAAAACCCTAGCCACATAACAAGAATTAGGGTTTAGCAAACCCTAACATCCCATTAGCCGCCACAAATGACCAACACTTTAGCATATCACGATCCAAAATCTGTAATTATATAGGAATGTTGCACTATAGCAGATCGGACCATAATAAAAACGCAAATTAGGGTTCATCAAACCAACCCTAACGTCCCAAAAGCAATTCACAAGATCCACCAAGTTAGAATGATGAGCAAACTTACAGATCTAAGAACATGCGATCAATGGTTTTGAACAAGAACCCAAAGAAACTTCACTTCCAACTCTCCATACCCGCGTACAAAGAATGTAAAACCACGATAAGACACAGTCAAACAAACTAACCCAGACCGATTTAACAAGCATCATCATGAGCCAAAATAGATGAGCAGTATCCCCACTCAAATCCACATCCATGTATACGAACAACAAGAGATAAAACAAAACCCTAAATAGTTAGGGTTTCGTTGAGACAGTTAAGCGTAATAACCAAACATGATAGAGAGTTAAAACTACACAGATTTTTTTTTTTTTTAATCTTTTTACGGATATTTGTCTTTTTATTTGATCTTTATCCAACATATATCTCATAAAAATTGAGACTTGTTTCATGAAAGATGTTTTGTTTGTATAACAAAGAATTGATTTTATAAGTATGTTTAATTAAGACTTACCGTACAACTATCCTCATGATTCACCGTCTGATGAATTATGGACTATGATGTTATGCAAAGTTGATTGCTAGTTCTCCCACAATGTATGCAACTAAGAACACAATTAGCTTTCGCTACCATTTTCCGTCCGACAAGATCTAGAACACTGAGTTGAGATGAGGGATCGTTGTTTGTGTTATATTTAAGTAGGTGAAAGATAAATAAAGTAAAAGGCGAGAGTTGAGATGAGGGATCGTTGAGTGTGTTATGGTGGTATATACAATGTGGTTAGAATGATTAGAAGAAAAAAAAGGATAATTTAACATTGTAGAATATGTACATTAATGAGCATGTTATTCAGAAACTAAGAGAACCTCAAACTAGAACCATATGAAGAAGTAAATTGGAATGGTTGTTTGGAAAAGTTAAGATGGCACCTTCGAAGGAAGACAAGTTTTATAAAGCACTGGCCAACTCTAAACTTTCCCCCTGTGTGCAGACGATTTTACAGCAATAAAAAGTGTATTAGTATAGTACATAATCAACCTCTAAACCGTAAAAGAATTCAAAACACACACTATTTAAACCATACACGCAACATAAAGATTCTTGTATACAACAAGATTTAAACTATATTAAGCCTAAATAATTTAGAGTCATCATCATCAACAACAAATCAACCTCTTAACCCTAACTTATCACTAAGCATACACAATTCACACGGTACGTACAATACATCATCATAAAATAAAACTTTTAACCATAATTTAATTTTAAAAAAACACGATTCATAAGCAATAACAAGCAAAATAATCATCATCTACATCCTAAAGACACTCAATTTAATTAACCTTACGCACACACAAAAGCTTAAAAACATTCAAATAATCATCAACAACCTAAAATAAGTTTTTAACCAACTACACAAACAAGAGTTAAACACTATGAATTAATCATTATCTAACATTTAACCGATGAAAATAAACACAATTGAAATAGTAATAATCATACTTGTACAACTTAAACAAACTTTTAACCATATTTATTTAACAAACTAAATGCCGTTAAAGGTTTAGTATATACCATACAGATTCATAACGAAATGTCATAAGTTACACGAGTTATCATCATAAGGACCGAATTCAACGATGACAAAATACAGGTAATTAACATGAATGGCTATCTACGAATAATGTAAATAAACTGATATATGTAACAAAAGAGAAATTAGATCTACCTTAATTTCCAAGAGCACCTATTTCAATAAAGATGACAAGATAATCGCCATGCCACATGCCACACACTCCTTTCATGGCCAAAATCCATGGCCGGTCCAAATACAAGCTTTTGGTGAATTATAAACTAAATGTTACTGGTTGATGTTGCCTGCTCCTGATCCTAATGTCTTCTCGCCAATTCTTTGAGTGAATTAAAGTGTGTTTGTTTGAGTAGGTAGAGAGATGAATATATGAATACACAATGCAGTGATGAAATGAATGTATGTATTTATAGGGGTGTATTAAATGGGGGTGGTGAGAGCCAATGGGAGTGAAGTGTGTGGATCGGGTAGTAGAACCGTTGGATTGAAATAGATCTTGTGGCTGATAGAGATTTGTGTTTGTTTATTGTGTGTGTTTTGGTGAAGGTGAAGAGGGAGGAAAAAGACTAGTTCAATGGTGGTTGAGGAACATAATTAGCATAGTAAATCTGTATTTATGTTTGCCTATGAATCAACTTGACTTTTGAAATATGGTAAATCATTTAGGAAGATCTCCAAAATGAGTTAATAGGGCAAAGTGTTGAACGTATATTGAATTTTAATAAATAAAAAATTGCCATACGAGCGAACATTGCAATTCAAGATTGCCACATGATTATTAGTTTGGGATCTTAAAGTTATTTTTATGTTTGAATTTTCATGTTTGAGAAATAAACATAAAAGATAATGATAGTTAACTCTGTTTGGCTCCGGACCGAATCAAAAATTCGTTCTTAGAAATTCTTTGAATCACAGACGTTTTGCATAAACTCGATCGACTACTTAGGCCAAAAAGCCAGATATTATTAAAACAATACAAGATTGTCATGATGACAAAACTAGATGTGTTTAACACTACAAATCAGATTATACTAAGGTATGAAATTTCTTTCGTTCGTGTTTTTGTAGACGATGAAAGGAAGCTAAATGCAACATACATAATCTGTGTTGCATGAAAGCTTGGGTGCTCGATATCTAACTGCCTGAAGACATTATATATGCAAGTCTGATTGAGTGTATGATACAAATCTACAATGTGCTATGTTAGGCGTTTTATATCCAGTATAAAAGGTAATAGGGTTTTTGAGTAGGCCGAGTGGACTAATAGCAATTTTTTGTGGGCTGGATTTTTGTTAGACTTTTTGGTTAGAACCGAATCAAGTTAGGACTACATGTTTATTACAAGTGATAAAAATTAGCTGCCGAGCTATTTTCCGTTAAACCGTGACAACAAGTGTTATATGTACTTTTGTAAACACCCTTAAAAGAGTTAGTAGTAATATGTGCAATTTTTTTATGTTACGAGTTTTGGCCCAATTTGGTTACTATTTGTGTAAACTATGAGAACATTGTGGTATCTACTATCATGCATATTATGTAAGCATGTTGTGTCAATAAAGCTTAGAATATGTTCTTTACTTATAAAAACTAGCGAGGGTGCCAGCGTTCTGCGGCCAGTCTTACTCCAAGTTTGGTGAATCATGTATTTTTAGTTTATTATGTTTTTACATTAAATTCTGGATATCAAGAATTTTGTTTAACGTGCGTTAAGGCTCGGCGTTTGGCCCGTTATGCGTTTGGGCTCGACCGTTGGCCCGTGCGTTTGGGCTCAACCGTTGGTCCGTGCCCGTTCGGGCTCGACCCTGTTTGGACCGTACCCGTTCGGGCTCGGGCTCATTTGGCCCGTTGTCCGTTGGGGTTTGAATATTTGTATAATGTGATTTATTATTTGTATTAGTGACATTTAATGCTAAAATTGTGTTTAAGTTGGTTGTACAATATGCTTGATAATTTGTATTTATTGTGTAAGGGGTGTTTTAATAATTGCATTAATTGTATTTATTGACCAGTTAATTAATTGACTATGTTAAGTATCTTGACCACATTAATATTGCTTTGTATTTTGTACATTAAGCTTTAAGACTTGTAATTCTTAAAATTAAGATTGATGAGAAAGATCATTAATAGTGCATTGTGTATTGTACAATAGGCTTTGTATTTTGTAAGTCTTAATTTTAAAACCATGAGAAGAGAGATTCATTCATATATTATAAGTAGTATAGATATAGATATAGATTCTTTCAATTTTTAATATTAAATATTTCCAATCGTATCATATACTTTCAGTAATATATGGTCATTTATGGAGACTATAATTACGTGTATTACTTAACTCAAAGGGAAAAGTAAACAAAAGAGGAAATCATTCATTTTATTAAGAGTAAATTACACCGTTCGTCCCTGTGGTTTGCTCCAAATCACACCGGTAGTCCCTGTTATTTTTTTTTTGCTTTTTGCTCCACATGGTTTTACATATTGCACGTTGTTAGTCTTTATCGCTACTGCCGTTATCTTTTCGTTATCTCAATGGCACCGTTAGTCCTAACCAAGCGATCACTTGCGGCGTTAGTCCTTTATACTAACCACCGTTAATAACTCAAAAATTTTATTAAAATAAAATCTTTTCTACGGTTTTAATCGTTTTCGCCGTTTTCTACGTTTTCATGCGTTTTGTCCGATTTATATACGTTTTCGTTCCTACTTCTACGTTTTTCTTACTTTTTGTCCGTTTTTATCGTTTTTTAGTTTTTAAGTTTGTTTTTCTTACGTTTTTGTGGTTTTTATCGTTTTTCATTCGTTTTTACGCTTTTGTCCGTTTTTCTTGAGTTTTTGTTCGTTTTTATACGTTTTCCTTCATTTTTTTACGCTTTTGTCCATTTTTCTTACGTTTTTGTCCGTTTATATACGGTGTAATTTAAAAATAGCGTATTTTTAAATCGGAAAAAAAAATGGCGTATTTAAAAAGCGTATTTTTAAATCGGAAAAAAAAACTTATTTTTAAAAATGGCGTATTTTTTAATCGGAAAAAAAAATGACTTATTTTTTAAAAAATTACGATTTTTTTATAAAAAACGTATTTTTAAATCGAAAAAAAAAGTATTTTTAAAAAAATGACGTATTTTTAAATCGGAAAAAATGACGTATTTTTATAAAAAGCGTATTTTTTATCCCGGAAAAAAAAATTTTTAAAAAAAAAGCATTTTTTTTAAATCGGAAAAAAAATAACGTATTTTTAAATCGGAAAAAAAACGTATTTTTTAAATCGGAAAAATGGCGTATTTTTTAAAAAATTACGTATTTATTAAAAAGACGCATTTTTTAAATCGAAAAAAATCGATTAAAAACAACGTCATTTTTTTAAATTGTATAAAACGACAAAGCGTAAGAAAAGCGGACAAAAGCGTAAAAACGAAGGAAAACATATAAAAGGACAAAGCGTAAGAAAAACGGAAAAAGCGTAAAAACTAAGGAAAACGTATAAAACGGACAAAAGCGTTAAAAGCGTAGATACATTAGGCGAAAACATTTTTTAAGCGGACAAAAACGCATGAAAACGTAAGAAAAGCGGTAGCGATAAAAACGGCGTAGAAAAGATTTTTTTAATAAAATTTTGGAGTTATTAACGGCCGTTAGTATAAAGGACTAACGCCGCAAGTGATCGCTTGGTTAGGACTAACGGTGCCATTGAGATAACGAAAAGATAACGGCGATTAGCGATAAGGACTAACAGCGTGCAATATGTAAACCGGGAGCAAAAAAAAAAAAGAACAAGGACTACCGGTTTGATTTGGAGCAAACCACAGGGACGAACGGTGTAATTTACTCTTTTATTAATTATCTTTTGGTGTGACTGAAAACTTTAATTCACCTATAGTCACGGGACTGTGTATGGAAACGAAATAAATACTGATATTCTTTTCCAATAATACTCCACACTTATGCTTCAAGAAACGCTCCATCAAAATTATTCCTATCATTTGACACTAAACAAACGACCAAGCACAGAGTAAACAACTCTTCCTCCTCCATTTCTTTTCCAAAAAAACAATCTTAGTTCTCAACAATTACAAATAAACTATGTTAGGTCTCAAAGAAAGAGACAATATACTACAAACATATATACAAAGAAGACCAAGCTAACCATTTCTTCACCATCCCTCCACCACAACCTATGCCGCCTTTATCTACCTTCAACAACCATTATCGAAATATCCGGCGATGTCGTTGGCGGCGGTTCAGCAGGTAGTGATGGTTATGTTTACCACGGGTAGATCTGAACGAAAAGATCAACAAACCCACCTACCCGGCTAGATCTGAACGAAAAGAACAAACAAGCATATTGAAAACAACACCAAAACCACCTAGCACACCATAACATCCAAGAGAGAGGTCGGTTATCTTGGCGGCAGTTTTGATGGCAACAAAGATGGGCTTTGCGTGTGTGTTTATAGGGAGAGATGGAGAATAGGTTTCTGATGGAGACCAGTTAAAGAGAAAAATTGTGTAATGCGTGTGTTTTTATAGAAAAGTCTATATTTAATATGTGTATAAATGTGTTGTATATTATGCATATGTGGTTGTAAGTCTGAATTTTTGTGCTTTAATGTGTTGTACTTCATGCTTTATTGCTTTCAAGTCTGAAAAGTCTGAAAATTAATTAGGAGAGAGAGTGGTTTATGCATTATAAGTAGTAGTGATTATAAAAATTTTGAGACCTTGAGGTGTCGCCCACCTTGCACACCCTCAAAGAAGACCCTGATTATTAGGCACATCAAGTAGGATGATTTATTGGTCTAACCACGCACGCATTAAGTTTTCCTAAGCACTTTACTGATACTAATCATTACTCCAACAGTTTGGTGCAACTAGAGTGAGCATTCACCCTTATTCATGCAATTGCTAGTTCAGTATTGGCCATTGATCCTAGCTTAAGTCTAACAGGTAATGGTCATCTTTTTAGACTTAATTCAGTTATACAAAAGGGCGCAGCTAGATATGATTAGTACAATAAAAAGACATGTAAAGTAAACCCTGCTGATTTGAACCCTTGTTTTTGGTCCAAACAGTACAAATGTTCATGCAAAGATTGTTAGTTTAACATTGGTCTTTAAACTAGCTAGATAGATCATATGGTCATTGAATCTAGCCTAATATAATCCGTATGCTCAAATAGTAGAATTACGTAAGTTACATTCATTATTCTCATCCATAAGAAGGGTTTATCATAATCCAGTGACCAGTAAACACATAATAAGATAAGTGAAACATCATAATCATAAGATCAAAAAATAAACGAATCATGATTAGAAGATTGGAGTAATGATCAAACAAACAAACAATGATCATAATTCCTCAGCACCGCGTGAAACAAAAGATGAGATACCAGAGGCGGAGCCAGGATTTTAAATTGAGGGAGGCCGATATAAAATTTTAGAGTGATAACGATATAATTCTAACATATCAAAGCATGAAAATATTGAAAAATAAACGAAGAGCCAAATGTCTAATAAATTAAAGAAACACGCATTTTGCACTAATACAATGCCTTAATCAATCTTGGTAAAAATTTCAATGACCGTTAGCAACTTAGCGATTAGCATTTGGCCTCCTTACTACTAATAAAAAAGGGAAAAATACAGTACCTCTTTCGTAGTTAATTTATTATTCTTGATTGCTAAACAATTGTCATACGTGAAGGCTATGGATGTTATAATACCTAGAACATCTAAGTTGCTAAAAAAAGGAAAAATACAGTACCTCTTTCGTAGTTAATTTATGATTCTTGATTGGAAAACAAGTGTCATATGTGAAGGCTATGGATGTTATAATACCTAGAACATCTAGGGGGCATTTGACCAAATAAAGTCTGTAGCCAAATAAGTTTTCCTCAACGTCGTATCACCATCTTTAAATCCTTTGTATCGTGAACTAACATTGCAAAAAAATTATATATATTCAAGATATTAAAACAAACTTTATGTTAATGATAAATAAGAGTGAATAAGTAATTGTGATCACCAATGAAATAACAAATCAATAAAAGCATTTAATATCTTATCAGAAAAAATAATTTTTTGATCGGTTTATTCATTTGTTACACTCCTCTTTCTCTTGATTCTTGAGTTTCAGCAGTTACAATGTTTTTATAAAAAAAACGCAACATTAAATCGGTAGTATTGGCAAGGGCCGATTATTCCAATTCTTAAAATATTAGGCTTTTGGGCTATATTATAGTGGACTTATTGGCTAGTTGGGGGAGGCCTAGCACCCACTAGTCCCCCCATTGCCTCCGCCCCTGTGGGATACGATGTCCTCCAGCATTAGTTTGACATAAGTCCTTAGCACCGTGTGAACAAAAGTAGAAAAAGAACTATACGAATTGAAACCACTTCAATAACACACACCTCTAAATCAGCTCGAGACAACCGCTGTACAAAACAAAAGCAGAAGGCCGTCTAATGACTCAAACCACAACATGAAATCAACACCACAATCGTCATCCAACAATATCATTGACCCCTCTAACCATCTGATGACACGAGCTCGAATAAGATATCCAATTCTCTCATACCAAACGGCTCCTAGATGATCTCCTTTATCCATTGAAAAGTTCTTAATCTAATTTCCAAAACAATATTTTTCATCATATCGTATTTACCTTTTTACAAACACCGTACCCCACTATTTCCATTCATCTCGAAATAATACCCAGTTAACTAAAAAAAAAAGATCGAGTATCTTGTAAAAATCCACAATAAGAACTACAAATAGGTATGTTGAATGCGATATATCGACATATCAAAAGCTAAGAATAATTTCTAGAAACTGTAGCTGTACATAACAATTTGGTATGGACTAAATAATACATACAGTTTAGTTATAAAGTTAAAAATATTGGTGAGAAGTTATAAATAAATTAAAAGAAATACAAGTAACACGTGACTTGAGAAAGTCAATTATAGTGAGATCTTAACCGATAGTTTGTTGATACTGACACAATTTCATCACATCACACTGTATAATTATGTAATGCACGCTGTACAACAATTTAATGCATAAATGTGGTATATGTATAAAAAAAAATTGTGTGAGTATCAACACCCTAACTAATAATCTTACTACTAAGGGGTGAAATAGGCTTGAGCCCGGGCTAAAGCTGGAACTTATATTATACTCTCTCCGTTCTATATTAAATGTTCATGTTTGATTTTTCAAGTTTTTTTTTTATAACTTTGACCTTAAATATTTTTGCATGTGTTAGATAGTATTAGATAAAAATAATATGTAGTGAAAATACATTTAAAACTCAATCTATTCATATATTTTGCATCAAATATTATATAACACAACTAAAAATATTTATGGTCAAAATTAAAAAAGAAAGACTTAGAAAATTTAAACTGTACATTTAATATGAGACAGAGAGAGTAAACTTAAAGTTAGAGTTTATATTTTTTATAAAATAGTTTGACGAATTATTTGAAGCTAAAATTTATTAATGTCAAAATTGCATAATATATAAAAAATTAAATTCACATGTATTTCAATTTTTATGTGATAATCCACTATATTTAAAGTTATTTAAGTTATTTAACTATCTATAAATCCTATTAAGCTCATTTCAAATGATTAAAGTTTATGAAAGCTTACGACTTTTAAAAGTATATATAAACCATTGCGACAAACAAAAGTTTGTCCTGCCAATATAGCTAGTCTTAATTAAAAATTAGAGAAAATTACACCGTTATAGCTAGTCTTAATTAAAAATTAGAGTGAATTACACCATTCGTCCCTGTGGTTTGCTCCAAAACGGATAAAAACGTAGGAAAAATAGACGAAAACATATAAAAATGAGGACGAGCGTGTATAAAATGGGCCAAAGCGTAAAAAATGGGTGAAAACGTAAGAAAACGGGCGAAAACGATAAAAACCACATAGAAAATAATTTCTTTTAAGAAAACCAAAATTTGAGTTAAATTAAAAACGGTCGTTAGTATAAAGAACTAACGTTGCAAACGATCATTTGGTTAATGGATTAACGTTGCCACTAAGATAACGGAGAAGATAACGACAGTTAGCAATAAGGACTGACTGTATGCAATATGTAAACCATAAGAAGCATAAAAGCAAAGCAAAAAATAAATAAAATAAATAAATAAATAATTAAAAATCAAAAACTACAGTAATAATTTGGAGCAAACCACAAAGACGAACGATGTAATTTACTCTAAAAATTATTAAGACTTAATACATCCTAAACCAAGAACCAACCCATGTCAGTAAATCACATTACTTGATTCTACGAAATATATTTATAAGTTTAACATTTAATATTAGTAATAAATAATACATGTGAATTATTTATCTCGATATATGTTCCTTGAGACTTAAGTAAAATGATTATTTCAAGTCTCAAAGAGACGTTGTAGGATAGTAAATTATACTTTTGGTTGTACATTCAAAAATATAATATGTTTCTTCCCAAACTTTCATACACTATTAAGTTATGGATTACCTAGACTTTGTAAATGATATCGTTACGGTCTAAGTTTTATTAATGCAAAAACTTAATAGTGTATGAAATGGACTAGATAGGTTAAAATAAACATGTCTTTATTCTTCATTTGAATTCATCTTATTCAAATTCAAACATATACTCAGCTTACAAAAAATCAAATGTATAACTTTATGTGTATAGTACGTATCGACCTATAAACAAAAGACGTTTAATTTACCTATTCTACAACAAAATTAAAAGACTCAAGCATTTGCAACATCTTTGTAACGTCCAACAAGTCTCAAAGCTTCAATAAGTGTTTCTCTAAACCTACTCAGATTCAATCTCAAATCTTGTTTATCTAAGTACATTTTACGCGCCGCATCATACCCTCCTTCAGCTGCAACCGACGCTGTATCTTGGAGGATCGGATGATCAAGACCGTACTCATCAACTAACGAACTCTCATCCGGTTGCATCATATATTCTAAATACTTCAAGCCCATACCTGGAGCGGGTTCGCTATAAAATGAATCCACATCCCATTGAAAACCTAATGGTCTCACTTGTACCATAACAGCCCCATCAGGCAAAAATATTTCATTAGCTAACCCTGCCCCGTGGGCTCCCACCATAACACTACAAGAATTGATCACATGTGAAAATTTCTCAACATTCGACATTTCGTTCGCTGAGCTGGCAATGATCACTCTAAACCCTAAATATTCTTCCATCATTTTAACCATTTCTTGTTGATTTAGGAATTTTCTTGTTGTTTGGCGCGAGATTAGAAGTAAAGACGGAGGGTCTGAGTCATTTAAGTTGTCGAATACGCTTCGTGTTTTTAGTTTATATGTTTGTCTAATAAAATCTCGGAAATCTGGCATTGAGTAGGAATTTTGAGGATTTTTTGACGTGCTTATGCCGAGAAATTTGTGGTATTTTAATCCAGTGATGACTGATGGAAAGCAATGCACGGATGAATCATTCAATGGATTTATGATATCATGATCGGATAGACGTGAAAATACACGTCTATATTTGTGAATAAATGAAGGTTTGTGATCCACTACTATGAAATGTACGTGAGATTTGAACATGCGGGTGGTGATGAATAATGGTATTAGGTTTTCGTTGAATTCGTGGAAGATGTTTCCAGTGTATCCACCCGATGAGAAGATAACAGCAGGGTGTTTGTGGTTGTGATCACATGTAAGCTGTGTTGGTTTGGTTGTTGTGATTATTACCGGAGTAATGTCATTCATGACCCATGGATTTTCTTGCATGGCGTATGGCCTGACGATAGTGGTTGTGGTAGTGTTTTCGGTGGCTGATTTGGGGTTCGGGAACGATGATTGAAGGTGGACATGCATTGTGCTCATGTCGATTTTGACAGGGTTGTTCGTGATGCAAACTAGTGACCATGAAGTGTTGTCGCAAGCGAAGCCTGTAGTTTCGAACTTGGTTCGATCTTCACCTGTTTTCAAAATCAAGATTAAGTAAACAATGTTCGATATATCAAGTTGTGCCCATAACAAATTGGTAAGATGTGAATATCATATTTGAGTGTTTGTTACTCAAGAATTACTTTAAACCTATTTAAACATACAAGAATCAAGAATGAATATTAAAATGTAATTCCAAACACGTCGTAACTTATGATTGCCGGCAATATATAACTCTAATTGATGGAGCATTTTATATTTAATTAGAATAAACATATACTATGTGTCTCTCATTGACGACGTGGCCTACTTGTATAATATTCAAATAAGATGAAAAGTTGACATTTAACTCTGTCTTCCAAATTTGTTTTTTTTTTGTATCTTTCATTAAGACTTATTTTCCTTGTCCTCACCAGCTTTCCATTTGTAATCACATGAATACATAAAGTTACACATTAGTTTAAATACAAGATTAACTTATGTCATTAGTACTTTTCCAACTATGTGTGAATACAATGTCGAACAAGAAAGCCAGATTTTGATTATTACAATTTTCTCACTTTATGAGATTTTAGAAGTCCTGTGTTAGATCAACAACCAGGTGCACATAAGGCCTAGATCCAAGAACTAATCAATATCGATGAGCTCGGTGATTCTGTGATTTTAATCCATTAGTCATGCATATAAGAAGATGTTGATATAACTAAGTTGCGTATGTAGATGAATGAAACGCCTTTGCTAGATAAGGTTCACACAACTAGACTAGAAAACATTTGAAAATTCTTTTGGATGATGATCATGTTGCAATTCCATTTTTCATCTTATATTTGTTAGTGAGAGAGAGATGTGACCTCCTACTAATCTTGTCAAGAGATTTTGGAGAGATTGTTGTTGTTCATCCTTCTTAACTTCAGTTTTCAAATCGGCCTTCCATTCCGACAAGATTTGCCTCCCTGCAACTGCAATTACACCATTGATATTTATACTTATATACCAAAAGTCATCAACATTAACTAATTCACAATGTCTATGCAAAACGATAAACTAGACAAATCTCCTCAATCTACTAGAATGCCGGGCAAGGTCGAGCTTGACATCTATACCATCGTGTCTTAGCCCGAAGACATTTTGTGATGAGAGACCACACATAAAAGAAGGAAAATGATGAAAGATTTAGAACTCACATTTAATTTGAGATGGGGTGGCTTTAAAGGTGAAGAGTTCAATGTAAAGCAAATGAAAAAGAAGAAAGACACAAAGTGTTTGAGTTGCAAATAGAATCAGCTTTCCTCCTCTTGCCTTTGCCATTTTCTCAAAACTTGTCTCTTTATGAACCATTGATTATTTTGTGTTAAGTTATTGCTTAGTTTGTATTCCTCCCTTCATATATACAATCTTGCATAAGGAGTATTTGACCTCAAAATGTGAAGACTTTTTTTTTTAAATACATAAAATCCTTTTATCACATGGGATAACAATCTACAACTCTTTTTTAAGACTAATATACCCCAACTATTGTTTTACAATTACAACTAAAATTCCCATAAAGATACGTTAATAGTCCACAATGCTAACCGGCTTACGAAACACATCCTATCTCATCGACAAAGCCGGCTATTAGGGAGTGCCACATGTGCGTTGGCACAGGGCCACACAAGAGAAAAGGCCACCAAAATTCAGAAACATTTGTTATATATATGTATATTATATGTTATTCCAATTCAATAATACCTCCTATTAATTATTGAGTAGACAAAAAGAATATCATAACTGAATTTGACTTTCGTTTCTTAATGGGGCCTGACCAATAAGGGCTAAAGCCCAATATGATACAAAAGTATAAAACGTTTATCATCAAGTAAACAAATAAATAAAAACTTCACAAGCAGTTTGGAGAATTTGGAGGTTTATAGAGTTGGCAATTTTTTTTTTTAATAATCGATCCTTAGCCTTTTATCCTAAATTTCGTAAGTTTCACCATCACTCGATCAGGTAATGTTTCAAACTATTGTTTTGACTTATTAAAAATTTTCTTTTTAATTTTTATGGTTCAACGTTTTAAGATTTAAGCTATAATTGTTAATTGTTTAGTTACTTATAAGTTATTTACTTCTTTTGATCTAACACAAAGTATGCTATATTAGATGTTATGTTTTAGTATTATTTACTCCGTAAAATAAGGTAGCACCGTAGTATTAATTAAATATTTGTTGTTATTGTTTGATTAATGTTTTAGAAGTGTTAATTATGATGATCTAATCAATAACCTAGAAGAATCGCACTATTTAAATAGATAATTTGAATGCTTGTAACCCAGTTACCATTTCTTTTAGTACCGTTGTTTCAATATTTTTTGAATATTAGTGATACCTTTTACGTATTATTGATGGATATTTTTATTTATACGTTTACTTTTTGTATTTAGTAGGGCCTTCGTGTGGTCATGGCACAGGGCCACCAAATATAACGAGACGGCCCTGCTCATCGACAGTACGTGAAAGACAATATTTGACTTAGACGGACTAGTATAGTATCCGCCCACTTTGATAACGGTACTTTTTTGGAACAACAGATTCATTAGGAAAAAAAACCTCTAGCAAAAGACATCTCCTACAAAACTTTGATCACATTACTATTTTGTTGCGAAGACATCTCCTACAAAATGAGAACGTTGCGACATACAGTTTAAACTCGGTGTCAACTCGACGTGCCTTAAACATTTTCAAGACTAGTTTACTTGCTACTTTTTTTTTTGTCTTTTTTTTTTTCTTTTCTGTGAAAAATATGCACATTACTTTACTTAAAAATAGTGGGATTTAATTCAACCTTCACTAGCTTAGATCCAAATTTCAAAGTTAAAAAAGTGGCTAGTGGAATTTTATCAAATGACACGGTTTATGAATTTTATATAATAGTCAAACTTTATAACGTGGAGGAAGTGATTATACATGTACTTTCACGAACGCATATAAGAAATATAAAGATTAATTTTCCACCATACATAATGAAAAGTTGCTCACCAAGTATTTGACTACTTGCAAGGTCTTTATAGCAATAGTTGTATTCATGCAAACTAATGGCTAAAAGTAGTCAAGATCTTTAGAGACTGCAATTAACAGAAGGGAAACTAATCTTAAATTTTTTAGAGGTTGATAGTTGTTTATAGGGTTAATTGTCTAGAAAACATATAAACTTTTCACTTTTTACTATTGTGACAATAAAATTTTTTTTTTTCTATTAAAACAAAATAACTTCTTAATGACTATTACTGTAACCAAATAATAGTCATTAAAAAGTAATTAACTGTGCCACGTGTCATATTTGGTTACAATAATAATCATTAAGAAGTTATTTTATTTTAATAGGAAAAAAAAAAGTTTATTGTCACAATAGTAAAAAGCGAAAAGTTTATATGTTTTCCGTACCATTAACCCTTGTTTATATCGTTCATCACCAAAGCAACTCGCACTACAACATTCGGTGCTTTTGGTTAGGACTTTTTGGGGCTTCTGGCTAGAACTTTTCCTTGCTAAAAGCCTTTGGCGAGGACAAGTCCTCACTAAAAAGTCCTTGTTATAACCTTTTGGCGACCACCTTTTTTGACTTTTGGGGACAACTAGTGGGGCCACACATTTCATCATAATTTTTCTTGTAGTGTAGACTGGTGTCTCGCATTCATGGAATTTTGAGCACATATTGGAATCATAAGAAGTCATCATATCGTATGTAGAATGCAATGTTCAGGCCGACTCAACTTCCATTCACGAGAGTATCCGCCGAACATGACCATTTTCTTGCACACCTAATACGTTCATCGTACTTTATGCACCGATATGGTTTTTATAATCTTAAATGCTTAGTTTGTATAAGTTAAACAACTTAGTTATAATCATTAACAACTTATATTTCATAATCACCGGAATATACAAGGGCGGAGCTAGAAGAAATTTCGTGGGAGGGCCGACGCAAAATTTTTTCCAAAAAAACATTAGATGGATGAGCCGAGATGAAAAAAAAAGATTAACAGATGAAATCGCGAAAAAATACATTAACGGGCTTAGGCCTAGGAGGGTCGGGACCCTTTCCGGTCCTCACATAGCTCCGCCCCTGGGCATATATATTATTAAGTCAGAGGATCGACATCTGCCATCTGACCACATGTACTTTATATGTTTGCTCCGGACTCAACGCGAATATTAATATAATTAAGTAGTCATTAACTCTAAACGTTCAAATTTAGAGATTAATGAATTATATTTGCATGTGCCACTCCCATGAATCTATGAAGAGTTAAAGACCAAGATTATTATTTATCAAAAATAGTTTTAAACTCTCCATGCGGTTCAGTTGTTTCTCGAACATAATAAACAATATGGATTTTTAAAGATGTTTAATTTTGTCTCTTATTTGGCCGGTTGGAAGTTAACATCAGTGTTGTTAGTTATTAACGTTATGTACGTATCGAGATGGTTCTTATGGATCTTATGGCGGTTTCAAGAATGCTTCTGTCTTCGACCCTCAAGAAGCCGAGCAAAGAGCTTATTCGAAATGATATAAAGTTTTTTTCTTCAAAAGGCTCGAATTGGCTCGAATGGTTTAGCAACTCTCCCCCTTTGTAATTATTTGCTATTCTCCTAGCGTCTTGCTACGGTGTTGATTTATTTGTTTTTTTTTTTGCTTCTTTGCCGTTCAAACAATAAATGTAAGTAAAGAGATGAAAGAAAAGAAAAAGTAAAACAAACAGTAATATGAGTATGATTTTATAGGTGTTGCAACTTTCTTTGATTTTTCTACATGCATAACTGATAAACTGAATAACGTGAACATATGATAGTGTAAAATGATAAATTAAAGGGTCAATGTGTTTAAAATGTATCTCACTTGTTATAAAAAATTTTATCTGCGTAACAATTTTTTTTTTTTTTTTTTTTAATTATTTTTTATTTTTTGCAAATTCATGTACTCACTACAAAAAACTAGTTGAATTCTCCACATTTTAAAGGCCAATTGGCTACAGTTAAAAATGTGTAAAATTATTGATTCCACACTTTCTCATGTGCGGTAATAATGGGTGTGACAAATTTTTCTACATATATAAGTGTGGAGATATTATCCAAATTTCTATAGTTAAAAGTGTGGTAAATTTTTTTGAATGACCACACTTAAAAGTGTGGCAAAATTGCAAAAAATGTTTATAATAAAAAGTGTGGAAACATTTGCTACACATATAAGTGTAGCTTTATTGTAATTGTACACACTTATATATGTGGATTAATTTTTAAAATATTTGTGACACATATTAGTGTAGCAAAATTATTATCCATATAAAAAAAATGTCCACACTTGAGCATACCGTAGCAAAATAAGTGTGGAAAATAAAGATATTTTTTGTAGTGACTAAACTTTTAAATTTCGTCACTATAGTGTATTTTTGGATTATTTTACCCCTCCCCGATAAAAGGAGTCTTAATAAATTGAAGGGTAAAATTGTCCGAAAATACACCAGAGTGCCAAATTTAAACGTTTCGTACATGAATTTGAAAAAAAATAAAAAAATAAAAAATAATAATAATAAATAAATAATTTGTTACACATAAGTAGATTAGCCCTAAATTTAATAACTTTGAACCCATAAAATTGAATTATAATCCATTTGTAAATCTTTCTCTTTTGTAGATTTCTTGCTCGATCTGCTACAAGTTTGAGCTATAATCGTAGTTTATCTATATTGAAGTTTTCGGTCTAAATTAAATTTAGTTTCTCATCATCGTGTCTTTGTAGATCAGTTTCGACTAGAACTTGGAAGACGCAAGTAACGTTCCATTCGATTTTGACAATGGACACTTCTTTCGGAATTACTGAGGCTAAGGCTTTTGCGTTGAATTGTGGTCGCTAAAGGATTTAGCGATGGCAACACACACTTTTAGAGACGATTTTTGTCGTCGCTAAAAGCCCTTTGTAGTGTTACTTAATATATACTGATGTAATGTTTTAATTTTGAAAGTAAAATTTGTATAATTTCTTGCAAATTAAATCTAGAGTAAATTGCATAAATTATCTCTAAAGTTTGGCCAAATTGCATGTTGCGTCCCAAACGTTACGAAAGTGCAAGAATCGTCCCTGTAGCGAAACCTTTGATGCAAGTATCGTCTTTTTGAGGACGATACTTGCACCAAAGGTTGAAACCTTTGATGCAAGTATCGTCTCTGTTGGGACGGTACTTGCACCAAAGGTTTCCCCAAAAAAGACTATACTTGCACCAAAGGTTTTCTCACAGGAACGATTCTTGAACTTTCATAACGTTTGGGATGAAACAAGCAATTTGACCAAACTTTAAGGATGATTTATGCAATTTACTCTTACATCTATTTTAAGACAATACAAAAGGACAATTACTCCCTCCGTCCCTAAATAAATGTCCACTTTTGACTTTTAAAGTCTTTCTTGTACAACTTTGACCTTAAATATTTTTGTTTGTGTTATATAATACTTGATAAAAATTATACCAACTTAAAGTACATTTAAAACACAATTCATTCATATATTTTGTATCAAGTATTATATAAGATAAACACAAATACTTAAGGTCAAAGTTGAATAAGTAAGACTTTGAAAGTCAAATGTGGACATTTATTTAGGGACGGAGGTAGTATTATTTATCCGAACACATGATAACCGAGGTACCACTCGGACATACACAAATTTGTAGGGTTTTTTGCTATAAATTGTGAACCTTATTATTATTTCAACTAATTTATTTCCTTTTCACAGTTGTCTTTTTATTCTTATTAAAATATATGGAGTATCTTTTGTTTGCTTGTCTTAATCATGTCATCAATTATTTTTTTTTTCTTGCTTAATTGAACAACTGTATATTTATTATATTATTTATAAAAAAAAACAAAAAAACAAAATGAATGATAGGGAAGCTTGAACCATAAAAGCTAAATCACCTCATGCTCTTGTGATTGTCATATTCATATTCTTACATTTGTATTCGAAGTCATTAAAAATGGGTGTTCTAAACATATACTTAATCACTAAAAAACACACCTTGATTGTGATTAAGCAACCGACTAAATTTTTGTATATTATGGATTTCGAGCATTATCCTTGCGTGTCACATCATAACTTAAATTTTTTTTGTTAATACGTTAGCTAGAATCAAAATGTCAAATTGATAATATATGTTAATCAATTGTAAGTCTCAAACTCTATGTCATGTGGTGGGCGATTTGAAAATTCCGCAATCAGGTTCTATTTGGAAACTCTTAACCGTGTATGGATCTTCTTTTTGACGAAATTGTTTTATTATCTTTTACTTGGTGTTCTAATAGATGTAAAAGTAACTTTGTTTGTAATTTGCCGTTCAAAAAAAAATTTTGTAAGTCTCAAACTCTAATTTAACTATGAATACAATAGGTTTCCGGCATTTGTCACATTGTTTGGCCAACTTATATATATATTTTTTTAATTGGGTATAAAAACGTTACAAAAATGTGTCGTTTAATTAGTGACAAACGTACTACTGAACCAACGGAAAGTGTCATCATATGTAAGTTCGATTAATTTATTTAAAAGATGTGCGAAAATTTATGGTTACGGTTTTAACTTTTAAGTTTAACACACTACTTTTTATGAAAAGTTGAGTAAATTTCTTTTTGTCAAAACTCAATTCCCCCACTATTTTTATGTCACTGTAGAGGACTTTACCCAAACAACCTTGCGCTCTTTTATATTTAGGTAAAACCGCAAAATAGCATAACGCATATGTGTAAGAATTTTTAATCGTTAGTGACACTTTTTTGCTTTTGATGACATATTATGTCCGTCGTTATAATTTTATTGTAGAGAAAGTTACTTGCACTTAAATAACCTTGTAACATTCCATGACAATGTCTACCAGCCTCCATACTTGGGCTACATTATTTGCTTTCGGTTATCGAATGAAGGCGACTGAACGCTACTAGAAAAAAATGCAAGTAGCAAAAAATGTTTACCAACGACTATAAATCCGTTGCCAAGATTGTGTAATACCAATGGAATTAGCAACGAATGTTACCAATTTAAATTTTACAGCTCTCCTAGTGATTTTGAATTCCAAAAGTACTTGTGGAAAATATTTTAATAACAACGGCTTATTCCATTGTTAATGTTGCAGTGGACAAGAAAATCTGATGCTCTTGTGATTGTCGTCTTCATATTCTTACATTTGGATTTAAAGTCATTCAAAATGGGTGTTCTAAACATATACTTAATGACTTAAAAACACACCTTGATTGTCATTAAGCAACCCACTAAGTTTTTGTATATTATGGATTTCATGCATTGTCCTTGCGTGTCATATCATAACTTAAAAAGATTATGTTTAATGGGAATGAATCCGGTGAGAAGAAAAACTAAAATAAGAAGAACAAGAATAATTTTCAACCACACATTTTAAGTAAGCAGGAGAAATTCAAGGGGAGATGCATCTTTTTTTGTATGTATATCTGAAATGTGTGGTTTTTATTTTTTCTTATCCTTCTCATTTATAATTTTCTTCTTTTTTGATCCTAACTGTATGTTAAATATGTTAGCTAGAGTCAAAATGTCAAATTGATAATATATGTTAATAATTTATAGGTCTCAAACTCTATTTTGATTATGGATACAATAGCTTTCCGGCATTAGTCACATTGTTTGGCCAACTTGATTTTTTTTATATAAAAAAGTTGGATATAAAAACGCTACAAAAGTGTGTTGTTTAATTAGTGACAAACGAACTACTGAACCAACAGAAAGTGTCGCTATGTATAAGTTCGATTAATGTATTTAAAAGGTATGAGAAAATTTTGGGTTACGGTTTTAACTTTTAAGTTTAACACACTACTTTTTTATGAAAAGTTGAGTAAAAATTGTCAAAACTCAATTCCCCACTATTTTTATGTCACTGTAGAGGACTTTACCCAAACAACCTCGCATTATTTTATGTGTAGGTAAAACCGCAAAACAGCATAACATATATGTGTAAGAATTTTAATCATTAGTGACACTTTTTTGCTTTTGATGACATATTCTGTATTTCATTATAATTTCATTGTAGAGAAAATTACTTGCTCTTAAATAACCTTGTAACATTCCATGACAATGTTTTTTTTTTTTTTTTTTGAACGGCAACTTTATAAACTAACAAGAAGCTAGAAGAAACATTACAAAGAAATTAAATGGGGGTTTTTCAACCAATTCTCCCAAGAAAAAACCCTATTACATCTACTAGAACACCAATTAAAAGAGAAAGACACAATATCATCAAAAATCACCGATCGTTTCGGAGAATTCACATAAAAAATAGACTGATTCCGGAACGACCAAATCCTCCACCAAGCAACATAAAAAACACCTTCCAAAAGAGACTTGATCGCGGGAGATAATTAGCGGAAAGAAAGAAACCAAGCTTCCCAATCCGAAAAAGAAGAAAGCTCCTGCCAACCTAAATCCCACCAACGACATACCTTACGAAGAATAGATTGAGCCAACTCGCAACGGAACAAGACATGTTGAATGTCTTCCACAGCCGCACCACAAATGGGGCATAAAATCGAGTCCAAAACAACACCTCTTCGACTAAGATCATATCTCGTCGGCAAGCTATCACGACGAGCACGCCACACGAAGATATTAATCTTTAACGGAATACATTTCAACCATCTCGTAGCAACAGATATAGAAGAAAGAAACATATCATCAAGAAAATTACGAACCACTTTAACCATAAACACACCATCTCGTGACAAGTCACAAATCCATCTATCCTTGGAGGACGAAATAAAAATAGAGTCCACAATTGAAATACGATCAGACCATTGATGTCTCTCAGCACCGTCCCACACCTCCCTACGAAACGAAGAAGCAATCGACCCAGCACCCAACTTAACAACAACCGAGGCATCTTTGTCCATCTCTAGAGCGAACAAACGAGGAAAACTGCCTCTAAGAGGCACATCTGAAATCCACACATCAGACCAGAACCGAGTGCAAACCCCATCCCCTACACGCTTCTTACAGAAAGAAAAGAAGTCAAAACCTTTACCTTTCAAAACGTGAACTTCACGTAAGATAGAGCACCAAATCGAAGAATAAGACAACGAATGCGAAATAAGATTCGAACCATACACCGCATTAATAACCTTGAACCAAAAAATCCATCTTGAGAGATAAAACGCCATACCCATTTAAGCAGAAGAGCACGGTTTAACGCATGAAAACTCGACACGCCAAGGCCTCCATTTTTTCTAGACGCCAAAACTTTATCCCAAGCTACCCATGTAATCTTTTTTTCGTAGGAGTCCGCTCCGTAAAAGAACTTACACCGAATCGCTTCCATATCCTTCAAAACTCCTTTAGGAACCTTAAATATGGACATATTGTATAGAGGAGAGGCACCAAGCACAAATTTTAGGAGAGTCAACCTACCACCAATCTATAAAGTTTTGATTTTCCACTTAGAAAGCCGAGATTGTAATTTTTGAATCGTGTCGACCCAAGCTGACCTCCGAGACATACATCCACCGACCCTCACTCCAAGATATCGAAATTGACTATGCATAACAGTGCACCCAATCGAATCAGCAGCCTCAACAACAGTACTATGCGGAACCCCAATACCCAAAACTTGGCTCTTTTGAACATTCCATGACAATGTATACCAACTTCCAAACTCGAGCTACATTATTTGCTTTCAGTTATTGAATGAAGGCGACTGAACGCTACTAAAAGAATGCAACCAGCATAAAAAAGTTTACCAACGACTATAAATCCGTTGCCAAGTTTGTGTATTACCAACGGAATTAGCTACGAATGTTACCAATTTAAATTTTACAGCTCTCCTAGTGGATTTTAATGATTTTGAATTCCAAAACTAGTTGTGAAAATATTTTAATATCAACTGCTTATTCCATTGTTAATGTTGCAGCGGACAAGAAAATCTGATGCTCTTGTGATTGTCATATTCATATTCTTACATTTGGATTCGAAGTCATTAAAAATGGGTGTTCTAAACATATATTTAATGACTAAAAAACACATCTTGATTGTGATTAAGCAACAGACTAAGTTTTTATATTATTGATTTCGAGCATTGTTCTTGCGAGTCACATCATAACTTATAAAAATTATGTTAATATGTTAGCTAGAGTCAAAATGTCAAATTGATAATATATGTTAATCAATTATAAGTCTCAAGCTCTAATTTGATTATGAATATAATAGCTTTCCAACGTTTGTCACACGTCATTGTTTTGCCAACCTGATTTTTTTTTAAGTTGGATATAAAAATGCTACAAAACCGTGTTGTTTAATTAGTGACAGACGTACTACTAAACCAACAAAAAGTGTCACTATATATAAGTTCGATTAACGTATTTAAAAGGTGTGAGAAAAATTATGGTTACGGTTTTACCTTTTAAGTTTAACACACTACTTTTTATAAAAAGTTGTGATTTTTTTTTTCAAAAACCATTCCCCCACTATTTTTACGTCATTGTAGAGTACTTTACCCAAACAACCTTGCACTCTTTTATGTGTAGGTAAAACCGAAAAACAGCATAACCCATATGTGTAAGAATTTTTTTAATAGTTAGTGACACTTTATTGCTTTTGGTGACATATTATGTACGTCATTGTAGTTTTATTGTAGAGAAAATTACTTGCACTTAAATAACCTTGTAACATTCCATGACAATGTATACCAACCTCCAAACCCGAGCTACATTTTTTTCAGTTATTGAATGAAGGCGACCGAACACTATTAGAAAAAATGCATCTAGCATCAGAAAGTTTTCCAACGACTATAAATCCGTTGCTAAGTTTGTGTATTACCAACAGAATTAGCAACGAATGTTACCAATTTGAATTTTACAGCTCTCCTGGTGGATTTTAATGATTTTTAATTCCAAAACTACTTATGAAAAATATTTTAATAACAACGGCTTATTCCATAGTTAATGTTGCAGCGGATAAGAAAATCTGATGCTAAATGAGGCTAGCATTGGTAATGTTGATGGGAAACGTAATACCTTGTTTAGCAACAATGTTTAGCCGTTGCTATTTGCCAGCTAAGAAGCAAAATTAAGATTTGATCTACCTTCTAGGATCCGGCCTCCAGGTTTACAAGACTACAACGGATGTCACTTAATATTGAATGTCTTTTCGACTCATCATCTGTTTTAATTTTTGGCATGTGCTTTAAAGAGATGGATTTTCCTAGTATTCTTTTCTTTGTTCACTAATTTGCCCTTACTCGTGCTTAATGTATCTCTTCTATTATGTAATAATATAGAGATCGAATATTCAAATATGCCAATTTCCCTCTTAGACAAAATGTACGTTGCGTGGTGCATACTTTCGTTTTGAAGGACAAAATTGCAAGGTACATGTTCATGCTTTAGTTAGAACATGGGAAGATAATGTAACTAGTAATACATGAGAAAAACATTAAACATAGACAGATGAGACATCACGACCACGCTATTCGTATATTACTTACAACAAAAACATGTATTTATTCTTTACTTGAATTTGTAACCTTGAAAACAATGCAATCTAGCTAATCTTTAACTAACGTATCTATCGTCCGAATGATGATATTGATACAAATAACTAGATCAAACGCTTAAAAAAAGTAATCACGCGTTTGCAACATCTCTGTAACTTCCTATAATCCCTAATGCTTCAACAAGTGTCGCTCTAAATCTATTTAAATTCAATTTCAAATCTTGTTTATTCAAATAAATATCACGTGCAGCATCATACCCTCCTTTTGCCGCAACAGAAGCTGTATCCGCAACAATTGGATGATCAAGACCGTATACATCAGCTAACGAACTCTCCCTCGGTTCAATCCTATACTCCAAATACTTCAAACCCATACCTGGACCCGGTTCACTATAGAAAGCATCAACACCATATTGAAACCCTAATGGTCTCACTTGTATCATCACAGCCCCATCTGGTAAAAACATTTCATTAGCTAACCCGGCCCCATGTGCCCCCATCATGACACTACAAGAGTTGATCACACGCGAAAATTTCTCAATGTTTGACATTTCTTGATCCAAGCTGGCAATGATCACTCGAAACCCTAGGTCTTCCATCATTTTCACCAGTTCTGGTTGATTTAAGAATTTTCTGGTTCTTTGGCGGGAGATTAAAAGTAGTACAGGGGGATTTCGGGTATCCAAGACCGTTCGTGTTTTTAATTTATAGGTTTGTCTAATAAAATTTCGGAAATCTGGCATTGAATAGTAATTTTGAGGATTTTCGGATGTGTTTATACCTAGGAATTTGTGGAATTTTAATCCAGTGACGGCTCCAGGAAAGCAATGTACGGATGAATCTGTCACTGGATTAATGATTTCATGATCTGATAGACGTGAAAACACACGTCTGTATTTTTTAAGAAAAGAAGGTTTGTGATCAACTACTATGAAGTGTACGCGAGATTTGAAAAGGCGAGTAGTTATAAATAAAGGGATAATGTTTTCATTAAATTCATGGAATAGGTTTCCTGTGTATCCACCAGATGAGAAGATCACGGCTGGGTGTTCGTGGTTGTGATCACACGCAACTTGTGTTTGTTTGGTTGTGATTGTAACCGGAGTTATGTAGTTCATGACGTAAGGACTTTCTTGCATTGAGTAAGGCCTGATGACAGTTGTGAGATTCGTTGGATGAGATGCTTGAAGGTGGACTTGCATTTTGGTCATGTCGATTTTTACTGGTTTGTTTGTTACACACATTATCGACCATGAAGTGTTGTCACAAGCAAAACCGGTTGAATCAAGCTTAGTTCGATCTTCACCTATTTTCGAAACAAGAAAACTGTACATTAAATTTATTGAATTACCAGATTATATATGCAAGTCAGTTATACGCTCCCTTTCACTTTTCTTTATATCAATTCCAACCAAATTTATGTTGAAAACTTGCAAAAATGAAGTTGATCCATGGTACCTTGAAAGGTAATATAATTGAATAGGTTCATTTAAATATGCTTTCATGATCTACCATACTCTTGAGTATTTAAATGGGTTATCACTAATTCAAAGGTTAACATTTTACATTGATACGTTACTTGGAGAATGATGGCCTAACTGCTATATATATTTTAAACATAAATTATTGTTAGAACATTCTGAAAAGAATACTATAGTTGAAAAATGCATCACTCAAGAACATGGCACATGAGTACAATACTAAAATAATACTGGTATAAGATAGTTGACATTCAAACTTGTCTTATTAAAAGTTGGCTTTTTGTGTTTTCAAAGACTAGTTCCTTTTTCTCACCATCACTCAATATGTACGCACATGAACATAAAACAAAAGTTTAAATAAAAAGGTCAATTAGATTGTTCATGTGCTTACATAGTTACATATGGAGTGATGTTGAGTTTACAAGACAGTATCAAATAAGCTCGAGCTGAGTTTAAAACAAACGAGGCAATATGTTCAACGAATAATTAGATTGTTGTTTACGTTGATGGCAGCCCAACTATGTGCTAATGCATATGGGTCGAAAGGGCGAGACTTTATGTTGTATACGTTAAATTGACGTATCTTAGCTTAGACAACGACCTTTTAACATACCATCTCCACTTAAGATACCTAAGTGACGGCCATTTTGTCTTAGTCGACCAAATGACGGTCCAACCCAAGAAAAACTAGAATACGTATGTGTACGCATTTATGTACTAATGTACCATACTTATTAATCCGTTCTAAAATTATAAATTTTACCTGATATTTTATTAAGAAAATTAATATCAAGGCAGCAGAAAGCATATTTTAAGTCTGCTAAAAGTTTGTGCTCAAAACAGAAGTCTGCTACACAAGCCAAAATCGAGTTTCATTTATTGTGATCTTATATTCTTATGTATAGAAAGCATATATGTCCTTAATTTGTGCAGATTTTAATATTTTCAAGGTCCATCTAATTAAGGTCAATATATGCTTGCAATTCTTAAGTGTAATCAAGTATGGGTAAGTATCGTCTTATTTTGGGGATCATATATTGTATCATGAAAAAATATCAAACAAAGTGAAGTTCTTAAGCCCATCAGTACCATATGATCTCGTGATTGGAATTGTAAGGGAGAAAACCAGGTTACTATTAAAAAAAAATGGTATTCGGGTATTCGAAAACTCTATTCAGAAAAGTGGTTAGGATCGCTATACACCCAAATCTCACGTAGCTTAACGCGGGTTATATTTTACCAAACAACAATAGAAGTAACTTATCTAGCTTATATGTCAACTCTAAAAATTGTATATTCTACCAATGGTGCTTGAGTTTGCAGCCAAGATAAACCATTATATATGCATGAAAGAAACATAACTAAGCATGCAAAGCAAAACCTTGAAATAATATGCAGGTCATTAAGTTACCATATTTGTGTGTGAGAAAGAAAGACATACCTTTTACTAATCTTGTTAAAAGATACTGCAAAGATTGATTATGATCATCCTTCTTAACTGTGGCCCTAATCACATCCATGCTAATTCTGGTACTCGCGTTCTCAACAACAACATCATTAATCCCATCCTTGTTAGTAGTATTCACATCACGCGTCCAATCCGATACTATTTGCCTCCCGGTAACTACAATATCCACTGGAATTCAAACAATTTATGAGTCATTACAATCACCAAAGTCAACATTAACCTACACAAGCTAATTTTATCGATGAACAATTAGAAGAAAACTTACATTTTATACGTTGAGATCGTGTACCATTCAAGGCGAGTTCGGTGTAAAGTAAATGGAATAGAAAGAAAGCACAAAGTGTTTGAGTTGCAAATAGAACCAGCCTTCCTCCTTTTCCTGGCTTTGTATCTTTTTGAACCATTTTTTGGTTGCTAAGACTTTGCTTTACACTTCTAATATCATTCATATACAATCTTTGCATAATCGCATAATATATAGTTGACCTTAGAATATGAAGACATTTTCTTTCCTTTTATAATATATTCTCAAATACACATTTAGACGGCAAGTAAATATAATCTTTTTTAGTGTATATCCTTTCTTGTAAAAAATATGCTAATAAACGTTGTTAAAAAAATTAATTGTACATATAACATAATAGAGGCGCTTTATTTTAGAAACCCAACATCTGCTACTTATCAATGGACATATCTGGACCGTTGGATCAAAAACACTTTTTAAGATTAAAAAATACGGAGGGGCCATTTGTGTAAATTCAACAAACTTACTCCCACCAAACCTACCCCCACCAAACCCACCTCAGACATCTCACTTTTCACAAATTCTTTGTCAAAAAAATCTCACTCTCTCTCTAACCAAAATAAAAAACTACCGTAAAAATTTCAAATCAACCACTTTTAACCATTAAAAACAAAAAGAAAAACACAAAATTGAAACAATCAATGCATGTAGAACCAGATCTGGGAAAAAAACGGTTCAAAATGAACCGATTCATACTCAAGATGATCATACGGTGCTTACAATTCTTTATTTAGTTGTTATTTTACTATTTGTTGTGATTTTATTTATGTTTTTGTTGTTATTTATAAAGATTTTTGTGTTTTTTTAGTCGTTAATTGATAGATTAATGTGATGATGGGTTGATTGTGATGATTTTGTTCTTGAATCTTGATTTTATTTGTGTTTTGAAAGATATTTATGAGAATTGTTATGAGGATTTTTGTATTTTTATGATCATATGAGATATTAGAGGTTAGATCTAATTGAAAACAAGAGATATTATGATCTTTCTGTTAGCTTTGTATACATAGATGCACACCATGTGTTTGATGAAATATGTGAGTGAAAAGTATCATACGTATAGTATCACCAGTGATATTTGAAGTTGAACTGTGTATCTGTATTATCACTAGTGATATTTGTATTATCACTTGTGAAATTGTATTTATTTGATAGGTTTTTTTGTTTATTTGTTAAGCTTTATTATATGTAATGTATAGTATCCCTTTTGATATTTCATTGTTATTGTTTTATAATTATAAATAGTTTTTTATTTATTATTTTTTTTAAGTTTTGATGATATACTATTTACTGTGTGTTTTATCATCTTTGTTTTATATCATAATTTTGAAGTTTTATGTGCTTTTTGTGGATAATAATTGTGTTTTAGTTACTGATAAACTATTTATTATAGTGCAATATTACTTATCATTTAAGTTGTTAGATTAAACAACCTAAAAAGTTTGATTTTGCTTCAAACATGTAGTTATTTAGTGTGATTTTGCTTATTATTTAAGTTGTGATTGGATTTGTTTATTTAATGGATACATTGTGCGTTTTTCAATAGGTTTTACAACTGGATTTGACAATATATATGGTTGAATCAGCAAATTGAAAAAGTTATGGCTAAACAAAGCACAACATCTTCATAACAAACTGAAGAAGCTCAAACACATGTTATATCACATGTGATATCACAAGTGATATCATCTGTGAAACCACATGTGATAGCACCTGTGAGATATTACCTGGATATCACAAGTGATATCATACATGATATCACCTGTGATATCACACGTGATTCAACAAAAAGAAGAAGCCGACACATCTATGATGTCACCTGTGATATCAAATTCTCCAACAAAAAATTGAACAGAATTAGAATGAGATACACGAAAAAGTAGCAAATAAAAGTGTGGTAGCTTGTAACACCCCCAAAATTTCATAGCGGAAGCGTTCGGGTCATGGGGTGCTACTAAATCAATATACACAACACAAGGTAATAAAGAATGGAAATTTTATTCCATTTTCAAAATATAGATTAGTTTAAGAAATTAGTTTTACATCATTGTTTCAAAGTGCGGAAGTAAAGCCCATAAAAATATATGTTGTCCCATTAAAATTTGTATTAAAATGTTTGGAAACACTTCGGATGCCAGTCTTCAACGAATGCCTTTGCCATTGCCCACGCCAATAAGTAAACCTGAGAAAAACATGCTAAAATGTCAACACAAAGGTTGGTGAGTTCATAGGTTTAAGTAATCAAGTTTTCAAGTTGGACCACAGTTGCACATATAGCATCTCCGTGAATGACACTATATGCAAAAAGGCTATTACGCTAGTACCAAGTTCATGCGACCGAAACTACGACAGTGTGCATGCATCTAGAAGCATGATAAATAAAAGCCAAGCAAGTGTATTTCCAGTACACTCAATCAATACGATATGATATACGCCCGACGTTTGCCTATCCGGTCAAACTCGAACGGGGGTGTCATCCCCAATAGATCTATTCATAACAATCGCGCCTCCCCAAAGGGAACTAACGGTAGCATAGTGGGATTCAAGGTTGTTTCACGTAATAGTGTTTTCAGTTTCAGGTCCGAAAGAGTTTTGCATGTTTCTCACCCCATAGTTTTATAAAGCAAGTAATAAAAGTAAAAGTGGGGCTATAAACTCACCTCGGCGGTTCGGTGAATAAAGTATCAAGTATCAAGAGTGTGTGTGAAAGTCCAACGCGAAACCTAGATTAAATAAATAAATCTCAGGTTTGATGAATTTAAGTTAGCGACCTAAATGCATGATGTTCGAATGACTTGTATCGTTGTCCCTTGTGTAGTAGTGTTTGGCGTTTAAAAATAAATTTTCAAATCATTAATTAAAATATTTGAAATAAAGTTAAACATTTATTAAAATGTTTGAAGTTCAAAAATACAAAGATTTGTTTTTATTTAAAATGTTTGAAGTTCAAACATACAATATATCAAATATTATTAAGTTATAAAGAATGTGTGTTTATGTTATGATGTACTAAAATATTTAGTTAAATGTTTTAATTAAAATGATTTATGTAAAAGTGTGAGTGTATATAATGTATATATATTAGGCTCAAGTTCTTATAAGTTACAACCTTTATATGTGTTTTTAAGTAAAGCGGCAAGTCTATTAAAGTGGAGGGGCTGAAACTGTCAAATGGTGGAAGTGGCATAAGAAAAAAAGAAAAAGATTTGGAAAAACAGACAATGCCCAGATTCGAACCTGGGTCGGTTGTTTACAAGTGTGCGACACACCCAACTGAGCCACAGGCTCTTACTTGTTTTAAACTTGTAACCAATGCGTATTTAAGGGGGTATTGACTGTGTTCTATTTTGTTATAATCTTCACAGAACCATGCATGCGTACATATATATGAGTCTTGTGCTTTATTTTTACTTCCAAATTTTGAGTTCTATCTTCTTCAATTGCTTCACTACTTTCACAATGCTACCAAGTTAAAAGTTGGTTTTACGTTTCATAAATTGTTTTATGTTTTCGAAAACTCGTAACGAGTCAAATGTGTGTCGACTAACAAGCCGACAAGCACTTGCTTGTTTCGTTTAGTTTATAATCGTTAAACAAAGTTCGATGTTACTACACAAGTTCAACGAGACACAAACATTACCACGCACAAGTTACCTTAGTCTAGTCATTACGTGCCACATTTAACGAAAAACAAGTATGGAGAGTTTAAAAGACATGTTGTGTATTAAAAGAACTAGACACGGAGCTTGGAGCAATTAAAGGAATTGAAATAGGATTCGAGGGACTTACGATACCCAAAGGGGTGGTGATGAGATCAAAAGAAAACGAATGAACGTGACCGAAAGGACTTTTGAACATGACCAAGATAACTCCTCATTCCTTATACCCAAGCTAAGCGACCAAGACCCTTTGCGTTTTTCCCTTGTACTCGGCTTTCACAGTGGAGCAGGTATGTTGAATAGGATGAATGTTTAAGTTAGTTTTGAGATTGAATGAGGTTTTAGATGTCATCTTATATAGAGAGGGATAGGAATAGTTCCTCAAGAAGATGGAGTTTGTTTGAGCTTGAAGCGTGCGTATTATGGCAGCCAAGAGGGCACGTTTTTAAGTGTTGTCTTGTCAAGTGAAAGAGATGTTTCATTCATGAGGTCTAGCTAGGGTTCTTGAGTCAAAGTTGGGGTGTAGGTTTATATAAAATCGGTATGAGGTTGACTAGGTTTGCAAAAAGTATTCTTGTCTTGTTTGTGTTTGAGCTTGTACGACCATTTAGCCAAAGAAAAGGGGAAGGGGCATGATTTGGACAAGTCATGAGCATGAGGGACATAAGGTCTAGTGGGTAAAGAGGTCATATGTGTTTAGGCTTATAGGTAGTTAGGGTGGCTTGTTAGTGTCTTGTCTCCTCATTTGGTATCACACACACGCGTATATACATGACCAAGGATAGATTTTGTTTTGTTTTATATATTTTTTTTGTTGCTTTTGGTTGTTCTATAGATTACATGAAATAAGCAATTTCAATATTACTTTAGCAAAATAAAAATAAAAGTAATGTTGGGCTTGAGAAATAAAAGGCTAGGCCTAAGGTTCATATTGGTTACGAGAGTTCAAAAAGAAGAAGAATAGAGGTTGGGTCGGGTAGTGTTGGGCTTAAAGGCCCGATAGGAAATAAAAATATAAAAGTTTATTACATAATTTATGTTATATAATTTTTATTATCGAGATTGAGGTGAAAAATATCCCGTGACTTGTCGTGTTTAAAGTTCGAAACGAAACGAAAAAAAAAAAAATATAGCCACGAAAATCGGTAGGGATATTTACGAGTGGTTACAGTACCTACCCCTTAAAAGAAACCACGTCCTCGTGGTTTAAGATGCGAGAGTCGTCGAGGTCGATACGGTAACGAGATGTGAGTATATATACTTAAAATGTGACGTGGGAAAAGAAGCTAGTCGTTCAAGAAAGATTCGGTGACGTGAGACGATAAGTGAACAATGGATAAAGGATTCATCAAACGGAATACAACGCGGTTTCATAAAAGAGTACGATAGTTGAGTTCAAAACAAAAAGAACAGAGTCGTATGAGGTTACAAAGGATAGAGCATAATAGTGAAATAAGAGATCGTGACCAGTGACAGAGGTGGTTTAAATATGTGTGCGAGAATCAAGTAATTGTATGTTACATAAAGAAATAACATAGAAGCAGTGACGAGTTTACATTAAGAAATAACGTCGAGGTTGATGCAGTGACGAGTTGTACGTTACACACAGAAATAACGTATAAGCCGTGACAAGTTGTATGTTACATACATAAATAACATATAAGCAATTAGAGGCATAGCATAGTGTGATATGGTAATAGTGGGCATGTTAAGCAGTTTAACATAGAGATGTAACAAGTATAAGCATTCGTAGTCTACTCTACACTCTCCTTAAGTTAATTATTCCTTAATCTCATTCAGTTTGTTACATCAACATTATTCTCATTTAAACTTCGCGACCCAATCAAACAAGAACAGCCTTAAAGTTTAAATGTGAGTTAATTAAGAAACTTAATGATTTTGAGAAATAATTAATTTAATTCAAATGAGAGCTTATACGAACTTAAAATATAGCAGTAACACATAGCACGACTACATCGTGTAACAGTAGGCAAGGCATGGCAGACATCGGCAGCTGTGGCGGCGTTGAAGTGTTTTTAGAAAAATTTGGTTATAGTTTAGGTTTTGAAAAATACCTAATTCTCTATAACCTAGGCTCTGAATACCAATCTGTAACACCCCCAAAATTTCATAGCGGAAGCGTTCGGGTCATGGGGTGCTACTAAATCAATATACACAACACAAGGTAATAAAGAATGGAAATTTTATTCCATTTTCAAAATATAGATTAATTTAAGAAATTAGTTTTACATCATTGTTTCAAAGTGCGGAAGTAAAGCCCATAAAAATATATGTTGTCCCATTAAAATTTGTATTAAAATGTTTGGAAACACTTCGGATGCCAGTCTTCAACGAATGCCTTTGCCATTGCCCACGCCAATAAGTAAACCCGAGAAAAACATGCTAAAATGTCAACACAAAGGTTGGTGAGTTCATAGGTTTAAGTAATCAAGTTTTCAAGTTGGACCACAGTTGCACATATAGCATCTCCGTGAATGACACTATATGCAAAAGGCTATTACGCTAGTACCAAGTTCATGCGACCGAAACTACGACAGTGTGCATGCATCTAGAAGCATGATAAATAAAAGCCCAGCAAGTGTATTTCCAGTACACTCAATCAATACGATATGATATACGCCCGACGTTTGCCTATCCGGTCAAACTCGAACGGGGGTGTCATCCCCAATAGATCTATTCATAACAATCGCGCCTCCCCAAAGGGAACTAACGGTAGCATAGTGGGATTCAAGGTTGTTTCACGTAATAGTGTTTTCAGTTTCAGGTCCGAAAGAGTTTTGCATGTTTCTCACCCCATAGTTTTATAAAGCAAGTAATAAAAGTAAAAGTGGGGCTATAAACTCACCTCGGCGGTTCGGTGAATAAAGTATCAAGTATCAAGAGTGTGTGTGAAAGTCCAACGCGAAACCTAGATTAAATAAATAAATCTCAGGTTTGATGAATTTAAGTTAGCGACCTAAATGCATGATGTTCGAATGACTTGTATCGTTGTCCCTTGTGTAGTAGTGTTTGGCGTTTAAAAATAAATTTTCAAATCATTAATTAAAATATTTGAAATAAAGTTAAACATTTATTAAAATGTTTGAAGTTCAAAAATACAAAGATTTGTTTTTATTTAAAATGTTTGAAGTTCAAACATACAATATATCAAATATTATTAAGTTATAAAGAATGTGTGTTTATGTTATGATGTACTAAAATATTTAGTTAAATGTTTTAATTAAAATGATTTATGTAAAAGTGTGAGTGTATATAATGTATATATATTAGGCTCAAGTTCTTATAAGTTACAACCTTTATATGTGTTTTTAAGTAAAGCGGCAAGTCTATTAAAGTGGAGGGCTGAAATTGTCAGATGGTGAAAGTGGCATAAGAAAAAAAGAAAAAGATTTGGAAAAACAGACAATGCCCAGATTCGAACCTGGGTCGGTTGTTTACAAGTGTGCGACACACCCAACTGAGCCACAGGCTCTTACTTGTTTTAAACTTGTAACCAATGCGTATTTAAGGGGGTATTGACTGTGTTCTATTTTGTTATAATCTTCACAGAACCATGCATGCGTACATATATATGAGTCTTGTGCTTTATTTTTACTTCCAAATTTTGAGTTCTATCTTCTTCAATTGCTTCACTACTTTCACAATGCTACCAAGTTAAAAGTTGGTTTTACGTTTCATAAATTGTTTTATGTTTCGAAAACTCGTAACGAGTCAAATGTGTGTTGACTAACAAGCCGACAAGCACTTGCTTGTTTCGTTTAGTTTATAATCGTTAAACAAAGTTCGATGTTACTACACAAGTTCAACGAGACACAAACATTACCACGCACAAGTTACCTTAGTCTAATCATTACGTGCCACATTTAACGAAAAACAAGTATGGAGAGTTTAAAAGACATGTTGTGTATTAAAAGAACTAGACACGAAGCTTGGAACAATTAAAGAAATTGAAATAGGATTCGAGGGACTTACGATACCCAAAGGGGTGGTGATTAGATCAAAAGAAAACGAATGAACCTGACCGAAAGGACCTTCGAACGTGACCAAGATAACTCCTCATTCCTTATACCCAAGCTAAGCGACCAAGACCCTTTGCGTTTTTCCCTTGTACTCGGCTTTCACAGTGGAGCAGGTATGTTGAATAGGATGAATGTTTAAGTTAGTTTTGAGATTGAATGAGGTTTTAGATGTCATCTTATATAGAGAGGGATAGGAATAGTTCCTCAAGAAGATGGAGTTTGTTTGAGCTTGAAGCGTGCGTATTATGGCAGCCAAGAGGGCACGTTTTTAAGTGTTGTCTTGTCAAGTGAAAGAGATGTTTCATTCATGAGGTCTAGCTAGGGTTCTTGAGTCAAAGTTGGGGTGTAGGTTTATATAAAATCGGTATGAGGTTGACTAGGTTTGCAAAAAGTATTCTTGTCTTGTTTGTGTTTGAGCTTGTACGACCATTTAGCCAAAGAAAAGGGGAAGGGGCATGATTTGGACAAGTCATGAGCATGAGGGACATAAGGTCTAGTGGGTAAAGAGGTCATATGTGTTTAGGCTTATAGGTAGTTAGGGTGGCTTGTTAGTGTCTTGTCTCCTCATTTGGTATCACACACACGCGTATATACATGACCAAGGATAGATTTTGTTTTGTTTTATATATTTTTTTTGTTGCTTTTGGTTGTTCTATAGATTACATGAAAGAAGCAATTTCAATATTACTTTAGCAAAATAAAAATAAAAGTAATGTTGGGCTTGAGAAATAAAAGGCTAGGCCCAAGGTTCATATTGGTTACGAGAGTTCAAAAAGAAGAAGAATAGAGGTTGGGTCGGGTAGTGTTGGGCTTAAAGGCCCGATAGGAAATAAAAATATAAAAGTTTATTACATAATTTATGTTATATAATTTTTATTATCGAGATTGAGGTGAAAAATATCCCGTGACTTGTCGTGTTTAAAGTTCGAAACGAAACGAAAAAAAAAAATATAGCCACGAAAATCGGTAGGGAAATTTACGAGTGGTTACATAGCTAGTAGTTATTGATGGATTGTTATGATAATGTGATGAATGTTGTGATAATATGAGAAATCACAATAGATGTTGAGCTTGTAACATGCTTCTGTTAGATTTGTAATACATTTATTTTCTTAATTGATAGAGTGTGCATGTTTCGATAGGTTTAACACTGTATTACATGTTCATCCATCACCACCACTGATTCAACAAATAGAATAAGTCGACATGCTTGTGATATCACAGATGATACACCTGTGATATCACCTATGATATCATAATATCACATGTTCCTCCAAAAGCCAAACAACATGTTGCGCATTTTTTTAAGTGCAGTATAATATCACAAGTGATAAACGAGTATATATTGGTCTCTAATAATCGTGATCTATTAATATTTACAGATGTACGTGCTTGCGAGGCACATGATGATAAATAATCCATATGAAACTTTATGAAGAATAACAACAAAGATAATTCTACATCAAGTAAACAAAAAAAAGGAGATGATATCTGATTGTGCAAAAAAAGATTGCTACAAAAAATAAAGATGACTAGATAAAGAGAATGATAGATGAAATAAAGATGATTGAAAAAGGAGCAGGCGAAGCAAGAAGCAATCCTTATGTTGCTTAGTTTAAAAATGCAATGCGAGTTTAGGGTAACCTAAGAAGGGTGTGCTCTATTAGGTCCCGAGCCACATTGCATGGTGCCGAAGTTTGTATTACATTTGGGAATCACCAAGTGACTTGTATGATCATTTTTATGGAAAAATATTAATGTAGCATTTTATTCATTTATCACATGTGTACTCATAGCATTTTGTGTAACAATAAATGTTTCATATCACAGAGATATAACATTGCATATTACATATACCAAATATGTATAAAAACAAGAAAGAAAATTACAAAAATAAAAAACTTGACATATTCTAAAATTCAAAGAAAGTGTTACATCAAATTTAACAGAATATCACAAGTGATATAAACATCAAAATCAAAACCAAGTCTTGCATCATTTTTAACAGAATATCACAAACGATACCAGATACAAAGAACAAGTAAAAACAAGTAAACACATAAATGACGTAAACATTTCATCATTTTCATGCTTTATCACAAGTGATAAAATGATAAAATATTTCATAAACTCACAAAGACCTTATAAAAATTAATTTCAACTATTTATCACAAAAGATACATAACTTCTAATTTATGACAAAGACGGGGCTTGGAACCAGGAAGCTCAGCTGCAATTGCTTTTCGCATAGCACCATCTTGACCAGTTACAATGATATTCAAATAACGCACAAAAGCTTTCTTGAATGCTTGGAGTAACCATACACAAGATTCAATAGTTTTGTTCTTAAGAAGACCAGAACCAACAGTAACACATCTTCTGTGATTGGCAATTGCAGTAAAAGGCACAAAAACCATCATGTATCTAGAAAGAGAAATATCTCAGGAGATATTATATACAAAATGTACAAAAAACAATGAAATCTCACATGAGATATTACAAATTAAAAATCATACGTGTTTGTTTTGTATGTGGCATAAAAAGAGACGATATCACCAAACTATTTGTGATTGCAATTTTCAAAAAGGCTCCATCAAATGAAAGAATCAACAAAAACTGAAGTTGTGGTTCAAAAAAGCACAACAGCTCCACAAAACAAATTGAAAAAGCTCAAACAACTTTGACATCGCTTGTGATATCATAAAATCCTCCATTACTACAACTGATTCAACAAAATAAAAGAAAGCTGACACGCCTGTGATATCACCTGTGATATCACTTGTGATATTAAATGTGATATCACATTTGATATCACCTGTGATACAGCTGAGAAACCAGCAATACAGAAAAGCAAAATAGAGAAAAGCGTAACCTCAAGTACAACACACTGGGTCTTCTTATCTTCTGCAATTAACTGAATTACATGATTACAAACAGGGTTTAAGTTGTAATCAACAACCTTTCTTTTGAACTTTTCAAGTGGCCGAATATATGCAATCACATAATGATAAGACTTCCCAATCATTTCCATGTTTTTCAAATTATTTGCCTTCACGGTTGTTAAGATAAGTAGTCCTTGTGGCTTAAGCTCCAGGTCACTGCGCAATTATCAAACAATACATCAAATTTGCATCACCTCGGATATAGAGCGATGGAGAAAGCAAAATAAAACGCACCAAAATAATTCAAAAGGACGCCATTCAGAAAAATGAAAATAAGCATCAACTAATGCAACATAGGATATGATTACTCATTTAGAATAACTACAGGGCGCTTTGATTAATTCCCTAAAGCTTGTTTATTCAAATAAATATTTTTGTTTGGTTACATATATGAAATGATGGACAAACAGGAACATGTGATTGCTTCTCAACTTGTACATACCTCTCTTAGGGATTTTGTCAAACACCTTTCCATGCATCAAATTTTTATTATTTCACCCATCCCAAAATGATATCATTATAAAACCTAATGTTACTCACAATATAAAACATAAACTAAAAGTATCAAATAAACAAATTTTCACAAGTGATAATACAAATATCACCAGTGATAATATACATATACAGTTCAGCTTTAAATATCACTGGTGATACTACACGTACAATCCATAGCAGATTCAAAACAACAATCCGACATAAAAACATCATTCAAATGCAGTTAAAAACAAAAATTCAACTAACAACTTAATTAATAAGCAGAATTATATGAGCAGATAACAAGATTATTAAACATTTTTCACTCACACATTTCATCAAACACTTGGTGTGCAACTTAATAAGAAGGAATGTTAACAACTTGATCCACATAATTAACAACCGATCATCAACATTATCAACTGTAAGAACATCAATCAAATCAGCTTCTGAAACAAACGGTTAATTCAAATCAAAAGAAGACATAAAAAAGGATGATATGATCGGGAGGTGATGATGAGATGATGATTGGAATGGTGATGGTGATGGTGATTGAACTGGTGATGATCAAACGGTAATAGTTGATTATAATAACTATTTTTTGGAGGGAAATGATGAGAGGGAGGAAAACACACAGTAACTTTGTGAGAAAAAAAAGAAACGAATGAAAATAAAAAAGAAGAAGAAAAGGCTTTACATAGTTGGAGAATTAAGGTTAAGCATATTAAATCTTAGGTTAATCCCCACCATTATATCAAAATAGATGGATGGTGAGAATTTGTCCATTGGTAAGCATCAAAATAAAGGTAAGCAAATGAAAATTTCTCTAACATAATAATCGTTTTTTTCTTATTAACCTTTAAAAAAAATGTTATTTATAAATAATTAAGGTTACGTTGTTAGAGGAATTTTCAAATGCTTACTTTTATTTTGGTGCTTACCAAAGGACAAATCCCCATCATCTATTTAGTTTGATCTAATGGTGGGGATAAACATAAAATTTAATATGGAAACCTAAGTCCATGTTTTTTTATCCTTTTTCTTTGTCTTTTTGTTACTATTATTTATTAATTTTTTTTTCCTTTTCTCTTTTGGAATCCACGCTTACCTATTTTAAATTCATTTTCTTTTTTCTTTTTTGTGGAGTTGACCTTTTTTTTTTGGTTTTTTTTTAATTCACGTTACTATTTAAGATTCAAGTTTTTTTTTTTTTTTTTTTTCGCATTGACGTTTTTTTTTAGTTCACCTTTTTTTCATTATTTTTTTTTAATTTTAAATTCACGTTTTTTTTATTCAAGTTTTTTTTTCCCGCTTTCATACGTTTTCATCTGTATTCATACTTTTTCGTTCGTTTTTATGCGTTTTCGTTCGTGTTCATATGTTTTCGTCATTTTTTTACGTTTTCGTCTGTTTTCATCCGTTTTCGTACGTTTACATCCGTTTTCTGACGTTTCCGTCCGTTTTCTGACGTTTTCATACGTTTTTGTACGTTTTCATACGTTTATATACATTTTCGTATGTTTTTAGACTCTTTTTTCCGTTTTCATACGTTTCGTCCGTTTTTAGACATTTTCGTCTGTTTTCAGACGTTTTCGTCCGTTTATATACGTTTTCGTCTGTTTTCATACGTTTTCGTATGTTTTCTTACGTTTTCGCCCGTTTACGTCCGTTTTCATACGTTTTCGTTTGTTTTCTTACGTTTTCGTCCATTTTCTTACGTTTTCGTTCGTTTTCATACGTTTTCGTCCGTTTTCTTTGGTTTTCGTCCATTTTTCGTACGTTTTTAGACGTGCTTTTACGCTTTCATAAGTTTTCGTCCGTTTTCTTACGTTTTCGGCCATTTTCATATGTTTTTGTCTGTTTTTTTAGGTTTTCATGTATTTTCGTCCATTTTTAGACGTTTTTGTCTGTATTTTTACGTTTTCATGTATTTTCGTCCGTTTTTATACGTTTTCGTCCATTTTCAGACGTTTTCATACGTTGTCATCCGTTTTTTTACGTTTTCATCCATTTTTAGACGTTTTCGTCTGTTTTCAGACGTTTTCATCCGTTTTTATACGTTTTCATCCGTTTTCATACGTTTCCTCCGTTTTTATTCGTTTTTGTCTATTTTTATACGTTTTGTTCGTTTTCAGACGTTTTTGTCCGTTTTCATACGTTTTTCATTTGATTTTATACGTTTTTGTCCGTTTTCAGACGGTTTCATTTTAATATTTGTAAGTGACACTTATTTATCTTTTGTGCTATAACACTGTAAAGAAGATGAAAAGTATTACATTCTTTATTATGTATGTGTTATCAGTTGTGATACTCAACTAAGAATGTGATGGTTGTGTTTTTGAAAATATTTAGGAAGATTTTTTTGTTTTATGATATTATGAAAAATTATAAAAGTTGTTCAACTGAAAACAAGAGATGTTATGATACTTTTGTTGGACTTGTGGTGGATTTTTCTATTTAATGGATACATTGTGCATGTTTCGATAGGTTTTTTAGCGGGATTTAAAAATATCTATGGTTGAATCAGCAAACTAAATAAGCTATGGTTAAAGATAGCACACATCTTTATAAACAAATTGAGGAAGCTCAAACACTTGTGATATCACAGGTGCTATCACCTCACTTGTGATATCACACGTGATATCATGTGTGATAACACCGTTGATATCACCTGTGATATCATGTGTGATATTACCGGTGATAGCATGTGTGATATCATAGTATATATCACTTGTGATATCACCAATGATATCACCTGTGATATCACCAATGATATCACCTGTGATATCATGTGATATCACATGCGAGGTGATATCACCTGTGATATCATCTGTGATATCATCTGTGATATCAAAGGTGTTTGAGCTTACTCAATTTGTTTATAAAGATGTGTGCTTTTCTTCAACCATAACTTCTTTAGTTTGCTGATTCAACCATATATATTTTTAAATTCCGCTATAAAACCTATCGAAACATGCACAATGTATCCATTAAATAGAAAAATCCACCACAAGTCTAACAAAAGTTTCATAACATCTTTTGTTTTCAGTTAAACACATTTTCTAATATTTTATATTATCATAAAACAAAAAAATCTTCTTAAATATTTTCAAAAACACAAATAAAAAAAATGAACAGAATCATCACAGTAATATAATAAGTGATGTTTATTGTCATTTCTTTCATATATACTTGGTAAAATACTAAATTCTTATCACATTTGGTATGAATTTAATATTTCACATTATTAGTTGAGTATCACCACTGATAACACATATATGATGAATAGTGTAATACTCTTCATCTTTCTTACAATGTTATATCACAAGAGATAAATAAGTGTCACTTAAAAATATCAAAATGAATAAAAAGGAAGCAAACTATGAAAATAGAGACTTGACATATTCTCAAAATCAAACAAGTGTTGCATTAAATTAGCATTTTTTGAACAAAATAAGAATTCACCTAAAGAGACTTTAACCCTTTTATTTCTACTAAGAGTATAATACATTGATTGCATTAACAAAATATGCGCTTGTCAATTGCGATGAAAGGCACAAAAACTATCTTGTAACTGAAAATTACAAAAATATTAGAAAACACATAGGTGATAATATATAAAAATATACAGAGCAATGAAATATCTCAGGTGATATTAAAGGTTAAAAAACATACTTGTTTGTTTATGAAATATCACAAGTGATATTAGACATTAACTTTTTTATAATAAAATATCACAATTGATATTAGACATGTAATATACCAAAGTTTAATAATAAGCTTGAAAACATATGAAAATAGACGAAAACGTATAAAAACTGCAAAAAATGAACGAAAACGAACAAAAACGTATAAAAACGAATGAAAAGCATATAAAAACGTATGAAAACAGAAAAAAAGCGTCTGACAACGGACGAAAACGTATAAAAACGGTTGAAAGTGGACGAAAATGTCTAAAAACAGACGAAAGCGTCTAAAAATGGACGAAAACGTAAAAAAACGGACGAAAGCGTATATAAACCTATGAAAAATGATGAAAATGTAAGAAAACGAATAAAAACGTAAGAAAACAGACGAATACGTATTAAAACGGACGAAAACATAAGAAAACATACGAAAAGATATGAAAACGGACAAAAACGTAAGAAAACGAACGAAAACATAGGAAAACGGACGAAAATGTAAGAAAATAGGCGAAAACGTAAGAAAACGGACAAAAACGTAAGAAAACGGACGAAAACATATGAAAACGGACAGAAACGTATGAAAACGGACGAAAACGTAAGAAAACGGACGAAAACATAAGAAAACGGACAAAAACGTAAGAAAACAGAAGAAAAGGTAAGAAAACATAAGAAAACGTAAGAAAACGAACGAAAACGTAAGAAAACAGACAAAAACGTATGAAAACGGACGAAAATGTAAGAAAACAGACGAAAACGTAAGAAAAAGGATGAAAACGGACTAAAACGTATGAAAACGGACAAAAACGTATGTAAACGGACAAAAACAGACGAAAACGTAAGAAAACAGACGAAAACGTAACAAGACTAATGAAAACGTAACAAAACGGACGAAAACGAATGAAAACGGACGAAAACGTAAGAAAACAGACGAAAACGTAAGAAAAGGGACGAAATCGTAAGAAACCAGACTAAAACGTAAGAAAACGGACGAAAACATATGAAAACAGGCGAAAACGTATAAAAAGCGGAAAAACCAGACAAAAACGTATGAAAACTGACGAAAACGAAAACGAAAAAAAAACAAAAAAAAACAAAAAAAACGTGAAATTAAAAAAAGCGATTAAAAAAATTACAAATAATGAGAAAATAAATAAGAAAGATAAAAAGACAAGAAAAAAACATGGACTTAGGTTTAGACATATTAAATCTTAGGTTAATACCCACCATTAGATCAAACTAGATGGAAGGTGGGGATTTATCCTTTAGTATGCAAGGATTTTTGAGTATGCAAAATAAAGTGTCTCTTCGTTGTTATTGTTGCTTTTTTTGCTAACAAATGTAATCAGTCAGGATCAATGGATAAATACAAATATCTCCCTTAATATAAGTTTTAAATTCGAGAAACTAACTTCCATTTTGGTCCATTTTACTTTATTATTTTTCGATCTTGTTGGCGACCTTCACTAATTCTAGTCCCTTGGATAAGTTTTGTTTGGATATTTTAGATCCTGTTGTGAATATAAATTTCACTGAAGTCGCTAGCTAGTCAACCCGTTAACGCAGTAATTATGTATTTATATTTCCATGGTTAGGTGGTGAGGTATATTAAGACAAAAAGTCGTGCCCTTATGGAACTTTAAGTGTTCAAGATTTTTAATATGCCCAAAACCATGTGCTCATTGAGTGTAATGTGATTTTATTTATTTGTAATGAATGGTTTGTTACATTATAAATACAATTTTAATAGACACATGGGCTTGGCCCAACATACATAAATACAATACAAATGTAGTTTGCTAAAAGTCTCTCGCAGTTACAGCTGAAGGACGTTGAATGCTCAAAATGGACCGAAACTCGTCAAATAATGCAAATGGAAGACCTTTGGTGAAGATTTCGGCATACTGATAGTGCGAGGGAACATGTAAAACACGAACGTGACTAGATGCAACACGATCTCTAACAAAATGCATGTCAATCTCGATATGATGCATGCGCTGATGTTGCACGAGATTAGAGGACAAATATGATGCATCGACATGTCACAATAAACAATGGTAGATGAATGTAAAGGAGAATGAAACCCGCATAGGAGATTCCGCAACTAGGAAGTCTCGACCACATCATTTTCAACACTACGGTACTCACCCTCAGCACTAGAACGACACAGAGTGTACTGCCTCTTGGACGGCCAAAAAAGTAGATTGTTGCCAAGGAAAACACAATATCCTGAAGTAGAATGCCTAGTAGTCGGGTAACCAGTTGCCCAGTCTACATCTGAATAAGCAACGAATGAAGAAGTCAAGGAATAATATACCTGAAGACGTGCTTCCTAAATGCTTTCCATCTACAAAATGTTTGTGCTTAAACAACCACATTGAACGAAAAATGTTCGCGTTAGATGGTTGTGGCACAAGAACCCAAGTATTATTTTTAATTAAGGTATTATACTCGTCAAGCATAACTCGTTGCCAGTTAGGATCTTTGATAGCTATGGCATATGGTTCGGGAAGGGGAGAAATGGTAGGCACATAAAGATTACAACACAAATTCTTTTTATTAGTACCTACCCGAAACGAGTGACCATTAGGTGAGTTGAGGCTGGGTTAGGATGAGTTAGGTTCGATTAGATTTGTCATTGGAGGGTGATCGGGTCTGAACTGTCAAGTTTATCACACAAATCAACCACTTGTGAATGGTCAACCGTAATAAAATTCAAACAGTCTAAAACCAATGTAATTTCCCTTGGAATATAGTGGATTCCCGGGTCGTTAAGTACCACGGAGACTGAATGGTGTTTAAAAAGTTCAGATGTCGAATGATCACTAAGGATAATGATCTGTAAGGATTTTGATTTGATAATTACACTACTGATTGATTGGAATGGTATTTGGATACAGAACTATAAAGTACAACAATCAGATTAAACAAACTTAAACACGTACGTTTATTAAATTACGTAAACGTACAAAATAAAACGTGAGTTTTAAGAAATAAAAGACCTACAAATATGAAAATGATATTTTTACAAACCTAATAATAAAATAAAATTATTATAAAATTAAAATTATTTTTATAACTATTTATTTAATTATTATTAATTAAAAACTATTTTAAACTATTTAATAATACTCTAAAATATAAGAAAATATGAAATAAAGCTAGAAAAATGAAATTATGACTTAGAAAAATCTAAAATATTAGAAAACTAATTTTAAAACTGAAAAAATATTTTTTATGCTTTTTATTTATTTATTATTAATTATTTAATACTTTTAACTATTTTTAATTCTAATAAATACTAAACAAGCTAAGAAAATTATGAAATTTTTTATATAAATATCTTATGATGACAGAAAACTAAGAAAATTATAAAAACAGGAAGTGCTTAATAATAAGCTGAAAAAGAAAATAAAAAAGCTAATTTCTATTAAATAAACGCTATCACTATTTTAAAAATGATGGTTTTGTGATTTTTCTTTTTGAAAACTATTATACTACTGAAAATAAGCAACTTTAATAAAAACAAAAATTTTACAACTTAAAAATAAGCTATTTGAAAGCTAAAAAGCTTAACAGTTTGAGTTTTTGCTTATTTTGATTATTTAAGTTCTAATAAGCGTGAAATAAGCTTCACAGAAAGAAACAAAAGTGAAATAAGATGTAAACAAGCTAAAGGAACTTAGATTAAGCTAAAAGGCACAAAGGAATACACTGATAAGCTATAAATAAGCTAATAAGCACTTATGCAAAACCTACTAACCAAACACGCCTGCAGCCATTTCTAAAAGCAATTTTAGCTTATTAAATAAGCTTAAAGGCTCAAAACAAAGACTGAGGTGTCAAGATGAGCTGGTGGGCTTTCCAAAAAGTCCAAGCTCACACACTATGGCTCACTAATAAGCTTATGAAAAGCTTGTGAAAGAGCTTGTAAATCACTGAGTACTTAGTTAACACAGAAATGGGTGAAACAAAAAGCAATTAGCAGCCCTACTAAATAAGCTATAAAATGGAAAAATAAGCTTGGATCTTCAAGACAGCTAGGTTAGCTTTCCAAAGAACCAAAATTCACAAGCTTAGGCTAACTAATAAGCTCTGTGTGAGCTTATGAAAATGGTCTACTCAACTGTGCACAGGGCACTATTTTAGAAAAGGTCTTAAAAGAAACTAAAAAATTAGCAGTTAAACTAGCAAACTAGAAATTATAAAAAATACTATGATAAAGATGAGCAGTTATATTTTATAAACCTAAAAGCTTAAAACATGAAACTCAAAGTTAAACCCTATGGAAAATAATCTATTTTATTCAAAAACCGCTAAACTGAAAATTTGACTTTTTAAGTTAAACTAAAAAGTTGACTAAAATGAACTTTGGAACAATCCTAATCACTGATTATGTTGTATTAAAGTGGATTAAGACTGATTTGATCAACAATAACAACTTATGAATACAAAACCATGATTATGAAACATGAAATCTACACAGTTGATGAACAAGGAGTGATCAAAGGCTATTTTGACTTTTTCACAAATGAGCACTAGATTTTATGGTTGAACTGAGTTATTTTGACCTAATGTGACACAGAACAACAACAAACAACAACACAAACAACCTCTAACACAGGTTTACCTACAAATCCAAACAACCTTTAAACTAACTGATTTTGTGATTTTCAAAAGTTTACACAGATTAAGACCATGCAATTGATTAAAGACTTTATATTATCACTTAATGAGACTGAAGAAGCATAAAACAACAACAATAACAGCATAAAACTAGGAAATGACAATTATGCTATATTAACTGTCAAATTACAATTTTTAACAATTACAAATTCTAATGAACAAGCAACTGGTTTTAATGGTTAATTCTACTTAACTACCACTAAGAAACATAAAAACACAAAGCTTAAAGTTAATTAATGACTTTAACAGTAAAATGCTAAAATTGAGCAAAAGGCTTACAAGATAGAAACCAAGTGAAAACTTAGAACCAATGCCTGAGAACACAACCTATAGCTTCCCAAGAAGCTCTAAACCCAAGGGCAATCCAATATTCACCCTGCTCCAGCTTTGATAACCATCTCCATTGATTTTTTTATTTTTAACTATTTTTGAGTATTTTTGGTATTTTTTTCTTTTTGATACTAAACAAAGTTTTAAAGGTTTCTAATAGCTGTATTAAGCTATCTAGGAGCTTATGTTAGTTTATAAGTCCAAAGCAACAACTAACAACAACATTAAACTCACATGAGATTTTTGAACTTGGAATTTGCATAAACTGAAAATGATACTAAAGCTTTGAAATTGATTACTGAAAAAGTTGTAAAATATACTAAGATTGACAAATACAGTACTTGAAAGCTTAAGATTACACTTGAATTTGAAAATTTAACTAAAACGACACAGGAAATTAAAAATTACACTAGATAGTTTTCTACATTGCTTCTTTTCCCCTTTATAATGATCTCTTTAGACTTCTTGTCGACCTCTGATTGTTTCCCACCTCATCTTGACCATTGAAACCTTCTAATTCATCACCACTGTCCATTTGGCAATTTTGGCGCCAAAATATCTTTGAGCAGGTTTTTAGCATTTAAAGAAGTTTGGGAGATTATGGAGGTGGAGGGAGTCGGTAAACAGGTGTAGTGATGAGGTGGAAAAGGTGGATTTGAAAACCATGGTGGTTTGATGGGTCATCTGGTTTTGGCGGGCAAATGTGAGAGAGATGTACAGTATCTCTGGTATTTGACTTTTTTTACCGTTTTTAATAATAACGCAGAGGGTTCAAAATTGTATATTGGACTGTCTCAAGTGGGATTTTTGACTGGCTCAGGGTTCAAGCTCAAGGGTCAAGGTTCAAGTGTGTTGGGTTGGGCTAATGTTGGGCCAGCTGAGATTGGGTTTGGGATATTAATAAAAAGGGTCCGGTTTGGATTTGGTATTAATACATAAGGACCAATCTTGTAATTTCTGCAAAGTGAGGGACTGAAGTTGAAACTTTTCCGAAGTTAACACAAGGACCAAACTTGCCAATATTTAATAGCACAAGGACCATATTTGATTATTTTCATTTTTTTAAATTTCCAAGGACTATTTATGTCATTTTTGAAACTTTAGGGACCTAAGTTGCCATTTTTGCAATTTTAAATTTCAAGGACCAATTTTGACAACTCATGAATCCCTAGGGACTTTAAATAACATTTTTCATTATTTTGATTTACCAGGGACTATTTTTGACAACTTTTGAAACTTGGGGGACTAAAACTGCCAATTATGCAAACTTGATACCTTTTTCACCTGCTTTTGGTATTTTTGCATTTGAAACACATAAAACACTTATTTTGTGATATTTTTATCATTTTGATGCATTTCTGAGTGTTTTCAGATGTTTTTGCAGACTAAAATGGTACAAAAATGATGAGTATTTAGACACTCATCAATCCCCCACACTAAGATATTGCTAGCCCCTAGCAATCTTTTAAGAAAAATTAATGGATTTTATCTCTTTACCAAAAGCCATTACTTCTGGAGTAGCCAGTTGTTTTAGTTCAAGTAAGAACCTTGGTACAATGATAACCAAATGATTTTGAGCAAATCACCAGCTTTCAACGGTTTTGATTTGTCTTTACCAGAAGCCGTTTGCTTCTGGACTAGCCAACTCTTAGATAAATTATCAATATTATCTTTGGTGAGTCGATTACCAATTATGGCTTTCCAACTGCCTTTACCACAAGCCATAAACTTGCGGGCTAGCCAACTTTTCACTAATTAAAGATATGGTGAGCTGAACACCATACAATTTTGGGCAAATTGCAAGCCATAAACGGATTTGAGATATCTTTACCAAGAGCCGTTTGCTCCTGGATTAGCCAATCCTTATGTGGGTTAGACATGGCGGACTGATTACCATTTGCTGAGTAAGTGAAAAACACTTACTCCAAAAAAATTTTTTGCCAAAAATGGGGGAATTGGGTGGTAATACATATGATAAAATTCGTGAGAATTCCCCACCACACTAGAAATGAATATTGCCCTCAATATTCAAAGTACCGGCGGTTATGCCGAAACTTAGAACGTAAAAGGGAAATACTACGGCCATTATTTTATTTTTGATATATACACTTATTTTTTTTTTTGAAAACTTATATACAACAGCGGGGGGCAACTCCCCCACACTAGGGTGGTAGAAAATAGAAAGAAGTAAGAAATATGGGTGAAAACCCATATGGTGTGTGCTACTGTTTTTGATTACCGAGTCGCTAGCTTGACTCGATCCCCGCATTCATTAGTTCAAGGGGAAAGTTTGTAGATCCGGGACAACCATGGGTGGAATGTCCTCTCCAAAATGGTGTTTTAATCGATGACCATTCACTTTAAAATTTGGACCATCGGATTGAGATAACTCAATAGTTCCATAAGGAAATACTTTAGTGATGGTGAATGGTCCAGACCAGCGGGATTTTAGTTTTCCTGAGAAAATCTTCAATCTTGAATTGAAAAGAAGGACTCGATCACCGACGTTGAAAACGCGGTTCTTGATTTTGGAGTCATGAATCTTCTTTGTCTTTTGTTTGTAGATCAAAGAGTTCTCATATGCTTGATCACGGAGTTCATTTAATTCATTCATTTGAACTTTTCTGTGATCACCAGCTGTCTGAATATCGAAGTTTGCATGTTTCAAGGCCCAGTATGCTTTGTGCTCAAGCTCAATCGGCAGATGACATGCCTTTCCGTACACAAGCTTGTATGGAGTACACCCGATGGGTGTTTTATAAGCTGTACGGAATGCCCAGAGTGCGTCATCTAGTTTATCCGACCAAGAGGCACGGTTTTCGCCTACTGTCCTTTCCAGAATTCTTTTAATCCCTCGGTTAGAAACTTCCACTTGCCCACTTGTTTGGGGGTGGTACGCAGTAGAGAGACGGTGAGTTACACCATAGTTTTGCATGACTCTTTCAAACTGGTCATTGCAGAAATGCGTACCACGATCACTGATTATAGCTCGTGGAGTTCCAAACCTAGCAAAAAGAGATTTTAAGAATTTCACAACAACTCGGGCATCATTGGTAGGTAAAGCTTTCGCTTCAACCCATTTTGACAAATAGTCAACAGCCACAAGTATGTATTTGTTTCCTCGAGATGATGGAAAAGGCCCCATAAAGTCAATGCCCCAGATGTCAAAAATCTCACATACTTGAATGGCGTTTTGCGGCATTTCATTTCTTTGCGAGATATTTCCGTGACGTTGACAAGCATCACAGGTTTTGACAAATTCGTGGGCATCCTTGTAAATAGTGGGCCAATAAAACCAGGAATCAAACACCTTTTTGGCGGTGTAATTTGGACTATGATGTCCCCCGGTGGGTCCAGCATGGCAAGCTTTGAGAATGTCCATAGCTTCCTGTCCATAAACACACCGTCGGATGACTTGATCCGCACAGATTTTGAATAAGTAGGGGTCGTCCCAGAAGTAATGTTTTACATCTTTGAAGAATTTGTTCTTCTGTTGGGTCGACATTCCTTTCACTATGAAGTTACCCGCATGGTAATTTGCGAAGTCAGCAAACCATGGGGTAGTAGAGTTTCCACGAAAAGTAACCGCATTGAGTGTCTCGAGAGGAAATGTTTCATTTATTTCCTTTTTCTCGAAAACATCTTGGTGTGGGTTTTCTAATCGGGACAGATGATCAGCAGCTAGGTTCTCAGCTCCTTTTTTATCACGTATAATGATATCAAATTCTTGCAGGAGGAGAACCCAACGAAGCAATCTCGGCTTTGCATCTTGTTTTGCAAAGAGATATTTGAGAGCCGAGTGATCCGTATACACCACGCATTTGGTCAAGATTAAGTATGGCCGAAACTTCTCAAATGCATACACCACGGCTAATAGCTCTTTTTCTGTGGTGGTGTAATGGGTTTGAGCTTCAGTCATAGTCTTACTCGCGTAGTGGATAGGCTGAAAATGCTTGGATCTACGTTGCCCTAGGACTGCACCGATAGCAAAATCACTTGCATCGCACATGAGTTCAAAAGGTAAATCCCAGTCGGGAGCAACGAGAATGGGTGCTTCAGTAAGCTTTTTCTTTAATGTTTCAAAAGTTTTGATGCACTCAGGTGAGAAGATAAAAGGAGCATCTTTTTCAAGAAGATGTGTCATAGGCCGGGCAATTTTAGAAAAATCTTGTATGAATCTGCGATAAAAACCGGCATGACCTAAAAAACTCCTAATACCTTTGACGGTAGTAGGATGAGGCAATTTGGCAATAACATCGACTTTTGCTCTATCGACCTCGATCCCATTTTTGGAAATCTTATGGCCAAGGACTATGCCTTCTTTGACCATAAAGTGACTCTTCTCCCAATTTAGACAAAGATTGGTGTCTTCACACCGTTTTAGCATTTTATCTAAATGGGAGAGACATGTTTGAAACGAGTCCCCAATGACCGAGAAGTCATCCATAAACACCTCCATTGTTTCCCCGATCATGTCGTGGAAAATGGCCATCATACATCTTTGGAACGTGCCAGGAGCATTACATAGGCCAAAAGGCATACGTCTGTAGGCAAAAGTTCCGTATGGGCAGGTGAATGTGGTCTTTTCTTGATCCTGTGGATCAATGGGGATCTGAAAATACCCCGAGAAACCATCAAGGAAACAATAGTATTCGTTCCCTGCTAATCTCTCAAGCATTTGGTCCATGAAGGGTAGAGGAAAATGGTCTTTTCGGGTGGCGTCATTCAACTTACGATAGTCAATACACACACGCCATCCCGTTACCAGCCGAGTTGGAATTAACTCGTTATTTTCATTTGTGATAACAGTTATGCCACCCTTTTTAGGAACACAATGAATTGGGCTAACCCAAGGACTATCTGAGATCGGGTAAATTAATCCTGCATCAAGAAGTTTGAGAACCTCCTGTTTGATAACATCATGGATCTTAGGATTAACCCTTCTCTGATGTTGGACTGCTGGTTTGAAGTCATCCTCCATCAAGATTTTGTGAGTACAAAACTCAGGGTTGATACCCTTAATGTCGGAGAGTTTCCAAGCAATTGCTTGCTTGTGTGACTTTAAGACCTTTATGAGAGCAGCTTTTTCATCTTTACTCAAATCTCGAGCAATAATGACGGGTTATTTATCATCACCCTCAAGAAATGCATACTCGAGATGAGGTGGTAAGTCCTTAAGTTCTACCTCAGGAAATTCTTCAGTTTTCTCAACTGACTTGACTTCCTTATTATGAAGCTCGACGGGAGGGAGTGATGATGGGTCATCATTGAGCAACTTCTCGATGAGAAGAATATCTCCCTCGATGTCAATTGGAGCGTGATCAATTTCCCATGAAACCGAATCACTAGACAAGTATGCTTCAATCTCTTCCAAGATGAAGTCACTTTCCTCAAACGGAGTGAGAGAAGGAGTAGAATTGGCAATGATGGGTTGAGATGAATGAGTGAGATTATCACTCGAAGAATTATGATCATAACCGAGAACTTCTTGAGAGTACTCTTCAGAAGCAACATCAATGATATCTATTCGGTTAACCGATTCAGAATCATAGTTTGCGGAGTACCTCGAAGTTTGATCAAGGTTAAAGGTGACAGCTTCATTACCTACACGTAATGTGATTTCTTGCTCAAATACATCAATGAGAGCACGGCCCGTTCTTAGGAATCCTCGTCCAACAATGAGAGGAACCCGTGGATCAGCATCGAAATCAACAACTACAAAGTCAGCTGGAAAATGGAACTTTCCTACTTTCACGAATACGTCCTCGACAATGCCAAGTGGACGGGATATTGTACGATCTGCTAGCTCGAGAGTCATGCATGTAGGAGTAAGGTCCGGAAGAGAAAGTTTCTTCCATACTGAATAAGGCATCAGATTGATGCTTGCACCAAGATCTGCTGAGGCAAAGCATTCAACCATTCCTGGAAATACACAAGGTAAGAGAAATTTTCCAGGATCTCCAAGCTTCTCGGGAAGCTTCTTTAACAGAACTGCTGAGCAGTTCTCGTTCAAAGGAGTTTTAGCCATTTCAAACAGCTTTTCCTTGTTGCTTAACATGTGTTTGAGAGTTGATGCAAATTTGGGCATCAACATGATAGCATCCGCAAAGCTTATGTCAAAATGTAGTTCTTGGAAAATTTGAAAAAATTTGTCCATTTGATGACTGGCTTTTTCGCGGAGCTTTTGCTCATTCAAACGTGATGGGTAAGGAATAGTAGATTTGGATTTGGGGTTTTCAACCGATATGTCATGTGAATAAAAAACAACTCCTGGCTTAGACTTGGGTTTCAGGACAACTTGAGGTTGGACATCGTTGGTACCTCCGTTATTAGTAGGAAGTTCCTTGTCCTTTGTCGCCTCAGGTTCACTTTCCACTACCTTCGGGAGAGAAGAAGAAGAGGTAGTAGGAATAGCGGGTCCATCGTATGATACACCACTTCTGGTTGTGATCGCCTTTGCATCGCCCCTCGGGTTAGCAATCGTGTTGCTCGGAAGTTTTCCTGAACCCGAGGGTTGATCATTTAAAGACTTCTTAATGTCAGAAATCTGGCTAAACAACAACCTGTTCATTTCATCTTGGGATTTCATGAATTGCTTCAATAACTCATCAGATGATGGTCCAGTTGGAACAATGGCTTGAGTTTGATTAGGAAAATTCTGGCCTCTGTTGTTTGGATTAGGGCCTTGATTTTGAAAATTTCCTTGATTAGGATTCATATTCCCATGAAATTGATTCCCTCGATTGAAATTGTTTTGATTAAAGTTTCCTTGATGTTGGAAACCTTGATTTGGTCCGGGATAGAAGTTACATTGGTTTTGATAACCTTGGTTCATTCTAGGTTGGTTCTGATTCCGGTTTTGCATGTTAGGATTCTGGTTAAAACCGGGTGGTCCCTGATAAGTATTAGCACGGTAGTTTGGTTCATTTTGAGGACGGTATTGATTACCTCCTTGATGTGAAGTACCGGCTATAGCATTGGCTTCAAACGGACTACCATCGGTGGCAGTACAGTTGTAGTATGCATGAGGGCCACCACAAGTGACACAGACCTCGACTTTCTTCACTTCACCATGTGATGGTGTCTGTGTGAAAGTGACTTTCTTTTGGTTAGCAAGAACCAAAGCCTGAACAATATCCGTGAGTTTATCAATCTTAGCATCGGTGCTAGATGTACTCACGTGAGATGAAGTAGAAGGTCCAGCATTAGATTGAGACTGATATGTCTTTGTTCGGAAAGGGCGGACCTGGGACTTGTTTTCTATGATTTGCAAGGCTTCTTTTGTGGTCTTGCTCAGGAAATTACCTCCCGCGGAGGCATTTAAAGAGTCTTGGTTAGTTTGGTTCAGACCATTGTAGAAAGTATCCATTTTCATTAACTCGGTAAAACCATGATGTGGACACTTTCGGAGCAACTCTTTGTAACGATCCCATGCCTCACCGAATGATTCATCAAATCTTTGAGCAAATTTCATTATCTCATTCTTAAGACTTGTTGTTCGGGATGGAGGATAGAATTCGTTAACAAACTTAGTGACTAAATCCTCCCATGTCTCAATGGAACGAGGGGGTTGTTTCTCAAGCCAATTCCGGGCTTGTCCCTCTAGAGAGAATGGGAACAGAAGAAGCTTAATTGCTTCATGTGGGACATTCTTGTATTTGATGGTAGATGCAATCTTGTTAAACCATCGAATATGAGCATGAGGGTCGTCCCGCTCAAAACCATAAAATTGGCTTTGGGTTACAAGTTAAGCAACCCGGTTTTGAGCTCGAAGGTATCAGCCACGATGGCTGGGACAATAATGGCATCTCCGTAACCTTCGATGGGTGCTTGGAGAAGCTCATTCATCGGTTTATCTTCTGCCATTACAACAGGGGGTGGTGGTACTAGACGTTCCTCAGTCACGGCTGAAGGAGCAGAACGTCCTCTACGCCTTCGTGGAATCTTTGCAAGCTCTGAAAGTGGACTTGTGGAGCTGGAAGAACGAGTGCGCATGCACTAAGTTTAAAAATCAGTTTTCAAAAACAAATGCGAGGCAAAACGACAAGTGAACTTAAACCAATAATCACAAATGAAATGGCTTCTTTGAAAAAGGTACACCAGATCACAAGGACACAAAGGCAAGTTTTGATCTTTAAGATTGGGAACTTATTAATGTTCACACCCCCAGTTGGTAGGTGTACTGCCTTGATTTGCGGTGGTTGATTTTTATGTATTTAAGTACCACAGAAAAGACGTAGGTATGAATTTGTGCTAAGGGTTTAAAAACTTTTGGACAATATTTTTGGTATCGTCTCGTTTAACCAAATCGTACCTCTTTAAGAATTACCTTAAAGAAAATACAAGATAGAAAACGTTACGATTGTTTTGTTGTTTTATATATTTTTTGGTGTTGTTAACACTTTAGGAAAAGTGTTAATGAACTTTTTTATAACTTTACAAAAAACTGTTTACAAAAGGTGGTATATGTGCAAGAATGGGTCTGAGAATGCTTAAAACACGCTAAAGCCTCCCCGGCAGCGGCGCCAAAATTTGATCGGGTCTGAACTGTCAAGTTTATCACACAAATCAACCACTTGTGAATGGTCAACCGTAATAAAATTCAAACAGTCTAAAACCAATGCAATTTCCCTTGGAATATAGTGGATTCCCGGGTCGTTAAGTCCCACGGAGACTGAATGGTGTTTAAAACGTTCAGATGTCGAATGATCACTAAGGATAATGATCTGTAAGGATTTTGATTGGATAATTACACTACTGATTGATTGGAATGGTATTTGGATACAGAACTATAAAGTACAACAATCAGATTAAACAAACTTAAACACGTACGTTTATTAAATTACGTAAACGTACAAAATAAAACATGAGTTTTAAGAAATAAAAGACCTACAAATATGAAAATGATATTTTTACAAACCTAATAATAAAATAAAATTATTATAAAATTAAAATTATTTTTATAACTATTTATTTAATTATTATTAATTAAAAACTATTTTAAACTATTTAATAATACTCTAAAATATAAGAAAATATGAAATAAAGCTAGAAAAACGAAATTATGACTTAGAAAAATCTAAAATATTAGAAAACTAATTTTAAAACTGAAAAGATATTTTTTATGCTTTTTATTTATTTATTATTAATTATTTAATACTTTTAACTATTTTTAATTCTAATAAATACTAAACAAGTTAAGAAAATTATGAATTTTTTTATATAAATATCTTATGATGACAGAAAACTAAGAAAATTATAAAAACAGGAAGTGCTTAATAATAAGCTGAAAAAGAAAATTAAAAAGCTAATTTCTATTAAATAAACGCTATCACTATTTTAAAAATGATGTTTTTGTGATTTTTCTTTTTGAAAACTATTATACTACTGAAAATAAGTAACTTTAATAAAAACAAAAATTTTACAACTTAAAAATAAGCTATTTGAAAGCTAAAAAGCTTAACAGTTTGAGTTTTTGCTTATTTTGATTATTTAAGTTCTAATAAGCTTGAAATAAGCTTCACAGAAAGAAACAAAAGTGAAATAAGATGTAAACAAGCTAAAGGAACTTAGATTAAGCTAAAAGGCACAAAGGAATACACTGATAAGCTATAAATAAGCTAATAAGCACTTATGCAAAACCTACTAACCAAACACGCCTGCAGCCATTTTTAAAAGCAATTTTAGCTTATTAAATAAGCTTAAAGGCTCAAAACAAAGACTGAGGTGTCAAGATGAGCTGGTGGGCTTTCCAAAAAGTCCAAGCTCACACACTATGGCTCACTAATAAGCTTATGACAAGCTTGTGAAAGAGCTTGTAAATCACTGAGTACTTAGTTAACACAGAAATGGGTCAAACAAAAAGCAATTAGCAGCCCTACTAAATAAGCTATAAAATGGAAAAATAAGCTTGGATCTTCAAGACAGCTAGGTTAGCTTTCCAAAGAACCAAAATACACAAGCTTAGGCTAACTAATAAGCTCTGTGTGAGCTTATGAAAATGGTCTACTCAACTGTGCACAGGGCACTATTTTAGAAAAGGTCTTAAAAGAAACTAAAAAATAAGCAGTTAAACTAGCAAAATAGAAATTATAAAAAATACTATGATAAAGATGAGCAGTTATATTTTATAAACCTAAAAGCTTAAAACATGAAACTCAAAGTTAAACCCTATGGAAAATAATCTATTTTATTCAAAAACTGCTAAACTGAAAATTTGACTTTTTAAGTTAAACTAAAAAGTTGACTAAAATGAACTTTGGAACAATCCTAATCACTGATTATGTTGTATTAAGGTGGATTAAGACTGATTTGATCAACAATAACAACTTATGAATACAAAACCATGATTATGAAACATGAAATCTACACAGTTGATGAACAAGGAGTGATCAAAGGCTATTTTGACTTTTTCACAAATGAGCACTAGATTTTATGGTTGAACTGAGTTATTTTGACCTAATGTGACACAGAACAACAAAAAACAACAACACAAACAACCTCTAACACATGTTTACTCACAAATCCAAACAACCTTTAAACTAACTGATTTTGTGATTTTCAAAAGTTTACACAGATTAAGACCATGCAATTGATTAAAGACTTTATATTATCACTTAATGAGACTGAAGAAGCATAAAACAACAACAATAACAGCATAAAACTAGGAAATGACAATTATGCTATATTAACTGTCAAATTACAATTTTTAACAATTACAAATTCTAATGAACAAGCAACTGGTTTTAATGGTTAATTCTACTTAACTACCACTAAGAAACATAAAAACAAAAAGCTTAAAGTTAATTAATGACTTTAACAGTAAAATGCTAAAATTGAGCAAAAGGCTTACAAGATAGAAACCAAGTGAAAACTTAGAACCAAGGCCTAAGAACACAACCTATAGCTTCCCAAGAAGCTCTAAACCCAAGGGCAATCCAATATTCACCCTGCTCCAGCTTTGATAACCATCTCCATTGATTTTTTTATTTTTAACTATTTTTGAGTATTTTTGGTATTTTTTTCTTTTTGATACTAAACAAAGTTTTAAAGGTTTCTAATAGCTGTATTAAGCTATCTAGGAGCTTATGTTAGTTTATAAGTCCAAAGCAACAACTAACAACAACATTAAACTCACATGAGATTTTTGAACTTGGAATTTGCATAAACTGAAAATGATACTAAAGCTTTGAAATTGATTACTGAAAAAGTTGTAAAATATACTAAGATTGACAAATACAGTACTTGAAAGCTTAAGATTACACTTGAATTTGAAAAATTAACTAAAACGACATAGGAAATTAAAAATTACACTAGATAGTTTTCTACATTGCTTCTTTTCCCCTTTATAATGATATCTTTAGACTTCTTGTCAACCTCTGATTGTTTCCCACCTCATCTTGACCATTGAAACATTCTAATTCATCACCACTGTCCATTTGGCAATTTTAGCGCCAAAATATCTTTGAGCAGGTTTTTAGCATTTAAAGAAGTTTGGGAGATTGTGGAGGTGGAGGGAGTGGGTAAACAGGTGTAGTGATGAGGTGGAAAAGGTGGATTTGAAAACCATGGTGGTTTGATGGGTCATCTGGTTTTGGCAGGCAAATGTGAGAGAGATGTACAGTATCTCTGGTATTTGACTTTTTTTTACCGTTTTTAATAATAACGCAGAGGGTTCAAAATTGTATATCGGACTGTCTCAAGTGGGATTTTTGACTGGCTCAGGGTTCAAGCTCAAGGGTCAAGGTTCAAGTGTGTTGGGTTGGGCTAATGTTGGGCCAGCTGAGATTGGGTTTGGGATATTAATAAAAAGGGCCCGGTTTGGATTTGATATTAATACATAAGGACCAATCTTGTAATTTCTGCAAAGTGAGGGACTGAAGTTGAAACTTTTCCAAAGTTAACACAAGGACCAAACTTGCCAATCTTTAATAGCACAAGGACCATATTTGATTATTTTCATTTTTTTTAAATTTCCAAGGACTATTTATGTCATTTTTGAAACTTCAGGGACCTAAGTTGCCATTTTTGCAATTTTAAATTTCAAGGACCAATTTTGACAACTCATGAATCCCTAGGGACTTTAAATAACATTTTTCATTATTTTGATTTACCAGGGACTATTTTTGACAACTTTTGAAACTTGGGGGACTAAAACTGCCAATTATGCAAACTTGATACGTTTTTCACCTGCTTTTGGTATTTTTGCATTTGAAACACATAAAACACTTATTTTGTGATATTTTTATCATTTTGATGCATTTCTGAGTGTTTTCAGATGTTTTTGCAGACTAAAATAGTACAAAAATGATGAGTATCTAGACACTCATCAAGGGGGAGGGGGTTGGTTGGGCTCGATGGAAGGATTTGGGCTGATATTGATAGGTCCAGCTAGAATAGGTGTAGTATTTGGGCCAGTTTTAACAGAAGTGAAATATGGGTCGGTGTAACCCATAGTAGTTTGGACGTGGGCCAGATGGCTTGTAGTGACATGAGATGGTTTGGAACGGCTAAGAGATTGGGCTTAGGAGTGGGCAGTCGTGGGTTGAAATTGGGTTGGGATTGTTGTAGTTGAAGGAACTATATTAGTAAGGTGAGTGAGGATATGGCAAGAAATAATATTAGGTGCGGTATCGAGAAAGGTGTATGTTGGGGCATCATTAGGTGTAATGGAACCGTAAGAAAAAATGGTCTCATCAAAGTTTACGTGTCGTGAAGTTATAATATTAGTAGTGGAATGGTTTAAGCAACAAAAACCTTGATGGTTAGAGGGGTAACCAAGGAAAATACGTGGAGCGGAGCGTGGGCCAAGTTTGTGATTGGCGTCAAGGTGAGCATAACATAAGCAATCAAAAACACGCAAAGACGCGTAGTTTGGTTTTGTTTTACACAGGTAAAAGTGAAGAATGTCATTGTTGATGGCAGTGGAAGGTAGGATGTTTACATAGATATATTTCCATGTGAAGAGCTTTAACCCAAAAATGTTGTGGGAGGTGGGCCTGAAAAAGCAAAGTACGAACAAAATTGTTAATGGTCTGAATCATGCGTTCGAGTTTACCATTTTGTTGAGAGGTACAGGGTCACGAGAAACGTGTGTGAATGCGAAATAATTATCGAAAAATGATGTTATCAAACTATATTCATGGGTTCAAACGAAACACTCCAATGGATAAACAACAAATCGCCGTCTAGTACAAACTCTTTGGCAATAAGTTAATACTAGACTGTGGGCACATGATGAGGTATAGTCTTATCCGGATATTCCAAAAGAGATAATTGTGCTTAGTCACCCACTTTCGTAGAAGGTTATAATATGAAAAACTTGACGGAAAACGTAGAGATAAATTTTAAAAATCCTTAGCAATTAACATAATAAATATGCAGCGGAAGATAAAAACCTTATAGACCTTTTTCAAGAGCTAGCGATCCATATACGGTTTAATGACTAATCACAATAAACACAACAATGCTTGCGTACCTTTTTTGGAATGGGAGATCAACACAGACACTAAGGATCTAAGAGCAAGATCCTCTCACAGTTATTGCACACTAGCTTTCAAACGATTGCAACAGCGTGCTAGCGGTTGATCTAAACACAACAAGTAACACAATTAAATTCCTTAACCAAAAACACGTATGTGTTTGGTTGTTTACTTGGGACGGCCGAACACAGATGGGTCAGGAGGGATTAGGGTTTTGTGGAATTAACAAGTATTAGTAAACCCTAATTATGCTCTTGTATTTATAGGCTTCTCTAGAAGATAAATATCATATTTATATTCAAGATAATCCCCAAAATAGAGATAATTACTAAATTTAAAAAGATTCATTATTATCTAATAATATCTTTATCTTTTTAAACAAGTCAAAGAACCAAGCCTGGCCCGACACACCCCTAGCTAGGGTGGTTGGCCGCATAGTGGGCCCCTAAAGGACTTCGCCCCATTTGGTATTAGTTTAAGCCCGTTCCTACTTAATTTGGTCCAACCATTAAAGCCCGATATATTTTCATATAATTAGACCATTTATATATTTACAATAGATATATAAAGCCGCAATCTCGAGCTATTGTATGTGACCCTATGAAATCATATACTAAAGGCAATATTTAATTCCGTTATATCATGCACATAATGCTACACAACTCGCGTTAGAACGGTCTTCCGAAGTAGCTAGGATGACGAAGGTTATCCTAGGTCCGGAAGTAATGACAATGGATGTTGGATTCATCGTATCTTAGCTGATAACACTGACAACTATTGTACAATGAGGTATGGATGGAGCAGTACATGGTCCACAAAGGTTACATGGGACATCGTGACAACCCGAGTTCCGAAAGCACCGGCTGTGCAACCAACAACAGTTATCGCGCTGCACCTAGATGACAACCTCGTTTCCACAATCCTCGTGTCGTGGTGTAGAACCCAAGTAGTATAAATTGAGTCTTTCACATGGATAAACGACACATTGACACACACTCCACTTCTCACTACTTTCTCTCTCTACTTTCTCTCTTTAAAAAAAACATATACCAAGCATATACTTACTCTCACGTCAGAGTTTGGTCTCGGACTAAAAACTCGGAGCGAGCTAACGGTGTTTTATCTTATTTCAGCCTAGAGACAAAGGAGATAGTATAGACCTTTGAAAAAACGCAGGCAAAGATCATTTACGGAAAATTACTTCAACAATCAGTGTAGGAAGACTATTGGCCGTACGGCATTTTTATAAATTTTTAATCAAGGAAATGGTGTCATTTCAACTCGGAGCAAGCGAGACACTGTATGTTCGAGTTTTTTCTTATGTCAAAAAGCTTGAACGAAACCATCAGATTAATTCACATGACTTACATATGTATTTCTAAACAGAATACCTTGACGACTCGATGTTCGTTAATTCAAGAACATGGTTTTTGAATATTATATGTAGTCAACTTTCATAATTCACATGGAGTATGCTGGCTACAATGTACTTTTCTAATAGAAAGAAAAGTATGATCTTCCATCCTACATAAAGCAAAGTTTGATAACAAAGCATTAGACTAATTTCAAGTATTTTTATGACCATACAAGGATACTGTAACCGCACATGCAAGTACAAAAAGTCAAACTATTCAAGATTTTTAATAAGGGGAAAAAGGGACTTCAAGCCTATTCGATCATGGTCTTATTGTGAACGTGTTATAATAAATGTACTATAGAACATGCATGTAAAGTTATGGCTTACGGATCCCATGAGTTCATGAATACCATGATTTACGTAGAACAAACACTTAAAAATAAAGCCATGCTTCATTTTGGTCCCCACGTTTATAAAATACGAAAATTTCATGTTATTACGTTTAATTTTCGGGTTGAAAGGGCGTAGATAGCTTGCTATAACATATTAACACATGTTTGAGATCTAAATCCATCCATATAATCTCTTATTTGACTCATTCTTTACATGGATATCTTTTGTTTGAACCCTAAACACGATTATCATGCGCTTCTAGGAATTTGGTGCATTTTGAAATGGTAAAGTTTAGTTACGCTTGATTCAGTTTCCTACAGTTTTTTCCCAGGTTCTTTTCGATTTGTGTTTGGAAGTGATGTGAAACTTTATCGCGGTGGTAGTGCATTTCTCTCTTTAGAAGACTTTAATAAACCCTGTTACGAACTTTTGTAGCTAGTTGGTCCATAATAGCTAGGACGTTTAGACTTTAAAAAACCCTGTCACTGTTTTATGAAATGTAATGCAAAGTAACTATTTTAATATTCAAAACATGGTCCATTAAAGATATATTCTCACATAATTGTTTTTCTTTCTTAAAGAAAAATACGTGCGTGTATACATTAATATAATTGTGTCGAGACAAATTTTGGGGCCTTACAATTTTGAGGGTCATGGGCGATCGTCTACCTCGCCCACCCTCATGGACTGCTCTGGTCAACTGATCATATAATGTTTTCATTACTCGCCAGGTAACTTAGGCCGATATGAAAATGGTTTATCCTGCAAATGATTTATCTTTTCTTTTCTTTTTGGAACGGCGATCTTATTAAACTAGCAAGAAAGCTAAAATAAGTTGCAACAGTTTAGTACAAGCATAAATTGAATTCGAAATCCATTCAGTCCAATCCAGATTACAAACTAATATAATCGTAATGATGATATATATACTCATCACATAACGGTATGTTATATATCTTTATACGCGATATAGAATGTCTCTGATTATTTTATCTAATTTTGGTGTACTTAACTTTACATTTGAAGGGGAGGCAAAATTGTGTAATGAACCAAAATGATGGTACTGAAAATTACTATGATTATGATCTATCAACTTGACATTTATTGAAAATGACAAATCAAAAAGCATTAATTCTTGCTTCGTTGTTAGGCTGGAAGGCAAGGAGAGTACCCACTCACCTTATACCTCAGCGCCACATCAGCTTTCTCCCTCCTCTCTCTTCCACTCACTACCACCCACCTTTATGCGGACAAGGGACTCACTTCCACTCACCTTAACTCACATTTTTCTAATAAAAAACACATACAAACCCATACAAACCATACGGTAATATATATGTGCACATTTATCAATTAGGTGAACGAGTCACCTTAATGTGCCTAGATATGCGACACTCACGTGTGACCTTCAACCCAAGGCATGATACTCAAGAGTGAGTGGAGGGCTCACTTTCCCACTCACCTTGCCCTTGCCATCCGGTCTTATGATAATTGTTTCTATGTATGTCTATCTACATGTACTTGTTATAAGTCCCACACACGGATTTTATTTATCAAGTCAAAATTTTTTTTTAAAAATTTTATTTAACATACGCGCATATAGATTAAAGATTATGGAAATTGAGAATTTTACACTTAAGTCCGTAAAACTAGATTTAAGATTAGTCTCCTTTATAAAGTTTAAGGTTTGATTGCAAATTATATTAACCAATTAAAATATAATGTTTATTTACACTTAAGTCAAAAAAAAAAAAAAAAAAAAAAAAAATTACAAGGCCATGCTTATTTATTATTTTTTTAGAGGATAGATTGTCACAACATATTTTACTTTTATTAAATAAAAGATTATTATTTGAGATATTTTTGCAATTATTTTGTTATGTCATTTCAGTTTCATATCATAGCGTAGAAACTTGAAACTCTCATTTAATCACAGGTATACAAAACTATTCTATAAGGCTAACATCGCTATATGTGGTTGAATGACTATAACCTAACGACCACCAAACGTTATTATAGAGTCTTGTTAAAATTAGTTAGTACGCGTACTATTTGTTAAAGAAAACGACTTCATCCAATGCATGTTCAAAATTAATTTATTTTTGTTCATTAGTCATTGATCAATCATCACTTCACTTCTAAGTGTTTTCTTTTATGTTCTATCTTGTTACATAATTCTAGTATTCTTCTCTTGTTTCATACCTGTTTGGAGTATATGTTTCTTTTTCGTTAGTGATAATTTCAAATTCTTTACTTAAGGCTGTTCAGCGGGCTTATAATCTAATGGTGACGATTAAGCTACTAGTTGCATATATATAAAACAATCGATGCATGTATTCGTCTACGATGGTCACATGATGTTACTTTGCTCAAGAAGAATATAGTATTCGATCGTGTACTAGTTATCCGAGAATTTTAAAGTTGGGTATGAGAAGAGTGTTTTTCTAAATTTAGACAAAAGAAATGGTTAGTCTTCACAGCATTTCTTTTCAGACAATTGTCTTAAAATAGAAAATGTTTAGTTGACAATTCATGCTGGGTGGTATTCATTTGTTATTGAGCCTAACCCAAAGTTACAGCCCAATAATATAAAGAGCAAATTTCAAATGCTTACTCTTATTTTGATGCTTACCAATCGATAAATCTCCACCATCCATCTAGTTTGATATAATGGTGGGGATTAACCTAAGATTTAATATGTCTAAACTTAAGTCCATGTTTTTTTCTTGTTTTTTTGTTTTTTTTAATACACATTTTTTTTTTTTCTTTCTTTCTTTCTTTTTTTTTTTTTTTTTTTTTTTTTTTTTTTTTTTTTTTTTAATTATTCACGTTTTTAGTTATAATCACGTTTTTTTTTTTTTTTTTTTTTTAATTTTTTATTTTTTATAATATTTACGGTTTTTTTCTAAAATTCACATTTTTTTATATTCACATTTTCTTTTATTTGTTTGTTTATTTTAATTCACATTATTTACGTTTTTTTTAATTCGTGTTTTTTTCTTCCCTTTCATACGTTTTCGTCCGTTCCCATACGTTTTCATCTAATTTTCGTCCGTTTTCATACGTTTTCGCCCGTTTTCATACGTTTTTGTCCGTTTTCATACATTTTTGTCCGTTTTCATACGTTTTCGCCCGTTTTCTTACGTTTTCATCCATTATTCATACGTTTTCGTCCGTTTTCATACGTTTTTTTACGTTTTCATGCATATTTGTCCGTTTTCTTACGTTTTCATACGTTTTCGTCCGTTATTAAACGTTTTCGGCCGTTTTTAAACGTTTTCATACGTTTCTGAATAGCACAAGTGATATTCTGAATAGCACAAATGATATTCTGTGATATTCTGAATATCACAAATGATACTGTGAATATCGCAAATGATATTATGTGATATTCTGTGATATTCAGAATATCACTTGTAATATTCTGAATACCACAAGTGATTTTTTGAATATCACAAGTGTTTTTCAACTAATGTTTTGTGACATGAAAATTACACGTGATATTCATAATATCACACAATGATATCCAGAAAATCACAAGTGATGTTCATTATATCACAAAGTGATATTCAGAATATCACAAACTGGTATTCAGAAAATCACAAGTGATATTCAGAAAATAAATAATCACAGGTGATATTCATAATATCACAAAGTGATACTCAGATAATCACAAGTGATATTCTGAATATCACATAAATCACTTGTGATAGTCAGAAACGTATAGAAACGAACGAAAACTTAAGAAAATAGACGAAAACGTAAGAAAACGGAGGAATTCATATGAAAATGGGCGAAAACGTATGAAAGAGTAAAAACACGTATGAAAACGAACGAAAATGAAAGAAAAATGATGAAAACGGGCGAAAACATATGAAAACGGGCGAAAACGGAAGAAAACGTATGAAAACAGATGAAAACGTATGAAATCGAAGAAAAAAAAAACACGAATTAAAAAAAACGCGAATTTAAAAAAAATTAAAAAAAAAACAAAAAAAAGCGTTAATTTAAAAAAAAAAAAAAGAAAAAAACGTGAATAGGAAAAAAACAAAAAAAAAATGTGAATAAAAAAGAAAGACAAAAAAGACAAGAAAAAAAACATGGACTTAGGTTTATGTACAAAATCTTAGGTTAATCCCCACTATTAGATCAAAATAGATGGATGATGGGGATTTGTCCCTTGGTAAGCATGGATTTATTGGTAAGCAAAATAAAGTGACTCTAATATAAAACTGTATTATAAATTTTTAATCAAGAAAAGTAATTATCCAATAATAAAGTGAGAACCCTATAATTGATTGACATGTGGAAATTTGATCACTAAAAAACTGAAAATTAAATATGTAATTAAAAGGGTATTTTAGGGTTTTTTTACTTTTTTATTTGACTAAAAAACTGAAAATTAAATATGTAATTAAAGTCAGAACCCTATAATTGATTGCCAGCGGGTATGTGAGTATCAATCTCATCGGTGTTTTTTTCATTGCACTACTAACCATTGTGTGTAATTGTGTATCATTCCAATAGATATTACATGTTTACAACACCAAATACCAACATTAAAAAATACTTGATGATCGTACTTCAGTTATACATACACGACTATACAAGATATTCAAGATCATATCAAAATATATATATGAGTATATGTTCACATCAAAAAGCATCATCAAGCTAAGTGCGTAAAGGATTTGCACGTCCAAGTAGTCTGAGCGCTTCAATGAGTGTACCTCTAAACCTGTTTACATCAACCTTTATATTTTGTTCATTCATATATATTTTCTTCCGGATATAAAACCCTTTTGCATATACTGATTTTGGATCGGTAATAACTGGGTCATCACGTGGATACAAGTCAATAAGTGAACTCTCATTTGGCCTAATCTTATATTCCAAATAATGCAAACCCATCCTAACTGGTGGTTCACCGTAATAAGCTCTGCCAAGCCAATCTAATCCGAGTGGCACTATTTGAACCAAAACCGCACCCGGTGGTAAAAAGACCATATTTGTTAACCCGGCCCCGTGTGCTCCGACTAGCACACTGCACGTGCTCAAGTGCTTTGAAAATGTTTCCAAATTTGACATGTTTTTAGCACTTTTGAACACGATAACATTAAACCCTATTTGTTTCATCATGTCAACTATTGCATCTTCATTAGAGAACATCCTTGTGTTTTGGCGAGATAAGAGGATTAACACAGGTGTTGTGGAAGCTGTAAACGACACATTCGTGGGTTTTAGACCATATGTTGTTGCAAGGAATTTTCGGAAATTTATTATGGAGTTACCCTTGGGAACTTCAGAATATTTTATAGATAAATATGAATGGTATTTTAGACCAACAACAATTGCAGGGAAACAGTGAATGCTCTTGTTGGATTTTACATTCAACAAGTTGTAATTGGATAAACTCGAGAAAATGGGTTTGAATTTCTTGATGAAAGTAGGTTTATAATCCGTGATAATGAATTGGACTTGCGAGCTGAAAATGTGAGAGGTGATAAATAAAGGGATTATGACGTCGTTGAATGCGTGAAATATGTTCCCTGTGTAACCGCCAGAGGAGAAAACGATTGCTGGAACCGTGTGGATGTTGTCACAATATTTTGATGGAATTTGTGGTGGTGTATGGAGGAATTTAACCGGAGTTATCATTTTCAATAATTGTACATTTGTTCCCTGAAATCGTGTCCATGCATATGGAAGTACTTGTACATTTTGTCCCTGATTACTTCTTAAATCAGATGGAGCAGACATATAAATTTCCATAGTTTTAGTATCGACTTTTACGGGGTTACTTGCAACACAAATAAATGGGTGATTTGTAGAATCACAAGTAAAACCAGTTGTTTTGAGGTTTTGTTGATCATCGTCTCCTGTTATAATACAAAACATACACATATTACTAGTTCTGTTTCAAGCATGAAAACATTGTAAAAACTCACATCGGTTAGAGATCCAGTTAGAAGAAAACTTAAAATAAGATGAACATGAAATAACTAGTCATATATTTGAGATACATAGACTTGAATTAGATGTATCTCAATTCATTTGAAATTTATTTTAAATGTGAGGTTATAGTTATCTTTCATTTTTATCATTTTAAAATTTCTTCTCATTTGGTCTTAACTCAATTTACCAAAACTACTTTTGTGCCTCGAAAAACAGTGGCTTTTTGCGAGAATTTGCCTTATGTTACTGGTTTGACACAGTAATAATTCTGAGACAATTAACTAATTAAAAATGTATTCGGTTTGACACAAAATTCATTAGCATTTGTTTCCCTATCAACTTTTCATCTACCTATTCTCATGTTCTCTTCGACTAATCGATTTTGAACCATAAGATAACGTGCAACATTGTTGTGGTGTGTGAGGCAATTAATTATGAAAACGAACCTATAAGCAATTTAAGCAATGGTAGAAACTTATCTTGAAGAACACCAACTTGTTGCGTTGCAGACACATTCCACTTGCCTACACGATCTTTCAAATTTAAATCATTAATTCTAACAAGATCTATAAGAATATACACTCGAAAACTACAACGTACCAAAGGATTGTATATTAAAGTTGGATATGTACGATTGGGTGTAGAACAAGTAGATGAATGCTAGTAAACCGATTATTCGAGTAGCACCCCAAACGAGTCCTCTATGCCATACCATTTTCAAGAACAAAAAGGTTGTGAATAATGATCAAAAACTCAAAAAGGATAAAAGTTTAGGATCTTTCAAGCCATAAATCAGAGAAAGATGAACAATTTTCGTTTTAATTTTGGTTGTTTTGGGCTTCATTATATATTACCAATGGCTATTATGTGATATGTTCTCGACTCTACATGCATCAATGACAAATTAATGGCATTAATTCTTGCTCGTTACTACGATATATAGTAGACATCTTTATAATGTTAATTCATTTTCACATAATAGCGTGGAAACATGCTAATAATTTAGCGGTTGATGTGGGTATGTGTAAGGGCGAAAAGTCGAAAACAATGATCTACTAGCTAGGGTATCCTTTCAGTTTCATCTAAGAACCTACATAACAAGATGCTGTTAGTATTATGTATTTACATTAGGCCCATGTTTATGTACTTACTCAAGCCCATGTCTTTGTAGGGTTTGGGACCTATATGTATTCCCGGTTTTGGGATTATCATTCAATCAATAAAATAAACATTCTCTCAATTATTATAATCTTACATGGTTTCAGAGGTACCTAACGCTACATCTAAACTCGATCTTCCGCTGCCGCCTCCGGCCGCCGGCTACTCGCCGGAGGTTCGCAGGGCTCTCTTTAATAAGAGGTGGATCTTCCAAAAAAAAAAAAAAAAAAAAAAAAAAAAAAAAGTGGATCTTTATGTTTTTCTAGGAAAAACACGCCCCGTTTGTTTGGAAGGTTCTTTGGGGGTTGAAGTTTTAGAACCAACTTTCGTTGTCTTATCTTTGTTTAGTTGTATTTACTTGCTTTAGTTTATTGTTTATTAGCTTTAATCTCCAGTTCGAGCTTTCGCGATTTCGCCGCTCAAACTGCGGGGGTGTGTTAGTATTATGTATTTACATTAGGCCCATGTTTATGTACTTACCCAAGCCCATGTCTTTGTAGGGTTTGGGACCTATATGTATTCCCGGTTTTGGGATTATCATTCAATCAATAAAATAAACATTCTCTCAATTATTATCATCTTACAGATGCATGGGTTTCGTGCCCATCAAGACCCGATCGAGAAGCTATGATTTTGATATCGGTACAGAAACGGAGCTGTTATAGCTAGGGTTGGCCAAGGCACACCCAAGAAAGATCTTAGTTACTAATGTCATGTACATAGATTTCTTATTTGTGCTTTTGGCCTATCCAAAGATAAACTTATCCAAATTGTTATCCCATCCAACTTGACAATAAATGTTAATTATCCCATTTGATAGAAACAAAAATCACAAATGTTTAATTGGGTTATTGACAATGTTATTTGGTTTCAAGTATGTAAGATTGTATAACATTTTTTTCACTATTTTTTACTTGTGTATAGAAAGTTATGGTTGGTTTAGTTTAAAAACTTTGATACCTTACTTCATATTGTTGACAATAATCTTTAACGTTATTAAAAACTTTTATTGACTAAGAATCGTAAATTATAAAAACTTAGGGTCTACTTCATATTGTTAACAATAATATTTAACATTATTAAAAACTTTTATTGACTAAGAAGCCTAAATTACAAAAACTTAGGGTCGTTAAACTCTCGGATATTGATATTTGTTCATAAGTAATAAGCTATCGCAGTTAATGTATAAATTTTCCGGACTTTATTATTGGCCAACCCGAGTGTAAAATCCTGGCTTCGTCATTCGTTATACCACAACTTTAAGCTTATAAGGATTCAAATGATGTAGATGTTAGATAGGTTGTTACATTATGCTTGAATGATTTGATGATTGACATCGGGACGCATCTCAGTTCTCATGTCAAAACACTTACTATTTTTATATAGACATAGACCACACAACAATAAATCTTGTATATGTTCCCGTTAAAGTGACTGAAAAATATAACTTAAGTATCCAATCATTTTTCATGGCTAAAAGATGTTGTATAAAACAGTTTTCTGCAAAAAGCACATACGTGTAGTTTAAACAAGAATTACACAATAAGTTTTTCGACGCTTACCAATCGCACTATTGTTCGAGGACTAAGTTCAAAGGAGGAGTAGATGCTTATTACATAATTGCAAGAGATAACATTTACTCCACTACACACATTCTCTTTTATAGCAGAGAATTAGAGTTTCTTTGAAGTATTCTACACACTTGTTAGGCATTTAATTGTTAGGGTGAGCATTGCATAGAGAACATTGTTGAGAATTGTTGAACCTTTTTAGCAACTTCAGGAAAGATGACGACTCTCATGAAGATTTCCTTTATCCACTTTTGCTTTTAGGGTTTTCCCGCCTTTGACTAATAGATACTAGAGATTTTTCAGTATCAAGGGTTTGAAGAGATCTGACATCGTTCAGTGATTTTCAAACCTCTAAACTGAACACCTTCTTTGGGACTTGTTCTTTAGACGTTGAACATCGGCACTAAAGTGATGACTCTTTGTTTGTTGGTATGATATTTTTGTATAACATCATGAAACGGTATAAATAAGAGTTTGAGCAAATGAAAATAACCGATGTTCATTAGTAATAAGAGCATGTTTACATGATATTTACATGAATCAACTAATAATACCCATTTGTACATCACGATTGTATCAGTCTCACTTATGGGTTAAGGTGAAGGCTTTATGAGAGATAGTTGCGTAATACTATCCCTGTCAATGACGAATGCTACACATCAAGTTATGAAGTGGAAGATTTCACTTAGAAGAGGAGGAAGTTTCTAGTGGTGGAATCGATTACTTATCACTACTACTAACCTCCCTTTATATTATAGGGAGATTCATTGTTAGTAGTTACAAGAGAACAGTGATATCTAAACTAGAAGCAAACCGGAAGTAAGGTACATGTGCTATTTTGTGGCTAGGGTTACTTTACTGTGTTGACACCTCATGCAAGTTGCTTTCCCTGCTCATGATGAGTCCTTATCTTCCGAAGGGTTTTTCTGCTTTGCTTTATCTCAAGTTACTCCCGCCTAAGCATGTCTGAGAACTTCAGTCAGATCCTTGACAAACTTTTAGCAAGTATGTTTAAGTATACTCTGAGTGTGTCTGATAGATGTAGTTTGTTCTGGCTGCATGGTTCTTCTGGATAGCTTAAGTTGATAATTCTTTTAGAGCCCTAGAGACATTTTCCAGTCCTCAAAGACTCTGGTTTCTTTGTATTCTTCTTGTACTTTGCTAGCTGACTCCGCATCAGGATTTAAAGTGTTCATTCAGTTTAAGTCTTTGACTTTCAAAAAGCTATACTGTTGTTACCATGAAGTATACAACATATCTGAGTAGTTTATACTCTGATATGTGAAGATACTTAGAGAGTTCTTTTGGTCAGACACGTTGTTCATTAAAACAACATTTGATTTATATCAAATGGTCTTGGACAACTCTTCTGAAGCTTTGCTCGCTGAGGTGTATATCTTTGCGAGATAGCTGATAGTGATCAGCAGCGTTGATCTTTGTCAGGGAGTAAATTTTTGCTCATAGTTTACAGTTTGACCTTGTCATAGAAACGAATTGTTTCTTTGATTTAATCGACTATTTTAACTTAGGCTGATTGAATGTTTTAAATATTTGTGAGGGATAGGTTGGTTACATTTTGACCCTAACATTGTCTTCAAGAACTAAGAAGGTGTTTTGCCAAGGTTTACTCAACGACTATTTAATATACATAAGTTATTTTGATGTTCAAATTATTTAGAGACTGATGGACACTAAATTGGCCCAACATCTTGTACGTATGATCTATTAAGCAGTAAAAATATAAGGTTCTTTTTGTTTTGGTTGACAAACCTTATGAGATCTAGTTTCGAATTTGGGTAACTATTATGAGTGACATCAATTTCTTTTCAAGGGAATACTTGCATGGATTCTGTCAGCGGATCGACCCATTATTAGTCAACTGTGATAGTTGTAGTGTCGTATGTACTTCATATTACATCCGTGTAACACGAACGTACAAATCACTTTGAGATTCATAGTTACTTTGCTCGCGATGGAAACATAAGTTCACATTAATTTTCTTTATGTCATGCCTCGATATCAATATGCATATACATATTCGCGAGTGGACTTCCTTTCTCAATGTTTGCTAGGTTTTGCTCTCGAATATCTTCCGTTGAGATGTATAATCCAAACATAATAGTCAGTTTTTTTATGATTACATCATTGATGACATGTAGTGTGACATGATTAAAAATAAATTTGACATGAAATTGATTGATACATTGAATTTAGACTTAATTTAAAAAAAAAATTATTCCAAGCCTAATAATGTTATTCCAAATTTCTACACATACACTTACAAATAAACACGCAAACAAGCAAGTAAAACACACATAGTATAATCATTGTCGAATACGCATTAATACACTGTCAAGAAAATACACAAGTTAAGCAAACTCATTAAGACAAATATATATTAAATACACCAACAAAAAAATATGAATTTGTAAAATTAATTTATTTAATCTTTTATTCATATTATATTTGAAATATATTATTATATAATAAAATCAGTTCGGTTTTTTGAAAAAAACCAAAACCAAACCAAACTTTTTGGCTTTTGAAAATATAATAACCGAATCATCGGTTTTTTGTTTCAGTCGGTTATTTCAGTTTGATTTTTCGGTTTTCAGTTTGATTTCGGTTTTCGTGCTTACCCCTAATTTTAATTGCCTTCCTTAAATAGTGCACAAATTGTTTACTTCACGCCTTTTAACAGTTAAAATTTCACTGATACTTATATTAAAAATATAATAACAATCAAGATAAATATGTACAAAACACATATTAATGCATAGTTATAATACACAAAATTATATTCATTGCTCGTCAATTTGTCACCATTAATACAAATATAAATATATAATTTTTTACATGCCTAAGATGTTCATTGTTTAGGTAAAAATCTTGTAAGAAGTGTAATAGTTTTAAGAGATTCTCTTTTAATTTGCACCCTTATTAAGTATCCATATTTGTAATGGCATTAATTATACAACGTGCAAATTCATCGATATGATTAGGGGTGTTAAAAATCCGGTCCCAACACGAACCCGGCTAAGATTTTTCGGGTCGGGTTACTTAGATAAATAATCTTATTCGGGTTATTCGGGTCAATCCAAATGCTAAGTAAGGTCGGGTACAGGGGGCTTAAGGGGTGCACAAGTGGTGTTGTTGCCTGAGCCTCCATTTAAATGGGTCCACATTTTTTTTAGTCTTATATATATATATATATATATATATATATATATATATATATATATATATATATATCTTTATATTATATATAACAGGAGGCATTTGGCATTAATGCCACCTCAATGACACCTCAATGCCACCTCAATGCCACCTAATCATTTTCATGCCACCTAGGCATTATATGTCCACCTAAGCAATTTAATAATTCAACTATTAATCCAACTAATAATTTCGGTTTTAATGTATAATTTATATTAATTTTGAATATTATTTTTTCAAAATTCGTTTTTATAAAAAATGTCATTGGTAAGATTTGAACTTGGGTTGTTTTTAAGAGTAGCATTAATAACTTGTGTGTTTACCAATTAGGCTACAAGTTATTTTGATTATAACTTGGAAAACCAAATTTATAAATCTCTACAACCATTTTGATTAGTTTGAAAAGGAATGTAATTATCTAAAATATATATATATATATTAAGTAATTATCTCTTTTAAAACTTATTATACATATCTTTTCCTTAAATATAGTTTCACCTTTATCACATACAGAAAAAAAATCTCTTTTCCTCAAAACCCTAATGGTGAAAAGAGGTACGTTTTATATAATTTTTTGTTAAATAACTTCTTTGATGGCATGTTTTATGGTAAACTGGATACACAAGGTTTATCAAGGGGTGTTTGTTTGATGATGATCCAAATACGTACTAATATTTGAGTTTGTGCAGAAAACCCTGGATTAAACAATGGAGGCCATCAGTTTAATGAGACAAAATTAGAGTCTGATGAAAGAGTTGTAGGCAAGCAAAAGCGGAAGCAGCTATTAGTGGCTTGGATATTCGTTTGAAGGTTGAAGAACTTGAGCAAGCGCAGCAGCGTGCAAAAGAAACAAATGAGATGGTTGTACATTTTTTCTTATTTTTATTCCTAATCATATATCACTATATCTGGAACGCTTTGTTAAAAATTCATTGCATATTGCATGGCATCCACTCCAGAAAACCCTAAACGTTCACATTATATACTGTCCAAGATTTATGTGTTTTTTTTATCTGCATCTTATGATTTCTGTAAGTTTCCTTGCGTTGTTCATGTAACCCTTATACTACTTTTGTCTACTCTTTCTGTATGTTGTATGTGGTTTTGTTATTATTATTATTTTTTTGCTTTTAGTGTTGTGTATGTTACCTGTTTAAGTATGAGAACCAAAAGCAAAGTTGTGCATAGGGCCCATAGGGAACAGCTGTTGGAACATGATGAGTTTCTTAGTCCTATTGATGATGTGGGTATTGCTGATGCTCTAGCTTATGACTGGAGAACCATTAAGGTATGTTCAAATCTACCTAATTTATTCATATGAGATGACTTATTAAGCAGATTAAATAAATAGTGTGTTTAAATATGTTATGTACTTTATTACAGTTGTGGGGCGAACCATGGTGGTCATCAGAAACTTATTAATTAGAAACAGACGTGTAGACTAACCAGGAGCATTGGTGATTTTATATTTTGCATTCAAACTACTTACTTCCATTACTCATCATGGTTGCAGGTGCAATTGCATTCGATCATGAAGGGAAAATATGTAGTGTTGACACCGAACTCTATCTATCCTTACAAAAATCAGGTTAGCATATCCATCGTGTGAAGCTGGAAATAAGTTTCTTATAGATCATGCACCACGTGGTAAGTGATTATTTGGGTTACATCTCATCATGAATGCACAAAATTATTCACTTCGCCATCTGAATCCAAGGTTTCCTGTTAGTACAGTTATGCATACTCAATGCCTTTAGACAAACATCTGAATTTGATTCAGTTGACCGTAATGAGTGAAGAAATCACCTACAAGAAGCATAGAGTCTAACTTACGCAAAGCTGGGAGGTTCAGGTGAACGTCTCCACGAGATTTTGGTGTCATTATCTGTGAAACAAATATACAAAGTTACTAAGATTTATATGTGAAAATGGTTTATAAAGTCGAGAAGGGAACAAGAAGATGCCTCTAATGTCCTTCCGTCAGCACCAGATTGCTTAGCAGGAATTAACTGAACCATATAGTTGGTTGGAGAAAGCAACCAGTCCATCTCTCTATACAATATTAATATTGGCTCTTATTGTATATAATTTGTACATATAATTTGTTTTAAATTGTTTACCCATGTGATGCATGCCCTTTTAACACAGGCTCACTTAGGAACGTGGCAAATGAATCTATGGACAGTGGATGCCTACTTGAATTTGACTCCCGTTCTCTTTTTGTGTTCATTAACACAGATATAATAATCTGAAAGTTGCTTATAGAGACAAGTCCCATGAACTCAGGTAAGTTTTTTTTATAATGCTTAAATGCTAATGATTGATGTACTAATTTTGTTCAATTATTGAATTCGGTTACCACAGGATGGAGTTGTTACGTTAGATCTCGAAAATGATTTTAATGGATCAATATTTAGGCATTTTTCTGATATATTGATAATGCAGTGAGACAGATCTTTCCTACAACAGATTTAGTGAAAAATCAGTCAAATCATTGAATGTTTTCTACCTGTTGGATGCTCTTTCTTACTCATATTAAGCAAGAAGTAAAATTGGAAAGCCTCTTTCATTTATCAGGAACTTATTCAGAAGCTACTCTGGCGAGGACAACCTGAAAGCTAATAATATTCTTTTGTTTTATATAATGATTTTAACTTTTATATAATGAGATGTACCCCAAGTTACGTTTGATTTAATGCAGAGATCTTGCAGTGTGTCTGAAAGAATATTCATGCTTAAAGGGTGAGTAACACACTCTACTGTAAATGTGAACAAATAAGCGGGTGTCTAAAAGGCAATACGGGTCATTTCAGGTTAATAATTAACTACTTGCTTGAAAGAACTAACGTCTAATACTCCATTTACATTGTGAACCACATTCTTTTTCATTCTGTTGTCTATGTATTCTAAGTGTAGCATTTCCTCAGGATAAATTGGCGGAATCATCCTTAAAGCCGGGTGTACAATCAACTTGAACATTCAATGTGGCTCCATTTTCAGTTATGATGAATAATCAAGTCCAGGGTGATGGTACTCATGTTGAAGGTTAGTCTTTTGTGTCTGTAATGAATACCAATAAAGTAATAAAGATGTAATGTTGCCAATATGGTCATGAGCACTGGACTTATTTCCTTATGACATTTGTACAGCTTTGTTTCCACAATTGTGTGACCGATATGTTCCTCCTGTTAAAGTTCTAGACTTTGAGGGTGGTGTCGTTATTGATGGGAACGTGGGAACTACTTCAGCTGCTTTGAATACCACCAATTCACGTAATGTGTTTTCCCACTCCCACTTTCTTTAAATATTGCTATGTATGTTAACTGTATTTACGCGATAGCATGTGTAGTAATGTTCCTATCTCTCTGACCACAGGAGAAGGGGTGCATGAATTGTCTAAATTTACAAACATCAGGAGACGACGCAGTGCTGCACCAAACAATGGCTTGCGCTCTCGAAGGGCAGGTAAGCTACACTGCTTTTGGTTATTTTTTTAAATACTTTCCGTGTTTATTAAATTCTTATTTCTTTGTCATACTTACTTGCAATAAATAAGGATGGTTACCTTGGGAGTTTCTCTAATTAATGTAAATGCACTGCACTTAAAGCGACTGCAATAGCGAATGCTGCAACTGTACTAAGTGCAGCCATGGCTGGTCAGTTGGTTTGGACAATGATTGATGTAGTTAGCTAGAGACTAATGGTTCAAGGTGGAAATGGTGTCAAGACCATGAGTACAATGGAGTCATTGATGCTTTCCGTTGTATTCTATAATTTTGCCATCTCTCGCATTGGTGCACATATTGAGTGTAAGTTTAAGCTATCATTTTATAAAACAATCTCACAAAATACCACTGTGATACAAAGCGGGATCTAATAAGGGTGTTTGAGACAGCTTATATCAGTGCTTATCTATTCGTTAGTTCCTGAAATAAGCTCGAGACATCGATAATCATTGATATAATCTGGTCCAAATGGGGCTTCCTATATGATTCATGAAATTCTGATTAGGATTGTTATGCTATTATTATCAGGTCATCTTGGTCAAGGTATTGCCGATGCTGTTGGTCTTGCTCTTGCTGAGAAGCATTTGGCTGCATGATACATGGAATGGCAAGAGAACTTATCTTTCTTCATAATGCATTAAGAAGTTTTTCCTGGTTCATTACACATAAAAGAAGATATTAATATAGTGACAGTACTTTATCTGGTATTCATCTGAAATCTATGGATAAGTGAATAGAAAATTGCATAACATATTAAGTACCGCTTTATCCAGCTGCTTATGCAGCAAGAAACAAAATCGCAGTTTAAGTTAAGAAATATGCTAATGTAACCATTAAGGATGCTGTATTACAGTAGAACCATTGAAAGTTTTGAAGTTAAATACTCAAAGAGTTATAACAAGCATTTCTCCATTTCTTGCAGATAACAAAGAGCTATAAAGAGCATATCCAAGTCAAGGGAGTCCTAGAGTTGGATTTATGCATGATAAACAGGTTTGATAACGTATCATAGGCTTATGATTCATACGCAGGAATCTGACTAACTTTTTGGCATATGCTGAGGGACAATTTTCCAGTTTATGTCCTTGATTTTACCATGAAACTATGAAACAGAACAAAGCACTTATCATGGATACTTACTGATTAAGTTAGCACCTACGAGTGGTAATAAAAAGGATAGGAAACAATATATGGAGCACAATGTATAGCATACGCAGTTTCGTGACTCCATAATTTACTAGATCACACAGCATTACTTCACAAAAATGCAAAGTCAAATCAGTTGTGGATTTTGAACAAGAAAGCTGCAAATAGCACAACTCTCCACCAAACATATCAGATTACTACAAGCTGACGAAGTTTTGATGTCATAATCATAGCAACTATTACCTAACTGGAACTTCTTTAACATCATTTTTATACACGTAAGATTTCAAATAGCATTTTTGATTTTTTAGCATTTTTATTTAATTTTCTGAATAATGAGTTTTGCTTCAGAAACTGTATTCTTGGTGATGGTTGTCTAATGGAACTGAACCGTCATCATTTCTCGCAATCAGGGGGATTTAATTTTTGGCTCTTAATGCTGATTCACCGACTGGTATTGAATGTAGTATTTCTGTTGAAGAGTTTTTGTTTGTCACTTTGTCATTTTTCGACCATTATACCTTGAAATATGAGTTATATATTTTCATTTGTTTATAAATGCTTTCAGTTGATGTTTGTGACATGTAAAGTATCTTCAGAACACCTTCTCTTTGACCTTAACTCAAGATGCCATCCTTAATTCATGTACAATCAATAAACTAATATTTACTAGGCTCTAATCTAATATAATTTTGAAAGTCAATGCTCTAACTATATACCACATTCATTAGAGGTATATCACTATAAAAGGTTTTCTTGGATGTCTTGCATATGCTGGATTATGATTCCGATGTCGTTATTGGTCAACTGACTGGTCTTTAAGATATATTATGTTAAAGTGGCCAAGATTTTCCACATCAATTCTCATGCCAAACTCTCATATTTAGTCCTGCTAAAGAAGGATGCTGAGAAAGTTTACCCATCATGGTCAGTATCTTGACCCCTGCTTTACCAATTGAAGTACCAGATGAACCAAATGGAGATAGTAACGCAAAGTCTCGTGGACCCTTGACATCAGCTCAGAGAGTTACAGCCTCATCTGGTTTTACTGAAGTTTCCCCTGATGCATTTGGGAGAGAAGCTAATAATTTTACTAAGATTCGTGTGCTAAACAGAGATGTAAGCAATGTCTTAGTCATTTGTCTTTTTAATACATCTTTTGTTGCAAGGGTCTGAGTGCCTTCCTTTAAGACTGAAAAATGAATACGATCTAATACATTAATCCGATGGTGTTGATGAGTTGAAAGTATTTCTAATTTACCCTTCCTACAGGTTCGCATTGTTCTTGAGGGTGTTGACAAGTTTAGTAATCTGATTGGTTCTGTGTACTACTCTGACGGTGAAACAGCTAAGGATCTGGCAATGGAGCTTATCGAAAATGTATGATATATTCTTTAAACTCTGTGGCTATCTTTATTTTCTCCTGTCGTTCTTGAGGCTTACTTAATTTGATCTGTCCATACCTAAATAGATATATTTGTGATCTGATACCTTAAGAAAACGGATTAACTTTTTTGCTTTCTCTACCTTGCTATCTTTCTTTTGTGTAGGGATATGCCAAATATGTCGAGTGGAGTGCAAGAATGATGGAAGAAGAAGTCAGGAGGAAGCTAAAAGCTGCAGAACTTCACGCGAAGAAGACTAAGTTGAGACTTTGGACAAACTATGTACCCCCAGCTACCAATTCAAAAGCTATTTCAGACAATTTCACCGGAAAGGTTGGTTTTTCAACTTTCTTACATAATATAACTTTCATCACAAATCTCACTTTGTTAACTACCCTCTAATGGCTGACCAGCGAATGAGATATTAGGATCTATCTTTATAGATAGTACGTCTAGCATGTGTTAGGAGTCTTAGTTCTATTCTTAGGGAGTCTTAGTTCTATTCAAATACGCATTGTAATTTATTTCACTGTAAATTTTATACAATTCAAACTAATTTAGTTATGAAAGGATACACTCCGATTATCTTTTTATTATAATGAGTCAAACGGTAACATAAAAACTGAAAGATTAGCCGAGAAGGAAACACGACGAAGGAGTGATAAGGCCGCAATTGAATTAGTGTATATTCAGTCCATAAAACCTCCTAGGTACGTATATCATTAAATCATTTTGGTTATAAACTGAAGCATGTTTAAACTTATATATTTTTGGAATCATATGACGCTATGTATCTATAAAATTGGTTGAAGCTATGGACAGTAGTTGGATTAGGTTAACGTGTGTTAGTGACACTTATCATGTTCGTTTTGTCTTCAGGAAGATATTATCAGATAGATCACTCGAACTGCTTTCAGGATCGTGTTGTCTGTCACATCCTGATAAGAAAGACTTGTGTGGCGAAGATGTTCATTTCATTTACTCGAATGACCAAGCGATAGGTGTAGTAGATGGTGTACGTGGTTGGTCTGATCCTGGTATTATTGTTGGGAAATATACGTGTGAACTCACGTCAAATTCGGTAACTGCAGTACAAGATGTATCCAAGGGGTCTGTTGATCTTGCTAGGACCTTGGATAAAACTTACCTAAATACTAAAGCTAAAGGATTATCTACTGCTTGCATTATCGTGGTTACAAATCAGGTACTGTTAAATGTGGGGAAATATATGTATGTCACACATATGGTGAGCAAACATGTTGACTATAATCGAATTATACATACTTATTATTGTTCTCTTTATTGATATTATTATTATTATTTGTTTATAGTCAATATAGATCTTCCACTTTTTAAACTAATTTATGTCATCCTTTTACAGGAAGTGGATGTTATTAACTTGGGTGATAGTAGTTTCATTATAGTTGGAGGGCGGATGTACTGTTCATTTTCGGATCACCCGCACAACACCATGATTTTAATTTAACATACCCACTGAAGAACGAAAGTAATAGTGCATTTGCCAATGTTTGTCCACGTTAAAATAATAACCGCTTTATTTTCTTAACTTTTTATTATATGAAATGCAATATCGAATTCAGTTTATCCGTGTCGCAGTTGTATAAGCAAGTTAAAAACCTATTTCTTGGCCGTGTCCGCTTCTCCAACATCGATTTTCTAAGAAACAGGAAAGTTAAGCTGATCGGGTTAGTAACTTCATTGTTTATTCCTATTTTTCGGACTAGCGATAGAAGGTGGACTGGTGGTAACTTTCTATTTTAGTCACGTTGCAGGTCTACTGAAGTTGAAACTTTAAGGAATGAGAGCCCAAAAAACCCAGCATTAATGGCAGCCGATTGCAAAGAACAATAACGAAAAGCTATAGTTAGTTTTTTTTATTTATTTGGCCTACTTATTTGGTCTTAGGCTTATGTTTTTTGGCTATAGGATAATCTCTTTTGCTTAAATTTTGAAGTTATGTCTGGCGAACGTATTCATGTGCAATAACCGTGCTGTGCGTGACTGATCATTTTGGGTTTGAGTCAAGACGGGTAATTTTATGTGACACAAGACTGTCATCTCAACCGTCTACTATATTATATGTTGTTCATTTTATATCATTAGTATTCTGGCTGGATGGAAGATGTGTATATCATTGGTGGTTTAGATAGAAATTTATATCAACTGCACAGCAATATTTGTGTTTGAAATTAATATGGAATTTGTACTTTCAAATCTTCTTAAATCCAATGATGCTTCAGTTAGAAATTATGACTGTAAGATAGACTTTGAATGTTACGGTTTCGGAGGTGTTAGTCATTAAGATAGACTTTGAGTTACTATGAAAAACTCGACATTTACTTCCTTTATCTAATTTATTTCAATAGTTTTTGACTCATTTATGCTCTAAATTGTGATGAAATTCCTAATACCAATATTAAAGGTAATTTTGTTTTTCAAAAGTATTGGGTAGAAGGTTTCTCTAACTGGTGATAACAACCTTCTTACAATAAATAAAAATATGTTAACAATAATTATAAGTCATGCCCGCCCATTGGGCGGGCTTCGAAAACTAGTATATATATATATATATATATAGTCCGAAAAGTGTAATTAGAGAGAAAAGTGAGAAAAAAGAGTAAATTACATAAATCGTCACTATGGTTTGTCCATTTTTTCACATTTCGTCACTGAATTTTTTTTTGGACATACATGGTCACTGAAGTTTCAAATCGTTACAGATTTAGTCCATTTCGTTACATAAATGGTCATTAAAGTTTCAAACCATAGTGACCATTTATGTAATGAAATTGAAACCTTAATGACTGACCTTGTCAAAAAAAAAGTTCAGTGACTAAATGTAAAAAAATGGACAAACCACAGTGACCATTTATGTAATTTACTCGAGAAAAAAAGTTACAGGGTAGATTTTCAAAACATGTCAAACTTCTGGGGTATAGAATGAAAATAACAAAAAAAAAAAGAAAGGGAGAACTAGCATACACTCATTCCCATTCTTGACATATCACATAAACATAATCATAAACATACTGCTAACACACCCACTACACCGACCTTTATCACACCTCCGACCACCACCCCACCGCCATCGTTCTGGTCACCACACCAGTAGCACCATTACAGTCACCGATGGTAGCAACTTTATTTCATGCAGATAAGTTCGTGTTTCAGGTAATACAAACCCTAACTAACTAATTGTACAATTAATCATGTATTTTGAAGCGTTAATCATACAACAATGAAGAGAAAGTTAGTTTTAAATCAAAAGTAAACTAATTTTGCTGATTAATCAATGATTTGATTACTTTCTGAATTTTTGTTGAAAGTTTATCATCATATAAACATGTTTTCTATATAATATGGAACAAATTTGGCAGAAAAAATGTATAAAAACGTGTTTATTGAAAGTGCACACCATATGTTTGATGAAATGTCTCAATTGAGATTTTATAAGTGTGATGCATTAATTTTCAGCATGTATGTTTATTAGTGCATCAGAGTTTGATGAAAATAAAATTTTTATTGTTAGATAATAGCATACTGAAATTATTTAAGGTGCATAAAGGTATCATGAAAAGAGCATATGTTTTAAGACAATATTAGAGCATCAGTTGTTTGTTTGTTAAAGGCATATGTTTTAATATTATATTAGGGCATCAATATGTTTGTTTATTTAAGGCATTTGTTTTAACATTGTATTAGGGAAACACTTTGTATGTTTAGTGTGTATGTATTAAGAATGTATTAGGGCATCAATTTTAGGATTCTATTAGGGCATCGAGGTATCATAAAAGCTGATAAAAAATAATAAGTTTGTTAGATAAAATCATACTGAAATCATTTAAGCTATGTGTTTGTTTGTTTATTTTTATGTCATAAATGTTATGGTGTATGATATATTAGTGCATCATTTATTGTTATTAGCGCATCGTGTGATACATTAAGGCATCCTATTGAGTATGATTAGGCAATATGATAAATACGTCGAACGCTGAAATCTGTTTGATCATTTGTGAGAGAGTTCAAACTTAACTTACTTGTAGTGTGTTGCCCGCGAAGAGTACAAAAGCTCTTCAAGTGTCGGAGGGCCAATACTCTCGATAGTGGTAAGTAAAAAATCAGGCCATAATATATTTATGAAATTTATATTCTTATCAGTTTTTTTGTTCCATATTAAAAAAGCAACGTATTTGTATGGATTATAAGGATTATTAAACTCATTTGATATTTTTTATATGTTTGGCAATATACTAATATTGTACAAGGATTATTCAAACTCATATGATATTTTTTTATGTTCAGCAATATTGAATTCATTTAATATACATTGGGGGTGTTGGGAAAATATACAAATTTGTGTATATTTAGTGCATTTGTATTTAAAAAAAACAATGCATGTTTATGTAATACTGCATAAGGATTATTCAGTGATGTAGTAAACACTAGGGGTGTTTGGCTATACAATATTTCTGTACATTTTAGTGCATATGTATTAGAAAAATAATGCATCTGTATGGAATATTAAGCAGTGTTTGGCAATATAATACTTTTTATACATTTTAGGGCATGTGTATTAAAACAATAAGGCATCTGTATGAAATATTACATAATGATTGTTTAACTCATAATCATTGTTTAACTAATTCAGGTTTTATTTTAGCAATACACATTTGACATGTCCCATCTGCAACTTTCTAGAATGGACAAATTTAGTGACGAAGATGATTTTGTCAGACGAGAAGATGACATTGGTTCTTGGTTGAACGTTGATGATGATTTGTTACAAGATGATGACTTTATAAGCATCGAAAGGTAGAAGATTTGAGAGGCTTCCCTGGATGTCTCAGATTTTTTAAGAATTTGAAGATAGTCATTGATTAGCTTGTAAAAATCTTATTTGTCAGTTTTTTTAGCTTACTATATCTTAGGAGAAGTTGTGTTCTTATTGCAGCATCACTCATAAATGTAAAATGCATCTCTTGTACACGCAAGTTAAGTTTATTATAAGATCAATTCGTTCATAATGTGACTAGTTTTTTGTATGTTTTTGCTACCTTTTTGTTCAACTATATCTGTAGGTTTATATTTTTTTAGTCCCAAACGCACAACAAATGTTTTTTTCTTTTTTTTAATATACAGCTTTAGCCCTTCATCACCATTACATTCAGAAAATGAATTTGTTTATCATTTACATTAATGAATGTGTTCATTCTCATCTATAAATTTAGTGCACCTATTTGAGGCACTTTAATGCATCTGTTTAAGGAACTTTAGTGCATCCGTTTGATGTATTTAGTGCATCCGTTTGTATCATAAAAGCAAAATAAGTTCAATACTTTTAGGTTCATGAAATTGATGAAAAGAATGCTCCAAACAAGGATAAGACAAACACGGTTAATGACCAAACAAATATTCAAGTTGATGAGCCTTCAAAGAAAGATTTTACTAAGATACCACATGTTACATCATTCACTGATAACAACATTCCAAAAAAATGAATGTGATAAAGAGACATATTTATATTAAAACCACAAATATAGGATATGAAACTTTATTATAATGAAATCTTGAAGCAGAAGTCAATTATATACTAGATCTATACAAACTGTATATCTTATTTACTAAGGGAGTTTACAACAGAAGATGTAAATAATATTATCTACTTTTCATGTTACACTTATTCAAAACCAATTCATGTGCGATAGTTTCATAAGTAGGATGACTTTTATGTATGAACGTTCCATGTTGTTCTGTATTAGGTTATGCACTTTAGCATCCACTCCAGACACTGTCAAACATACAAGTACAAGATCAATAAACCATATGCATGGGTAGAAGACATCCGTAAAATACAGCAATTACACACATAAGGGAAATATGATAAAATATTATACAACTTTACTGCATCTGTTTGATGAAATTTAGTGCATATGTTTGATGAAATTTAGTGCATCTGTTTGAGTCACTTTAGTGCATCCGTTTGGTCAATTTAATGAATTTCAGGCATAAAGTATAAAAGAATTACTACCTGATTATCACAGATTACAAAAACTATCACTATTAATTAAGATTTACCTTGATAGGAAACTTTTTCAACCGTGGCACAAGTAATTGTAACGTACCTGTTGCATGTTTTCATCCACCTCGAAAGCTGGGGTTTTCAAGAACTATGTGTCTCCAACCACCGCTAGTCTATGCTCACCCGATGATTGATCTGAAGCGCATGTATGATCCTCGTTACCTGCATAGGCCCATAGTGTAAGTACGCTTCTTTCACCTTCATATACTACAAGTAAAGGTGGCATATAGAGGTTCAGGCATATTTGGTTAACGACTGAATATAGATGTGGAATATTTTCACACATTAAGTATACACTTTGGCGACTTTTGACCCATTTATTTTTTAACTATTTTGTTTTTCATTATCTTTTACATAAATTGACCCATATATATTTTTAGATTAATTTACATTAGATATATCATATAGAATATTTCGTTCTTAAGATATAAGTTTAAAAAAAAACCTTAATTAACCAGATACCTTCAACACTATTTGCTTGTGGGCGGCACTAATCATAGTGAATAAAGTTCACAAGCCTTTGAACAAGAGCAGTCTCAAACGAGTCTGCATCCTGATGTACATCTCGATACCCATACAAGTACAAGATCAATAAACTATATGCATGTGTAGAAAACATAAGTAAAATATGGCAATTACACACAAAAGGGAAATATGATAAAATATGATGCAACTTTACTACATTTGTTTGATGAACTTTAGTGCATCTATTTGAGTCACTTTAGTGCATCCGTTTGGTCAATTTAATGAATTCCAGACATAAGCAAAAGAAGCACTACCTGATTATCACGGATTACAAACCGATAAAATTCACTGGAATACCCGAGGTTAGATCATTGAACACAAGCCCAATCCCCAGCACTCTATAATTAGATTTTCCGTTATCAGATTATAATTCATGCCTGAAAGGTGGTGCCAGAAACCTTGTTAGACAACCTTGCAAACGACTTCAATACCAAGCTTCGTATAAGCTACAAAATGTACATATATGTTGACAGAATAACAATCATTGTATATAAAATTCAAAATATATTTATTATCTCTTGTAATCCATTTTAACTTTTGGTAGTCAAGAAACAAACATTGTACTTTAATGTTTAAAAGCTATTACACTTTACTCTTCTGGATGCAAAAAACAATTGCAAAGGCGTTGAATATAAAAGCATCTTAATAGGCCAATACAGTAACACTAACATCAGCTTATCAATTGATTTAACACCCATAAGAAATAAACAATGGCCAAAAGTACTCTTTTTCTAGAGGGTGTTTCACAAAGTGCTTATCCTAGATAATTTTATAATCGAATATCCGGCATTAACAAAACGTGCACAATCATTTGAAATATGTTTCTACTATCGAAAGATGTAATATAACCACAGTAAAAATTAGTTCATCGCAGTTTTAAAATTTTGTTCAGACATTTTATCAAACACTTGGTGTGCAGTTTTTTGTAAACATGTATTCCATGTATTTATTTCTCAATTTTGATCCAAAATAACTATTCTATACAATGAATCATGTCAATGAACTCTGAAAATCGTTACATCTATAAATAAAGATGATGATTAACGAATCAAATTTCATAAAAACAAAAACCTAACTCACTATGAACAAAAATTCGTACAGATAAAACAACAACAAACACATATATAAGCTTTATGATTGATTTTAAGTAGCAAAAATAACAAATTTATAACTGAATTCAGTTAGATACCTGAATTTGATCTTTGAATTGATAAATTATAATGAGATGATATTGTGAATCTATAAAAGATATGATTTCGTGTGTTAATTTGATCTTCAATTTGATATGTGTTAAGAAATCTAAAAACACAACTGAGAGAAAAAAAGATCGTATCATGGAATGAGAGAAAGAAGAAAAAGAAAAAAAAAAAGAAAGGGGCGAATTTATGAAACCCTCCCTTAAAGAATGAAAGAAAATACATAAAGGTCCCTGTAGTTAAGTGGAAAAAAAGGAGGGGAAGAGGGGGTGATCTAATGGTTGAGATCACTTCTCTCACTTTTCTCTTGAGATCAACTTTTTAAATGATCCAATATATATATATATATATATATATATATACATGAGATATTAAACATATATGATGCGTGCAATTCAAGTTTACAAGCAATTTCTCTTTAATTTACAAGTAATTAACCAAAAACCATGAGACGGCCATGGTCGGGTATCGGGTTAAATATTTTTGGCTAACTCGGGTTCGCGTCGACCCCGTTTGACCCGAATAAGTTTGTTTTAATATATTTTATTTAAATTATCTATCTATAATAGAACACATAGGAATTTTACGACCATTTTATTCATATTTCGGTTGACCTGAACCCAAATTGACCCTAATTGAGTTGACTCGACCCGAATTGAATCGAACCCGACTAACCCGAGTTTAAATAAGTTCGGATTCGAGGATGTTATTTTTAGCTTCGACCCAACCCGAATTAACCCGAACCCAACAACCTAACCCGATTAGCACCCTTAAATATGACAATCATATAATTTTATCATAAATAGATCAACATTACAATCATATTTATCTATACTACATATAATATAAAAATGGTCAAATGATGAAACGTTAAAAATTGAAAAGTCAAATGTGAGAGAAATATTGAAGCTTGTTCTACAAACTTAATAATTATCATTTAAAGGAAAGAAACCGCCACTATAACTGCCGCCATATTCTGAAATAGCCACCACTTCTTGGTGGTTTTGGTTGTTTCGGTTGTCTAGGTGGTCGTGGTTGGTGGTTTTGGTGGGTTTTTTGAAAGAAATGATGGTGTTTTCAGTGGTTTGTTGGTGGTTTCGGTTGTCCAACACGACCATCTCTCGGTCGGCTCGGTGGTTTTGTTCTACGTCTAATATTTTTGTGGCGATTGCAATGAGGTTTTAAGGTTAGTTACAACAGTGTATATTTTTTTGTGTGATTGGCATATATTTTGGTTTTATGTATGTTGTTTTCTTATGTGTTCGAGTGTGGATATGAGGTATCAAGATTGTATAGATATGAAATTTGATGGTGTCTCTGGTAAATAAGAAGAAAAAAATGGATGGTAATATGAGGCCACATGTGTTTGTCGTCAATATTTTGGTGATCAATGATGTTTTTTTGAGGTCGGTTTATGAAAGAACTGATGTTCGGTGTTTTTGTTGTAGATCCATCATTTTTTTTATATCTAAAGGTTTTATTCTAAATACATAGATTATTTCTTGTAATTAATGGTGGAATCGATAGTGCTGACAACTAGTTGTGTATCATTAATTGGCAGTGGGACATGATTGGTAGATCCCTACGGATTTAAAAAAACAAAAAAAAACAAACAAACGGTTATCTTTTTTGTAGAAAGTCAATGAACATTTATAAATATTTGTGAGGCTTGATAAGTTTATATGAGACGTTTCATGTAGATTGTTTTGGATGAAACATATTTTATGAGCACCTTTTATTGTACTTAGGCTATTATTTGATTTGTTCTTTATATTGGTCGTAATTTGCGAGGTAATATAGGATTTTTGTTTTAGGATGCAGCTATAAAGACGTTCGAAACAAATTTATAAAAAAATTAGAAATTAGAAATTTCGGGCAGTGATATTCAGTTTAAAAAGTTAAATCTGTGCATATAACTTTTTGCAATTCGAAGACTTGGCATAATTTGTTCAATCTGAATTATAAATTGAGAGTAGTAGAATCGGCGTACAATCTTGAGCTATTAAATGTTAGCTTTTGTCGTATACAACACAATATCGATCTTTTTTCTTGGACTACATGTGACTTATAGAGAATACACTTTACATGATATAATAGTTTATTTCTTATTGTGCCAGCTACCTACAATAAAAGTAAAACTATATAACGGCAAAGACATATAGAGAAAATGAAGCAAAAACCTATATATATACCAGAAGATGTTGTTAGGCTCGAGACAAACAATAGTCAAACCAAAGAATCTTTTGATTAAATGAGTAAATGATATTAATTCAAAATTTAAAAATTGCAAAGTGAGAATAACAAAGTAAAAGAAGTCTAAACCTAGAAAGCGAAAATGTTACTAGAATCAAATAACATCAAAAAACCGAGAAAGTAAAATGGAGAAGTCGCTTATTTGTAGCAACCAAATTAAAATCAGGTTTAATATTTTTGTTTCTCGCTTTGACCAAAAGATGATTTAGAAATTTATATTTTTGTTTCTCGTTTTATAAAGTTGAATGATGGTTATGAGATACATTTTTATATAAAATATGTTCGTGTTTTAACCATGTCTTAGTAACTCTGCCACCTTTATGAATAACATGTGAACTTAATGCACATTAGAAAAAAATAACAGGGGCAATAAAAATAACATGGATAATCACCGCTAAACTGTCGTCGAACTCTCAAAAAATCAAAATGGAACAACCGATGTAACCGGAACACTTCAAAAACTTTACACCATTGCCGCTCAACGCGGGTACTTGAATATTAAACACAGCTCTCGAATTTATTAGTAGTACAATTTTAATTGACTATAGCAAATTAAATCGACGCTATGAGAAAAACAATTCAACCATGTCATAAGAAAAACATTATAGCTTAAAACAATATTACCGGAAAATGATTCCCTTATGCTACAAAAACAATCGGTTGAAAAAATAATTTGCCGTCCAAATTTAGACGAAACTAGATACCACTGCTGTTAGGCGCGGGTATCCGGCTAGTATATTATATAGTGGTTTCTTTTAAATTAAAATCAAATATTATTTGGATATCACTTTGCATATTATTATATTGTGTGTATATATACAATTATTGTACCGAATGGTTAGATACGATATTTTTATCTAACTGAAAATTTATTTAAGTATAAAATTTTATTTTTTATATGTTACTACGATAATATATGTTTTCCCGATCCCATTCCGACCTCGATATGTGGAATTGTCTTGCGCCATATGTACTAAGATTTCTTAGGAGACATGATCTAAGCCCGGTGTAGGTTTGTGGGAGTTTAAAACACGCGTAAACACTAAAAGTGTGTGAGCCTATAGGGGCACACACGATAAACACGAGAGTACGTGTCGAACGTATAACTACTTGAATATATTACCCGTATTATGCATGCATGTGCTTGACCTGTTTTGTACGACCCATGGGCTTGTTCAAGTGCTAATGTGGGTCGGTTTGGTTGGTTGCCTTGGGCCTAGATTTTCCAACCGATCGGGCAAGAGAGGGGGATGGGTTCTTTACTTGTCAATCAAGCCATAGCCCAAGCTAAGGGCGGTTTGTTTTACTATATAAACAAACACATCCCCTCTTCCATTCACGCATCATATATCCCAACTATTATCCCTAAACCAATCATGTTTTCCTGATGAAACTCAATCGGAACTCCATAAATCCGATTAGGGTTTGTAGGGTTTTGATAAACCCTAAACTTGCTCAATCATTTATCCAAGTGTGTAGTGTTGAATCGTGTTAAGGTGTTCTTGTTTTTGCATTCCTGGTCGACTGTAGCAGCAGCAACAAGAAGGGTTTTCTGGTTTTGGTTTTCTCGGACAACAAAGCAGAAAAGATATCGGACGTGTGTTGTCCGATATCGGGTAAAGAAGCAAAACAACTTCTTGTTGGTTTTGTGATCTCGGGCAGAAGCAAGCTTGGTCTTGGGGTTTTCTTGTTCGTGATATTCAAGTGTTTTCAAGAGTTGATTGTCCATACGTTCTCGCCTAGCTTCTTATCGAACGTGCTCGTTTTACGTGTTGTGTGATACTCGTAGAGGTATCTAATTTTGATACTAGGATTTCTTTTGGTTTTCTTGTTCGTTCACTTGCGTTCAATTGCCGCCAAAGGTTAGTTTCCTTATTTACCTTTTATACGTTATTGTTTATTAAATACATGTTTACCCAATTGCGTTAACTAGGTCCAATTCCGCTGCGTACTCGTTTGCGTTACTTGGCTAACTTAGTTCTAAAATCCCAACACCCGGTACAAGGATGACTTATGCCTAAGGGCATTGAACACATTTATTTTTTTGGTATGCCGCTTCGGGAGCTAGGATCAAATTATAAGATGTACCTTTCATTTAAACTTGATTTTAATATAACTTATTTACTAATTAATGCTCTCACATTTTTATAACACGTGATTAAATTTTTTTCAATTAGTGTGTAATGTTGCATGTATCAAATTTGTCTAAGTTAATATTAGTATAAAACAAAAATTTTATATATCAACTTCATTTTATATAAATTCATGAAAGTAGTCCGTCAATCGGACGGATCTAAGATCTAGTCGCCTATATAATTAACCCTTTATGTATAATTAACCCATTGTGTATTGAAAGTATTCAGCCATTATTGGATTAGAGTTTCGATACTCGGGTATTTATTGTTTTATCTTACTATGAAATGAAATGGATTAAGCATTCAAATGTCGAATTTTGGGCCATATGAACCTGGTTGGCAAAATATATTTCTTCAATAAATACAAGATACACTTATACAATCATTAAAATATGAATACTCACATCTTCAATAAATACAACATTTTAACATCAAAACATGATAAGAAACTACACTCTAAATTTATATGCTTAAAGGAATTGAATGTCCAAGTAGTCTTTTGGCTTCAACAAGTGTATCTTTAAACCTCTTTACATCAACCCTTATATTTTGCTTATCTAAATACATTTCCTTCCCGATATAATACCCTTTCGCAAATACCGATCCTGGATCGGAAATAACCGGGCCGTCGCGTGGGTACAAGTCGATAAGTGAACTCTCGTCCTGTCCAATCTTATAATCCAGATAATGCAAACCCATTGGGACCGCCGGTTCACCAAAATAAGCCGTGGAAGGCCACTCTAGCCCTAGTGGGACTACTTGAACCACAACCGCACCCGGTGGTAAAAAAACCATATTTGTTAACCCGGCCCCGTGTGCTCCGACTAGCACACTGCACGTGCTCACGTGCTTTGCAAATTTCTCCAAATTTGACATTTTTTTGTTACTTCTAACTACAATAACCTCAAAGCCCAACTCTTCCATCATGTCAACTATTTCATCTTCGTTAGAAAATAACCTCGTTTTGCGACGTGACACAAGGATCAACACAGGTGTCGTGGGAGTTTCATACGACACATTTGTGGGTTTTAGACCGTACGTTGTTGTAAGGAATTTTCGGAAATTTGTTATAGAGTTCCCAATGGGAACTTCAGAATAATTTATGGATAAATATGAATGGAATTTTAGACCAACGATAATTGCGGGAAAACAATGAATGCTAGGGTTAGAACTTACATTCAACACGCTGTAATAAGATAAGCTAGACAAAATGTGTTTAAATTTCTCGACGAAGATAGGGTTATAATCGGTTATCACAAATTGGACTTGCGAGTTGAAAATGTGAGAGGTGATGAATAATGGGATTATGATTTCATTGAACTCGTGAAATAGGTTTCCTGAGAAGCCACCAGTTGAGAACACGATTGCAGGAATTGTATGATTGTAGTCGCAATGTTGTACTTGAGTTCCTGGTGGTTCATAGAGGAAGTTAACTGGAGTGATGTTTTTCAAGAGATCAAATTGATCCCAGGCGTATGGTCGAACTTGCACATTTTTTCCCTCTTCTTTGAGCGAAGAATTAGTATTCCTAGTCGAATTCAATTGAGTAGGCATATATATTTCCAATGCTTTTAGATTGATTTTTACAGGGTTGCTTGCAACACAAACTACTGAGTGAACCGTAGAATCACAAGCCAAACCTGTTTCAAGCTTTGGTAGATCTTTAACTCCTGTAACATTTATATAAATGTTATAAATTGCCGCATTGATCAATTAGAAACGTCTCTTAGTACAAAAAATTACTTATGGATCGACTGGAGTTAAAACAGGTCCCATAAAATGAAAACCGATAAACTTTTGTCTGCTCAGATTAGCCGAGGAGAGCGAGATTTTGACTCAGATATGACCCTAAATCTAAACATATGCTTATTAAATTTGACACATATATATACAAGCTAGGCAGTTGCTTTTGACCCTAAATCTAGATATTTGCAGGAGTAGTTTCTTACACGTTTTTTGTATTCCAAATTATATATTTTGTCCATTTCCTAAATGATACAGTCAACATATATACTATATGCACCTTTACTTGTATACAATTAGGCCAAGAGCCATCAACTTGCTGGCATATATTTGTCTTTTAGAGTTCATTGTTTTTTAGTCCTAGTTTTTATAGTTAACTTGATTGTCATTTTCTTTCCAACAAAACGAATTGTTAAACCATATAAGAGCAGAAGGTGTGGTCTTCGCCGTCTTCTTCGTCGCCACCGTGGCAAGCTCGTCGTCGCTCGCCATCACACCGACTGGGCTTGCCGTCGCTCGTCGTCGAACCCTTCGTCGTCACCACAACGAGCTGACATTTTGTACTTTTTGTACTTTTTTTTATTTTTTATTCTGGTTGTGCGTGTGATAAATGTGTATGTGAGACCCAAATGAGTAAGTTGGGGTTTGTTGTGAGTGAGGAGGGGTTAGTTGTCGTTAGTTGTGCAGGTTTGTTATGATGATGTGGCGCTGACGTGGCGCTGATGAAGAGGTGAAGCCTCTTCACCACACCTTCCCCTCTAATAACGTACACTATTTTAACCACATTCTAAATGCTTGTAACCATGTCATGGACTCGTCGGTGTCGGCAGGCGGTGGTGTGTAGCAACTAGTTTTAGGAAAACTTTGATAGTGAGTAACGCTGACTAGCTCACATGCTCGCACCAAAGACAATACGTGAAAGAGAATGTTTAAACTAATTCAACGGCTTAAGTATCTAACAATGGCTATGGATTGAGCTCAATGAGTCTAGCTAAGCTAGTTATATATAGATATGTGATTACATTATATAGTGTGTTCCTTTGTATAATTGTATATGAGTGAGGATGATAAAGATCATGAAAACTTACCTATAAGCGATTTAAGTGATGGTAGCAAGTTATCTTCAACATCAAGTTCTTGCATGGTAGCATTCCACTTTCCTGCGCACGTTATGCAGAACAATTCAGCCGAATTCATACGAAGGAAAAAACACATAAACCCGAAAACTATAACTTACCAAAGCAAAATTTGACGTGATCCAGTCCATAAGATTGGATGTATAACATGTAAATGAACACAAGGAACCCGATTATTTGAGTAGCACCACAAACGAGTCTTCGATGCTTCTCCATTATTTCAAGAAACGAAATGTTGTGATTTCAAAACAAGTGGTAAATAAGGATCACTCAAAAGCTTAAAGGGTTGTATATGATTTATGAATCTTTTTGAGTCTATAAATCCAAGAAAGTTGGACAACATGTATCAATAATGTGTTTTGGTCTTTTTCGGCTTCAAATATACACTTTCATTTGTGGGTCAAGAGTTGATGGGAAATAAAGATGTAACAAATGCCCTTTAAATAATCCGAACCTTACTTGGCATATATTCTTGTAGCTAGCTTTTTATACCTTTTATTTCGGCAAAGTTTATTTTTATTAGTAAAAAGAAATGTATATGGGATCCCTTTAAATAATCTGAACCTATACCACACTCCAACGAGATTAAATATATTTGTTGTTGTATTGTACTTTTAACAAAACATATCTAAACCTAATTAAACGGTTAACGTAAGTTTTTATTGGTGCGCTACAAAAAATATGTAAAAGAAAATTTGTTTATATCAAGATTGTTTAAACTCAGCAACCCCGGTCACTCAATTCGACTAGTGTGTCAACTCTTAAATGATAGTACATAGTATAAGTAGCATGTTAATTTCAAGTAAACAAACACAATATTTACTGCAACAAGTAACTCATACAGAATATCATTGCTTTCGAGCCATCTGTATCATTTGGGCCACTCAATTATTCATATTGCATATTGTACTCCGTATTGTATTGTTTATCATCTTGTTATTACTATTGTTAATTGATTTTCTTTTATTTTTAAACATGTATTCTAACTATTTTGTCCCAACTTTTGTTGGTTTATTTGTTTGTTCTCTATTAGATGAAACTTGTGATAGAGATGTTCCAATTATAAACACAAGCTATACTCATCATACTATGCTATCTCATATCATATTTGCTAGAAAGTATTGATAAAGTTGGTTCTTGTAATGAACATACGTGCAGTGGTGGTCTGCTTTCTCATTGTATTTTCAGAGTATCGAGTTCGTCTCTATACAAAATGTAATGTGTGTATATATTTTGATATAAGGTCACCTATGAGTACCCGCTGATGAAAACTATTTCTTTCTTGCTATTGTAAACCAATATATAATCTCGATGTTGCTTTACAGAAACTTGATGGACCAAACGTGTTCGTTTGAAACTTAATAACCACCAAAGTGGTTAAGTTAGTTAATTATGGTTAAGTTGGTTGGTAGTTAATTTTCGGTTATGAACCGAAAGGACACAACGTTTGAGACATACCCATTCGTTTGCTATATACACAGATTTGTATGTAATGTTACATTTTTAGATGAAATAAAAGTTATCAATTATTTGTTTGCAATTCACATTTCGACTCACACACAATTTGGGACCAACATTTGGCATCAAGAGCCTTGTTATACCATACGCTCGTTACACCATCAAAAACTAGAAACCATTGTTAACGAGACGAAGGAAACCAAAAAACCAAAACAACACGCATAACCTTTTGATTCAGAAAGGAAACATGTGACGTATAAACCAAGATACGTTGCCTGGATAACTAAGGGACGCAAGAAAGTGGTATACGACTTGTCTTGTGTCGAAATTGCAAACGGAAGGACACCAAACAAAGTGGTGGCTTTCTTTTGTTGTGATATTTGTACGCGACAACAAAAGTTCAAAAAGGAAGAAAACAATTGTTAGTAACCTTTGTTGGTGTCTTGCACACGACAACAAAGAAGAAGAAGAAAAACTTTGTTGCCATACAACATGACAAGGAGGAAAAGAACGACGTCAAGAAAGAAACCATTGTGTATAAATAAACGGATACACAAAGAAGAAAAAGGCGTTGCTTGTGGATGTGATAAGGTATACCGAGACAAAACAATCAAGGATTGTTTGGAGATGTTTAGCAAAAAGAAACAACAACAAATAACGATAGAACAGGCTGATCACTTGTTTATAAAACGAAATACCGACGAGTATTGAAGAGTTGTTGAAGAACACGGTGTGGAAAAGCAAGAAGTTATTGTGGTACAACATAGAAAAGGAAACAAGCAACAGCAGAACGACAAACAAATTTCTCATTTGTTTAGACGTTGAGATAATACCGTGGGGTATTAGTGAAAAAAAGCAAACCGAGTTGCTTTGGAAATACCAAGAGGTATTTGTGAAAAGGAAATTTTGTGAAGAACTTGGAATGAAACAACAACAAACATCATAGTTGATTGGGGCCAAGGACATGTTGGGTGTTTTTGGAGAAAAAAGCCGAGACAAAAGAAGAAAGAGAGGTCTAGGGCACACGTTGGTAACCAAGTCTACACAAAGAAAGGACAACGTGGGAGTGTGGTATTAAAAAAAACACGTTGGTTGGTTTATTGAACAAATTCGACAACATCAATAAACAACCGAGTTGCTTTGGAGATAAGACGAGGAAAAAAAATAATGTGGTTGGTATAACACTCGAGTACCGACACACAAGTGGGAATACGGTTGTGTTTAACACAACAATGAGGTCACAAATTCAAACTTTGGATTTCTATTATACTTTAGATAGTATAGATCGTTATTTCATATTATAAGGAAATCCCGAGAACTTTATATTGATCCCGTACTATTAGGATTCCCGGATAACTATTTCTGTTCCCATAGTATTAAGAATAACATACTAAGTTAGAATTCCCATACGAATTAGAAAGTGAAGATTATAAGCACTATTAAGATGCGTGGTGACGATACCAACACAACACCAAAACCAGTAACACCAATTGCACAATATCAATGCCCTAAACTCAAAACCACAAACTACACAGTTTGGACTATACAAATTAAGGTTATACTAGAAGCACAAGGTTTATGGGAAGCAATAGAACCTAAGGAAAATACGCAAGTAGATGATAAGAAGGATAAGGCAATGACGGCCTTCCTATATCAAGCGTTGACTGAAGATGTGATCTTACAAGTAGTGGGTTGTAAAACGGCTAAGGAATTATGGGATTCGTTAAAAAAGAGACAAGTTGGAGAAGAAAGGGTGCAACAGGCACGGTTACAATCATTGATGATTGGATTTAAAACCCTTCAGATGAAGGAAGATGACACGGTGGATGCATTTACGAACAAACTAAATGGTTACGCCACAAAGGCTAAAGAATTAGGAAAAACCTTGAATGAATCACTTTTAGTACGAAAACTATTAGACTCCACACCAGATAGGTTCATTCAAATAGTGGCATCCATAGAACAGACAAATGACCTCAACGACATTACCTTAGATGAGATCATTGGAAAACTTAAGGCATTCGAGGAAAGAATAAAACTACGAAAGGGAGGACAAGTAGAAAGCCAAGATAACTTATTATTCGCATAAGGCAAACACTCTTGAAATAAGAAAAGATTTACCAAATATAGAGGTAGATCAAACTACTCACGAGGAAACTGGCAAAATTAAGGAAACAGAGATAACTCGAATGGAGAAAATTCAACTCACAATGATAAGCCAAATAAGAATAAAGGTGAGTGGAATAAAAAGAAGTTAAAATATTTCAATTGCGGGAAACATGGGCATTTCAAGAAAGACTATAGAAACCCACCAACAACTCAGGAACAATCAAACCTTATCTTAGAAGACGATGAACCATCACTATTAATGGCTACACACGAAACTGAAGAAATCTTGTTGAATGAAGAACAAGTACAACCCCGAAAATATGCTACAACAGATGCTAGCATATGGTATTTAGATAATGGTGCAAGTAACCATATGACGGGTACCAAGATTCATTTTAAGGATATTGACGAAAGCATCACTGGACGCGTTCGTTTGGGAGATGGATCGTATATGGAGATAAAGGGTAGAGGTTCAATATTATTAGGATGTAGAAACCTACAACAGAAGATGATTTCAGACGTTTACTACATTCCAAACCTCAAAAGCAACATACTTAGTCTAGGAAAACTCACAGAAATAGGTTGTAAGATCATCATGGATGGAAACAAACTGACTTTGTACGATAAGAGCAAGAAGTTGTTGATGAAAGTTGAACGATCTAAGAATCGACTTTACAATATTAGATTATATATAGAAGCACCTATATGTCTCTTAGCAAACGTAGATAATCAAGCATGGTTATGGCATGCTAGATTAGGTCATCTAAACTTTGACGTTATCAACAAGATGACAATAAAGGGTCTAGTGGATGGAATACCAAGAATAAATCATGCAGGACAAATCTGTGATGCATGCTTATTAGGAAAACACATTAGAACACCATTCCAAATCAAGCTAAATTCATATCAAAGAACGCGTTGGACTTAGTATATGGAGATCTTTGTGGTCCCATAAGTCCAGCCACACACTCTGGAAAGAAGCTCATCTTCTTATTAGTAGATTACTGCACACGTTTCATGTGGGCTTACTTTCTAACTTCGAAAGATCAGGCATTCAGCACATTCAAGGAATTTAGACAGCAGATTGAATTGAAATTGAAGTTGAAATTAAAAATGCTAAGAACTGATAGAGGAGGTGAGTTTACATCAAATGAATTCACCAAATACTGTAAGGAGATTGGAATAGCAAGACAATTGACAGCACCATACTCACCACAACAAAATGGTGTAGTAGAGAGAAGAAATAGGACAGTGTTATCAACTACTAGGAGTATGATGAAAGCGATGAAGTTACCCTTAACGTTTTGGGCGGAAGCAGTCAGACACGTCATTTACATACTCAACAGGGTACCTACGAAAGCCGTGGAAGATAAAACACCATATGAAGCCCTCTACAACAGAAAACCAAATCTGGAATACCTAAGAATATTCGGATGCACAGCTTATGCTAAGATAACAATACCTCACTTGAAGAGGCTGGATGATAGAAGCATACCAATGATTTACTTAGGAGTTGAAGAAGGATCAAAGGCATGTAGGTTATATGATCCGATAGGAAAGAAGAAACATGTTAGTAGAGATGTAAATTTTATGGAAACGAAACCGTGGGATTGGAATAACAATGAAGAGGATGAAAGTACACAAGACACGTTTTGGACTAGTTTTGTAATAAACGAAGTTGACAATGAGAATCCTACACCAGTCAACACAGAAAGCAATGATAACATGTATCATGAACCAGATCCTATATCAGATCCAGACTCACCAATCCCACCACCAACATACACTTACAACCTTAACTCAGAGGATGAAGAAGAAGCTACTTTTAGCTCATTAGGAAGCTCAGATCAGAGATATGATCATAGACCAGTACAAGGTTTAAAAAATATAACAGAAATCTACGAAACTGCACGTGAAGGAGAAGCACCAAGCTTATTTTTCACAGAAAAAGAACCCCGTAATTACAAGGAAACATCAAAAGATGAGAAGTGGATTGAGGCCATGGAGATTGAATTAGATTCAATAAAAAAAAAATAACACATGGACTCTTACCACATTGCCTGCAAATCAGAAGGCAATAGGACTCAAATGGGTTTAAAAAACCAAGAGAGATGCACAAGGAAAGATCATTAAATATAAAGCAAGATTAGTAGCAAAAGGTTATGTACAAGAACAAGGAATAGACTTCGATGAGTTGTTTGCACCAGTTGCTAGAATAGAGACAGTTCGCTTAATATTAGCACTAGCAGCACATCATGGATGGCAAGTACACCACTTAGATGTAAAATCAACATTTCTACATGGAGAGTTGAAGGAAGAAGTCTATGTTACACAACCTGAAGGTTTCATTCAACAAGGAAACCTAGGAAAATTCTACAAGCTAACTAAAGCTTTGTATGGCTTAAGACAAGCACCAAGAGCTTGGAACATGAAGTCCTTAGACTTTAAGCAATGTAATCTCGAACAAGCAATTTATACGAAGAGATGCAAGACTTCTACACTTATAGTTGGAGTATATGTAGATGATTTGATAATCATGGGCACTCCAAAGAAGGAAATAGATTTGTTCAAATCCGAGATGGAAGAAAAATTTGAAATGAGTGACTTAGGATTGCTAGCATATTACTTGGGGATAGAAGTTACATAGACATGAGGAGAAATTACAATCAAGCAAATAGGATATATTAACAAGATCTTGAAAGAAACAAGTATAACGGAGAGTAATGATACGAAGATACCAATGGATCCCGACACTAAGTTGGTCAAGGCGGAAGATGGAAACCCAGTTGACGCAACTTATTACCGAAGCTTAATTGGAAGTCTCAGGTACTTACTACATACAAGATCAGATCTTAGTTACTCAGTCGGAGCAGATTTATGCAAGACCCAGAGGATCATCACCTGAAGGCAGTGAAACAAGTAATCCGATACATCAAAGGGACAAAGGAACATGGAATCATATACAAGAAAGAAGGCGGCTGCAAGATTACAGGTTACAGTGACAGTAGTTATGGAATCAACACCGATAAAGGAAAAGGAACTACTGGAATAGTATTTTATTTTGGAGAGTCACCTATTACTTGGTGTACTCAGAAGCAACCAACAGTAGCGCTCTCATTATGTGAATCAGAATTCATGGCGGCTACTGCAGCAGCATGTCAAGCCTTATGGTTAAAACGACTACTTAGTGAACTAACTGGATGGCAAGAAAAGAGGATAACGCTTAGAGTTGACAACATATCAGCAATAGCACTCGTAAGGAACCCAGTTTTTCATGGAAGAAGCAAGCACATCGACATTCGCTGTCATTTCATTCGTGAATGCGTAAAGAATGGTCATATCAATGTGGAACACGTTAGTGGAGAACTACAAAGAGCAGATATTTTAACAAAAGCTTTACCAAGACTCAAGTTCGTGACTATGCGACAAATGCTCGGAGTTCAAGATTTAGGACAAAGCAACGATCAAGATTAAGGAGGAGAATGTAAACCAATATATAATCTCGATGTTGCTTTACAGAAACTTGATGGACCAAACGTGTTCGTTTGAAACTTAATAACCGCCAAAGTGGTTAAGTTAGTTAAGTTAGTTAATTATGGTTAAGTTAGTTGGTAGTTAATTTTCGGTTATGAACCGAATGGACACAACGTTTGGGACATACCCACTCGCTTGCTATATATACAGATTTATATGTAATGTTACATTTTTAGACGAAATAAAAGTTATCAGTTATTTGTTTGCAATTCACATTTCGACTCACACACAATTTGGGACCAACAACTATCACACCCATGGCAATTGTCGGGCTGCCAAAGCAAAAACAGGTACAACCTCTTTTGTTTGAAATTTTCAAAGCCGGGGCAAAAAAGAAAAATAATAATAATTAAAAAAAAAAAAAAAAAAAGTCACCGGTAACAGCACAATTAACATTATCTATCAAATAAAATCAAGACTAAGCGAAAATTAAACTTGCTCATTCATTGATTTCCTACCAATGAGCACGCTTACTTCATACACGAGAGCATATACTGGATTAACACAATACATATGAAAAGTAATGAATCCTACATGAGTTTAAACCTTAGCAGAAACAGAATACTCAAATTGAGAAAACAGGAAGCCTCAGAGAAATGCGAGTGGAAAGTATTCTACATCCGAAGGTCGCCATAGTTACCTCTTGTTTGACCCAGATACGCAATTATTTCATCGCCTTCTTCCATTTTCAGCTGCAGAAAAACATGTAACCGCTCAGCATGGCCAGATAACGCATATGCAATAGACAAGGTCAGATCACTTCCGTAGAGATAAGGTAGAAAATTTGACACATTAACTCACGAACGGGTCAATTTGGGTTGTGTTTTACTCAGATGGGTCAATTCAAAAACTTTTAATAGGGTGAACAAGTCAAAAGGATATGAATTGCCCAAAGTATAATCTAATGTGCGTGCCACCTGATAAATCTTTTTTACTTTACGCCATGCATTATCATGGCATTGAAATTCTTTTTGTATGTAATAACTCGAAAAACAATAGTCAAAAAATTTGTTTGGGGGTCAAGCCAACCCAGCACGTTCTAAACCCATTATAACACGTCACCCAACCACTGGTCAAGCCACCTCTACTTGTGGGCATGAGAAAGGGAGAGAGCCAACCTCATTAGGAGTTTGTTTCCCATGAAGAAACCGTCCATCAAACAAGAAAGCGGTTATATCAAGCTCAACAGATTGTCGGTCACAGTATGCATTCATAAGCTTTATCAGCTGCGTGCTCCTTTTCATCCTAATGTTTATCACCATAAATTCCTGAAAACACAAGGAGTGGCATCTAAGGTCTCACTACACACCAAGAATCCAAGAGAAGATATCAAAGTGATTATGATTTATGTGTGCCAAAACTACCACAAAAGATCTCGACCCTTAAGATGCTGTGTTAGTGAATACCAGAATCAAGTCTCAATCATGCCCCTAACATTTGACGAAAGGTTCCGGTGATGGAATATCTGAAGAGAGGGTGGTCCTTTGGTCCAATGAGCTGGTGCTGATATGCAGAACCTAAGTACAGGAAAACAAACAACAATGTGAACAAAAAATATGTTACAACAATAAACCATCAGGGCCGGATTTGAGCATGTGCAAGGTGATCGACGGCACAGGGCCTCCAAGTTTGAAGAGGCCCCACGATTTTAGACCCAAAGGCTGTTTTAGTTCGATTTCTGGCACTAAACTGATGAGAATGTGTTGAAAACGTAAATTTATTTGACTCTTACAAGACAAATAGGGTGAAAACAAATAATATCATGCAACGAAGTGTTTCCTGGGAAAAAGTTTAACAGAGAGCCACAAAATGTTTAGATAGGGCGAGGAAGATGATGTTTTTGGTTTATTTATAGTTTGCCCCCCTAAAGTTTAGATACTTTACAAGTTTTACTATCTTTTAAATTCATTTTTAAACAATCGCATGGACTTTACATATTTAACAGTTTGAATCCTTGCTATTATTACAAATAATCAAATGCATTTTACATATTGTTGTTTAATGTTTATATAGATTTAAAAGACTTTTGTCTAACTTATTTTCTGCAATATTTACAATATATATATGCTCATATTGTAAAGTTTTTTTATGCGTTTAACAAGTTTATGGTGTAGTTTTGGCACAGGGCCCCCAAAATCCACGGGACGGCCCTGTAAACCATTATGCATGAATTTTTTCACACATTCTTATTAACTAATTTAATGTTAACAAATAGATTAAGAAAAGAAAATTGGTAAAATATCTCAAAAAGAGTATTTGAATTTATGATTTACAGATTTCCATCAATGCACATAAAGAAATTACAGCATGTGTGTGCTAATTGTGGTCAAATTGATATGATCGATAGTAAAATCTTATGAAATACATGAAAATAAGAAAAGATCATACATATCTATGAGGTTTAGCAAGTAATGTGCAGATAGGAATCTGTAGTACTTGTATTCATTTTAACTCAACCAAAGACTATTAATAGAAAATGGAGAAAGTACCTACTAATTTGTGTATTGACTCATTTGGACCATTGGAGCTTCAAAACATTATCCCTGGGAGTACGATCACTACTACAAAAAAGGGCATAGAGCCCGGTTGAAAAGGTGCAAAGAGCCCGGTTTTGCATGAGGGCACAAAAGGGGAGGGACTCTATGCGAAAACAAATAGAGCCCGGTTTTAAAAACGGGCTCTATTATATGTTATAGAGCCCGGTTTTCTATCAAAGAACATGGCTCTATGTGAAAAAAAAAAATTAAAAAAAAAATAAAAATTCAGCCATGAAATCCAATTCTTATTGGCCAAGTGAACAATGTATTGATTCAGATAAGAAAATATTCATTAATATTACAGCATACTTTCTATTGGTAGTCCCGTTAACTTTGTTCTTTTTTCGAAAACCTTTGACCTTCTACGTCTCAGGAGCTATCTGTTCATTGGAGGATGAAGGAGCAGAATTGGGAACCGTATTGGTAGTCCTGTTAGTCTCATCCTTTTGACTCTTAGTTTTTTTCTTCGTCTGAGTAGTAGTTTTATCCTTTTGAGAAGCTGCAACCTTTGTCTGCGCATCTGCAGCAGCTGTCCGGGCAGCTGTACTCTTCGTGACATTGTGAAAACCGTTCTGAGTTGGAGGTATATGCACTCGTGACAACACGTTGTGAGGAACCCTCTGCTTCAAAAACTGAGCATGCCTTTTACGATCATACGCCGATCTTTTTATCTTTATCAGATAACAGATTCCATGCTTGAGAAACGAGCTGGAATGCCCCTTCTGCATCTATAGACTTGTTCTTATCGGGATGAAGTGATAAAGCTAGTTTTCTATAATGTTTCTTCACTGTATCATCATCGGCTAATGGGTTCAAACCAAGTAAACGTGAAGATTAGGCAATATTCTGGCCCGAGCTAATGTTTAACCAAGCTACTGCTTTTGATTGCGATTCTCAAACCTGATACAGATATACGAAGTTGATAGATTAAGCATAACGCACATGTATAAAGTATTCGTAGAATGATTTCTAGCAGAAGTAAAACCGTAGTAAACTATACCAGAATCCAAACACCTATTTTCCTCATTGTCACAGAACTAAAAGTTTTACTGTATCCAAATACCCTGTTCACCAGTCACAAACAACCAACTGGACTTTTACAACCCGTTTTCTAATAATCTGTTGCTTTTCATTTTATTTATTTCCCATTTGACCTATAATCATTTGGTTAAAATAAAAAAGTAGTTATTTTGTGATCAATGTAACCGCACTTTTAGCATTTTAGTTAGTATTATTTATATAAATTAAACTGCTTCATAATTAAGACACCTAAGTTATCACAAAACTCATAGTGATGTTCTTTTTCGTATGAAGGTTATTGTGGAAACTAAACAATGGAAACAATACATCCGTGAACTTAGGTACAAGCTAAATAGTACGTTCCTAGAGTTAATGGCAGACTTAATGGTCATGTTCGAGATAATTTTGTGTCTCGCTAAAATAAAGTCTATTTAATGGCGAAGTATAGCATTAATTTACTTGTAGTGACAAAATGTATTTGGAGTAAAGAACAAACCTTGACGAAACAATCATGGAAATGAAGCCTGAGCAACGAAGCAGCCATACGAGCCTCTTTTGCTACAGCCTTTGTGACAACAGACTGACCAATGTTCTTAGCCTGAGAACATGAATGGTCATAGAACTGAGGGTAGAGGTAAGATGCATTGGCTATAACCATGACAGAAGGAGAACCATGAGCATGGTGATCGACCGATCCATTGTGTTATTATATATAAAAACTAACCAAAAGTGACCCGTTTCATGTAAATTGTCCCAAAAATAATACTGTAATTTTTTTGAGAGCAAGTTTGGAATATATGGTTACTTACTTTCAGTCAGCAAATGGCACACGTCTTATGAGTGTCATCTTACTCTTTTCAAACTCGGGCACATCACAAAGAGGACTATCTGTTTAGACGGACAACAAAACTGTTAGTACCAATGCAATATTGTCTAAATACATTCAAATTTTATGAAATTCAGAATAACTTGCCTTTATTACTTGTATTTATTGTAGATTTTCAGGATGTAACTCTGGTTGATGCTCGAGACTACTATAACAAGTTCATTTTAGTTCATGTAGTATTACTGAACTGTTAGAGTAAGTTTTCTCTTACAAATCAACTAATCAAGGGGGTCCAATCCAAACACTTAAATAAGAAAGTATCATGTAAACTATAATTTACATACATTTTTTAAGCACACCTGCAAAATCTGAATGATATTGTTAAAAGATATCAACAATTTATTAAAGATAAGTCCACGTTTCCTCTCATTTGTATAACTGAGGGAAAAGTACTCACTTTGGCCTTGAACACTTTGAGTAATGGACTCACGAGAACCTGCAGTGGAAGTATTCATATGATTAACTCATTTATGAGTGACTTTCTTGTGAAAATAAACGAAACTTTGAAAGGTAGAAAAGGGCCAATACACAAACTCTACTACATCATGCACAAGCAACAAAATTTTGAAGGTGAAAAGGTAATAACATAGCAAGGTCTCTGCTAATCCAAGCCATACACCTCCCCACTAAAGGACTTTTTATTCCCCTTGCCGTTGTGACATAAATCAATCGAAAGATTATACCCTTAGTCTTGTAGGAAGCAAAATGCATCAGATAGAGAACAATTCATGACGCATTTCTAAGACTATATTCGACTATATTATTTTTTTTTTCTTACGACCTTTGTTACCTGTCAATGGAATGGGACAGATTAGCATCTAAATTTATACACTTATACCAAAAAAGTTATGAACAAATTGGAAAGTGTTTCAAGGTTCCTCATAGAATCTAAGGTGTTGCAATATCACTAATCAAAACCTGATAATCAAAACCGTGCACTAACAGCTACGAACAGGTAAGATCCATAAATACGTTTGCCATATATCACTTAGGCATTTCATCAAGCACCTTGTATTCAATTAGTTTCAAATATATTTGAGTGCTTTCTGTGACACCTTATATTTACCGGATATTGAAACTCAACAACAAAATGCCTAAATCGAACTCAACATATTGAATAACATATACCGGCATCTAATTGCTAGAAAAAAGAATAGTAAAAAACATTTAGCTGGATAGTAAATAAAATGGATGCTATACCTCTTAATCAGTAATTATATGGTGGCGACAGGCGGTGGTGATGCGCGACGTCACCGCGGTGGTAGTGCACGACGGCGGAGGCAGTGGTGGTGTGTGGTTGCGGAGATGATATCTAGTTTGATGTGTTTGAATTGGACATTAGGTTGTGGTTGTGGTTGTGTGGTAGTGGGAAGAAAGTAAAAAGTTATTTAGGTTTTATTCAGATGTGGGTCTGGTAGGGGGAAAAGTGGAAAAAATAGGAGGGAGAAATCCCGCTCAATTGCTCAAATGAAAAATCAAACTATTAAAGCCCGGTTTCTTACTAAAAACATGAGTCTATACCTTTAGGGTGTGTTTGGTAAGGAGAAATAAAGCCAAAGAAATGGAAATGGTTCAATTTCCTCTGTTTGGTAAGATAGAGAAACCAAATGGCGGAGAGTTTCAAATTCTCGAGAAAAATAATCCTTTGTATTTTGATTTCTTTAAATTCCATCCATTTGACGAAGGCAATGGTATCTTTGTAGAGAATTGCCCATATCTTATTTAATAAAAAATAATAAAACCTTATAAGGTTGGTGTACAAAAGGATAAAATCACGTGACATGCACATTTCCTTCACAACTCCAAATAAATTGATGAACCCTAACCCCCAAAATAGCTAGTTTGAAAAGTTTTTTCTCAAATCCATTGCCTTTGGTTGCCATCTACATGCTTTTCATCCATACAATAGAGCCCGGTTTTCTATTTTAAAACCGGGTTTTATGCTCTTGAATTCTTTATAGAGCCCGGTTTTTCTATAAACATGGCTTTATTAAGGGGGCTCTATTCTAGAATCTGTAGTAGTGGATATAGAAGACTCCAGGTTTATCTTTGGAGGTTTGCATGTATGATGTAAAACCCCACAACTCAAAGGACAATCTATTCGCAAAAATACGCAGACAATCTATCCCGAAAATGCTCTGTGGAAGATAACGTATATTTGTAAACCTTATGTTCAACTCTTTTAAAGATATTAGACGGCCAAGTTCCTCAGGCAATATCTCAACACATTGACAACCGGTTAGATTGAGATATTTTAGATGTTTCATCTCACTGACGCTGTTTGGGATATCTAGTAAACTTGAACAGTAGGTTGGATCTAGCTTCTCTAAATATTCTAATCGGCCAAGATCCTCGGGCAACTTCTTAAGACGCCAACATGTTTTAATTTCGAGAGATTTGAGATGTTTCAACATACATAGACTATCTGGAAGATGTCTCATCTCTATACGAGACAAATTTAAAGCCTCTATACATTGTAATCGGCCAAGATCCTCTGGTAACTTGTTAAGAGTCTTATAATAAGATATAATTTCAAGAGATTTAAGATGTTTCAGCATAAAGATGCTAACTGGAAGATGTTCGGCTTTTGTTTCCAAATATAGCTTCCCTAGAGATTTTAATTGGCCAAAATCCTCAGGTAACTTATCAAGATGGTCACAAGTTATAAGTTTGATTGATTTTAGGTTTCCCAACGTACAAACACTATCTGGAAGATGTTTGATCTTTGCATGTGACAAACTAAACTTCTCTAGAGATTCTAACCAGCCAAAATTCTCAGGTAACTTCTCAAGATGTTGAAATACACTAAGTTTGAGAGATTTCAGGTTTTTCAACATACAAACACTATCTGGAAGTTGTTTGATCTTTGCATGTGACAAACTTAACTCCTTAAGAGATTCTTTAGTTGTTTCAACATACAAAGACTATCTGGAAGATGTTTGATCTGTGCATGTGACAACATTATCTCCTCTAGATATTCTAACTGATTATGGTCTTTGGGCAAGTCTGGAATATTGTGTTCAAGTGTAAGCTTTCTTAAAAACTGTAAACTAGAAATGCTTCTTGAAAAAGACCCAAGCTCTGTACAAGCACAAAGACCTATAGAAATAAGCCTCTCAAGATTTCCAAATTATGACAGATGATGTTCCTTATACCAACATGTAAATCGCCATTTTGGAAAATTACTTTCAGGGTGCAGAGGGCACAAATCTATGGACTTCCCACGAAGATATAACTCTGATAAAGAACCAACATCAATTGATTGTAACTCTTTATTAAAGCTAAAAGAACTAAACCTTGTACAACCACTTAAGTCTAAGTAGACGAGTTTTTTCAGACATCCAACTTGAAGACAGTAATCTCGCCATTGCTTCAACCTCGAAGGACCAAACTTGCTCATCTCAAAGTATCTAACCGATTAGCAGTTAGAGTTAGTTTTATAACCGAAAAGCGGTTATGATAGGTAGTTATAGAAGCAGTTATTTAACCGCCAAATGCAGTTAATTAACCGCCATAAGCAGTTACATTTGTTTAGTATATATAGGACATGTAATGAATCATTTACAGGTAATGAGACGATTTAGTTATTCAAAGATCCATATTGTTATTGTTTGCATATTTCATATCACTCATTCACAGCGTAGGGACCAACATTTGGCATCAAGAGCCTTCTTACATCTCGTTACAGACACAATATTCATCATCCAGATTTCTTGTTAACAAGGCAACACTTACCAGCCTTGTTTAGCGAGACAGAATTAAACCCAGAAACCTGTTAACGAGATACTTATACAAAAGCAGAAAACCTCAACGTTGGAAGAAGAAGAGAACCGAAACCAGAAAACAAATCACTGGTCCTTTGGTTCAGGAAGAAACAGAAACAGAAACCTTGTTTCTGGAAAGAAGAAATACTCGCTGAAAACTTTGTTTCAGGAGAAGGAAAAGAGAACGTTTTTTTCAGAAGAAACGTTGTTACTTGAATAACTAGGACATAAGACAAGTCGTATACAACTCGTCTTTGTGTCGAAATTGCAAACGGAGAGGACACCATTCCAGTGTGGTGTCGTTTTTTTTCTGTTGTAAAGCATTAATACGCATCAACAAGAAAAGAAAGAAGCGCTTGAATACCTTGTATAGTAGACGGCATATACAAGAAGAGAAGAAAAAGACGTTGCTTGGAATTAGAAGAAAACACAACCGGTTCAGAAACAATCAAGTATTGTTTTTGAGAGAAGAGACGCTAGCGACATAAGAATATTAACAAAGGACACAACTTGATCACTTGTGGGTTTTTGTTGAAAATACCGAAAGGTATTTTTGGGGTGAAGCACATTCGGTGTGGAACAAAGGTAAAGAGAAAGGTTGTGAGACGCGGCAAGCAAACGTAGAAGATTACCATTTGTTGGTAAAGAAGAAAGGAACAAGTAATTTAACTTGTTTTTGTTGAAAATACCGAAAGGTATTTTGGAAGGAATTGTGTTCGGAAAATAGCCAAGACCAAGAGTTCGAAGGCAAATCATTATTACATCGATACACAAGAAAGGAGAAAAGACAACGTGGGGAAAGAAAGAACGTGGTTGGTATTATACTCAAGTACCGACACAAGTGGGAATACGACTGTGTTTAATACACAACAAAGAGGTCACAAATTCAAACTTTGGATTTCTCTTATACTTTAAATAGTATAGTTCGTTATTTGCATTACTAGGAAATCCCGAGAACTATATTGATCCCGTATTATTAGATTCCCGGAAACTATTTCTGTTCCCGTAGTATTAAGTATATATCATACTTAGTTAGAATTCCCATAGAAAGTGAAGATCATTAGAACCATCAATATGCCTGGTGACGATGCAAGTGGCAGTAACACTGCAACAAAACCCGTAACCCCTATGACACAGTATCAATGCCCAAAACTCAAAGCCACAAACTATACAGTTTGGACAATACAAATTAAGGTGATACTAGAAGCACAAGGTTTATGGGAAGCAATAGAACCTAAGGCTGATATACAAGTAGATGCTAAAAAGGATAAGGCAACAACTGCCTTCCTATATCAAGCATTGACCGAAGATGTGATATTACAAGTAGCAAGCTGTAATACGGCAAAGGAATTATGGGATTCATTAAGAAAGAGACACGTTGGAGAAGAGAAAGTGCAACAAGCACGGTTACAATCATTGATGATTGGATTTCAGACCCTTCAAATGAAGGAAGATGAAACGGTGGATGCATTTACAGCCAAACTGAACGGCTATGCCACAAAGGCAAAAGAATTAGGAAAACCTTTGGATGAATCACTTTTAGTTCGAAAACTATTAGATTCCACACCCGATAGATTCATTCAAATAGTAGCATCCATAGAACAGACAAGTGATCTCGATGACATAACGTTAGATGAGATCGCAGGAAAGCTTAAGGCATTCGAGGAGAGAATAAAACTCCGAAAGGGAGGACAAGTAGAAAGCCAAGATAACCTATTATTCGCACAAGGCGAACATTCTAGAAATAAGAAACGATTTACCAAATTTAGGAGTAGATCAAACAATTCACGAGGTAATTGGCAGAATAAGGGAAAAAGAGATAACTCGAATGGAGGAAACTCACCTCACAATAAGAATAAAGGTGAGTGGGATAGAAAGAATTTGAAATGTTACAATTGCGGGAAACCCGGACATTTCATGAGAAATTGTAAAAGTCCACCAACAACTCAGGAACAATCAAACCTTATCTTAGAAGACGATGAACCATCATTATTAATGGCGATACAAGAAACTGAAGAAGTCTTGTTAAATGAAGAACAAGTACACCCCCGAAAGTATGCTACAACAGATGCTAGCATATGGTATTTAGATAATGGTGCAAGTAATCATATGACGGGCACCAAAGGCCATTTTAAAGATATTGACGAGAGCATCACTGGACGCGTTCGTTTTGGAGATGGATCGTATGTGGAGATAAAGGGTAGAGGTTCAATATTATTAGGATGTAGAAACTTACAACAGAAACTGATTTCGGATGTTTACTACATTCCAAACCTCAAGAGCAACATACTTAGTCTAGGACAACTTACTGAAATAGGTTGCAAGATCATCATGGATGGAAATTTACTGACTTTGTATGATAAGAATAAGAAGTTGTTGATGAAAGTAGAACGATCTAAGAATCGACTTTACAGTATTAGATTACATATAGTAGCACCTATATGTCTCTTAGCAAACGTAGACGACCAAGCATGGTTATGGCATGCTAGATTAGGTCACCTGAACTTTGATGCGATAGACAAAATGACGAGAAAAGGTCTAGCAAACGGAATACCTAGAATAAACCATGCAGGACAAATCTGTGATGCATGTTTATTAGGAAAACACATCAGAACACCTTTTCCAAACCAAGCTAAATTCAGATCAAACAACCCATTGGACTTAGTATATGGAGATCTTTGTGGTCCCATAAGTCCAACAACACACTCTGGAAAGAAGCTCATCTTCTTATTAGTAGATGACTGTACACGTTTTATGTGGGCTTACTTTCTAAACTCGAAAGATCAAGCATTCAACACATTCAAGGAATTTAGGCAGCAGGTTGAATCAAAGTTGAAGTTGAAAATTAAGATGCTAAGAACGGATAGAGGAGGTGAATTTACATCACATGAATTCACCAAATATTGTAAGGAGAATGGAATAGAAAGACAATTGACAGCACCATACTCACCGCAGCAGAATGGTGTAGTAGAGAGGAGAAATAGAACAGTTTTATCAACCACTAGGAGTATGATGAAAGCGATGAAGTTACCCTTAACTTATTGGGCGGAAGCAGTCAGGCACGCCATTTACATACTCAACAGGGTACCTACGAAAGCCCTGATAGATAAAACACCATATGAAGCCCTCTACAATAGGAAACCAAACTTAGAATACCTAAGAATATTCGGATGCACAGCTTATGCTAAGGTAACAATACCTCACTTGAAGAAGCTAGATGATAGAAGCATTCCAATGATTTACTTAGGAGTTGAAGAAGGATCAAAAGCATGTAGACTATATGATCCAGTAGAAAAGAAAAAACATGTTAGTAGGGATGTGAAGTTTATGGAAAAGAAACCGTGGAATTGGAACAACAATGAGGAGGATACAGACACAGACGATACGTTTTGGACTAGCTTTATGGTAGATGGAGTTGACTATGATAATCCTACACCAGTCAACTTAGAAAACACTGATAACACGTATCAAGAACAAGAACCTATACCAGATCCACCCTCACCAATCACACCACCATCATACACTTACAACCCTAACTCAGAAGATGAAGAAAGAGCTACTATAAGTTCATTCGAAAGCTCGGATCCTAGATTTGATCATAGACCTATACAAGGTTTAAAGGATATTACGGAAATTTACCAAACTGCACGTGAAGTAGAAGCACCTAGCTTATTTTTCACAGAAGAAGAACCCCGTAATTACAAGGAAGCATCAAAAGATGAGAAGTGGATTGAGGCCATGCAAATTGAATTAGATTCAATTAACAAGAACAACACATGGACCCTCACCACATTGCCCGAAAATCAGAAGGCAATAGGACTTAAGTGGGTTTATAAAACCAAGAGAGATGCACAAGGAAGGATCATAAAGTATAAAGCAAGATTAGTAGCAAAAGGTTATGTACAAGAACAAGGAATAGACTTCGATGAAGTGTTTGCACCAGTTGCTAGGATAGAGACAGTTCGATTGATATTAGCATTAGCAGCATATCATGAATGGCAAGTACACCACTTAGATGTAAAATCAGCATTTTTACATGGAGAACTGAAGGAAGAAGTCTATGTTACACAACCTGAAGGTTTCATACAACAAGGAAACCTAGGAAAAGTATACAAGCTAACTAAAGCTTTGTATGGCTTAAGACAAGCACCTAGAGCTTGGAACGTGAAGCTTGACCAGACCTTGAAGTCCCTAGACTTTAAGAAATGTAATCTCGAACAAGCAATCTACACAAAGAGAAGCAAGACTTCTACACTTATCGTTGGAGTATATGTAGATGATTTAATAATCACGGGCACTCCAAAGAAGGAAGTAGATTTGTTCAAATCCCAGATGGAAGATAAATTCGAAATGAGCGACTTAGGTTTGCTAGCATATTACCTTGGGATAGAAGTTACACAGACAGGAGGAGAAATTACGATCAAGCAAACAGGATACATTAACAAGATCTTAAAAGAGACAAGCATGACGGATAGTAATGATACGAAGACACCTATGGAACCCGGCACTAAGTTGGTCAAGGCGGAAGATGGAGAACCAGTTGACGCAACTTATTACCGAAGCCTAATTGGAAGTCTCAGATATTTACTACATACAAGACCAGATCTTAGTTACCCAGTCGGACTACTCAGCAGATTTATGCAAGACCCGAAGGATCATCACCTGAAGGCAGTGAAACAAGTAATCCGATACATCAAAGGAACGAAAGACCATGGAATAATATACAAGAAAGAAGGAGGCTGCAAGATTACAGGATACAGCGACAGTAGTTATGGAATCAATACAGATCAAGGAAAAGGCACTACTGGCATAGTATTTTACTTTGGAGAGTCACCCATTACTTGGTGTACTCAGAAACAACCGACAGTAGCACTCTCATCATGTGAATCAGAATTCATGGCAGCTACAGCAGCAGCATGTCAAGCCTTATGGCTAAAACGATTACTCGGTGAATTAACTGGATTAGAAGAAAAGAAGATAACGCTTAGAGTTGACAATATATCAGCTATACAACTCGTAAAGAACCCAGTTTTTCATGGAAGGAGCAAGCACATAGACATTCGCTATCATTTCATTCGTGAATGCGTAGAGAATGGTCATATCAAAGTAGAACACGTAAGTGGAGAACTACAAAGAGCAGACATCTTAACGAAAGCTTTACCAAGACTCAAGTTCGTGACTATGCGACAAATGCTCGGAGTTCAAGACTTAGGACGAAGCAACGATCAAGATTAAGGAGGAGATTGAAGACAGTAATCTCGCCATTGCTTCAACCTCGAAGGACCAAACTTGCTCATCTCAAAGTATCTAACCGATTAGCAGTTAGAGTTAGTTTTATAACCGAAAAGCGGTTATGATAGGTAGTTATAGAAGCAGTTATTTAACCGCCAAATGCAGTTAATTAACCGCCATAAGCAGTTACATTTGTTTAGTATATATAGGACATGTAATGAATCATTTACAGGTAATGAGACGATTTAGTTATTCAAAGATCCTATTGTTATTGTTTGCATATTTCATATCGACTCAACATCACAGCGTAGGGACCAACACAACTGGAGCGTTAATGTCTACCAAATCATAAGAATTTTTAAGATCTAACCTTTCGAGATTCGGAGTCATACCAAGGTCAAGGGTTCTCAACTTTGAATTACAGAGGCCGAGGAATTTGAGCTTGGGACATTCGTCGGGCATCTGAATTTCTACCAAATCACAACATCCTCCCAGACTTAAACTCTCAAGATTTGGAGTCTGTCCAAGGACAATTTTCTTCAGCTTAGATTTATCGAAACTAAGAGATTTGAGATTGGGACATTCATTGGGCATGTGAAGTTCTGCCAGATCACTTCCTGATATGTGTAGACTTAAGGTTTCGAGATCCGAAATCAACCCAAGGTTGAAGCTCCTCAACTTTGAACCATTAAGGCTGAGGGATCTGAGCTTTGGACATTGGAAAGGCACGTGAAGCTCATTCAGATCACAACCATCAAGACTTAAAGTCTCAAGATCCGGAGTCGACCCAGTTAGGGCAAGGTTACACACTTTTGAGTTATTGAGGTTGAGGGATTGGAGCTTTCTACATTCATAGGGGATGTCAATTTCTATCAAATCTGTACTTTCAAGATTTAATATCTCGAGATTCGGAGTGTGCTTAAGGTGCAGCTTTATCAACGGTGTATAACTGAGGTCAAGGAATCTCAGCTTATTAAGAACCTACCATAAACAAAGAAACAAAATGAATATGTGATGGTGTAATAAGAGGTATAGAATTATGATAATAAAAACCGTACAACCAATTATTATCCTACCGTTTCTTTACCCTCTTTCCAAAGTTGTTCGATTGAGCTAAAAGACATGTCAAGTCCAACAAGATTGTGTGCTTGAAATGTTTCTGGTAAATGTGAAAAAGGGTAAGCTCGCCAACAAAGATATTGTAAACTATCTGGAAAGCGTTGGCTAACTTTAATATCATTCCAGTTAGATCCAGAACACATGTAAAGATAAGTTTCTTCATATCTCTGAGAAATCTCATACCCTTTTCAAAATTAAGTTCCGATGGCAACAGTTTTATACATCTTATCACCTCATTACACTGTAAATCAAAAGGAAAAAGGTAAAAGAACATGTGTCATAAGTCATAACAAATGAAATGAGTTACTTAATATCATCCACCTATAGGTATGAACAAGATAATTTTCTAGATTCAAGAGATGGACCAGCTCTCTCAATAGTTTACTTTTGAGATGTTATATCCAACCGTACTTAACACTAACACTAACACTAATAATAGTAATAATTGAATCTGATAAGTTTTTGTTGTATCAGTTACAAATGAACTTGGTCCTTACCTGATCATTAGCAAATATATCTTCATTTTTCTCGTCAATCCTCAATCGGCTATGCTTTGTAGGCTCATTAGCAAATATTCATACCCATTTCCTCTATCTGATCATGCATGCCCAATTCCCCATGACGAGATACAGTTATGAGAGATTTTTGTTCAAGAACTCTTAAACCAATGCTAGCATGAAATCCACAGCTTTTAAGCACTCGGATTGCTTTGTCTTTTCGCTCACCTTTCAGTATGCATGAAACATCTAGGAATATTTCCTTGTAATCGTCTTCTAGAGAGTTATAGCTTAACTCTAGTATTTCAAGAGTTTCTTTCAGTGGAATTCGTTTCAGTCTTTTTAAGGCATCTATCCATTCAGTCTCATTTTTATCACCTAAGAATGAACCCAAGACTCGGATCGTTAAGGGAAGTCCATCGGCATAACTAACAACTTGTCCTGACATCTGTTCATACCCATGAATTGGATTTTCTTTCCCAAATGCATATTTGCTGAAGAGACAAACTGCTTCCTTATCCGTCAACAAACTGACATTACAAATCAAGCTCACTCCGTGTGATAGTAGCACTTGCTCATCTCTTGTTGTAATTATAATTATACTTCCCAACTTAAACCAATTAGGCTTACCAGCTAACGCCTCTAGCTGCTTTATATTATCCACGTCATCTAGAACAACTAGAACCTTTTTACAACGCATCATCTGCACCATCACTTTTTTCCCGTCGGAGACACTACTAACGGGCAGGTTTGGATTATTGAAAACATCTGTGAGGATTTGCTTTTGTAGTTTCTTCAAACCAGACAAAGAGGGTTTTGAAAATTCCCTTACATTTTCAACAAAGCTTGTACCTTCAAACTGAAAGGATATCTGATCATAAACAGCTCTGGCCAAGGTTGTTTTCCCACTACCTCCCATCCCCTTGATTCCAATCATGCGAACATTTTCATTAGAACCAATTTCTAGTAATGAAAGTACATCTTTAATTCTCATCTATGTTGGGGGTTATGAGCCCAGAAAAAGGTTAGATAATCAATGTCAGCAGAAACAAATACCACTAGGTGGTTACCGGATATCACTTGGAATCGTGTGATCACTTTCCAAAGTAAACTATTCGACCCTAATGCCTGGGTTACACGAATATTTACTTGGGATAAGACTAAATGCAGTTATAGAATTAGGCACAATTCAATAACCCTTGCGCTTATAAGTGTTAATTGTTTTCTGTGTGTCCTTCATGCATGATCAGATCTCCTATTTATAGGAGACTACTCTTAGCTAGTCCAATGGAATTATGAGTATTAATCGGCCCATTAATAGCCTCATAATTATCCCCATTATAGCCGTTAGTGGTTACATGACCAATTAAACGTGGCCATTAATCAGTTGTAACTGCCATTTAGCAGTACATTAATAGCACTAGAAGTACTTTCCACTAGCAGTACTTTCATACTACTAGCAGTACTTCCATAACACTAGCAGTGGAAACATAGCACTAGCAGTGGAAACACTGTCTGTCAGTACTATCTTAGCACTTCCAGTACAAACTACTAAAAGAGTCAGGGTGTTCATGGACCTTATGGGTGTACACTCCGTACCTCCTAACCCATTACCAGGTGTGAACTAATCCCACAAGTGCACTAAATTTTCCAACAATCCTCCCCAAATTTAGTTCACTTCATTTGCATGAAAACAAACATCAAGCAAAACATGTGCATAAACGAAAATGTCCTGAGGATTGAATTTTCGTCTTAGTAAATTACACGTTCAAATATTCGAGAATCAGGGTGTTCTAAGAATTGAACCCTTCAACCCATTTGAATACCTGAAGATAAAATACACATAAATTTTCAAACACTTATCAGCTCCTGACACTATACAAGCCATGTGTCCATATCCAAATTCATAAATGTTGTAAAAGCTAAAAGTCCAAAAGCTCCCTGAAGCGGCAAAACTTCAACATTTACATAGGTGGTTCCTCTTTATTCATGCTTCTGCCAAGCACTTTTTCAAAGAAAATTAACCATTAAGAAGTAAAGACTTCATCCTCCTTTCAGCAGGTTCTGAGCACAACCTTGGGATGTAAATAAAACATGTGCTCCAGTCCACTGAATGTTCAGCTTTCCACATTGAACTCAGCTCCCAAGTTTTCTCAAGAGGGAGTTGGGTGTCCTAGCATTCAGTGACTAAGTTGGACTTAAACCCATCCCTTTAGCAGACTTTATAACCAAGTCTCTAGCCAGACCATTCGTCAAGTGATCAGCTAAGTTCCGTTGAGATCTAACAAACTCTATAGATACCACCTCATTCATGATAAGCTCACGAATCATGCTATGTCTGACACCTAAGTATCTAGACTTACCATTGTACATCTGGCTATAAGCCTTAGCCAATGTAGTTGCACTATCACAACGGATAGAAATAGGTGCTATAGGTTTAGGCCACAATGGAATCTCAAGAAGAAAGTTTTTCAACCATTCAGCTTCTTTACCAGCAGCTGCTAAAGCCACAAATTCAGATTCCATTGTTGAACCGGTGATGCAAGTTTGTTTCTTGGATGCCCAAGAAATTGCACCTCCACCAAGTAGGAATACCCAGCCACTGGTAGACGAATTGTCTTCAGTATTACTGATCCAACTTGCATCAGTGTATCCTTCCAACACTGATGGGTAACCAGTATATGAGAGACTATAATCCATAGTTCTGTTCAAATACTTCAGTACTCTCTGAACTGCTTGCCAGTGATGAGCACTAGGATTACTAGTATACCTGCTCAATTTTCCCACTGCAAAACTAATATCAGGTCTTGTACAAGTCATGGCATACATCAGGCAGCCAATCACCCTAGAATACTCAAGTTGAGATACAGCTTTGCCATTATTAGGCATCACCTTCTCACAAGTATCCATAGGTGTACTCACTGGAGTACAATCAAAGTAATTGAATTTCCTCAACATCTTCTCAATATAATGAGACTGAGAGATAGAAATTCTATTACTTTCATGTTTAATCCTTATACCAAGGATAACATCAGCCTCCCCTATGTCTTTCATGGAGAACCTTGATGACAAAAATTCCTTTGTCAGGTCAACCTGATTTTGGTCAGTGCCAAAGATCAACATGTCATCAACATATAGACAAATGATGACTCCTTTACCAGAATCATCCAATTTGCTATATACACATTTGTCAGCTTGGTTAAGAACATAACCACTAGACAAAACCACTTCATCAAATATTTGATGTCATTGCTTAGGTGCCTGCTTAAGTCCATAAAGAGATTTAATCAGTTTACACACCTTGTTTTCATTGCCAGTCATGATGAAGCCCTGAGGTTGGTTCATATAAACCTCCTCTTCCAATTCACCATTCAAGAAAGTTGTCTTCACATCCATCTGATGAATAATCAGATTGTGAATAGATGCTAAGGCAATCAACAGTCTTATGGTACTGATACGAGCCACAGGGGCATAAGTATCAAAATAGTCTATTCCTGACTTTTGTTTAAAGCCCTGAATGACTAGTCTAGCCTTGAAATTTTCAATAGTTCCATCTACCTTCATTTTCTTCTTGAAAATCTATTTGCAACCCAAAGGTTTGCAACCAGGTGGTAGATCAACCAACACCCAAGTGTTGTTGCCCATGATAGAATCCATCTCATCATTGATTGCTTCTTTCTAGAAAGCAATGTCCTGGGACTTCATTGCTTCTTCAAATGTTTTGGGGTCATCCTCAACAATGAAGCAATAGGAGTATTGGTCTGAGACCTCATCTCTGGTTCCTTCAACTAAGTATAGTTGAAACTCAGGTCCAAATGACTTTGGAGACCTGACCCTTTTGCTCTTCCTGAGCACAGGTTCAGTTTGTTGAACCACAACCTCATCAGGGACCACTGATGGTTCATCATCAGGGACCTCCGATACACCAGTGTCATGAGTTCCATTAGGAATCCTCTGACTTCGTCTAGGGGCTGATGAGAATCTATTCTCATCAAAGTTTGCATCCCTTGATTCGATTATTGAGTTAACTGAAACATATTCATTAGGTTCAATGACATAGAACCTAAAAGCCTTGGAATGCTCAGCATATCCAACAAAGATGCAATCAATGCCTCTTTCACCCAAAGCCTTTTGTTTTGGATCAGGGAGTCTTACAACAGCCCTACAACCCCAGACCCTGAGATAGTTCAGGTTGGGTTTCCTTTTAGTCCAGAGTTCATAAGGGGTAACCTTGTTCCTTTTGTTGGGAACCCCATTTAATAAATAGCAAGATGTTAACATAGCTTCACCCCAGAACCCTTGACTCAATCCTGAATAGGACAACATGGAATTAACCATCTCTTTCAGCACCCTGTTTTTCCTTTCAGAAATACCATTTTTCTGAGGAGTATAAGGGGCAGTCGTTTCATGGATAATTCCAACAGACTGAAAATACAGAGTATCCATGTACTCACCTCCCCTATCAGTCCTTAATCTTTTGATCAAAGACCCAAGTTGCAATTCAACTTCAGTTTTAAACACTTTGAATTTATCTAATGCTTCATCCTTGGTATGTAACAGATAGACATAAAAAAATCTAGAAGCATCATCAATAAATGTCACAAAGTACTTCTTATTCCCCAAAGAAGGAGTGGCATGCAAATCACACAGGTCACCGTGAATTCGCTCCAAGACCTTAGTCTCACGACTAACACCCTGAAAGGGTTTCTTGGTTATCTTGGTCAACATGCAAGTTTTACACTTTTTAGTGTCCATGTCAAATGCTGGGATCAACCCATCCTTAGACATATCTTGCATCCTTTTATAGTGTACATGGCCAAGTCTTGCATGCCAAAGGGTAGAGTCAGTCTGGTCATAGGTGGTCATAAAGGCTGAATTAACACTATCAGTGGCAATAAATACACTATCAGTGGAAATATTAATCCTGAACATTTGATTACATAAATAACAAAAACCAATAAAAACACCATGCTTAGAAAGCACAAATTTATCAGACTCAATAACTTGTTTATAACCATGATTATTCAAAATACTACTTGAAACCAAGTTCTTCCTGATATCAGGAACATGAATAACATCAAACAAAGTTACAATCTTTCCAGAACTAAACCTAAGGTCTACACAACCATGACCATGCACCAAGGTTGTTGACTCATTTACCATGTGAAGAATAGAACCATCATTCAGTGACTCGTAAGTCTTGAACCAGCTTCTATCTTTACACACATGAACTGTTGCACCAGAGTCAACCCACCACGCAACATCATCATCCTGCACATAAAAAGATTCAGACTTATTAAACATATTCTGACCTTTCAGTGAGTTCCTCTGAACCACCACTCCCTGAACCATTAGTGCCTGATCCATTGGCTTTACCACCAACTTTAACACCTTTGCAGTCCCTTTTAATGTGACCAGTCTTGCCACATTTCCAACAAGTAGGTGTTTCCTTCATGTTAGGATATGCCCTTGTGTTATCATGATATTTGTGTTTGCCTTTGTTGTCATTGTACCTGGTGGAGTTGTTATGTTCCACCATATTGACAACAGATGCACCAGCAGTATTGCTACTCTTTGGCTTGTCATTATCCTGCACCTTGATAGATTCCTCAATGCGCAGATGACTGCCCAACTCAACCAGAGTTAACTCCTCTTTCTTATGTTTCAAGGTATGCTTGAAATCTTTCCAAGAAGGAGGAAGTTTATCAATAACACAAGAGACTGAAATAGCCTCATCCATGTGCATATTGTGTTGTGTAAACCTTCCAAGTATTCCAAGAAGTTCATTGTATTATTCCATAACTGGTCTTGAATCAGTCATTTTGTAATTTGTGAAATTACTAACAAGGAACTTCTTACTTGATACATCCTCAACCATATATTTGGCATCCAAGGAATCCCACAGTTCTTTGGAAGATTCAAAGTTCTGATAAATATCAAATAGAGAATCAGACATACCATTGAGAATAAGACCTCTGCATATGTAGTCATCATTCTCCCATTTGATCCTCCTCCTGATCTGCTCCACAGTAGCATCATCACCATCATCAGGAATATGAGTAGTTAGCACATACACCACACTCATGCTTGACAGCAAGAAGTGCATCTTCTTCTGCCACATCCTAAAGTCCACCCCTTCAAACTTGTCCAGCTTGGCAAATTTTGAAGCCATGTGTTTCATTACAGCAGCAGCCATTGATTATCACAAATAGTTTACTTTGATTGTTGGAGGTTATGAGCTCAGAACAGGGTTAGATAATCAATGTCAGCAGAAACAAATACCACTAGGTGGTTACCGGGTATCACTTAGAATCGTGTGATCACTTTCCAAAGTAAACTATTCGACCCTAATGCCTGGGTTACATGAATATCTACTTGGGATAAGACCAAATGCAGTTATAGAATTAGGCACAATTCAATAACCCTTGCGCTTATAAGTGTTAATTGCTTTCTGTGTGTCCTTCATGCATGATCAGATCTCCTATTTATAGGAGATTACTCTTAGCTAGTCAAATGGAATTATGAGTATTAATCGGCCCATTAATAGCCTCATAATTATCCCCATTATAGCCGTTAGTGGTTACATGACCAATTAAACGTGGTCATTAAGCAGTTGTAACTGCCATTTAGCAGTACTTTAATAGCACTAGCAGTACTTTCCACTAGCAGTACTTTCATACTATTAGCAGTACTTCCATAACACTAGCAGTGGAAACATAGCACTAGCAGTGGAAACACTGCCTGTCAGTACTATCTTAGCACTTCCAGTACAAACCACTAAAAGAGTCAGGGTGTTCATGGACCTTATGGGTGTACACTCCGTACCTCCTAACCCATTACTAGGTGTGAACTAATCCCACAAGTGCACTAAATTTTCCAACAATCTCCATGCCCACTAAATTTTCATCAACACTTAAACTAATGGCACATAACTTTTTGAAAATATCGTCAACAACTTTTTTGATCAATTCGGATTCATCCCTATGACATTAAAGAATCTTTTTAGCTTAAATACCACATAAAAATTAGTTAGATCTAGGGGTGGAAACGAGCCGAGCCGAGCTCGAGCTCGTTAAGGCTCGAGCTCGGCTCGTTTATATATATAAAGCTCGAGCTCGGGCTCGAGCTCGTTTCGAGCCTTATACTTTGAGCTCGAGCTCGGCTCGTGAAAATTTTTACAAGCTCGAGCTCGGCTCGGGCTCGACTAATTTTATGATGTTTTGAGCTCGGCTCGTTAATTACATAAAGCTCGAGCTCGTTTACTACTTTTAAGCTCGTTTATACGTATAGACGATATATACACGTATATAATTCTAGGGCTCGTTTAGGCTCGCGAGCCTACTCGAGCTTTTTGTACAGAGCTCGGGCTCGAGCTCGATTATTAAATGAGCCCAAAATTAGGCTCGAGCTCGGGCTCGAGCTCGTTTAAGCTCGGCTCGTTCGAGCTTTTTACCGATCCGATCCCGAGCTTTTCACGAGCAGCTCGGCTCGTTTACACCCCTAGTTAGATCTAAAACATGTAAGTATCAACAATAATTGATTTAGATATAAAAAAAGAACATGATTGATTAACATCAATAAATTTAGATATGAAAACTTAAATGGATTATCATTCATATAAACACAGTTCAAAAAGAAAAAAAAATGAAAGAATATTAAAGAGATGTGATGAAGAAACTGAAACACCCGTTAGCTGTAGCCTTCAACTCCCACCCAGCCAGATTTGAAGCTTCTTTCATAGCTTCTATCCAGATACCAGCAGCCTCTTTGTTTATGTGTTTGGCAAAGGCTTTTCCAAAATCCCCACTTTGTTTTCGGACTTCAGTGGGATCCACATCAAAAAAGACAGGATAAGCAGTTTGCTCAGACGTCTTCTGACACTCCATAATCTTTACAAGCTCATCTAAACACCAAGTTGAAGATGCATAGTTTTTGGAAAAAACAATGACGAAGAATCTTGAGTGTTCAATGGATTCAATGAGCTGATTGTTGATCGTTTTCCCTTTCTCGATTCTCTCATCATCCTTATAAGTTTCAATGCCTTCCTGCTTAAGAGCATGATAAAGATGGCCAACAAAGTTGTTACGAGTGTCTTCACCTCTAAAACTCAAAAAAACACCATACTTATAGCCCTTATTATTTGATGAATTTGAACTCGAGGCCATCAAGAGTATGGTTCAAGGATCTTGTTCAATCAAATATTTGCTGCAAAAACTTCGATGCACTTGTTTTGAAAATTTTACAATTGACTGGCAGGGGATATATAGACAGTTGCCCCAAAAGGGAATATGCCATAAAGATAAAGAAATGTACATAATAGCTATCTTCCATCGTAGTGGGCTACTGATTATTGTCAATTGTGTTTTGTATATAACTTAGAGACCATTTTCTTCATACGGTTAGTCCTGAAATATATTGATGCTGTTAACTAACTTGCTGATTTTGATTGTATGGGTGTTTGTGTGTTGTATGTATGTATTTAAAAATGTAAATACATGGAATACTACTTGCGAAGTTGGGTTGAGATTAAATATGATGCATTCGAATATTTCAAAAACTTAAAAACACAATTTTCTAGGATTAAATATTTCAAAAACTTAATTTTCAACAATACAAGAAATAAAGCTAAATGTACAAATACTAGATTCAACTTTTTTTCCTGCACATATATATTCTTTATTAAATGCTACTAATTAAATACAACGCCTCAATGAAATTACAATTAAAAGAACACAATGGACAAACCAATTAAGTTAATAGACACACAAAAGCAAATAAATAAAATAAGACAAAATTAGACAAGCCCTACCAAATTTCTGACATTACTTAGGGCCTGTTTGGTTTGTAGATGGGTGAATCGTGTGTAATACAACAGTTTTAATTTTTAAAAGTTTTCCCGGCATATTTAATAATCACTTGAGGACAAATGATAAACAATCTTCTGGAGTCATAATCCACGACGAGATATGAATTGAAGTTTACGTTTATTTCTTTTGTTTGATGCTTGATTGTCAAATATTTTTTGTTTTGGATTTTATAAAAGATTTTTAAAACTATTTTAGCTAATAGAGAATATTTTAACTAATTAAAATTAGGCTACAACTAATGACGAATAGAGATAAAACTAAAAATATGATAATAAAAGCTATGCTTGTCAAGTGAGGTGAAAAGGTAATTAAGTGTGAATAATCGTTTAAGCCCGTTTAATTAATACCCGTCAAAATAAAATTATTTTCTCACAACGTTGGCTTATATTGAAAACAATCATTTTTATCTTGGTAATAATCAACATATCTAAATAATTAATTATTGAAACGGTTTTTGCCCGTTAAAACAATCAACTAAATATATCTAAAAATAATCCGGAAATTATTAATCAAACCATTTTCTCACAACGTTAGTTTATTTTGAAAACAATTCTTTTCTTAGTAAAAATTACTTGATTTCGAAGATTAATTTTCCAAACGGCTTTTGCCCGTTTGATATAACTAAAAATCAACCCAAGTAACCGAAGATTATCAATCAACAATTTCTAAGCTTTTCACACTCAAATTCAGATCACTACTCACTTAACAAGCATATAAAAATCTACTTACTACGCATAACTACTAAGCCAACAAAATAATCTCAACAATAGTAACCATTTTTTTACTAAAAATATAAGCTAAACGAGAAAGGTAAGAAATTAGAACCCGATCCGACGAAACGAGACTAATAAACCACCCAATTTTATAAACTTATCAAACCCCAAAGTTTAGTTCTTTATTAGTTTTTATATTATCAAATAGTTAATAAAGTTTGTGACTTCACTTACTAATTAGTTATATAAAAACTAGAAAAGCTATAAACATTAGTTAATAAGCAAGCCTATAAAACCTTTAAGCTCTTCGCCTTAGGATGAGATGATGAGAAACAAAGAAATATCAAAACTTTATCAAATGTTAGGACAAATAAGAAATAATATGAATCAAGATAAGCTATGAAGAAGCATATTGATTTAAAAAGTACCAAACTTTATTCAAAATAAACTAAGAAAAAGCTTAAAAATTAGATCCAATATCCACTCAAAACTTAAAGATTAGTTCAAAATAAACTAAGAAAAACCTTAAAGATTAGTTCGTACTCGGGTTAATCGGATTGACCCGATTGACTCGAGTTAGGTTTTGGACCCGAATAACCTGACCTGATTATTTTTATTCGAGTTCGGATCGGGTCATGATTTATGATACCCCTAGCTGTATATAACAATTTGGTATGGACTAAATAATACATAAAGGTTAGCTATAAAGTTAAAAATATTGGTGAAAAGTAGGGGTGGAAACGAGCCGAGCCGAGCCTGAGCCTGCCAGAGCTCAAGCTCGAATCGTTTATATATATAACGCTCGAGCTCGGGCTCGAGCTCGTTTCGAGCCTCATATTTTAAGCTCTAGCCCGGCTCGTGAAAATTTACAAAAACTCGAGCTCGGCTCGGGCTCGACTAACTTATATAACATGTTGAATGAAATAAAGCTCGAAAGCTCGTTAATCACACTAGTCTCGAGCTCGTTTATTTTTTTAAGCTCGTATATGTATAGAAAATATATATATGAAGATATTTTTAGGGCTCGTTTAGGCTCGCGAGCCTAATCGAGCTTTATATATAAAGCTCGGGCTCAAGCTCGGTTCTTAAACGAGCTCAAATTTAGGCTCGAACTCGGGCTCGAGCTCGTTTAGGCTCGGCTCATTTGACCTTTTTATCGATCCGATCCCGAGCTTTTCACAAGCGGCTCGGCTCGTTTCCACCCTTAGTGAAAAGTTATTAATAAATTAAAAGAAATACAAGTAACCCGTGACTTGAGAAAGTCAATTCTAGTGAGATCTTTACCAATAATCTTACTGCTAAGGGGTGAAATAGGCTCGAGCTCGGGCTGAAGCCGCAACTTTTATTAAGCTTGAAGCTAGAGTTTATATTTTTATAACGTTATTTGACGAATTAGTTGAAGTTAGAGCTTATTCATGTAAAATCGTATAAAATACACCAAATTAAATTCATATGTATTTCGAGAAAAGTTCATTTGCTTAATCTTATTTTGTATTTACCAAAAGACAAATCCCTACTATCCATCTATTTTGATATAATAGTGGGGATTAACCTAAGATTTAATAGATAAACCTAAATTCATGTTTTTTTTTTTGTATTTTTGTCTTTCTTTTTTTATTCAATTTTTTTTGTCTTTTTTTTAATTCACGTTTTTTTTTTAAATTCACATTTTTTTTAATTCACGTTATTCACATTTTTTTAATTCGCGTTTTTTTTCTTCGCTTTCATACGTTTTCGTCTGTGTTACGTTTTCGTCCGTTTTCATCTGTTTTCGTCCGTTTTCATTTGTTTTCGTCCGTTTTCATACGTTATTACCCGTTTTAATACGTTTTCGTCCATTATTCATACGTTTTGTCCATTTTCATCCGTTTTCATATGTGTTTTACGTTTTCGTCTATTTTCATACATATTCATCTGTTTCTTACGTTTTTATATGTTTTCGCCAGTTTTTAAATGTTTTTTGCCGTTTTCAGACGTTTTCATATGATTCTTAATATCACAAGTGATATTCTGAATATAACAAATGATATTCTGAATATCAAAAGTGATATTATGTGATATTCATAATATCACAAGGGATATTCTGAATATGACAAATGATATTCTGAATATCACAAATGATATTCAGTGATATTCTATGATATTGTGAATATCATAAGTGATTTTCTGAATATCACAAGTGATTTTCAATTCGTTCAAAAAAAAAAGAATGATGGAAATTTGTTTTTAGTAAACACAAAAATAAGAGTATTCTAAAATATAATAACAATTTTTGAACCGACAATATGCATGTTTCTTCCCAAACTTTCATAGACTATTATTCCCTCCGTCCCATATTAAATGTTCAGTTTAAAATTTCAAAGTCATTCTCTCTTAACTTTGACCATAAGTATTTTTGGTTGTGTTATATAATATTTGATGCAAAATATATGAATAGATTGAGTTTTAAATGTATTTCAACTAAATATTATTTTTATCTAATACGATATAACATAAACAAAAATATTTAAAGTCAAAGTTGTAAAAGAAAGATTTAAAAAGTTAAATATGGACATTTAATATGAGACGGAGGGAGTATTAAGTTATGGATTACCTAGATTTTGTAAATGCTATCTTTTCTAAAATTTATTAACGTACTTTTAAATAAAATGGACTATAGATAGGTTAAGATAAACATGTCATCAAAATGTCAAATTGATGATAGTATATGTTAATCAATTGTAAGTCTCAAACTCTAATTTAATGATGAATACAATAGCTTTCCGGCATTTGTCACATTGTTTGGCCAACTTGATTTTTTTTTTTTTTTAAGTTGGATATAAAAACGCTATAAAAGTGTGTTGTTTAATTAGTGACAAACGAACTACAGAACCAACGGAAAGTTTCACTATATATAAGTTCAATTAAAAAAATTGGGTTACGGATTTACCTTTTAAGTTTAACACACTACTTTTTATGAAAAGTTGAGTAAAAATTGTCATAACTAAAGTCCCCACTATTTTTATGAGGAATTTTCAAATGCTTACTCTTATTTTGGTGCTTACCAAAGATCTAATGGTGGGGATAAACCTAAGATTTTAATAAAGAAACCTAAGTCCATGTTTTTTTTTATCCTTTTTCTTTGTCTTTTTGTTACTCTTATTTATTAATTAATTAATTTATTAATTTATTTATTTATTTTTTATTTTTTTGGAATTCACGTTACTAGTTTAAATTCATGTTTTTTTTTTCTTTTTTTTTTGACGTTTTTTTTTGGAATTCACATTACTATTTTAAATTCATGTCCTCTTTTTTTTTTTTTTTTTTTTTTTGGAATTGACTTTTTTTTAGTTCACGTTTTTTCATTATTTTTTTTAATTTTAAATTAACGTTTTTTTTAATCAAGTTTTTTTTCCACCTTTATACGTTTTCATCTGTATTCATACTTTTTCGTTCGTATTCATATGTTTTCCTCATTTCTTTTACGTTTTCGTCTAATTTCATCCGTTTTCGTACGTTTTCATACGTTTATATACATTTTCGTATGTTTTTAGACCTTTTTTTTTCCGTTTTCATACGTTTCGTCCGTTTTTAGACATTTTCGTCTGTTCTCAGACGTATTCATCCGTTTATATACGTTTTCGTCTGTTTTCATACGTTTTCGTATGTTTTCTTACGTTTTCGCCCGTTTACGTCCGTTTTCATACGTTTTCGTTTGTTTTCTTACGTTTTCGTCCATTTTCTTACGTTTTCGTTCGTTTTCGTCCATTTTTCATACGTTTTTAGACGTGCTTTTACGCTTTCATACGTTTTCGTCTGTTTTCGTCCGTTTTCTTACGTTTTCGGCCATTTTCATACGTTTTTGTCTGTGTTTTTTTAGGTTTTCATGTATTTTCGTCCGCTTTTAGACGTTTTTGTCTTTATTTTTACGTTTTCATGTATTTTCGTCCGTTTTTATACGTATTCGTCCATTTTCAGACATTTTCATACGTTGTCATCCATTTTTTACGTTTTCATCCATTTTTAGACGTTTTCGTCTGCTTTCAGACGTTTTCATCCGTTTTCGTCCGTTTTCATACATTTTCTTCCGTTTTTATTTGTTTTTGTCTATTTTTATACGTTTTGTTCGTTTTCAGAAGTTTTTGTCCGTTTTCATACGTTTTTCATTCGATTTTATACGTTTTTGTCCGTTTTCAGCGGGTGTCATTTTGATATTTGTAAGTGACACTTATTTATCTTTTGTGCTATAACATTGTAAGAAAGATGAAAAGTATTACATTCTTCATCATGTATGTGTTATCAGTTGTGATACTCAACTAAGAATGTGATGGTTGTGTTTTTGAAAATATTTAGGAAGATTTTTGTGTTTTATGATATTATAAAATATTATAAAAGTTGTTCAACTGAAAGCAAGAGATGTTATGATACTTTTGTTAGACTTGTGGTGGATTTTTCTATTTAATGGATACATTGTGCATATTTCAATAGGTTTTATAGCGGGATTTAAAAATATCTATGGTTGAATCAGCAAACTAAATAAGCTATGGTTGAAGATAGCACACATCTTTATAAACAAATTGAGGAAACTCAAACACTTGTGATATCACAGGTGATATCACCTCACTTGTGATATCACACGTGATATCATGTGTGATATTACCGGTGATAGCATGTGTGATATCATAGTTTATATCACTTGTGATATCTCCAATGATATCACCTGTGATATCATGTGATATCACCTGTGATATCTTGTGTGATATCACAGGTGTTTGAGCTTACTCAATTTTTTTTATAAAGACGTGTGCTTTCTTCAACCATAACTTCTTTAGTTTGCTGATTCAACCATAGATTTTTAAATTCCGCTATAAAACCTATCGAAACATGCACAATGTATCCATTAAATATAAAAATCCACCACAAGTCTAACAAAAGTTTCATAACATCTTTTGTTTTCAGTTAAACACATTTTCTAATAATTCATATTATCATAAAACACAAAAATCTTCCTAAATATTTTCAAAAACACAAATAAAGAAAATGAACAGAATTATCACAGTAATATAATAAGTGATGTTTATTATCATTTCTTTCATATATACTTGGTAAAATACTAAATTCTTATCACATTTGGTATGAATTTAATATTTCACATTATTAGTTGAGTATCACAAAATAAGAATTCACCTAAAAAGACTTTAACCATATTCTCAAAATCAAACAAGTGTTGCATTAAATTAGCATTTTTTGAACAAAATAAGAATTCACCTAAAAAGACTTTAACCATTTTATTTCTACTAAGAGTATAATACATTGATTGCATTAACAAAATATGCGCTTGTCAATTGCGATGAAAGGTACAAAAACTATCTTGTAACTGAAAATTATAAAAATATTAGAAGACACATAGGTGATAATATATAAAAATATACAGAGCAATGAAATATCTCAGGTGATATTAAAGGTTAAAAAACATACTTGTTTGTTTATGAAATATCACAACTGATATTAGACGTTAACTTTTTTATAATAAAATATCGCAATTGATATTAGACATGTAACATAATAAAGTTTAATAATAAGTTTGAAAATATATGAAAATAGACGAAAACGTATAAAAACTGCAAAAAACGAACGAAAACGTATGAAAACGAACAAAAACATATAAAAACGAATGAAAAGCATATAAAAACGTATGAAAACGAAAAAAAGCGTCTGACAACGGACGAAAACGTATAAAACCGGAGGAAAATGGACGAAAACGGACGAAAATGTCTAAAAACGGACGAAAGCGTATATAAACCTATGAAAAACGATGAAAATGTAAGAAAACGAACAAAAACGTAAGAAAACAGACGAATACGTATTAAAACGGACGAAAACAGACGAAAATGTATGAAAACGGAAAAAAACGTAAGAAAACAGACGAAAACGAACGAAAACATAGGAAAACGGATGAAAATGTAAGAAAATAGGCGAAAACGTAAGAAAACGTATGAAAACGGACAAAAACGTAAGAAAACGGACGAAAACATATGAAAACGGACGGAAACGTATGAAAACGGACGAAAACGTAAGAAAACGGACGAAAACATAAGAAAACGGACAAAAACGTAAGAAAACAGAAGAAAATGTAAGAAAACATAATAAAACGAACGAAAACGTAAGAAAACAGACAAAAACGTATGAAAACGGACGAAAATGTAAGAAAACAGACGAAAACGTAAGAAAAAGGATAAAAACGGACTAAAACGTACGAAAACGTATGTAAACGGACGAAAACGTATGAAAACAGACAAAAACGTAAGAAAACGTAAGAAAACGGACGAAAACGTAAGAAAATAGACGAAAATGAATGAAAACGGACGAAAACGTAAGAAAACAGACGAAAACGTAAGAAAATGGACGAAAACGCAAGAAAACAGACGAAAACGTAAGAAAATGGACGAAAACGTATGAAAACAGACGAAAACGGACGAAAACAGACGAAAACGTATAAAAAGCGGAAAAACCGGACAAAAACGTATGAAAACGAAAACGAAAGAAAAAACAAAAAAAAAACAAAAAAACGTGAAATTAAAAAAAGTGATTAAAAAAATTAAAAATAATGAGAAAAAAAATAAGAAAGATAAAAAGATAAGAAAAAAACATGGACTTAGGTTTAGACATATTAAATCTTAGGTTAATCCCCACTATTAGATCAAACTAGATGGAAGGTGAGGATTTATCCCTTTGTATGCAAAATTTTTGAATATGCAAAATAAAGTGCCTCCTATTTTTATATGACTGTAGAGTTCTTTACCCAAACAACCTCGCACTCTTTTATGTGTAGGTAAAACCGCAAAACAACATAACACATATATGTAAGAATTTTTAATAGTTAGTGACACTTTATTGCTTTTGGTGACATATTATGTACGTCATTATAGTTTTATTGTAGAGAAAATTACTTGTACTTAAATAACCTTGTAACATTACATGACAATGCATACCAACCTCCAAACTCGCGCTACATTATTTGCTTTCAGTTATTGAATGAAGGCGACTGAACGCTACTAAAAAATGCAACTAGCATAAAAAAGTTTACCAACGAGTATAAATCCGTTGCCAAGTTTGTGTATTACCAACGGAATTAGCTACGAATGTTACCAATTTAAATTTTACAGCTCTCCTAGTGGATTTTAGTGATTTTGAATTCTAAAACTACTTGTGAAAATATTTTAATAACAACTGCTTATTCCATTGTTAATGTTGCAGCGGACAAGAAAATCTGATGCTCTTGTGATTGTCATATTCATATTCTTACATTTGGATTCGAAGTCATTAAAAATGGGTGTTCTAAACATTTATTTAATGACTAAAAAACACACATTGATTGTGATTAAGCAACAGGCTAAGTTTTTATGTTATTGATTTCGAGCATTGTCTTTGCGCGTCACATCATAACTTATAAAAATTATGTTAATATGTTAGCTAGGGTCAAAATGTCAAATTGATAATATATGTTAATCAGTTATAAGTCTCAAACTCTAATTTGATTATGAATATAATAGCTTTCCGGCGTTTGTCACATTGTTTGGCCAACCTGATTTTTTTTAAGTTGGATATAAAAATGTTACAAAAATGTGTTTTTTAATTAGTGACAGACGTACTACTAAACCAACAGAAAGTGTCACTATATATAAGTTCGATGAAAGTATTTAAAAGGCGTGAGAAAAAGTATGGTTACGGTTTTACCTTTTAAGTTTAACACACTACTTTTCATGAAAAGTTGTGAAAAAATTGTTAAAAACCATTCCCCCACTATTTTTATGTCATTGTAGAGGACTTTACCCAAACAACCTTGCACTCTGTAATGTGTAGGTTAAACCGCAAAACAGCATAACGCATATGTGTAAGAATTCTTAATCATTAGTGACACTTTTTTCTTTACGTGACATATGATGTACGTCATTATAGTTTTATTGTAGAGAAAATTACTCGCACTTAAATAACCTTGTAACATTCCATGACAATGTATACCAACCTCCAAACTCGGGCTACATTATTTGCTTTCAATTATTGAATGAAGGAGACTGAACGCTAATAAAAAAAACGCATCTACCATCATAAGTTTGTGTATTACCAACGGAATTAGCAACGAATGCTACCAATTTGAATTTTACAGCTCTCCCGGTGGATTTTAATGGTTTTTTATTCCAAAACTACTTATGAAAATATCTTAATAACAACGGCTTATTCAATTCCATAGTTAATATTGCAGCTGATAAGAAAATCTGATGCTAAGTGAGACTAGCATCGGCAATGTTAATGGGAAACATAATACCTTGTTTAGCAACAATATTTAGCCGTTGCTATTCGCCAGCATATTAGAAGCAAAATTAAGATTTGATCTACCTTCTAGGATCCATCCTGGTTTACAAGACTACAATGGATGTCACTTAATATTGAATGTCTTTTCGACTCATCATCGATCTTCATCTGTTTTAATTTTTGGCATGCGCTTTAAAGAGATGGATTTTGCTAGTGTTCTTTTCTTTATTCGCTAATTTGCCCTTACTCCTGCTTAATGTATCTCTTCTATTATGTGATAATATAGAGATCGAATATTCAAATATGCCAATTTCCCCTCTTAGACAAAATGTACGTTGCATGGTGCATCCTTTCGTTTTGAAGGACAAAATTTCAAGGTACATGTTCATGCTTAGTTAGAACATGGGAAGATAATGTAACTAATAATACATGTGAAAAACATTAAACATAGACAGATTAGACATCACGACCACGCTATTCGTATATTATTTACAACAAAAACATTTATTTATTCTTGATATGAATTTGTAACCTTGAAAACAATGCACTCTAGCTAATCTTTAACTAACATATCTATCGTCCGAATGATGATATTGATACAAATAACTAGATCCAACGCTTAAAAAAAGTAATCACGCGTTTGCAACATCTCTATAACTTCCTATAATCCCTAATGCTTCAACAAGTGTAGCTCTAAATCTATTTAAATTCAATTTCAAATCTTGTTTATTCAAATAAATATCACGTGCAGCAGCATACCCTCCTTTTGCCGCAACAGAAGCTGTATCCTCAACAATCGGATGATCAAGACCGTATACATCAGCTAACGAACTCTCCCTCGGTTCAATCCTATACTCCAAATACTTCAAACCCATACCTGGACCCGGTTGACTATAGAAAGCATCAACACCATATTGAAACCCTAATGGTCTCACTTGTATCATAACAGCCCCATCTGGTAAAAACATTTCATTAGCTAACCCGGCCCCATGTGCTCCCATCATAACACTACAAGAGTTGAGCACATGTGAAAATTTCTCAATGTTTGACATTTCTTGATCCAAGCTGGCTATGATCACTCGAAACCCTAGGTCTTCCATCATTTTCACCAGTTCCGGCTGATTTAGGAATTTTCTGGTTCTCTGGCGGGAGATTAAAAGTAGTACAGGGGGGTTTCGGGTATCCAAGACTGTTCGTGTTTTTAATTTATATGTTTGTCTAATAAAATTACGAAAATCTGGCATTGAATAGTAATTTTGAGGATTTTCGGATGTGTTTATACCTAGGAATTTGTGGAATTTTAATCCGGTGACCGCTCCAGGAAAGCAATGCACGGATGAATCAGTCACTGGGTTAATGATTTCATGATCTGATAGACGTGAAAACACACGTCTATATTTTTTAAGAAAAGAAGGTTTGTGATCAACTACTATGAAGTGTATGCGAGATTTGAAAAGGCGAGTAGTAATAAATAAAGGGATAATGTTTTCATTAAATTCATGGAATAGGTTTCCAGTGTATCCACCAGATGAGAAGATCACGGCAGGGTGTTCGTGGTTGTGATCACACACAACTTGTGCTTGTTTGGTTGTGATTGTAACCGGAGTTATGTAGTTCATAACGTAAGGACTTTCTTGCATTGAGTAAGGCCTAATGACAGTTGTGAAATTTGTTGAATGAGATGCTTGAAGGTGGACTTGCATTTTGGTCATGTCGATTTTTACTGGTTTGTTTGTTACACACATTATCGACCATGAAGTGTTGTCACAAGCAAAACCGGTTGAATCAAGCTTAGTTCGATCTTCACCTATTTTCAAAACAACAAATTGTACATTAAATTTATTGAATTACCAGATTATATATGCAAGTCAGTTATACGCTCCCTTTCACTTTTTTTAACCATATTTATGTTGAAAACTTGCAAAAATGAAGTTGATCCATGGTACCTTGAAAGGTAATATAATTGCACAGGTTCATTTAAATATGCTATCATGATCTACCATACTCTTGAGTATTTAAATGGGTTATCATTAATTCAATGGTTATCATTTTACATTGATACGTTACTTGGAGAATGATGGCCTAACTGCTATATATTTTAAACATAAATTATTGTTAGAACATTCTGAAAAGAATACTATAGTTGAAAGGCATCACTCAAGAACATGTCACATGAGTACAATACTGAAATAATATAAGTCAGTTGACATTCAAACTTGTCTTAAGAGTTGGATTTTTGTGTTTCAAAGACTAATTCCTTTTTTCTCGGCATCACTCATGTAAGCACATGAACAAAGAATGAAACAAAAATTTAAATAAAAAGGTCAATTATATTGTTCATGTGTAAATATATATAGATACATATGGAGTGATGATGAGTTTACAAGACAGTACCAAATATGCTCGAGCTGAGTTTACAATAAGCGAGGCAATATGTTCAAAGAATAATTACATTGTTGTTAAGTTGGTGACAATCCAGCTATGTGCTAATGTATATGGGTCGAAAGGGAGAGAATTTATGCCGTATACGTTAAATTGACGTATCTTAGCTTAGACAACGACCTTTTAACATGCCATCTCTACTTACGATACCTAAGTGACGGCCATTTTGTCTTGGTCGACCAAATGATGGTCCAACCCAAGAAAAACTAGAATACGTAAGTGTATGCATTTATGTCCTAATGTACCATGCTTATTAATCCGTTCTAAAATTATAATTTCACCTGATATTTTATTAAGAAAAATAATATCAAGGCACCAGAATGCATATTTTAAGTCTGCTAAAAGTTTGTGCTCAAAACAGAAGTGTGCTACACAAGCCAAAATCGAGTTTCATTTTTCATGATCTTATGTATAGAAAGCATATCCTTAATTTGTGAAGATTTTTAATATTTTCAAGGTCCATCTAATTAAGGTCAATATATGCTTGCCGTTCTTAAGTGTAATCAAGTATGGGTAAGTATTGTCTTATTTTGGGAATCATATATTGTATGCATGAAAATATATCAAACAAAGTGAAAGTTCTTATGCCCATTAGTAATTGTAAGGGGGAAAACTAGGTTACTATTATAAAAAATGCTATTCGGGTTTGTGAAAACTCTCTTCAGAAAATGCAGTTAGGCTCGCTATACACCCAAATCCCACGTAGCTTAACTCGAGTTTCATCTTAAAACCAGACAACAATAGAAGAAGTAACTTATCTAGATTATATGTCAACTATAAAAATTGTATATTCTACCAATGGTGATTAAGTTTGCAGCCAAGATAAACCATTATATATGCATGAAAGAAACATAACTAAGCATGCAAAGGAAAACCTTGAAATAATATGCAGGTCATTAAGTTACCATATTTGTGTGTGAGAAAGAAAGACATACCTTTTACTAATCTTGTTAAAAGATATTGCAAAGATTGATTATGATCATCCTTCTTGACTGTGGCCCTAATCACATCCATGCTAATTCTGGTACTCACGTTCTTCTTAACAACGTCACCATTAATCCCATCCTTGTTAGTAGTATTCACATCATGTGTCCAATCCGATATTATTTGCCTCCCGGTAACCACAATATCCACTAGAATTCAAACAATTTATGAGTCATTATCATCACCAAAGTCAACCCTAACCTGTACAAGTTAATATCATCGACGAACAATTAGAAGAAAACTTACATTTTATACGTTGAGACCGTGTACCATTCAAGGCGAGTTCGGTGTAAAGTAAATGGAATAGAAAGAAAGCACAAAGTGTTTGAGTTGCAAATAGAACCAGCCTTCCTCCTTTTCCTGGCTTTGTATCTTTTTGAACCATTTTTTGGTTGCTAAGACTTTGCTTTACACTTCTAATATCATTCATATACAATCTTTGGATAATCGCATAATATAGTTGACATTAGAATATGAAGACCTTTTCTTTCCTTTTATAATATATTCTCAAATACACATTTAGACGGCAAGTAAATATAATCTTTTTTAGTGTATATATATCATTTCTTGTAAAAGATATGCTAACAAGAGTTGTTAAAAACATTGATTGTACATATAACATAATAATCGTTGTTTTCTTATTAATTTTTTTTTGGCAAATGATTGATAAAAGTATCATATTTGTCACCATTTTCTTTTGTGGGTAGCGAACAAATTTTTTTGCTTTTGTGGGTAGTTTTCTTTCAAATTTATCATTTTTAGGGTATTTTGCTAAATTTTTGGACATTTTTGCCCATCTTAGCTAATAGAAAATTTTTTTTCCAGAAAGGCAAAAATGTCACATAATCTTTACTATATAAAATAGAAAAATGGTCAAAGGTGAAAGTGAAAATTGAAAGTTGAAAGTTGAAAGTCAAAGGTGAGAGAAGTGTATAATGTAATTAATACTCTTATTAAAACACCCTATTACTTAAAAGTACATCGATTTATTCATATTGTACAACCAACTAAAAGCATATCCACCAAATTAAATACAAACAATTAAAACACCCCATACTAAAAAGTACAATAAAATTTTCACAATATACAATTTAAACAAGTTTCAACAAAATCCAGAATATAAAATAACTACACACACTAATTTGTTATTTTTAAAACACCCTAAAATGAAAAGTACATGCTATTATACACATTATACAAATTAATAAAACACACAACGTTTCATAGAAGCTAACAAGTTGATGGTACATATAATTTTGAAAACTGGACCGGACGGGACCAACGGGTTCAACCGGGAACCGGTTTCGCCACTGGTTCGACTAACCGATAAAAGTCATCCGAAAATGAACCAGAGAGGACCCGTTGAAACCGATACAAACTGGTAAATCAGGCCTCATCGAAATCTGTTTCTCCAGTTAATCGTCACAGGGTACCCGCGTATACTATATATAAAGGAAAACACAAAAAGTGAAATGTTGAAACTAAAAATAGAAACTTTGAAAACATATGTTTCAAAAGTAAACTATTAATACACATCGAAAACCGGGTTAACACGGAACGCTTCAAACCCGACGGGTTGACCCGGTTTAATTTCACCCGTGTTCAACCAAACCCGTCGGGTTGACCCGGTTAAAATCGATCTGTTTTTCGACCAAAACGGTTCAACCAGTTGAACCACCCGGTCGACCCGGGTTTCAGAACATTATGTTTAATACCCAAATCTTCAAACTTTTATTATTTTTCATTTATAACCATAAACATTTTTTTATCACTAAACGATATGTCGCTATAAAATCTCGTTGCTATACACGGGTACTCGTCGTTAACTATATGTATATATAATTACCATTAAAAATTCAAACTAATATTAAATGAAAACTGATTTGGCATATTCAATGTTGGAAAGTTATTACAAGTTTTTTTTGTTTTATTTTATTATACATACAAAGCATGTATCCATGTTTTTGAAACTTAAAAACTGAGTAATGTTAAATTTCTAAAATTCCTTTGAAACTAAAATTTCTACATAAAAATTCAAAGAATTTGCCCTTAATGAAATAGCTACCATAACAATTCACACCTAAAATTTGAAAGAAATGTATGACAAATTTTGACAACTTTTACTATTGTAATTTTCCCAAAAAAAAGTATATATTTTTTAATTTATTTAATCTTAACACTAATAATTTCTAAAAGTCTATCAATATCTTTTATTTTATAAGGCACCATATTAATACTTATTATTTATTGTTATGTTACTTTATAGTGTGTGTATCATATGCGATCTCAGTTATTAAATATTGAAATGTGTGCAATGACCTTATGATTTTTTAAAATATTGTTTTGACATTTATATATAGTTGAAATTGCAGAGATATTGTTGTGAATAACTTGAATGTTTACAATCACAAAACATTGTATCGATTTATTATATAGTCACGGGGTTCATTTTTTTTGTTCTCGTTCTTGCGCATTAAATACGTTAAATACAATTCTGTGTTCCAAATATTGCTATAATGATGGTGATTGATTGGTGCTTTAATCGTTGATTGTTCCGGCGCATTAATTTCAAAGATATACAAAGTTTTCTGAAATAATTTGGTCAAAATACATTATACAACCGGTGTATATATTTTTGTTAAATTTCTTAGGTTTGAAGTTTTTTTGATTGGGTCAAATACCATGTCTTGATGGATGATAACTACAAAGTGAAGCCAATCAAAGAGTTCGGTCAAAGAGGATTCAACACCTCATATGCCGTGTAATAAGAAATTTTACATGACGAGTAACGTGCATTGTTAGTTATCTCATAATTGATGTAATGTTTCATTTTCAGTTTCAATAAATACTTTTATTTGTTCTTTGATACATGTTAAGAATTTTTTCTTCAGTTGAATTATCGCATGTTACGAAACACTTACCACAATATTGCAATTGTTAATTATCTGCCGCAAGGAACAGCTGCCGCTAGGCGCGGGTACTCGTCTAGTACCCTAAAAAGGATAAAGGAAAAAAGTTATAAATGCTTAATATACTTATCAAAATAACTCATTGTGCTTTCTCAACTTTTTTTATTGTCATTATGCTTAACGTTGTTTCCAGTCGATATCATTATACATATCTTGCCCCACACCTTTTACATGAATTGACGCAAGTACCCTTGTCTTCTTCCCTAAACCATTTGATACTTATTTCTCCTTTTCAGCCAACAATTAGACCCAGTTTTAGACTTACCCTTTGCATCAAAAGCTTGTGGTGAAGATCAAAATCCATCAGGAACATCACAAAGATCCTATGCATCTGCTTCACAAAGTTCCTCGCTGAAGGCACAAGAAATGGGTGCTAATGGTTTGGTTCATGAAGATTATATGGAAGAACATGGGTATATTGAAAGTTCGGGTCACTTTTGAGTCTATTTGCGCAAGCGGTTGTAGCTAATGATCGAAGAGGTGCAAATGATCTACTGAAACAGATACGAGAACATGCTTCACTCAGTGGTGACGGAATGCAAAGATTGGCTCATTAATTTTTTTAAGTCTTTTTGCATAAGAGAAGAGCGTTTGCATAAGAGATAAGTCTTTTTTAAGTCTTATTCGGGTTGTGGTGATGATGATCCAAGGGTATTTAAGTCTTTTTGCATAAGAGAAGAGCGTTTGTTAAGCATTATGACAACTATCGTGAAGAAGGTTAAGAAGAATGACAATAAAAAAAGTATAGTATGTAGAATGAGTCATTTTTATAAAGTACATTGAGCATTTATAGCTTTTTTCCAAGGATAAATTTGAAAGAAGAGTACCCACAAAAGCAAAAAAATTTGTTAGCTACCCACAAAATAAAATGATGACAAATATGATACTTTTTTCAATCATTTGCCCTGTTTTTTTTTAAAGAATTTGTTATTCATAATAATTAAGGTTACGTTGTTATTTACTACGGAGTAGTTTTTTTGCTGACAAATGTAATCAGAAAGGATCAGTGGACAAAAACAAATATCTCCATTAATATAAGTTTTAAATTCGAGAAACGAACTTCCATTTTGGTCCATTTGTAATCCAGTATCATTTTACTTTATTATTTTTCGATCTTGTTGGCGACCTTCACTAATTCTAGTCCCTTGGATAAGTTTTGTTTGGATATTTAGAGCCTACTATTGTAAATATAAATTTCACTGAAGTCAGATAGCTAGTCAACCCGTTAACGCAGTAATTATGTATTTATATTTCCATGGTTAGGTGGTGAGATATATTAAGAGAAAAAGTCGTGTCCTTATAGAACTTTAAGTGTTCAAGATTTTTAATATACCGGCCAAAACCACGTGCTCATTGAGTGTAATGTGATCTTATTTATTTGTAATGAATGGTTTGTTACATTATAAATACGATTTTAATAGACACATGGGCTTGGCCCAACATACATAAATACAATACAAATGTAGTCTGTTAAAATTTTCTCGCAGTTAGAGTTGGAGGACGTTGAACGCTTAAACCGGACTGAAACTCGTCAAATAATGCAATCGGAAGACTTTTTGTGGAGATGTCGGCATACCGATAGCGCGAGGGAATATGTAAAACACGAACGTGACGAGCTGCAACATGATATCTAACAAAATATTTGTCAATCTCGATATGTTGCGTGCGTTGATGTTGCACGGGATTAGAGGACAAATATATTGCACTGACATTGTCACAATAAACCCATGGTACCTGAATGGAAAGGAGAATGAAGCTCGCGTAGGAGATTCCGCAACCAGAAGTCTCAGCAACAACATTGGCAACACCATAGTATTCAACGTCAGCACTAGAAGGAGACAGAGTGTGTTGCCTCTTGGACGACCAATACAGTAGATTGTTCCCAATAAAAACATGATATCCTGAAGTAGAACGCCTAGTAGTCTTGTTACACTCCTTGCCCGCTATGACCAAATACTTTGACTTTTACGCGGAAGCGACCCAACTTTAACTTTCATTCCGATACTCTTTTGACCATTGACAAAAATCCTTAGACATATAAACCTTGAAACCATTTTTTAAGTAAAACTAGACTCAAATACTTTTAAAATGACGGGTGTAATCAAGTATGGGTAAGTATTGTCTTATTTTGGGAATCATATATTGTATGCATGAAAAAATATCAAACAAAGTGAAAGTTCTTAAGCCCATCAGTATCATATGATCTCGTGATTGGAATTGTAAGGGAGAAAACCAGGTTACTATTATAAAAAATGTTATTCGGGTATTCGAAAACTCTATTCAGAAAAAGCGGTTAGGATTGCTATACACCGAAAAATCTCACGTAGCTTAACTCGGGTTTCATCTTAAAACCAGACGACAATAGAAGAAGTAACTTATCGATCAAGCTTATATGTCAACTTTAAAAATTGTATATTCTACCAATGGTGCTTGATCAGTTTGCAGCCAAGATAAACCATTATATATGCATGAAAGAAACATAACTAAGCATGCAAAGCAAAACCTTGAAAAAATATGCAGGTCATTAAGTTGCCATATTTGTGTGTGAGAAAGAAAGACATACCTTTTACTAATCTTGTTAAAAGATACTGCAAAGATTGATTATGATCATCCTTCTTAACTGTGGCCCTAATCAAATCCATGCTAATTCTGGTACTCACGTTCTTCTTAACAACGCCACCATTAATCTCATCCTTGTTAGTAGTATTCACATCATGTGTCCAATCCGATATTATTTTCCTCCCGGTAACTACAATATCCACTAGAATTCAAACAGTTTATGAGTCATTACCATCACCAGAGTCATTACCATCACCAAAGTCAACCCTAACCTACACAAGTTAATATCATCGACGAACAATTAGAAGAAAACTTACATTTTATACGTTGAGACCGTGTACCATTCAAGGCGAGTTCAGTGTAAAGTAGATGGAATAGAAAGAAAGCACAAAGTGTTTGAGTTGCAAATAGAACCAGCCTTCCTCCTTTTCCTGGCTTTGTATCTTTTTGAACCATTTTTTTTGTTACTAAGACTTTGCTTTACACTTCTAATATCATTCATATACAATCTTATTTCATATCGCATATATATAGTTGACCTTAGAATATGATGACTTTTTCTTTCCTTTTATAATATATTCTCAAATACACATTTAGACGGCAAGTAAATATAATCTTTTTTTAGTGTATATCTTTTCTTGTAAAAAATATGCTAACAAAAGTTTGTTAAAAACATTAATTTTACATATAACATAATAATCGTTGTTTTCTTATTAAGTTAATAATAATAATAATAATAATAATAATAATAATAATAATAATAATAATAATAATAATAATAATAATAATAATAATAATAAAGAGGCACTTTATTTTGCATACTCAAAAATCTATGCATATTAAGGGATAAATTTCCACCTTCCATCTAGTTTGATCTAATGATGAGGATTAACCTAAGATTTAATATGTCTAAACTTAAGTCCATGTTTTTTTCTTGTCTTTTTATCTTTCTTATTTATTTTCTCATTATTGGTAATTTTTTTAATCACTTTTTTTTAATTTCACGTCTTTTTTACCGTTTTTTCCGCTTTTTATACGTTTTCGTCTGTTTTCATACGTTTTCGTCTGTTTTCATAAGTTTTCGTCCGTTTTCTTACGATTTCGTCTGTTTTCTTACATTTTCGTCCGTTTTCATACGTTTTCATCCGTTTTCATACGTTTTCGTCCGTTTTCTTACGTTTTCGTCCGCTTTCATTCGTTTTCGTCCGTTTTCATACGTTTTCGTCCGTTTACATACGTTTTCATCCGTTTTCACACGTTTTAGTCCGTTTTCGTCCGTTTTCATACGTTTTCGTCTGTTTTCTTACATTTTCGTCCGTTTTCATACGTTTTTGTCTGTTTTCATACGTTTTCGTATATTTTCTTACCTTTTCTTCTGTTTTTTTACGTTTTTGTCCGTTTTCATCCGTTTTCTTACGTTTTCGTCCGTTTTCATAAGATTTCGTCCGTTTTCATACGTTTTTGTCCGTTTTCGTCCGTTTTCGCCTGTTTTCTTACATTATCATCCGTTTTCCTATGTTTTCGTTGGTTTTCTTACGTTTTCATCCGTTTTCTTACGTTTTCGTCCATTTTCATTCATTTTCATCTGTTTTCTAACGTTTTAATACGTTTTCGTCTGTTTTCTTACGTTTTTGTTCGTTTTCTTACATTTTCATCGTTTTTCATAGGTTTATATACGCTTTCGTCCGGTTTTTTACGTTTTCGTCCATTTTTAGACGATTTCGTCTGTTTTTAGACATTTTCGTCCGTTTTCATACGTGTTAGTCCATTTTCACCCGTTTTTATACGTTTTGGCCCGTTTTCATACACTTTTTTCTGTATTCATACGTTTTATATGCTTTTCATTCATTTTTATAGGTTTTTGTTCGTTTTCATACGTTTTCGTCTATTTTCATATGTTTTCGTTCTTACTATTAAACTTTATTATATTACATGTCTAATATCAATTGTGATATTTTATTATGAAAAATTTAATGTCTAATATCACTTGTGATATTTCATAAACAAACAAGTATATTTTTTAACCTTTAATATCACCTGAGATATTTCATTGCTCTGTATATTTTTATATATTATCACCTATGTGTTTTCTAATATTTTTATAATTTTCAGTTACAAGATAGTTTTTGTGCCTTTCATCGCAATTGACAAGCGCATATTTTGTTAATGCAATCAATGTATTATACTCTTAGTAGAAATAAAAGGGTTAAAGTATCTTTAGGTGACTTCTTATTTTGTTCAAAAAAATGTTAATTTAATGCAACACTTATTTGATTTTGAGAATATGTCAAGTCTCTATTTTCATAGTTTTGCTTCCTTTTTATTCATTTTGATATTTTTAATTGACACTTATTTATCTCTTGTGATATAACACTGTAAGAAAGATGAAGAGTATTACACTCTTCATCATATATGTGTTATCAGTTGTGATACTCAACTAAGAATGAGAAATATTAAATTCATACCAAATGTGATAAGAATTTAGTATTTTACCAAGTATATATGAAAGAAATGATAACAAACATCACTTATTATACTACTGTGATGATTCTGTTCATTTTTTTTATTTGTGTTTTTGAAAATATTTAGGAAGATTTTTGTGTTTTATGATAATATGAAATATTAGAAAAGATGTTTAACTGAAAACAAAATGTTGTGAAACTTTTGTTAGACTTGTGGTGGATTTTTCTATTTATTGGAGACATTGTGCATGTTTCGATAGGTTTTATAGCGGAATTTAAAAATATATATGGTTGAATCAGCAAACTAAAGAAGTTATGGTTGAAGAAAGCACACATCTTTATAAACAAATTAAGTAAGCACAAATACCTGTGATATCACACATGATATCACAGGTGATATCATTGGTGATATCACAAGTGATATAAAATATGATATCACACATGCTATCACCGATAATATCACACATGATCACAAGTGATATCAACGGTGTTATCACACATGATATCACGTGTGATATCACATGTGAGGTGATATCACCTGTGATATCACAATTGTTTGAGCTTCCTCAGTTTGTTTATAAAGATGTGTGCTATCTTCAACCATAGCTTATTTAGTTTGCTGATTCAACCATAGATATTTTCAAATCCCGCTATAAAACCTATCGAAACATGCACAATGTATCTATTAAATAGAAAAATCCACCACAAGTCTAACAAAAGTATCATAACATCTCTTGTTCTCAGTTGAACAACTTTTCTAATATTTCATAAGATCATAAAACACAAAAATCTTCCTAAATATTTTCAAAAACACAACCATCACATTTTTAGTTGAGTATCACAACTGATAACACATACATGATGAAGAATATAATACTTTTCATCTTCCTTAAAGTATTATATCACAAGAGATAAATAAGTGTCACTTACAAATATCAAAATGAAAATGTCTGAAAACGGACAAAAACGTATAAAATCGAATGAAAAACGTATGAAAACGGACAAAAATGCCTAAAAACGAACAAAACGTATAAAACCAGACAAAAATGTATAAAAACGGGATGAAAACGTATGAAAACGGACGAAAACGGATGAAAACGTCTGAAAACAGACGAAAACGTCTAAAAATGGATGAAAACGTTAAAAAACGGATGACAACGAATGAAAACGTCTGAAAACGGACGAAAACGTATAAAAACGGACGAAAGTACATGAAAACGTAAAAATACAGATGAATACGTCTAAAAACGGACGAAAATACATGAAAACAAAAAAACAGACAAAAACGTATGAAAATGGATGAAAATGGCCGAAAACGTAACAAAACGGACGAAAACAGACGAAAACGTATGAACGGGTAAAAACACGTCTTAAAACATATGAAAAATAAACGAAAACGAAAGAAAACGGACGAAAACGTATGAAAACGAACGAAAAGGTAAGAAAATGGACGAAAACCTAAGAAAACAAAAGAAAACACAAGAAAAAAGACGAAAACGTATGAAAACGGACGTAAACGGGTGAAAACGTAAGAAAACATATGAAAACATACGAAAACGTATGAAAACAGACGGAAACGTATAAAAACTGACGAAAACGTCTGAAAACAGACGAAAATGTCTAAAAATGGACAAAAACGTCTATAAACATACGAAAACGTATATAAACGTATGAAACGTACAAAAACGTATGAAAAGGTACGAAAACGGACGGAAACGTCAGAAAACGGATGTAAACGTACAAAAACGGATGAAAACAGACGAAAACGTAAAAAAAAGAACGAAAACATATGAACACTAACGAAAACGTATGAATACAGATGAAAACGTATGAAAGCGGAAAAAAAAACTTAAATAAAAAAACGTGAATTTAAAATTAAAAAAAAATATGAAAAAAACGTGAACTTTAAAAAAAAGAAAGAAAAAAACAAAACGTGAATTCAAAAAAAAAAAAAAAAAAAAACAAATAGAAAAAACATGAATTTAAAGTGATAACGTGAATTCTACACAAAAATAAAAAAATAAAATAAAATGTTAATAAATAATAGAGACAAAAAGACAAGGAAAGAGGATAAAAAAACATGGAATTATGTTTCCATATTAAATCTTAGATTTATCCCCACCATTAGATCAAACTATATGGATGGTGGGGATTTGTCCTTTGGTAAGCAGCAAAATAAGAGTAAGTATTTGAAAATTCCTCTAATAAAAAATTGTTATTCATAAATAATTAAGGTTTCGTTGTTATTGTTGCAAGTTTTTTGCTAACAAATGTAATCAGTCAGGAACAATGGATAAATACAAATATCTCCCTTAATACAAGTTTTTAATTCGAGAAACCAACTTCCATTTTCGTCCATTTGTCATCTAGTATCATTTTACTTTACTCCGTATTATTTTTCGATCTTGTTGGCGACCTTCACTAATTCTAGTCCCTTGGATACGTTTTGTTTGGATATTTAGAGCCTACTATTGTAAATATAAATTTCACTGAAGTCAGATAGCTAGTCAACCCGTTAACGCAGTAATTATGTATTTATATTTCCATGGTTAGGTGGTGAGATATATTAAGAGAAAAAGTCGTGTCCTTGTAGAACTTTAAGTGTTCAAGATTTTTAATATACCGGCCAAAACCACGTGCTCATTGAGTGTAATGTGATATTATTTATTTGTAATGAATGGTTTGTTACATTATAAATACGATTTTAATAGACACATGGGCTTGGCCCAACATACATAAATACAATACAATGTTAAAATTTTCTCGCAGTTAGAGTTGGAGGACGTTGAACGCTTAAACCGGACTGAAACTCGTCAAATAATGCAATCGGAAGACTTTTTGTGGAGATGTCGGCATACCGATAGCGCGAGGGAATATGTAAAACACGAACGTGACGAGCTGCAACACGAACTCTAACAAAATTGGGCACATATAATTTAGAGGCCATGTGCGATTGCACACCTCGCACACCCTCAAATACAGGTCTGTCAGGAAGTCTCAGCCACAACATTTGCAACACCACGGTACTCACCTTCAGCACTAGAACGAGACAAAGTGTATTGTCTCTTGGACGACCAAGACAGTAGATTGTTTCTAAAAAACCAAAATATCCTCAACTAGAACGCCTAGTAGTTGGACAACCTGCCCAATCTACATCTGAATAAGTAATGAATGAAAAAGTTGATGAAGAATACAACTGAAGAAGTGCTTTGTACCTACTTAATGACCCATTTGCAAGGTGCTTGTGCTTAAACAACCATATTGAACGAAAAAAGTTTGCGTCAGATGGCCATGGCACAAGACCCCAAGTATTATTTTTAATTAAGGCATTATATTCGTCAAACATTGCTCGTTGCCAGTTAGGATCTTTGATAGCTATGACATATGATTCAGGAATAGAAGAAATGGTAGGCACATGACAATTATAACGCAAATTCTTTTTATTAGTACCAACCCGAAAACGAGTGACCATATGGTGGCTTGAGGTTGGGTTAGGATTAGTGTTAGGTTCGATTGGATTTGTCATTGGAGGGAGGGTTTGTTGGGCTTGACAGAAGGAGTTGGGATAATATTGACACGTCTCGTTAGAATATGTGTAGTATTTGGGCCAGTTGTAACATGGGTGAAATGGTCGGTGTGACCCATAGTAGTTTGTATGTGGGTCGGATGGCTTGTGTTGACATGAGATGGTGTGGAAGGGCTAAGAGATTGGGCTTGGGAGTAGACAATTGTGGGTTGAAATTGGGTTGGGATGGTTGTAGTTGAAGGAACGATATCAGTGAGGTGAGTGAGGAGATGGTGAGCAATAATATTAGGTGCGGTGTCGAGAAAGGTGTATGTTGGGGCATCATTGGGTGTAATGGAACCGTAAGAAAAAAATGGTCTCATCAAAGGTAACGCGTCATGAAATTATGATTATGTTAGTGATTTAAGCAAAAAAGAGCTTGGTTGTTAGAGGGGTAACCAAGGAAAATACAAGGATCGTAGCGTGGGGCGTAAAGGTGAGCATAACACAAGCAATCAAAAACACACAAAGAGACATGTAGTTGGGTTTCATTTTATAAAGGCGAGCGTGAGGTGTGTCATTATTGATGGAAGTAGAAGGTAGAATATTCAATAGATAGCTTTTCATGTGAAGAGCTTTAACCCAAAAATGTGGTGGAAGGTGGGTCGAAAAAGCAAAGTACGAACAAGGTTGTTAATGGCCTAAATCATGCGTTCGGATTTACCATTTTATTGAGAGGTATGGGGACACGAGAAACGTATGTAAATACCGTGTTTGGTAAATAATAGATGGAAAATGATGTTATTAAACTATATTCATGGGTTCGAACGAAATACTCTGATGGATTAACAGCAAATCGGAGTCTAATACAAAATCTTTGGCAATATGTTAAATAATAGATTCGGGGGACATGATGAGGTATAGTCTCCTCTGGATATTTTGAAGGAGATAATTGTGCTTAGTCACCCACTTCGTAGAAGGTTAAGAAATGAACAACTTGATGGAAAACGTAAGGATAAATTTTAAAATTCTTTAACAATTAACAAAATAAATATTTTGCGGATATTAAGAACCCTACAGATTTTTTCAAGAGCCGTCGTATGATTTAATAACTAATCAAAATAAACACAACAACGCTTGCGTGCCTTTTGTTAGGCTTATGAGATCAACATGGACATTAAGGATCTAAGGGCAAGATCCTCTTACAATTATTGCACACTAGCTCTCGAACGATTGTAATAACATGTTATCGGTTGATCAAAACAGCTACAAGTAACAGAATCAACACACGTATGTGTTTGGTTGTTTGCTTGGGAGAACACAGAGGGAAGGGTAAGGATTAGAGCTTTGTGGAATTAACAATTATTAATAAACCCTAATTATGCTCTTATATTTATAGGCTACTTTAGAAGATAAATTTCATATTTAAATTCAAGATAATGACAAAAAAATAAAGAGATAATTACTACGTTTAAAAAGATTTGATATTAATTTAATAATATCTCTATCTTTTAAAACAGTCAAAGAACCAAACCCGGCCCGACACACCCTTAGAGTGGCCGACTGCATAGTGGGCCCCGAAAGTATCTCCCCATTTGGTTTTGGTTCAAACCGGTTCCTACTTAATTTTGTCCAACAAATTAAGTCCAATGTGTTTTCGTATAATTAGACCATTTATATATTTACAATAAATATATAAATCTATAATCTCGAGTTATTGTGTGTGACCTTGTGGAATCATATATTAATGAAAGCATTTAATTTCGTTATATCATGCACATAATCCTACACAACTCGTGTTATAGCGGTCCTCCGAAGTAGCTGAGATGATGGAGGTTGTCCTAGGTCCAGAGGTAATGACGATGGATGTTGGATTACATCGGATCTTGGCTAATAACACTGAAAACCATTGTACGATGAGGTACGAATGGAATAGTACATGGTCCACAACGGTTACCTGGGACATTGCGACAACCCGAGTTCCAAAAGCACCGGCTAGTGCCCAACAACGATTCTTCGCGCTGCACTTAGACGACAACCTCGTCTCCACAAACCTCGTGGTGTGGAGTAGAGTCCATGTGGTATAAATTGAGTCGTTCACCTATCACACATACTTCGTTTCTCATTAGTTTCTCTTTCTACTTTATCTCGCTAGAAAACATAAACCAAGCGTATATTTACTTTCACGTCGGAGCTTGGTCATGGACTAAAAACTCGATGCGAGCTAACCAGGGGCAGAGCCATATGTCAGGTAGTGGGGGGCGTTGCCCCCAACCATGCTCTTATGAATACAAAAAGTACATAGGAAAAAAATTGATACCGGTAACAAATAAGACTAGTGCCCTCAGGAAAATAGTCAGAGTGCCCTTTATAATCTCAAAGGTTACCAAAAATCAGAGCTTTTTAATGTGGAATATGCTTCTAACTGTATCATCGGAAACAATGAAGAATAAAAAAGTAAAGTAGGCAGAGTGAAGGTGAACTCTGATGAGGAATGGGTTGTGGGCCACGTTATGTCACAGGATAATAGAAAGCTCCTTTACTTTATTAATATTTTACAAAGTAAATTAATATAATATATACCCAATACTCTGTTTATCTCTATTTGATACAAGTAGCTATGTAAAATAGTTTTTATTTTAAAAGTTAATGTAGTATGTATTCGTTTAGCATCTTTGAGTTTGTCGGTAATTCTCATGTGTATATGTGAAAATTTATTATGATTTTTCTTTTGAGTAATTTGTAACTTATTGTTAGGAATTAGAAATTCCAGGTATTAAAGAGTCGGTCACCTCAAGTATATGTAATCGTTAGAAAGCTCGTAGTCATAGTACTTTTATGTTAAGTAGTATTTAGTTTAGTAACACCGTGGAGGACGGACGGGTCTTTACCCACTGTATGCCTGATCCACAGCCCGTTGTGTGGCGTTTTATTGTAAGACTATAAATACTCTCTACCTTCCAAGGTAGAGAGTTGGAGCTCATAATAAGATTTTTCTTTCTCTCACTAAGTTCCCTAAACCTCTAACTTTCTCTCTCTAGAACTCACCTTTATACGCCCACTTTGAGTTATGGTTTGATGTGTATGTGAAATCCAATATCCTACAATTGGTATCAAGAGCCATGGTTAGATCATCTCTTACATATCTTTGGATTTCTAGTGGTTTTTAGGTGGTTTTTGAGTTTGAAAAAGTTTAGTGGTTTTGCATCATTTGGTTGATTTCTTGTGTTAAAGTTTCGATTTTGGTAGTACTTTTGTGTTTTGAATCATCACAAGTGTTTAGGTTTTGATTTAGAAGGTTTGAATCATAGTGGTTGGGTTGTTTTGGATTGAAAAGTGGTGTTCATGTGTTTTTCATGCTAGCGACTTGAGCCACGGAAAAGTTTTCTTGGTAGCGACTTGCTTTACAATTTGGTAGCGAGTTGTAGTTGAAAGTCTTAGCGAGTTGGGTTAGCGACTTGTCTAGTGAGACAAGCCGACAAAAAGTACAAGTAGTGGATTCTCCACTACACGTAGCGACTTGGTGTAAGTTAGCGACTTGTACTTTATATTGTTAGCGACTTGGTGTTAGCGAGTTGGTACCTAGCGAGTTGCTATTTAGCGACTTGATTATTTAGCGACTTGGTGCTTAGCGAATTGCTGCCAAAATTTTGCTAGCGACTTGGATTGTAGCGAGTTGTTATATAGCGACTTGAGACTAAAGCGAGTTGGCTATTTAGCGACTTGATTAATTTAGCGAGTTGAGTGTGTTGCGTGTTGACTGCTTATGCGAGTTGTGTGTTTAGCGACTTGTTCATTTAGACCTTTTTCTTCTTCGTGTTACATTCTTACGGTTGTTCTTTTGGTTTAGTAAAATCCCGTGAAAGAATCAATTTCCCGGTTTAATCAAAGAATTGCAAAATCCCGTAGAGCTTGAAACATGTCTACAAACGTTCCTACTATCATCTCCACTGTTGCCGAGGATGTTCAAGCAGCTGGTTCAGATACTCGTCCACCCATGCTTGACAGAACTGACTACGATTCTTGGGCTCAACGAATCAGATTGTACTGCCTTGGAAAGGAAAATGGTGTCAACATTCTCAAATCCATTGATGAAGGACCGTATCGAGTTAAGACGACTAGAGATGTACTTGATACTGCTGAAGATGGAAATCTGATTTACGGAATGGACAGACCAAAGATGTATGATGAGCTTGATGATAAGGAAAAAAAGAGATTCGATGCTGATATCAGGGCTTCTAACATTGTTCTTCAAGGTCTTCCTAAAGACATCTACAAGCTGATCAATCACAACACCGAAGCAAAGGCAGTATGGGATAATGTCAAGATGCTTCTCTCAGGTTCAGAATTAACTATGGAAGACAGAGAATCACAACTCTATGACGAATTTGAACACTTCAAAATGAAACCATATGAGAGTGTCTATGAGTACTATGTGAGATTTCATAAGTTGGTGAATGACATGAGGAACATCAGAATGACTATGCCTAACATTCAGCTGAACTCAAAATTTTTGAACAACATGAATCCCGAATGGCACAAGTTTGTCACCTCTGTGAAGCTCACTAAAGGATTGAAGAATACAAACTATGAGCAACTCTATGCCTTCCTCCTTCAGAATGAGAGACATGCGATGTTTGAAAAATTGGTTCTTAATCAGTTCAAAACCAACCAGGGAGAGACAAGCTCGTCTAATGACTCAACTGCCTTCTACTCAAACATCGGAATCACAACCAAAGCCTCACAAGTCATACCCATGGGAAATGGTAATCACAAACTAATTCCTGATCCTATGTTCAAACAAGCTGATGCTGATGCACACGTAGCATCTAACCCACACAATCAAGCTACTGTTAAAGATGGGAGGATCGTGGTGCAACCAGTTCAGGAAAGACAGTATGATCAGGGAAGAGGTGGAGCTGGTAGAGGTTATGTTGGTAATCAGAATCGAGGAAGGAATGGTAATCAAGGTCAAGCTAAGCTGATCAAATGTTATAATTGTGGTGGTGAGGGACACATTGCAAGGAACTGCACATCTCCAAAGCGTCCACAGAATGCTGATTACTTCAGAGATAAGATGCTGCTTGTGCAAGCTCAGGATAATGGTGCTGCTTTGGATGAAGAGGAATTGTTGTTTCTAGTTGAGGGCAATGCCAAGACCTATGATGCAGATGTGGATGAGCAGCCTATTCAGGAAATAGGTCACAATCATCAGAATGCCTTTCAAGTCGCTGATTGTGATGCATACGACTCTGATGTGGATGATGGACCTACTGCACACACAATCTTTATGGCTAGCATTTCTCCAATGGTTTCTCCCAAGGTCTCCTCTTCACCACAAGCTGGCCCATCCAAAGACAAACTCATCTTAGAGGTACTAAAACTATACGATGATGCTGATGTGCAAAAGATGCATGACAAAGTACTATCAACTGAAACTTTTGTATCAAATATTGAAAATATGGGTAATATCAATGTTGTCCCATATGATCAATATGTGAAACAAAGTGAAAGTGAAGTTGTGCCAAGTGATGCATCTCCTGCAGTCAACAATGACTATATTTTTGATGAATACACTGGCTGTGCCCCTGATGAGTCTGTAATCTCTGAACTTAATGCCTATAAAGAACGTGTTGCTATTTATGAACAACGTGCTAAATTTGAGTTGACCACTCGTGAGCAGGAAATGGATGACCAAATGCGTACAACTATTAGAAAAAGTAGGTTTAGAGAAGAAGTATTAAAACAAGAGTTAAACTCCTTGCAAGAAAAGCTTTCTAACGCTGCTAAGCAAAAACAAGAACTTCAAGAAAATGTTAAAATGCTTAAGCAAGAATTCAGGGCTAAGGAATCAAAACTTTTGAATGATTTTTCTAATCTAAAAGCCTTGAAAAACAAGCTTGAAAATAAGTTGTACGTACAAGGAAACACCATTCAGACTGCTCACATGATCACTAAGCATAGAGTCCTAAGCGATAAGCATAGCATTCCCCTTATTGAGGAACCAAATCCAGAGGTCATTAAAAAGGCTAGAAATGCTCATAAGGTTCTTTATGATGGCAAGGAAATCCTTAAACCTAGACAGAAACCTAGTTGCGCTGAGTGCACAGAGGAAGATAAGAAATCAGATGAAATCACTAGGGAAAAGTTAAACAAGAAACTAGCTGATCCAAAATGTAAAGAAAAGAAAGTAATCATCACACCCCATGATTACAAAAAGGAGAATTGGATTGCCTTAAACAAGTTTAAGCCTCAGACATTGTTAACTCCCGAACAAGTGTTCTGGAAAATGGATTTAGATAAGCAGAAAGCTGAAAATATTGTTGTAACCAACCCCCCCTTTGGAAAATGCCTAGAGCGACTGTGTATCCTCCAAATACACCAATGCATCTAGTTCCTAGAACAATTGCCACTAAAAGCAAGACCTTAATCAGTCAATATGTTATCTTTCAACTATTTGTTGATTTTGAGAAAACTTGCAAGAAAAGGATCACACCCACTGGTATAACTGAAGGAGAAAGAGGTTTTGAGCAAACTAAAGAATGTTATTTAACTGAAGTCATGCCCTTCTTTAAACAACTAAAAGATCACTTTGAGAGTCTTAAAAAGGGAATGAATTCAGACATTAAAGAAATGGAACAGGAATTTGATGCAATGATAGTTGAGGTTAGTGACTATGAGCGAGCATTAAAATATAATGAGATTGAGAGGAAGAACTTGCATACCTTGAATGAGAATCTTATTTCTGAATGTATTGCTCAAGACGTGTTTTACACTGCTACAAATTGCTCCATTAATGCTTCTCAATTTCATGAATTATCTGTTGCTCTGAAAGTCTCTCATGATCGTGTCATTGAGCTTGAAAAGATTAATTCGAAACTTAATGAGAAAATTGATCAGGATGATCACGATAATTTGGTAAAGCATCTTTCTAAACTAGAAGTTGAACATTTTGATTTACAACTAAAATATCAACATCTAAAAGAAAATGTTAAAACCTCAAATTTCAAGACATCCTTGGATGCTCCTGAATTTGATGCAGTTTTTGAAATTAGCAAACGTGATGAACAGATTCGAGCTCATTGTAACACGATCAAAAAGTTGAAAGCCCAAATCTCTCAATTGAAGGGTGAAAAGAACAATGTGACTGGATCCCAAATGCCTCCTCCTTTAGATTCTCAGTACTCTCAAACTTTTCATCTTCAAAACTTAGTTAATGCCTTACAAAAGGAAAACGAGAGTTTTCTAGAAGAAAATGAAAAAGTTAAACGACACTTTAAAGAGTTATATGATTCAATGAAAGTCACCCGTGACCTTAACAACGAAAAAATAACGTCTTTACAAAAGGAAATTGAGAATCTGAAAAGTCAGGGAAATGGGAAACTGCCACTTGTTTTCAACAAGAATGTTGTCTCAAAGTCACCCATAGACTGCAAATACACTGTGACAGTTAAATATATTCCTCCTCATCTTAGGAATAATGAACCTGCGTTTCATGACTATTGTGCTCACCTTAAGGACAGTCTGGAATGTCTCCGTGAGATTGTTGAAGAGGACTTCATTAATAAACCTCTTGATAGAGAAATTAGGTTTGCTTGCCTCCAGGCCAAACGATCTCAAGAGCTGCTTGAATGTGTAATTGCAACATGTCCAAAACCCTTAGGTGAAAAAGGCAAGGCTGTGAAGCCTTGTTCTATGCCTAGTGCCAAGCAGGAAATCCGTTCTATGCCCAGTCTTAAGAAAGGAAACACTAATGTGCCTTCAAGTAGTTCAGATTCCAGATATGTTAGTGCTAAGAAAGTGAACTTTAGTGTGCCTGCAAAAAGCTCAAATCACAGTCTTAAGAAAGTATACACTAATGTGCCTTCTAGTACTTCAGATCCTTGCACATCAAGTTCAGGAATGCAAAAATTAGATCAACCAACTAATGTTCCCATTCCCTCTACAGGAGTAATCAGTGACTTTAAAGCGAGCAGGTCAAAGTCTCAAGACAATACAAGGAATGATAGGACCTTGCAAGCTAAGAATGTGCATTGGAAGAGAGTAGAAGACCAATCTAGGAACTTTAAGCTTGAGTTGAATAAAACGAATCGAGTTGATTCTAGTATTAGCCTTAGGCGTATCTGTAATTAATTCGAATTCTGATACTATTTGCAAACCTTGTAATGATGTTCGCTTGAATTCTGTTGCTAATCATGAATGTGGTGTGAATGCTTTGTCTAATGCTGTCAAATGCCCAGTTAAAATTGTTAATGCTAATAATCGTGCAAATAAGGCAATAAGGCAAAAACGAAAGATTGTTAGAAAATAGTGGAAACCCACAGGAAGAACTTTTATAAAGATAGGTTATTATTGGATACCTTTTGGCCATAAGAATAATCAGTTTTGCTCTCAAACTGCTAAGATTATGCCCACTAGAAAATGGATGCCTACTGGTAGAACTATTCCCTTAAGAAGTGAACATACTTTGAATAGGTCAAATATAGACACCAGCATTGCATCTATTCCCAATGATTCCATTGCTTCTACTTCTGATATGGATGTTTCTATTTCTGATGTGGGTGTTCCAATTACTGTTACTAACCAAGTGGAACCCATTCTTGCATGGGGATCCCAATTATCCAGTTATCCATTCTTGTCTGTGTTCAACTGCAGATCGTTCAAATCGTTCTGTGGTACCTGGACTCAGGCTGTTCCAAGCATATGACTGGAGACCGGTGGCGGCTCATGAACTTCGTGAGCAAATTCATCGGGACAGTTAGATTCGGTAATGATCATTTCGGTGCAATTATGGGTTATGGTGATTATGTTGTTGGTGATAGTGTTATCTCTAGAGTATACTATGTGGAAGGTCTTGGTCATAATCTGTTCTCTGTCGGTCAATTCTGTGATTCTGATCTAGAAGTAGCCTTCAGAAAACATACTTGTTTTGTTAGAGAACTTGATGGTAAGGAACTTTTAAGAGGAACTCGTGGTTCAAATCTTTACACCATCTCTATAGAAGATATGATGAAGTCTTCTCCAATTTGCTTGCTGTCAAAGGCTTCAAAAACAAAGTCATGGTTATGGCATCGACGTCTCAATCACTTGAACTTCGGCACCATCAATGATCTCTCCAGAAAGGACTTAGTTGTAGGTTTACCTCGACTAAAGTATGAAAAGGATCATCTTTGTTCAGCATGTCAATTGGGAAAAAGCAAGAAGTATGCCCATAAACCCAAACCTACTAACTCTGTCACAGAAGTTCTTCATACAATTCATATGGATTTATGTGGACCAATGAGAGTGCAGAATATCTTTGGGAAGAAATATGTGTTAGTTATAGTTGATGATTACTCTAGATTCACCTGGGTCAAGTTCTTAAGGACAAAGGATGAAACTCCTGATATCATCATCAAACTCATCAAACAGCTGCAGGTTCGACTTAACAAAACCGTCAGAATTATCCCGACAGACAATGGAACTGAGTTTGTTAACAAACAACTTAGTGAATTCTATGAAAGCATTGGAATCAGCCATCAAAGAAGTGTTCCACGAACTCTTGTAGAAGCCGCTAGAACAATGCTGATTTACTCAAAAGTTCCAATGTTTCTCTGGGCTGAAGCTATTGCCACTGCATGCTACACACAAAATCGTTCCCTGATTCACACTGTTCATGGAAAGACACCATATGAACTTGTCCACAACAGAAAACCTAATCTCTCTTTCCTTCGTGTGTTTGGAGCATTGTGCTATCCAACTAATGAGGGTCAAGACTTAGGCAAACTTAGAGCTAAAGCAGACATTGGAGTATTTGTAGGGTATGCACCAAACAAAAAGGGATACCGAATCTACAACAAAAGAACCCGAAACATCATGGAAACAATTCACGTTACGTTTGATGAGCTGACCGGTCAAACGGCTCCTGAACAATTCAGTTCTGGACCCGCACTTCAAATCAGTCCAATTGGTTCATCCCTTGTTCCAAACTCTTCTCAAGAAACTCCATATGTACCTCCATCTGAAGATGATTTAAGGAAATTGTTTGATCCTATGTTTGATGAACTTTATGATCCGAGTACTAATGAGGTGTTGATCCCTACAATAGAGGCTGCTCATATTCCAGTGAATGAAGTCAATCCCTCAGTCTCAATATCTTTAAGTCAAGAAGCGCCTTCTGCTGATCCTTCCGTCTCATCAACAAATCATCATTCTTCAAATGTACATCATGGAACTGTTTCTGGCATCAATGATGAAGTTAATCCCTTTGCTAATCCTGAAGATGCTCCATTTGAAAACATATTTGCTCCTGAATCTTCTTCAGAACCATCCTCTTCAGGAGACATCGACTCTGCTACTTCAGTCCCTCAACAACTACCACATGAACACCTCAGAAAATGGACTCACGATCATCCATTAGACAACATCATTGGAAATCCCTCCCGTCCTGTATCAACACGGAAACAACTTGCAACTGATGCCCTATGGTGTTTCTTCAACTCCGTACTATCAAAGATCGAACCAAAGGATGTTAAAACTGCCATGAACGAAGACAGCTGGTTCAATGCTATGCAAGATGAAATTCATGAGTTTGATCGACTTGATGTATGGGAGTTAGTACCTGCTCCAGAATGTGCCATGATTATTGCTCTAAAATGGATCTTCAAAGTGAAACTAGATGAGCATGGTGATGTATTGAAGAACAAGGCTCGATTAGTTGCTAAAGGATACCGTCAAGAGGAGGGTATTGACTTTGAAGAATCTTTTGCTCCAGTTGCTCGAATCGAGGCAATCAGAATCTTTCTGGCTAATGCTGCTAGTAAGAACATGGTAGTCTATCGGATGGATGTGAAGACGGCATTTCTGAACGGAGACCTTAAAGAAGTCGTCTACGTCAGCCAACCTGAAGGATTTGTAAATCAAGAGCATCCTACTCATGTTTATCGTTTGAAGAAGGCCCTTTACGGTTTAAAGCAAGCTCCAAGGGCATGGTATGATACACTATCAAAGTTTCTTCTATCAACCGGATTTAGCAAAGGAGCAGTTGATCCAACATTGTTCACCAGGAAGTCAGGCAAACATTTAATTCATGTTCAAATTTATGTTGATGATATTATTTTTGCCTCGACAAACCCAATGGAATGTGATCGTTTTTCTAATGAAATGAGTTCAAAATTTCAAATGTCAATGATGGGACAAATGTCATTTTTCTTGGGATTACAAATTTCGCAAAGTCCCGGAGGCATTTTCATAAATCAATCTAAATATGCAACTGAGATCTTAAAGAAATTTGGATTTGATTCAAGTGACCCTGTTGACACTCCCATGATTGATCGAACCAAACTAGATGAGGACCACTCAGGGATCATGATTGACCAAACAAAATATCGTAGTATGATTGGATCCCTGATGTACCTCACAGCTAGTAGACCTGACATCTTGTTCGCTGTTTGCATGTGTGCTAGATACCAGGCTAAGCCTACTAAAAAGCACCTTGAAGCGGTTAAACGGGTCTTTCGGTATCTCCAAGGAACCATCAATATGGGTCTTTGGTACCCGAAGGACACCGTATGTTACTAACAGCCTATGCAGATGCTGATCATGCAGGGTGTCAAGATACTCGTCGAAGTACATCTGGAGGTGCTCAGTTTTTGGGTGATAAGCTTGTGAGCTGGTCTTCAAAGAAGCAAATGAGTACTTCTATTTCCTCTACAGAGGCTGAATACATAGCCATGTCATCTTGTTGTGCTCAAGTCTTATGGATGAGATCTCAATTATCTGACTATGGCTTTGTATTTAACAAAATCCCTCTGACTGTGATAATAAAAGTGCTATTGCTCTCTCATGCAACAACGTTCAACACTCAAGAGCAAAGCATATCGACATTCGACATCATTTCATCAGGGAACAAGTGGAAAAAGGTGTGGTGGAACTCTATTTTGTGAGGTCTGAATATCAGTTAGCAGACATCTTCACCAAAGCTCTTCCAAGAGAACGTTTTGAGTTTATTCTTCCACGTCTTGGCTTGAAAAGTCTTCAACCAGAAACACTCAAACGTCTTCAGGAGGAAGACGAGGAGTAAAGGTCTATCTTCATCTATCTCTTGTATATATCTATTCGAAAAACAAAATACAAAATTATAAAACCTTCAAAAACCATAAAAATCTGAAAAATCTGAAAAATTCGAAAAATCTTCAAAAATATTGTCAATTTGTCATGCTTTTTCTCGGTTCGTCAATATCTACGGTCTTTGTGCTGTCATTCAAAGAATGACACGGGACTTTAGATGCTGTTCGAACTCTTAAAAATATATATATATATATATATATATATATATATATATATATATATATATATATATATATATATATATTTGGGAGAAAGAGAAACAATGGTTTATTGTCATTTCAGGCAGTAACCCGCTTTTCAAAGAAAGAACAGAGCCATACTTTATCATGTTTTCAAAATTCCATGCTCTGATTCTTTAAACATTTATCTGCTGAAAACTAACTGCTTTGAAAAATAACTCAGTCTCTATTTTTGATAATCATCTGGACTTATTTGTCAAAATATCAATCTCTCAATCAACAACCTATGTCATTGATTGAGGGGGAGAATGATTTCAATTAAATTAAAAAGTTATTTGGCATTCAATTGTTTTCAAAAGATATTCATGCATGTTTTATCAATGGAGTTTAAAGTCTTAAAATCCGATCATTATCAGTTAAAACGCTTTCATAATCAAGTCACAATTCTCCTTAAAAGCTTTCAAAATCAATTTAAATCTATAAGAGATCACAAATCTCAAATGATTTGATAATTGTGATCGGGGAGAATGTGTGATTTAAATTGGATTTTAACTGATAATTCGGTAAATGGTTTTATAAGGATGTACAAGCTCTCCTTCCACATGTGACAAACGATTTCAAATTTTCCATGCACATGTTGAGGGGAGCATCTATCTTAAACCTATGATTTGAAACGTGATAACTTATCTCAAGGTGCAGGTTCCCTCTAGTATGTGCAAAACTCTTTTCAAATCTCGAGGCACATATTGAGGGGAGCAAAATCATGAAAACCTCATCCTTCCCCAAAATGCTTTATCTACTTGATTCGATTAGGGAAGTGATGTTGATATTTTTTGAAAATGGTAATCAAAGAAGTTAATTCTTTCTCTTGCCTCCGTGTGGAAAACTATTTCAAATACTTGATTCACATGTTGAGGGGAGTTCTTCTTCTAAAAATATCAAAACAATTCAGGTACAAAATGCTTTGATAAAATATCATAAGTATCTGGATTGATTTTCAAATGGTTTTCAATTGGTTCCTATGGCAGATGAACAATACCAAAAAACCGACCAACTTTACATTATGTATGGTGATATAAGGACGATAAGGTTAGGTATGTGTTCCCATGATCCGCCAGAACCGGAGGGATCTACCCAGGGACTATCCACTAGTTAGTGTAGAGTTCTTAGGTATGATGATAAAAGGAGAAAAATGAGATATGGGAAGAGTGCGGACTAAGACTGAGCTAGTACTGGAATAAACCCAACAAGGTTCTTGCTATGAAGTCTCGGTAAGCACTGAAGGGGTTGAAGAATTAAAAAGAATTGAATGAGAAAAGGGTGAAAACAAATAGCCCTCCATATATTCAACCTTAGGGAAGAAACCGGGTTCAATTCATATGCTACTGATGGTAACATCGGTATTGAAGACAAGACGTCATGGACCCAGTGACGCACTGCACTTCAACTTTCCAAACCACTCAAGTTCCTCTTAAAAGGACTTGTTTCATTCTCACGGGGAACCGACATTATCTATCAACTTTCTCTTAGAGATTGTTGATATTGAAGGAGGAGACCCTCTCCCTAGTCTCCGATATAGGATCCAAATATGCACAAATTGAGTCTAGTGCCACGAGATCATCAATAAATCTCATTAGGACACTTTCAATGAAGACTCTCTGTTTCACACAATGTGGAAAGAGAGATTATATCTTGAGTCCTACGCATTATCCTTGTGGTATTGCCAGAACATCTGAGTGATGTGTTTACATATTCACTGTGAAGATGGAAAGCCTTCTGGAGCCAACATCTAACAAGCTCCTGGTAGGTGGCATGTGAGATCTATTATACAGATCAACCATGTGACAACTGAACAGAAACAATAGGGCGATTCAATCTTTTGAATCAATCCTGGTTCAGGTTATGGATTGACGGATACCTTTGAAAAACCGGTCTTTGTGCTTTAAAACTCTTTTCATTAGCACGTCGACCGTGTACTAATTTTTCAAATCAAAAGGTGTTTTATGATTGATAATTGATTTTCATTAAAACCTTCGTTATATTGCAAAAACAATTTCTATTGAGCAATACACGATTGTTTTTCAAATCTCTTTTCATCAATCAGTGGACGTAAATTCGCTGGTTCACTCACTCCGTGTTGTCTTCTTTGAGACGTTCCGGTTTGAGAACAGCTAGAGCAGCTGCGAACCCTGTCAAGGAAATTCTTCGGAATTATACCTAATCACAGGCAGTACTTGTACTGATCAACGGGGAACCGTGGGCCGTGTACCTCAATTCGACGAAAGTGATCAAAGACACTTTCGTGCACTTTATTGCTAACTATCTTATGCAGATACACCCCGACGTTTGCAGCTGATCAGAATGGAGCAGTCAGTCCATAGCCGCATGCTTACACAACACATTCATATCAAAAGATATCATGATTGGTGCATCAATGACTCTGATATTCTAACTCCATGCTTCTGCTACGCTGCTGCCAATATCATGAATCAACGAATGCTTCCGCTACTCTGATGAGAAGATATCATGATCAGAATGTGAGCATGTCGGTCTGAAAGTCACATCATCACATAATACCAACACCACAATGGATGTATCGAGATTTTCTATTAGCTGATGATCTCAAAAGCTGGCTCAACATTATTATCACTTGGATCAGTAAAAGACCTCCACTTGGATTAACCAAACATGCAATGAGTGGAATCAATGACTACGAGCTTCGGAGCAAAGTACTACATCAAGAATGCAAGATCAATTGTTAATGTAATATCTGATTGTATTCAATGTCATTTTAGTATATGTTTGAGGTGACCTCCCTTAGGGGGAGATTGTTAGGAATTAGAAATTCCAGGTATTAAAGAGTCGGTCACCTCAAGTATATGTAATCGTTAGAAAGCTCGTAGTCATAGTACTTTTATGTTAAGTAGTATTTAGTTTAGTAACACCGTGGAGGACGGACGGGTCTTTACCCACTGTATGCCTGATCCACAGCCCGTTGTGTGGCGTTTTATTGTAAGACTATAAATACTCTCTACCTTCCAAGGTAGAGAGTTGGAGCTCATAATAAGATTTTTCTTTCTCTCACTAAGTTCTCTAAACCTCTAACTTTCTCTCTCTAGAACTCACTTTTATACGCCCACTTTGAGTTATCGTTTGATGTGTATGTGAAATCCAATATCCTACACTTATGATCGATTAATTTACGGGTTTCGTCTTATCTTTACATAAATTTAAATGGGTAGAATCTTCATATTTTGAAATGTTCAATATGACAAGGGTGAGATCAATAAAGATTACATAAAAACTAAAGATCAAATGGATCAATCTCAATCATTCATTTTTTTTTAAATTAGTTAAATTCACTTTCCGTTAATAGTCAGATAAAATTAATTACATCATTGCGATAAAAATAAAATTATCTTTCTATAAAGATCCAATAGTGTATATTTTCGACGAACTTATTTTTTATTGTTTTTTTGCGGTTTCGATATATTACACTATAAATAAAAAATTTAAAAATACTCTTTTGTGTTAACACTATCCCTAAACTACAAACCCTAAATCCTAAAAACCCTAACCCCTAAACCCTAAACCCTTAAACCCCTAAAAACCCTAAACCCCTAAAACCCTAACCGCTAAACCAAAAACCCTAAAACCCTATTCGCTAAACCGTAAGAAACCTAAACCCTTAACCCCTAAAAAGCTTAACCCAAAAAAGTCAAACCCCTAAACCCTAAAAACCTAAACGCTAACCGCAAACCCTAAACCCACAATAAAGTCTGGAAAAAAAATTCGTCGAAAGTATATGATGTGAGATATCAAATTAAATGTAAATTTATGCTTGTCGTGATTTTATAATTAGTTTCGTCTAACGATCAATGTTTGTGAGATATTTAGTTTTTAAAAATGAAGGTGAAAGTTTATTTTATTGTTTTGATAAAAAAAAAATGAATGGTTGAAAATGATTTATTTGATCTTTAGTTTTTATTTAATTTTTATTGAACCAAACTCAACATGACAAATACATGCGTTCATGTATATGATTTTTGTCAATACGATAGTTTTTTTAACCGTGACTTTTTAGCGACATATCATACTTCAATTTTTCAAAATGTTGTATTTTAGATAAAATCAACACAATGATTGGCAAGCATTTGAGTTTGATTTGTAAAATATTTTGAATGTATCTTTTTCTTCTATTTTTAGTCTATAATAAGTGCTAAATTGCATTGAAATACGACACTTTTGTTGCCTTTATTGAAACCCGAGTACCCGACCCGACTTGTATCACGCAACACTAAAAACCTTATTATCGCTCGATGCCCCTCGTGATCACATTTATTGGCTCCACCACTGGAGCTAACAGTGTCTTGTCTTACTTCAGCCTAGAGACGGAAGAGATAGTATAGACCTCTGAAAAACCGTGGGTAAAGATCGTTTACGGAAAATTACTTCAACAATCGGTGCAGGAATAGTTGGATGACCAATAGGCTATTGGCCTAACGGCATGTTCATAAATGTTTAATCAAGCAAATGGTGTCGTTTCAACTCTGAGCATTTTCGAAAAGCTTGAACGAAACCATCAGATTAATTCACATGACTTACATATGTATTTCTAAACAGAATACCATGACTACTCGATGTTCGTTAATTGAAGAACAAGGTTTTTGAATATTATATGTAGTCAACTCTCATAGTTCACATGGAGTATGCGGGCTACAATGTACTTTTCTAATAGAAAGAAAAGTATGATCTTCCATCCTACATAAAGCAAAGTTTGATAACAAAGCATTAGACTAATTTCAAGTATTTTTATGACCATACAAGGATACTGTAACCGCACATGCAAGTACAAAAAGTCAAACTATTCAAGATTTTTAATAAGGGGAAAAGGGACTTTATGTGGGAAACTGTGTACACTTTTAATTAATAAAATCAGATTACAATAAGTATATATAAATTAACAGAAAACAACAGTAAATTAAACAGACAGAACGGGGTAGAAGCAGAAGACAGACACTATAGAACTGTAAAACAAAAGCAGTAAATAGACTTGCACGAGGCTCGTATTAGATACGATTCCCTTAAAACAGATTCGCCGTCTGTTTCCCAGGGTACAACGTACGCAGCTGTTGTACAGCCGGACTAAACTTACTTGCCTGAAAAATCACCAAAGCCTGCGTGTTTCTGATCGAAGGTTGCTGGAATATATTTGCAATGGAGCTGCGTTTTCTTTCTGTGTAAACTGAATGATAAAAGGCGTTTAATATATAGGCTAAACCTATCTTGGACACCAAGAAAGGTATCTGCCAAATACTAAACAGATATGCGAATCTGTTAAAATATTAAACACGGTTTAATTATCTTCCATTTATTTAAACCGATTCTATTTAACTTGTTTACAAAGTTTAAATCAGTTCCAAAAATAAATGGACACAAATCTGGAAATAATGACAACGAAATCTGCAGCAAAAAGATACGCAGGTATGTCCGCAGGTCGCGCGGGCTCGCATGAGTTCATTTATTTCCAGATTTGTGTCCATTATTTCCAGATTTGTGTCCATTATTTCCAGATTTGTGTCCATTTATTTTTGGAACAGATTTCGTTCTCCTCGACGAGAGCTTCGCAACGAGCTAAAGCATGTCCAAAATGGAATTAATATGAATGAGATATCGTGTCTCAAAGTGGGACACGTGAAACACAAATTTGGGAAAACAAACACATCCCACATCGCCTAGAAAAGGAAGTGGGAGTGTGTTTATATAGAAATCTTGATATGAACCTTCAAAATGATTTGTTGGTTTTACTCCAACACCTACGTGCGCGCGCGCAGGGGGGGTGCAGATTTCAGGATTTCTGGGCCAAAATGGGTTCGAAGCTTCTGAACTCATGCGAGCCCGCGCGACCTGCGGACATACCTGCGTATCTTTTTGCTGCAGATTTCGTTGTCATTATTTCCAGATTTGTGTCCATTTATTTTTGGAACTGATTTAAACTTTGTAAACAAGTTAAATAGAATCGGTTTAAATAAATGAAAGATAATTAAACCGTGTTTAATATTTTAACAGATTCGCATATCTGTTTAGTAATTGGCAGATACCTTTCTTGGTGTCCAAGATAGGTTTAGCCTATATATTAAACGCCTTTTATCATTCAGTTTACACAGAAAGAAAACGCAGCTCCATTGCAGATATATTCCAGCAACCTTCGATCAGAAACACGCAGGCTTCGGTGATTTTTCAGGCAAGTAAGTTTAGTCCGGCAGACAACAGTGCGTACGTTGTACCCTGGGAAATAGACGGCGAATCTGTTTTAAGGGAATCGTATCTAATACGAGCCTCGTGCAAGTCTATTTACTGCTTTTGTTTTACAGTTCTATAGTGTTCTGTCTGCTTCTACCCCGTTCTGTCTGTTTAATTTACTGTTGTTTTCTGTTAATTTATATATATACTTATTGTAATCTGATTTTATTAATTAAAAGTGTACACAGTTTCCCACAGTCTTAAAACAGATTCGGTTTAACCGAATTTATTACACTTTGTTAAAAATCGGATTAATTATTAACAGGTTTTTTTTTTTATAAACTGTTTTCTGTCGAAACCTTGTTGAGTTTCTTTGGAAATCAGTTTCTTTTATCAGTATTATACATTCAGATTTGGGTTCCAGATCTATAACGTTTTTTTTAAGCAGTTTTATTAACAGTTTTACCGAAACCGAGATAGAGTTTCTATTAAACTGATTTACTCGATCCATCAAAACCAAGCTAGAGTTTTGTTGAATCAGATCTGGTACAAGTAGATACCATTTAAAACAGCTTGTTTGACTGTTTGTGTTTGACTTTCAGGATGACAAACACCACTACCCTTCCTGTGACTACTCCTGTGAACGTAACTGGTGCGCCAGTTACCAACACGGTTGCTAATCATGCTGAGAAATCAGAGAAATTCAATGGACAGAATTTCAAGAGGTGGCAACAGAAGATGTTTTTCTATCTCACTACTTTGAACCTTGCGCGGTTCTTAAAAGAGAACCCACCTAACGTGGAACCTCCTTTAGAAGGTCAATCCTCTAATCAACAGGCTGTTCAAGCCTTGGAACTTGGAAGCATGGAAACATTCAGACTTTTTGTGTCACAACTATGTTCTGAATGGTTTGGTTGATTCTTTGTACAACGTGTACTACAAGACCAAGACTGCCAAAGAATTATGGGAGTCATTGGAACGCAAGTACAAAACTGAGGATGCTGGTACAAAGAAGTTCGTGGTAGCTTGTTTTTTGGATTACAAGATGGATGATTCAAAGAATGTGATGAGTCAGGTTCAAGATCTGCAGGTTTTGCTACACGACATTCATGCTGAGGGAATGACTTTGAGTGAAACTTTTCAAGTTGCTGCTATTATTGAAAAGTTACCTCCAAGCTGGGTAGAATTCAAGAACTACCTGAAGCATAAGCGAAAGGAGATGAGTGTTGAAGACTTGGTTGTTCGTCTTCGTATTGAACAGGACAACAAGCTGGCTCAGAAAAACACGTATACGCCTGATTCTGCAAAGGCAAATATGGTTGAGCATGTTTCGTCATCTTCAAAGTCTAATGTCAAAGCTAAAGGCAAAGGAAAAGGAAAGAATGACAAGAAGGGCAAAGGGAAGTCTGATTACCTTGCTCCTAAAGCTGCAATTGTGAAACAGAAGTTCCAAGGGGTGTGTTTCAATTGTGACCAGCCAGGTCACCGTGCTACTAACTGTAAGATGCGGCGGGTGACTCCACGCCAGGCTAATATGGTGAATGAAGATGTGGACATGATTGCTATGGTGTCTGATGTCATTGCCATGATCTCTGAAGTTAACCTGGTAGGTTCAAACAACAGGGAATGGTGGGTGGATACTGGGGCTACCCGTCATGTGTGTGCTGATAAGAGTATGTTTCACTCTTTCAGAGCGGTTGATAGTGGAGAGAAGCTGTACATGGGCAACTCTGCAACTGCTGAAATCAAGGGTGAAGGAGATGTAATCTTGAAGATGACATCCGAGAAAGAGCTCAAGTTGACTAATGTCTTGTATGTACCAGAGATTCGCAAGAATCTTGTGTCTGGTTGGCAGTTGAACAAGTTTGGTTTTCGTCTTGTTTTTTAGTCTGATAAGTTTGTTCTTTCTAAGAATCAAGTGTATGTTGGTAGGGGATATGCCCTGAATGGTATGTTTAAACTCAATGTAATGGTTGTTAAGAAAGATATCAATAATATGAATTCTTCTGCTTACTTGATTGAGTCTTCGAATATGTGGCATGGCCGTCTTGGACATGTAAATTTTAATTCGATGCATCGTTTGATTAAATTTAATTGCATACCTAATTTCCATATTGACTCAAAATATAAATGTGAAACTTTTGTTGAAGCCAAACTTACAAGAGCATCTTTCAAATCGGTTGAACGAAAAACCGAACCACTTGATATGATACACACTGACATATGTGATTTGAAATCACTACCCACAAAAGGTGGCAATAAGTACTCTATCACGTTTATTGATGATTGTACAAAGTATTGCTATGTTTACTTACTGAAAAGTAAAGATGAAGCTATAGACAAGTTTGTTCTATACAAAAACGAAGTTGAGAATCAACTTAGTAAGAAAATCAAGGTGGTCCGAAGTGATAGAGGAGGTGAATATGTGTCTCCATTCGCTGACCTATGTGCGAAACATGGAATTAGACACGAGTTCACTGCTCCCTATTCACCTCAGCAGAACGGTATTGCCGAAAGGAAGAACCGTACCTTGAAAGAAATGGTTAATGCCATGTTGATAAGTTCTGGTCTAAGCCAGGACATGTGGGGGGAAGCCATTTTAACGGCTACTTATCTTTTAAATAAGATACCTCGTAAGGAAAAAGAAGAGACCCCTTATGAATTATGGATGGGAAGAAAGCCATCATATCAGTACTTACGAGTGTGGGGGTGTCTAGCAAAGGTAGCTATACCGACTCCCAAGGCCCAAAAGATTGGACCTAAATCTGTGGATTGTATATTCATCGGATATGCTAAGAATAGCAGTGCTTATCGCTTCATAGTACATGATTCGAAAAATCCGGATATACAAAAGGGTACATTAATGGAATCAAGGAATGCTTCATTCTTTGAAACTATATTTCCTTGTTTAACAAAGGAAACTGGAAGTTCATCTAGAATAGATGAAGAAGTTGTCCAAGATAAGAGACAACGAGATGATAATGATCTCCAAGATGAGAGACAAGATCTAACTGAGGAATGAACCTAGAAGAAGTAAAAGGGCAAGAACCGAGAAATCGTTTGGACCTGATTTTGTTTCTTTTATGGTTGAAAACGAACCTACTTCTTACCGAGAAGCGGTTACTTCCTTAGAAGGGCCTCAATGGAAAGAAGCCATTAAAAGTGAAATAGATTCTATTTTACAAAACCATACTTGGGAGCTCGTGGATTTACCTCCTGGTTGTAAACCACTAGGCTATAAATGGATCTTCAAGAAGAAGATGAAAGCCGATGGCACCATTGACAAGTACAAAGCAAGATTGGTGATCAAAGGATTTAGACAACGAGAAGGTCTTGATTACTTTGATACATATTCGCCTGTTACGCGAATAACCTCGATCAGGATGATACTTGCTATTGCCGCATTAAGAAATTTGGAAGTTCACCAAATGGATGTGAAAACGGCATTTCTAAACGGAGATTTAGAAGAAGAAATTTACATGAATTAACCTGAGGGTTTCATGGCTCCTGGATAAGAGAACAAAGTTTGTAGGCTTGTTAAGTCATTATATGGCTTAAAGCAAGCTCCCAAACAATGGCATCAAAAATTTGATCACGCCATGCTAGAGAGTGGATTCAAAATTAATGAATGCGACAAGTGTGTTTATGTCAAAGACACAAATAGTGGATATGTAATCTTGTGTTTATATGTTGATGATATGCTTATTGTTGGCAGTAACGACAAGATGATCAAATCTACTAAAGACATGTTGAAATCAAAGTTTGACATGAAGGATATGGGTTTGGCTGATGTGATCCTTGGAATAAAGATCATACGAACTCAGAATGGACTTGTGTTAAGTCAAGCACATTATGTGGACAAAATTCTTAATACTCATAATGCGGGGGATTCCGGCCTAGCTAGAACTCCAATTGACACCAGTAAGCATCTATCTAAAAATAGAGGCTTAGGTGTTGCCCAATTAGAGTATTCAAGAGTTATTGGCATGTTAATGTACTTAATGACAGGTACCCGACCTGACTTAGCATATGCTGTTAGCAGGCTAAGTAGGTATACTAGTAACCCAAGTTATGCACATTGGGCAGCTATGACTAGGGTACTTCACTATTTGAGATACAGTCGCGATTATGGACTGCATTATGATCGATATCCAGCTGTTATCGAAGGATACAGTGATGCGAATTGGATATCTGACATAAAGGATTCTAGATCGACTAGTGGATATGTGTTTACACTAGGAGGGGCAGCTATATCTTGGAAGTCTTCCAAGCAAACTGTTATAGCTAAGTCCACGATGGAATCAGAATTTATCGCGTTAGATAAATGCGGACAAGAGGCGGAATGGCTACGTCAATTCGTAGAGGACATACCAAGGTGGCCTAAACCGGTAACGGCCATTAGTATACATTGTGATAGTCAATCGGCAATTGGCAGAGCTCGTAGCATAATGTATAATGGAAAGTCCAGACATATCCGTCGTCGACATAATTCGATACGACAACTACTCTCAACAGGAGTTATCTCAATTGACTATGTGAAGTCAAAGGATAACATCGCGGATCCGCTTACAAAAGGCTTAAGCAGAAAGTTAGTAAGTAAGTCGTCTAGAGGAATGGGACTAAAGCCCTTGAAGGAATGAGTTTCTATAAAGGAAAACCTAACCCAGTTGACCGGAGATCCCAAGATCTGGGTTCAATAAGACAACCTAATCATAGAAATGTGGGGGAAGTCACGTCAATGTGGGGGAGTTACTAAATATTGTAATTTTCCTAGTCCATTCCTATAACAAATGTGACTTGTTGAGAGGTTAAACATATGGCTTTAATGATTCAGGATGAAATCATAAAGCATAATGATTCAAGATGAAATCACAAAACATATGTTTTTAATGATTCAAGATGAAATCACCTATGTGAGAGAGAAGTGGGGTCGCTTCGAAGGGAAATGTGGGGGCGCAATTCCTAAGAGCTCTTGCAGAACCAGGCTAGTGTTCATGACCATAACGAACACGACTATGAGGACTTGACAGTGTCAGAAAGAGTCTTGTGTGAAGTGTAATGTCGTCTACGTAAAGGGATGATGAGTTCAAGGACATCGCGTCTACTCAGATCTAGGAGACTAAGTGCATCTCACAAGGGAAGGTTCAAAGGGTTACACCTACCTATCCTATGCAAGCCTTAACCGCAGAAATTTCACCGAAACTTTCGTGTGTTTTCGACCGATTTCCATTCATGTGGGGGATTGTTGGAAAAATAGTTTTGTAAAATGAGTTTTTGCAAATTTTGGACATTATTTAATATATGTATATGTTATATATATTTATATTTCTTGATAGATTTGCGTTCTCCTCGACGAGAGCTTCGCAACGAGCTAAAGTATGTCCAAAATGGAGTTAATATGAATGAGATATCGTGTCTCAAAGTGGGACACGTGAAACACAAATTTGGGAAAACAAACACATCCCACATCGCCTAGAAAAGGAAGTGGGAGTGTGTTTATATAGAAATCTTGATATGAACCTTCAAAATGATTTGTTGGTTTTACTCCAACACCTACGTGCGCGCGCGCAGGGGGGTGCAGATTTCAGGATTTCTGGGCCAAAATGGGTTCGAAGCTTCTGAACTCATGCTAGCCCGCGCGACCTGCGGACACGAATGCAGCTCCGAAATCTCGCATACCTGCGTATCTTTTTGCTGCAGATTTCGTTGTCATTATTTCCAGATTTGTGTCCATTTATTTTTGGAACTGATTTAAACTTTGTAAACAAGTTAAATAGAATCGGTTTAAATAAATGGAAGATAATTAAACCGTGTTTAATATTTTAACAGATTCGCATATCTGTTTAGTATTTGGCAGATACCTTTCTTGGTGTCCAAGATAGGTTTAGCCTATATATTAAACGCCTTCTATCATTCAGTTTACACAGAAAGAAAACGCAGCTCCATTGCAGATATATTCCAGCAACCTTCGATCAGAAACACGCAGGCTTCGGTGATTTTTCAGGCAAGTAAGTTTAGTTCGGCTGTACAACAGCTGCGTACGTTGTACCCTGGGAAACAGACGGCGAATCTGTTTTAAGGGAATCGTATCTAATACGAGCCTCGTGCAAGTCTATTTACTGCTTTCGTTTTACAGTTCTATAGTGTCTGTCTTCTGCTTCTACCCCGTTCTGTCTGTTTAATTTACTGTTCTTTTCTGTTAATTTATATATACTTATTGTAATCTGATTTTATTAATTAAAAGTGTACACAGTTTCCCGCAGTCTTAAAACAGATTCGGTTTAACCGAATTTATTACACTTTGTTAAAAATCGGATTAATTATTAACAGGTTTTTATAAACTGTTTTCTGTCGAAACCTTGTTGAGTTTCTTTGGAAATCAGTTTCTTTTATCAGTATTATACATTCAGATTTGGGTTCCAGATCTAAAACGTTTTTTTTAAGCAGTTTTATTAACAGTTTTACCGAAACCGAGATAGAGTTTCTATTAAACTGATTTACTCGATCCATCAAAACCAAGCTAGAGTTTTGTTGAATCAGATCTGGTACAAGTAGATACCATTTAAAACAGCTTGTTTGACTGTTTGTGTTTGGTTTTTCAGGATGACAAACACCACTACCCTTCCTGTGACTACTCCTGTGAACGTAACTGGTGCGCCAGTTACCAACACGGTTGCTAATCATGCTGAGAAACCAGAGAAATTCAATGGACAGAATTTCAAGAGGTGGCAACAAAAGATGTTTTTCTATCTCACTACTTTGAACCTTGCGCAGTTCTAAAAAGAGAACCCACCTAACGTGGAACCTCCTGTAGAAGGTCAATCCTCTAATCAACAGGCTGTTCAAGCCTTGGAACTTCTACAGGAACTTCTACATTCTATATAAACACACTCCCACTTCCTTTTCTAGGCGATGTGGGATGTGTTTGTTTTCCCAAATTTGTGTTTCACGTGTCCCACTTTGAGACACGATATCTCATTCATATTAACTCCATTTTGGACATACTTTAGCTCGTTGCGAAGCTCTCGTCGAGGAGAACGCAAAGCTATGAAGAAATATAAATATATATAACATATACATATATTAAATAATGTCCAAAATTTGCAAACACTCATTTTACAAAACTATTTTTCCAACAATCCCCCACATGAATGGAAATCGGTCGAAAACACACGAAAGTTTCGGTGAAATTTCTGCGGTTATGGCTTGCATAGGATAGGTAGGTGTAACCCTTTGAACCTTCCTTTGTGAGATGCACTTAGTCTCCTAGATCTGAGTAGACGCGATGTCCTTGAACTCATCATCCATTTACGTAGACGACATTACACTTCACACAAGACTCTTCCTGACACTGTCAAGTCCTCATAGTCGTGTTCGTTATGGTCATGAACACTAGCCTGGTTCTGCAAGAGCTCTTAGGAATTGCGCTCCCACATTTCCCTTCGAGCGACCCCACTTCTCTCTCACATAGGTGATTTCATCTTGAATCATTAAAAACATATGTTTTGTGATTTCATCTTGAATCATTATGCTTTATGATTTCATCCTGAATCATTAAAGCCATATGTTTAACCTCTCAACAAGTCACATTTGTTATAGGAATGGACTAGGAAAATTACAATATTTAGTAACTCCCCCACATTGACGTGACTTCCCCACATTTCTATGATTAGGTTGTCCTATTGAACCCAGATCTTGGGATCTCCAATCAACTGGGTTAGGTTTTCCTTCATAGAAACTCATTCCTTCAAGGGCTTTAGTCCCATTCCTCTAGACGACTTACTTACTAACTCTCTGCTTAAGCCTTTTGTAAGCGGATCCGCGATGTTATCCTTTGACTTCACATAGTCAATTGAGATAACTCCTGTTGAGAGTAGTTGTCGTATCGAATTATGTCGACGACGGATATGTCTTGACTTTCCATTATACATTATGCTATGAGCTCTGCCAATTGCCGATTGACTATCACAATGTATACTAATGGCCGTTACCGGTTTAGGCCACCTTGGTATGTCCTCTACGAATTGACGTAGCCATTCCGCCTCTTGTCCGCATTTATCTAATGCGATAAATTCTGATTCCATCGTGGACTTAGCTATAACAGTTTGCTTGGAAGACTTCCAAGATATAGCTGCCCCTCCTAGTGTAAACACATATCCACTAGTCGATCTAGAATCCTTTATGTCAGATATCCAATTCGCATCACTGTATCCTTCGATAACAGCTGGATATCGATCATAATGCAGTCCATAATCGCGACTGTATCTCAAATAGTGAAGTACCCTAGTCATAGCTGCCCAATGTGCATAACTTGGGTTACTAGTATACCTACTTAGCCTGCTAACAGCATATGCTAAGTCAGGTCGGGTACCTGTCATTAAGTACATTAACATGCCAATAACTCTTGAATACTCTAATTGGGCAACACCGAAGCCTCTATTTTTAGATAGATGCTTACTGGTGTCAATTGGAGTTCTAGCTAGGCCGAAATCCCCCGCATTATGAGTATTAAGAATTTTGTCCACATAATGTGCTTGACTTAACACAAGTCCATTCTGAGTTCGTATGATCGTTATTCCAAGGATCACATCAACCAATCCCATATCCTTCATGTCAAACTTTGATTTCAACATGTCTTTAGTAGATTTGATCATCTTGTCGTTACTGCCAACAATAAGCATATCATCAACATATAAACACAAGATTACATATCCACTATTTGTGTCTTTGACATAAACACACTTGTCGCATTCATTAATTTTGAATCCACTCTCTAGCATGGCGTGATCAAATTTTTGATGCCATTGTTTGGGAGCTTGCTTTAAGCCATATAATGACTTAACAAGCCTACAAACTTTGTTCTCTTGTCCAAGAGCCATGAAACCCTCAGGTTGATTCATGTAAATTTCTTCTTCTAAATCTCCGTTTAGAAATGCCGTTTTCACATCCATTTGGTGAACTTCCAAATTTCTTAATGGGGCAATAGCAAGTATCATCCTGATCGAGGTTATTCGCGTAACAGGCGAATATGTATCAAAGTAATCAAGACCTTCTCGTTGTCTAAATCCTTTGATCACCAATCTTGCTTTGTACTTGTCAATGGTGCCATCGGCTTTCATCTTCTTCTTGAAGATCCATTTATAGCCTAGTGGTTTACAACCAGGAGGTAAATCCACGAGCTCCCAAGTATGGTTTTGTAAAATAGAATCTATTTCACTTTTAATGGCTTCTTTCCATTGAGGCCCTTCTGAGGAAGTAACCGCTTCTCGGTAAGAAGTAGGTTCGTTTTCAACCATAAAAGAAACAAAATCGGGTCCAAACGATTTCTCGGTTCTTGCCCTTTTACTTCTTCTAGGTTGATTCCTCAGTTAGATCTTGTCTCTCATCTTGGAGATCATTATCATCTCGTTGTCTCTTATCTTGGACAACTTCTTCATCTATTCTAGATGAACTTCCAGTTTCCTTTGTTAAACAAGGAAATATAGTTTCAAAGAATGAAGCATTCCTTGATTCCATTAATGTACCCTTTTGTATATCCGGATTTTTCGAATCATGTACTATGAAGCGATAAGCACTGCTATTCTTAGCATATCCGATGAATATACAATCCACAGATTTAGGTCCAATCTTTTGGGCCTTGGGAGTCGGTATAGCTACCTTTGCTAGACACCCCCACACTCGTAAGTACTGATATGATGGCTTTCTTCCCATCCATAATTCATAAGGGGTCTCTTCTTTTCCTTACGAGGTATCTTATTTAAAAGATAAGTAGCCGTTAAAATGGCTTCCCCCCACATGTCCTGGCTTAGACCAGAACTTATCAACATGGCATTAACCATTTCTTTCAAGGTACGGTTCTTCCTTTCGGCAATACCGTTTTGCTGAGGTGAGCGAATGGAGACACATATTCACCTCCTCTATCACTTCGGACCACCTTGATTTTCTTACTAAGTTGATTCTCAACTTCGTTTTTGTATAGAACAAACTTGTCTATAGCTTCATCTTTACTTTTCAGTAAGTAAACATAGCAATACTTTGTACAATCATCAATAAACGTGATAAAGTACTTATTGCCACCTTTTGTGGGTAGTGATTTCAAATCACATATGTCAGTGTGTATCATATCAAGTGGTTCGGTTTTTCGTTCAACCGATTTGAAAGATGCTCTTGTAAGTTTGGCTTCAACAAAAGTTTCACATTTATATTTTGAGTCAATATGGAAATTAGGTATGCAATTAAATTTAATCAAACGACGCATCGAATTAAAATTTACATGTCCAAGACGGCCATGCCACATATTCGAAGACTCAATCAAGTAAGCAGAAGAATTCATATTATTGATATCTTTCTTAACAACCATTACATTGAGTTTAAACATACCATTCAGGGCATATCCCCTACCAACATACACTTGATTCTTAGAAAGAACAAACTTATCAGACTTAAAAACAAGACGAAAACCAAACTTGTTCAACTGCCAACCAGACACAAGATTCTTGCGAATCTCTGGTACATACAAGACATTAGTCAACTTGAGCTCTTTCTCGGATGTCATCTTCAAGATTACATCTCCTTCACCCTTGATTTCAGCAGTTGCAGAGTTGCCCATGTACAGCTTCTCTCCACTATCAACCGCTCTGAAAGAGTGAAACATACTCTTATCAGCACACACATGACGGGTAGCCCCAGTATCCACCCACCATTCCCTGTTGTTTGAACCTACCAGGTTAACTTCAGAGATCATGGCAATGACATCAGACACCATAGCAATCATGTCCACATCTTCATTCACCATATTAGCCTGGCGTGGAGTCACCCGCTTCGGCATCTTACAGTTAGCAGCACGGTGACATGGCTGGTCACAATTGAAACACACCCCTTGGAACTTCTGTTTCACAATTGCAGCTTTAGGAGCAAGGTAATCAGACTTCCCTTTGCCCTTCTTGTCATTCTTTCCTTTTCCTTTGCCTTTAGCTTTGACATTAGACTTTGAAGATGACGAAACATGCTCAACCATATTTGCCTTTGCAGAATCAGGCGTATACGTGTTTTTCTGAGCCAGCTTGTTGTCCTGTTCAATACGAAGACGAACAACCAAGTCTTCAACACTCATCTCCTTTCGCTTATGCTTCAGGTAGTTCTTGAATTCTACCCAGCTTGGAGGTAACTTTTCAATAATAGCAGCAACTTGAAAAGTTTCACTCAAAGTCATTCCCTCAGCATGAATGTCGTGTAGCAAAACCTGCAGATATTGAACCTGACTCATCACATTCTTTGAATCATCCATCTTGTAATCCAAAAAACGAGCTACCACGAACTTCTTTGTACCAGCATCCTCAGTTTTGTACTTGCGTTCCAATGACTCCCATAATTCTTTGGCAGTCTTGGTCTTGCAGTACACGTTGTACAAAGAATCAACCAAACCATTCAGAACATAGTTGTGACACAAAAAGTCTGAATGTTTCCATGCTTCCAAGTAGGGGTGTCCATGGTACTGGAACCGTCCCGAACCGGAACCGGAACCGAAAGAACCGAGAACCGAAAATAAGGAAAAAGTGGAACCAAGAACCGTCCCAAGTTTTTCGGTTCGGTTCCGGTACGGTACTCGGTTCCGGTACGGGAGTTTTCGGTAATTCCCATGAGTACCGAAGTGTTAAAAAAATATGTTTGGATGGATGTGAAATTATGGTACTCGGTTCGTAGAACTTCGAAGGACACATCTCGACTTACAAACAAACAAAAAACATATATCCGATATAGCAAACTCATTATCCACGAAAATAATTGCAAACTCATTGAGAATATTATATATCAATCATGGTGACTAGCTTACAATAACTTACATGGTGACAATATAGTCGCCATAATCGTTAATTGTTTCTCGAATTTTATCATTACATTTAATGAACAATAAATACCAACAGTTAACTACAACTTCTTGTTAGTTGTTACTGAGCAACATAAAATTGTTCAATATGTGGCTATGCGCATACTCGATATTCCAGTTTAGAAAAACTTGCTTTCATGTTAATAAATGATGTTTGAATATTTGAATGGAATCAATGGATTAAAGGTTAAGGTTTATGGGTTTTTAGGTTTATGTAGGGTTTTTTCTATTTTCTTTAAAGGCCAAATACTTGCATGTACACAATGTCTCAAACAAAGCCTATAAAATTACATATTTTTATAAAAGTCGGTTCTTTCGGGAAAGTACCGGAACCGGACGGTTCCGACCCGAACCGTCCCAAGAACCGAAAATTTGGAATTTTAGGAACCAAGAACCGTACCATGGTTCTAATATACGGTCCCATTCCCGGTCGGTACCGGTACGGTTCTTCGGTTCTTTTGGTTCCTCGGTTTTTTTGGACACCCCTACTTCCAAGGCTTGAACAGCCTGTTGATTAGAGGATTGACCTTCTACAGGAGGTTCCACGTTAGGTGGGTTCTCTTTTAAGAACCGCGCAAGGTTCAAAGTAGTGAGATAGAAAAACATCTTCTGTTGCCACATCTTGAAATTCTGTCCATTGAATTTCTCTGGTTTCTCAGCATGATTAGCAACCGTGTTGGTAACTGGCGCACCAGTTACGTTCACAGGAGTAGTCACAGGAAGGGTAGTGGTGTTTGTCATCCTGAAAAATCAAACACAAACAGTCAAACAAGCTGTTTTAAATGGTATCTACTTGTACCAGATCTGATTCAACAAAACTCTAGCTTGGTTTTGATGGATCGAGTAAATCAGTTTAATAGAAACTCTATCTCGGTTTCGGTAAAACTGTTAATAAAACTGCTTAAAAAAAACGTTATAGATCTGTAACCCAAATCTGAATGTATAATACTGATAAAAGAAACTGATTTCCAAAGAAACTCAACAAGGTTTCGACAGAAAACAGTTTATAAAAACCTGTTAATAATTAATCCGATTTTTAACAAAGTGTAATAAATTCGGTTAAACCGAATCTGTTTTAAGACTGTGGGAAACTGTGTACACTTTTAATTAATAAAATCAGATTACAATAAGTATATATAAATTAACAGAAAACAACAGTAAATTAAACAGACAGAACGGGGTAGAAGCAGAAGACAGACACTATAGAACTGTAAAACGAAAGCAGTAAATAGACTTGCACGAGGCTCGTATTAGATACGATTCCCTTAAAACGGATTTGCCGTCTGTTTCCCAGGGTACAACGTACGCAGCTGTTGTACAGCCGGACTAAACTTACTTGCCTGAAAAATCACCGAAGCCTGCGTGTTTCTGATCGAAGGTTGCTGGAATATGTCTGCAATGGAGCTGCGTTTTCTTTCTGTGTAAACTGAATGATAAGAGGCGTTTAATATATAGGCTAAACCTATCTTGGACACCAAGAAAGGTATCTGCCAAATACTAAACAGATATGCGAATCTGTTAAAATATTAAACACGGTTTAATTATCTTCCATTTATTTAAACCGATTCTATTTAACTTGTTAACAAAGTTTAAATCAGTTCCAAAAATAAATGGACACAAATCTGCAGCAAAAAGATACGCAGGTATGCGAGATTTCGGAGCTGCATTCGTGCGGGCTCGCATGAGTTCAGAAGCTTCGAACCCATTTTGGCCCAGAAATCCTGAAATCTGCACCCCCCCTGCGCGCGCGCACGTAGGTGTTGGAGTAAAACCAACAAATCATTTTGAAGGTTCATATCAAGATTTCTATATAAACACACTCCCACTTCCTTTTCTAGGCGATGTGGGATGTGTTTGTTTTCCCAAATTTGTGTTTCACGTGTCCCACTTTGAGACACGATATCTCATTCATATTAACTACATTTTGGACATACTTTAGCTCGTTGCGAAGCTCTCGTCGAGAAGAACGCAAAGCTATCAAGAAATATAAATATATATAACATATACATATATTAAATAATGTCCAAAATTTGCAAAAACTCATTTTACAAAACTATTTTTCCAACACTTTAAGCCTATTCGATCATGGTCTTATTGTGAACGTGTTATAATAAATGTACTATACGTGCATATATAATTATGGCTTACGAATCCCATGAATTCGTGAATACCATGACTTACGTAGAACAAACACTTAAAAAATTTAGCCATGCTTCATTTTGGTCCCCACGTGTATATATAAAATGTGAAAATTTCATGTTATAGCGATTATTTTTCGGGTTTAAAGGGCGTAGATAGCTTGCTATAACATATTTAAACATGTTTGAGATCTAAATCCATCCATATGATCTCTGACTTGTCTCATTCTTTACATGGATATCTATTGTTTGAACCCTAAACTCGATTATCATGTGCTTCTAGGAATTTGGTGCATTTTGAAGTAGTAAAGTTTAGTTACGCTTGATTCAATTTCCTACAGTCTTTTTGCAGGTTCGTTTCGATTTGAGTTTGGAAGTGATGTGAAAATTTGTCGCGGTGGTATTGTTTTTCTCTCTTTAGAAGACTTTAAAAACCCCTGTCACGAACTTTTGTAGCTAGTTGGTCCATAATATTCTCACATAATTGATTTTCATTCTTAAAGAAAAATATGTGTACACATGTATATAATTTTCACGACACAAATTTTGGGTCCTTACAATTTTGAGGGCCATGGGCGATCATTCACCTCACTCAATCTTAAGGACGACTCTATCAACTGATCATATAATGTTTTCATTACTTGCCAGCTAACTAAGGCCGGTATCATGAAAATGGTTTAACCTGCGAATGGTTTCTTTTTGGAGCGACGATCTTATTAAACTAGCAAAAAGCTAAAATAAGTTACAACAATTTAGTACAAGCATAAATTGAATTCGAAATCCAATCGGTCCAATCCAGATTACAATTACATTTCTATAAAACATCCATTGTTTAACCTAGGAAGGATTTATATATCAATCAAACGAATATAATCGTAACTGATGATGTATATACTCACATAACGGTATGTTATATATCTTTATATGTGATATAGAATGTCTCTGATTATTTTATCTAATTTTGGTGTACTTAAGTTTACATTTGAAGGGGAGGCAAAATTGTGTAATGAACCAAAATGATGGTCCGGATGGGTTCTCTTTCAAATTTCTAAAAAGGTACTGCAAATACTTTGAAAAAGACTTTTTTGATGTCCTGAAGATGTTCCACGAGAAAGGAAAGATAAATAAAGGGTGTAGTTCGGCTTTCATTGCTATGATTCCCAAGGTCAAAGACCCTGATACTTTAAACGACTACCGGCCAATTACGCTTGTGGGAATTACTAGTAAAATAATATCAAAAGTGATGGCGAATAGACTTAAGAAGGTTTAAGATAAACTGATTTCGGTGAATCAATCTGCCTTCCTGAAAGATAGATTGATTATTGACGGCCCGCTGATTATTAACGAGATGATTGCTTGGGTCAAGAAATGTAAGCGTAAAGCGTTTATACGTGTTTAAAGTTGATTTTAACAAAGCTTATGATAACATAAACTGTGATTTTTTGATATCGGTAATGATGCAAATGGGTTTTAAAGATAGATGGTGTAAATGGATAAAAGGGATTCTCTCTTCGGCTAGATCCGCTGTGTTGGTGAACGGCTCTCCGACCTTTGAGTTTCAAAGCTCTAAAGGTATACGTCAAGGCGATCCTCTTTCACCATTTTTATTCCTTATAGTGATGGAAGGCCTTACTAGCATCATGAGAAAAGCTCAGAATTCGGAGGTTATAAAAGGGTTTGAATTCCCAAACAACGGTCCGATAATTTCACACCTTTCGTATGCGGACGATTGTTCTTTCCTTGGGGAGTGGTCGGATACCAATCTTTTGAATGTGATTAGAATCCTTAGGTGCTTTAATCTGAGTTCGGGTCTGAGTATTAATATCGGTAAATCTCATCTGATGGGAATCGGGGTGGAAGATCTGGAAGTTAACAGGTGTGCGGATTTGATGAAGTGTAGAGTGGGTAGATTTCCTTGTGATTACTTGGGTCTTACGATCGGGGGAAACATGAACCGGATTGACAGTTGGGACTTTTTGATAGATATTTTCAAGAAAAGACTTTCAAGATGGAAAGCATCTAGCCTCTCTATCGGAGGGAGGACCATTTTGATCAAATCAGTCATGGAGAGTCTCCCAACATACTATTTCTCGCTTTTTATTGCTCCGGTTAAAGTGATAAACGTTTTGGAAGGCATTATAAGAAGATTCTTATGGGGAGGGGATAGCGATAAGTCGAAAATCCAGTGGGTTGCTTGGGATAAAGTGTCATCCCCTATTTGTAAAGGGGGGTCTCGGTTTATCTAAACTTAAAGAGAGTAATGAGGCCTTGATAGCTAAATGGTTGTGGAGATATAGGATCGAGACGAATATCTTATGGAGAAAAGTGATCGAGTCAATACACGATACTAAGAGGTGTTGGACGAGTATTCCTTCCCGTAGGAATTACACTAGTGTTTGGGTTAATATTGTCAAGGAGATCAATAAAATTAAAGCGGGGAATACGGATTTGAATCAGATGTTTAAAGGTTTATGTGGCAACGGTAGAGACATCAGGTTTTGGTTAGACTCTTGGGTTGGTAGCAATTCGTTCAAAGAGAGGTTCCCGGCTTTATTTAAAAGAGATAATGATAAGAAATGTAGGGTGTCTGAAAGGTATTGCATCGAAAATAAAGGCTTTGTTCTAGTTGGCATGGGTCAGTTTAATAAGGAGGAAGAAAAAGAGAGGGATGAGATGTTTAATGAGTTGGAAGAAATAGTTCTGAATGAAGTGAGTGACAAGTGGGAATGGAGAGGAAGGAGTCATAAGACTTTCGTTGTTAAGGGGGTTAAAGAATTCATTCAAAGCCAACAAGACTTCAGTAGCAACTTTGTTTTTAAATGGGTGAAATGAATCCCGAGAAAATGTAATATTTTCATGTGGAGACTTGGTTTGGATAGGATTCCCACAGGTCTTGCGCTTAAAGACAGAAACTGCGTTTTCGGATCTTGTACTTGCGCCCTTTGCGGGGTCATGGATGAATCGGCCGATCACTTGTTTTGCTCTTGTGAGGTGGCTACGGAGGTGTGGCATAGAATTGGAAATTGGATAAAGTCTCCCCCCCTCTACATGTTCTCGGTCCGAGACATTTTTGATATGCATAGATGGGGAATGACGGATAAAAAGAAAAGGAAAGCCATCAAAGGGGTGTTTTTTTTATCTCTTGTTGGTTTATTTGGAAATCTAAGAATTCGAAGAAGTTTGATAACGTCTCTATAGAGGTTAAGAGAATAGTGTTAGAGATTATGGGATTCGGTTTCTTGTGTTATAAAAACCGAGGAGGGAACTCTAGTATTAGTTGGGATAATTGGTGTAAATTTGAATTGATGTAATTGGTTTTTTTGTTGCCCCTTCGCTTATTGCGTTGGTTGGGCCGGTGTCTATAACAGTTAAACTTTCAAAAAAAAAAATATATCAAGTCAAATTTATTTTAAAATTTTATTTAACATACGGGCATATAGATTAAAGATTATGGAAATTGAGAATTTTGCACTTAAGTCCGTAAAACTAGATTTAAGATTAGCCTCTTTTATAAAGTTTAAGTTTTGATTGTAAATTATATTAATCAATTAAAATATAGTGTTTATTTACACTTAAGTCCGAAAAAAAGGGCTTACAAGGCCATGCTTATTTATTATTTACTTTTTTCAACCGAATTTATCGAAAGTTTGACCAAGCTAGTTCTCTTACTGGTTAACAAGGGGATACATTGTCACAACACATTTTTCTTTTATTATATGAAAAAGATTATAATTTGAGATATTATGCTATTATTTTGCTATGTCATTTCAGTTTCATATTATAGCGTGGAAACTTGAAACTCTCATTTAATCACACGTATGCAAAACTATTCTATAAGGCTAACATCGCTATATGTGGTTGAATGACTATAACCTAACGACCACCAAACGTTATTATAGTCTTGTTAAAATTAGTTCGTACGCGTACTATTTGTTAAAGAAAACGAATTTATCCAATGCATGTTCAAAATTAATTTATTTTTGTTCATTAGTCATCGATCAATCATCACTTCACTTCCGAGTGTTTTCTTTTATGTTCTATCTTGTTACATAAATATAGTATTCTTCTCTTGTTTCACACATGTTTACTGTTTGTTTCTTGTTCGTTAGTGATAATTTCAAATTCTTTACCTAAGGCTGTTCAGCGGGCTTATAATCTGATGTAGACGATTAAGCTACTAGTTGTCTATACATAAAAATATATTCATGTACTAGTAGTTATCCGAGAAGTTTAAGTCGGGTACTTATGAGAAGAGTGTTTTTCTGAATTTAGAAAAAAGAAATGGTTAAGATAACATAAAAAGGCTTAATCTACGTGTTAGTATATAGTTAACAAGCGGTTATAAATATACTTTTAGTTTTCACAGTCATTTCTTTTCAGACAATTATGTTGTCATTTGTGGGCTTTACTAGAAATATTTCTATCTTAAAATAGAAAATGTTTAGTTGACAATTCATACTGGGTGGTATTCATTTGTTATTGAGCCTAACCATTGTGTGTAATTGTGTATCATTCCAATAGATATTACTCCCTCCGTCTCATTTTTATTGTCCCATATTGACTTTTTTAGTCTTTATTCTTCAACTTTGACCATAATTATTTTTGTTTGTGTTATATAATACTTGATGAAAAATATATGAATATATTGGGTTTTAAATATACTTTCATTTGGTATAACTTTCATCAAGTATTATATAACACAAATAAATATATTAACGGTCAAAGTTGAATAAGAAAGACCGGTCAAAGTCAAAGTGAACAATAAAAATGGGACGGAGGGAGTACATGTTTACAACACCAAATACCAACAGTAAAAAATAGTTGATGATCATACTTCAGTTATACATGACTATACAAGATATTCAAGATCATATCAAAATATCTATATCTATACTATATAAAATGGAAAAATGGTCAAAGTGGAAAAAGTGAAAAATGTTGAAAGTTGAATGTTGAAAACATAGTCAATGGAAAGAGAAATAAATAATATAATTAATACTCTTATTAAAACACCCCATTACTTAAAAGTACAATAATTTATTCACATTGTACACCCAATTAAAAGCACATCTACCAAATTAAAAACAATCAATTGAAACCGATACCGGGTTGACCCGTTGAAACCGATACCGGGTTGACCCGGGACGCTTCAAACCCGGCGGGCTGACCCGGTTTAATTTGACATTTTTTTGACCGAACCTATCGGTTTGACTCGGTTTAAATCGACCTGTTTTTTTATCGGAACGGTTCAACCAGTTGAACCACCCGGGTGAAATCGGGTTTCAAATTTGACAAAATTATATGAGAAATGATGAAGTAGTTGTGGAACATGTGACAATTTTTTTTAAAGGAGAGACCAAGTAATTGTAGTTTTTGGTTTATTTTGCTTTGACACATGTAATTTATTTTAAAAAAATGTTGCTCTTGCACCATTTAAGGGACTAGCATATATGAATCGTCGTTTAAAAGTTAATATATATTGTAAGTTTATTAAAATCACAAAAAATAAATAGTATTGTTATCTTTAGCGATAATTATTTGTACCTCAAACAAATAGCTTTGAACAATGCATAAATATCTATACAAATTGATAGTACAAAATAATCTTATATGGTGATATCCAGTTTGCAAAGTTACAATTTTAAAAGCCACACACCAAATGATAAACGTTACACATGTAAAAAAAATAGTTATCACTGCCTAAATTACTGACAAAACAAGAAAAAGCGGTCACACATGTTGGCAATACCTCTAAACAACAATATAATATTGCCAACTACATAATACCGTTGCTTTTTGTAATGCTTGAATCTATTATTACTAAAAATCTTAATAACTTAAAACAATCCTATTAGAAAATATACTCACACACTTAGATTGACTCCACATAATTTTTTTAAAAACTATATATTTATGCTGCTATGCAACCACGCATCAGAATTGTAGTTATTCGAAAACGATTCTCTAATGCTACAAATACAGTTTGTTGAAAGAAACTTATGGGTCGTCGGAACTTTGCAGAAAACTAGACATCGCTGCCGCTAGGCGCGGGTACTCGTCTAGTATATATGAATATATGTTCACATCAAAAAGCATCATCAAGCTAAGTGCGTAAAGGATTTGCAAATCCAAGTAGTCTAAGCGCTTCAACGAGTGTACCTCTAAACCTGTTTACATCAACCTTTATATTTTGTTCATTCATATATATTTTCTTCCGGATATAAAACCCTTTTGCATATACGGATTTTGGATCGGTAATAACTGGGTCATCGCGTGGATACAAGTCAATAAGTGAACTCTCATTCGGCGTAATCTTATATTCCAAATAATGCAAACCCATCCTAACTGGTGGTTCACCGTAATAAACTCTGCCAAGCCAATCTAATCCGAGTGGCACTATTTGAACCAAAACCGCACCCGGTGGTAAAAAGACCATATTTGTTAACCCGGCCCCGTGTGCTCCGACTAGCACACTGCACCTGCTCAAGTGCCTTGAAAATGTTTCCAAATGTGACATGTTTTTAGCACTTTTGAACACGATAACATTAAACCCTATTTGTTTCATCATGTCAACTATTTCATCTTCATTAGAGAACATCCTTGTGTTTTGACGAGATAAGAGGATTATCACAGGTGTTGTGGAAGCTGTAAACGACACATTCGTGGGTTTTAGACCGTATGTTATTGTAAGGAATTTTCGGAAATTTATTATGGAGTTACTGTAGAAATACATGATAAGCAGCACCAAACACTTTTATATAACTCGTACACTTCAGAGTTCAGCAGCGGAACATTAAAGATCACAAACGTTCACAACAGGAATGCTATTACAGGAGTTGAAATAAAGTATAGAAATAATCTTGAGAGGATGACTCTCGATCTTGTACAGATTTGGAGAGATATCTTGTTAGCGGCTGAAGAATGAACCCGCTCCTCTAACCCTAGATGAGGAGAAAGCAGCTTCTTTATACTTGAGCTGCAACGGTCATGAGATATTAGGGTATAAAGATGGGCTTGGACTTTGGGCTTGACTTTGAGAAGATGGGCTTGGACAACCTGAAACATAACAAGCAAACACAACAACAAAGTGGAATATTGGGTTATATATTTTAACATCCCCCCTTAATCCGATATTCCAAAGAGGTCAATCATTCCAAGTTTTTCAACAAGACACTGATGTTGAGAGATGTCCAACCCTTTGGTAAAGATATCAGCAACTTGCTTTGCTGAATCCACTTTGACAGTTTTAACAACACCATTTAAGATTTTTCTCTCACAAAGTGGAGATCAATCTCAAGGTGTTTAGTCCTTTCATGAAATACAGGGTTGGCAGCTATTTTGATAGCTGAGTTACTGTCACAATGCAGATCAACTGGCAGCAGGTTTGTACATTGCAAATCCTGAAGAATTTTTAAAATCCAAATGATCTCACTGGTTAAAGATGCTAGGGCTCTATACTCAGCCTCAGCAGAAGATTTGGAGAGAGTATTTTGTTTCTTACTCTTCCAAGAAATGAGATTCTCATTCATAAAGACACAATAACCTATAACTGACTTTCTAGTGACAATGCATTTAGCCCAGTCAGCATCTGAGTACCCTTTAAGAGACACTCCAGGATTCTTAGTAATATGAATGCCAAGACCAGGAGATCCTTTAAGATATCTCAGAATTTTAAAAGCAATTTTGAGGTGAGAAGATAAAGGAGAATGCATGAATTGACTAAGACAATGCACAACATAGGATATATCAGGTCTGGTATTGGTCAAATATATGAGTTTTCCCATAAGCTTTTGATAATCAACAACATTCACAAGAGCACGATCAGCAGCAGTGGGAATATTAGATATAGAGAGTTTTGACATTAGAGGAGTCTTAGAAGGTTTGCAAGCAAGCATACCATATTCAGACAACAAATCTAGAACATATTTTCTTTGATTTAGGCAAATCCCCTTATCAGAATCAACAACTTCTATACCAAGGAAGTATTTAAGTTTTCCCAAATCTTTTATCTTGAATTTACTTTTCAAAAATATTTTAAATTTCTCAATTTCACCAAGATTATTTCCAGTCACAATTATATCATCAACATAAACAAGGAGAGCAAGAAACACACCATTATTTGATTTAGTAAATAAAGAGTAATCAGATTTACTTTGACTAAATCCATTTTCATTGAGCACAGAGGTGAGTTTAGCATTCCATTGTCTAGGGGCCTGTTTAAGACCATAGATAGACTTTTTAAGTTTGCAAACAAGGTTCTTATCACCAACATAGAAACCTTGAGGAGGTCTCATGTAAATAGATTCATCAAGTTCACCATATAAAAAAGCATTATTAACATCTAGTTGAAAAATGGGCCAGGAATTCACAATAGCAATATTAAGCACACATCTCACAGTAACCATTTTAACAACAGGAGAGAAAGTTTCCTCATAATCAACCCCTTCTCTTTGGGCACAGCCCATGGCAACAAGTCTAGCCTTGTACCTCTCAATTTCACCATTGGATTTATATTTAAGTTTCCACAGCCATTTGGAGTTCAAGGCTTTTCTACCAATGGGTAATTCAACAACATCCCAAGTATCATTTTCAAGTAAAGCAGCAATTTCTAAGTTCATAGCATCAACCCATAAGGGGTTTTGAGATGCTTCAAAGAAGGACTTGGGTTCACAGTTCTTATTCAGTTGAGTTACAAAACACAAGTTTTCACCATTTAAGTTAGAATACCCAACATATTTTTCAATCCCATATTTCACATTGGTTTTAACAACAAAGTCATTATAGTTTTTTGGAAAAACAGAAGTTCTAGAAGATCTTCTTAAGGTCTGAGTACCCTGAGCATTTATGTTGGGATCAACATTTCCTTCAGAAACAGATTTTTCAGCAAGTGTAGCAGCCTCAACATCATGCAATCTGGCATCAATGTTATCACTGGATGATTCAGATGGGGAATCACCAGTGTGCACATTGTCACCAAGAGTTGCAGAGGGGCTGCCTTCACTTAGAGACTCATGGTCACTATTATGATTAGATACAGCTCTCTCATCATCATCAGGAAGCTCAGGGTTATTTAGATCAAAAAAATTCAACAGGTTATTTTCATGAACGATATCAGATTAAATATGCTTATTCTTAGTACCATTTGAAATGGATTCCTTAAAAGGAAATATGGACTCAAAGAATTTAACATCTCTAGACACAAAAAATTGACATCTATCAAGACTATAGAGCCTGTATCCTTTTTGAGAACTAGAATAACCCATCATAACACATTTTTTAGATCTGCTGGTAAGCTTATCATGACTATTAAGAATAGTAGCAAAACAAAGACAACCAAACATTCTGATAAGAGAGAGATTAGGACTGCAATTATAAATCATATGGTAGGGGGATTTTCCATTTAGCACAGAAGATGGCAATCTGTAAATAAGATAGGTAGCAGTTAGCACACACTCATTCCAAAATCTAACGGGTATTCCCCCCTGAAACATAAGACATCTAGCCACATTTAGGAGATGTCTGTGTTTCCTTTCAACCACTCCATTTTGCTGTGGGGTGTAAGCAACAGAAGTTTGATGTGTAATCCCCATGTTATCACAAAACTTGTTAAAGATTTGATTTTGAAATTCAGTTCCATTGTCACTTCTGAACACTTTAACAGTCCTTTTGAACTGGTTTTTAATCAGATTGTAAAAGATCTTAATAGACTCAAAAACTTCATCTTTGGATTTAATGAGATACACCCACACAGCTCTAGTATAATCATCAACTATGGTAAGAAAGTATCTATGGCCAGAGTGACTCACCACCTTATATGGACCCCACAGATCAAGATGAACAATATCACCAAGCATTTTAGATTTATGATCACTTAACGGGAAGGGTTTTCTAGTTTGTTTAGCTCTTTGACAGATTTCACAAACCTCATATTTATCATTTTTTCCAATTTTCAAATAATTTTTTAGAACATCAAGGGCAGGGTCACCAGGGTGGCCAAGTCTACAGTGCCAATCATAGAGAGATAAAGAACACTTATACTCAGTATCATTATTATCACATTTAGTACCTTCAGTATCTAAATAGTATAAACCACCACATTGTTTACCAATCCCCAGAATGTTTTTCAGATTCAAATCCTGATTCACAAAGAAACATTTACTTTCATCAAACACAACTAAGATCTTATTATCTTTAGCAAGTTTATGAACAGAAATCAAAGTTACACAATAATCAGGAATAACAAGCACATCAATCAGAACAAGACCATTACCAAGTCTAAGGTTTCCAATTTTAGAGATGATGGCATTAGTGCCATTTGGGTGAGAGACTTTGATATTAAGATGAGATATATCATAAACATTTTCTAACTCTTTCTCACTATTGGTCATGTGCTGATTAGCACCAGAGTCCACAACTTTACCAACATAATTCATTTTTGTCATAGAACTAGAACTGGACCAAAAAAATTTATCAAAATTGTCATTGAACAGTTTACTAAAATTAAAGTAAGTACCTGCCATGTTGGCTTGGACATTTTTCTCAGACATTTTGTTCTCCTTAATGAGGGAGACCAAAGTGGCAAGTTGCTCATCAGTGAACCCTGAGGATCCAGAGGGGCTATCATGCCCAGAGGACCCAACAGAGTTGTATGCAACATTTTTACCCTTACCACCTTGTCCCCCTTTCCTTTTTCCAAAATCAGCAGGATACCCTATGATTTTAAAGCATCTGTCTATAGTATGACCAATATAACCACAATGTTCACACATAACTTCAGAGTTAACATTCACATTAGGTCTTGTCACATTAATGCCACCAGGTTTGTACCCAGTGTTGGAATTAGGTTTGAAAGCAGAAGAGTTATGTCTAGCATTAGTATAAGAGTTCTGATTTTTTTGAAAATTGTTTCTAGGAGGACCACTGGCTAAGAAGGCAGAGGTCTGACCCCTTTGAGAGGCACCAGAATTGGTTCCAGATGCTACTCTGTGAGATTCCTCACTAGAGATAATGGCATAAGCCCCTTTAACATCAGGTAAGGTCTCTCCAGACAAAATAGAACTTCTAATACTCATGTAAGACTCATCAAGACCCATCAAAAATTGCATAAGTTTCAGCAGTTGGTTATGTTTTTTAAATTCATTAGAAGCAGTGCACACACAATTAGGCAACTCAACCATGGCATCATACTGTTTCCACAAAGCATTCAACTTATGATAATAGTCAGACAGATTACAACCATTTTGTTTCAAAGAACTGATTTTATGATGCAGGTTGAATATCACAGAACCATCAACTTTATGATATGTTTCTTTTAACTCATTCCAAACATGTTTAGCCTTTTTTGAGAAAATTTTCCCAAGGAATAATTCCTCAGAGATAGAATTCAAAATCCATCCTAAAACAACAGCATTAACTCTATCCCATTGCTTAGCTAGAACCTCATCAGTAATTGACCTTTTACAAGACCCATCAATAAAGCCAATTTTATTCTTACCCTCTAGGGCAAGAAGCATAGCATTAGCCCAAATTTGATAATTTTCGGTCCCTCTAAGTTTGACAGAGATAACTGTAAGCACAGCAGAATCATTAGGATGTAAATGAAGAGGATTACTGACATCAAGTTTACCAATAAGAGTGACAGGATTACTGACACTCTCATTGTCAGAATTATCATGTTCAGACATAATACCAAACAAAAAACAAACGAACAGCCAAGAACAATGATAAATAGAAGCAGGAACACCTTATACCTCCACAAACAACAATCAATCTCCAACAACCAATCAAAACAACTTCTCAAATGTCCCTCAACCTATCCTCCAGCATTCTAAACGGAAAGATAAAGGACAAAAATAAAAAGAGAGAGACTAGAGGTGTTACAGCGCTATCTCCGCAGCACAATCGAACTGTTTCTCCTAGATTCACTTAGTCTAGGAGGCAACAGAACCGCCAAGGTCGAACCAGCAACTATTAACCAGCAACGAACCACACCTTTTTTTTTTTTTTTTTTTTTTTTTTTAAATAAATCAACCTTTACCAAATCTGTTAACCAGGAGCGATTATTGACCAACAATAACAACACCTTTACGATTAACAGAGATTAACTAGGAGAAACCAAAGATTAACCAGGTGTGATTAACCACCAACAACGATTAACCAATCTTCACCAACAATGATAACCAGAAGAGATTAACTATCACCGATTACCAAAATCCCGAAACAATAGAGATCCGTTTTTTTTTTTTTTTTTTTTTTTTATTAAAACAACCTTCTCTCTGATACCATGTAGAAATACATGATAAGCAGCACCAAACACTTTTATATAACTCGTACACTTCAGAGTTCAGCAGCGGAACATTAAAGATCACAAACGTTCACAACAGGAATGCTATTACAGGAGTTGAAATAAAGTATAGAAATAATCTTGAGAGGATGACTCTCGATCTTGTACAGATTTGGAGAGATATCTTGTTAGCGGCTGAAGAATGAACCCGCTCCTCTAACCCTAGATGAGGAGAAAGCAGCTTCTTTATACTTGAGCTGCAACGGTCATGAGATATTAGGGTATAAAGATGGGCTTGGACTTTGGGCTTGACTTTGAGAAGATGGGCTTGGACAACCTGAAACATAACAAGCAAACACAACAACAAAGTGGAATATTGGGTTATATATTTTAACAGTTACCCTTGGGAACTTCAGAATATTTTATAGATAAATATGCATGGTATTTTAGACCAACAACAATTGCAGGGAAACAGTGAATGCTCATGTCGGATTTTACATTCAACAAGTTGTAATTGGATAAACTCTGAGAAAATGGGTTTGAATTTCTTGATGAAAGTAGGTTTATAATCCGTGATAATGAATAGGACTTGCGAGTTGAAAATGTGAGAGGTGATAAATAAAGGGATTATGACGTGGTTGAATGCGTGAAATATGTTCCCTGTGTAACCGCAAGAGGAGAAAACGATTGCTGGAACCGCGTGAATGTTGTCACAATCTTTTGATGTAATTTGTGGTGGAGTATGGAGGAATTTAACCGGAGTTATCGTTTTCAATAATTGTACATTTGTTGCCTGAAATCGTGTCCATGCATATGGAAGTACTTGTACATTTTGCCCCTGATAACTTCTTAAATCGAATGGAGCAGACATATAAATTTCCATAGTTTTAGTATCAATTTTGCCGGGGTTACTTGTAACACACATAAATGGGTGATTTATAGAATCACAAGCAAAACCAGTTGTTTTGAGGTTTTGTTGATCATCGTCTCCTGTTATAATACAAAACATACACATATTACTTGTTCAGTTTCAAGCATGAAAACATTATAAAAACTCACATTGGTTAGAGATCCAGTTAGAAGAAAACTTAAAATAAGATGAACAAGAAATAACTAGTCATATATTTGAGATACATAAACTTGAATTAGATGCATCTCAATTCATTTGAAATTTATTTTAAATGTGAGGTTATAGTTATCTTTCATTTTTATCATTTTAAAATTTCTTCTCATTTGGTCTTGACTCAATTTACCAAAACTATTTTTGTGCCTCGAAAAACAGTGGCTTTTTGCGAGAATTTGCCTTATGTTACTGGTTTGACACAGTAATAATTCTGGGACAATTAACTAAAAATGTATTCGGTTTGACACAAAATTCATTAGCATTTGTTTTCCTATCAACTTTTCATCTACCTATTCTCATGTTCTCTCCGACTAATCGATTTTGAACCATAAGATAACGTGCAACATTGTTGTGGTGTGTGAGGCAATTAATTATTAAAACGAACCTATAAGCAATTTAAGCAATGGTAGAAACTTATCTTGAAGAACACCAACTTGTTGCGTTGCAGACACATTCCACTTGCCTACACGATCTTTCAAATTTAAATCATTAATTCTAACAAGATCTATAAGAATATGCACTCGAAAACTACAACGTACCAAAGGATTGTATATTAAAGTTGGATATGTACGATTGGGTGTAGAACAAGTAGATGAATGCTAGTAAACCGATTATTCGAGTAGCACCCCAAACGAGTCCTCTATGCCATACCATTTTCAAGAACAAAAAGGTTGTGAATAATGATCAAAAACTCAAAAAGGATAAAAGTTTAGGATCTTTCAAGCCATAAATCAGAGAAAGATGAACAATTTTTGTTTTAATTTTGGTTGTTTTGGGCTTCATTATATATTACCAATGGCTATTACGTGATATGTTCTCGACTCTACATGCATCAATGACAAATTAATGGCATTAATTCTTGCTCGTTACTACGATATATAGTAGACATCTTTATAATGTTAATTCATTTTCACATAATAGCGTGGAAACATGCTAATAATTAAGCGGTTGATGTGGGTATGTGTAAGGGCGAAAAGTCGAAAACAATGATCTACTAGCTAGGGTATCCTTTCAGTTTCATCTAAGAACCTACATAACAAGATGCATGGGTTTCGTGCCCATCAAGACCCGAGAAGCTATGATTTTGATATCGGTACAGAAACGGAGCTGTTATAGCTAGGTTGGCCAAGGCACACCCAAGAAAGATCTTAGTTACTAATGTCATGTACATAGATTTCTTATTTGTGCTTTTGGCACATCCAAAGATAAACTTATCCAAATTGTTATCCCATCCAACTTGACAATAAATGTTAATTATTCCATTTGATGGAAACAAAAATCACAAATGTTTAATAGAGTTATTGACAATGTTATTTGGTTTCAAGTATGTAAGATTATATAACACTTTCTTCACTAGTTTTTACTTGTGTGTAGAAAGTTATGGTTGGTTTAGTTTAAAACTTTGATACCTTACTTCATATTGTTAACAATAATCTTTAACGTTATTAAAAACTTTTATTGACTAAGAAGCGTAAATTATAAAAACTTAGGGTCTACTTCATATTGTTAACAATAATCTTTAACATTATTAAAAACTTTTATTGACTAAGAAGCCTAAATTACAAAAATTTAGGGTCGTTAAACTCCCGGATATTGATATTTGTTCATAAGTAATAAGCTATCACAGTTAATGTATAAATTTTCCGAACTTTATTTATTGGTCAACCCGAGTGTAAAATCCTGGCTTCGTCATTCGTTAGACCACAACTTTAAGCTTATAAGGATTCAAATGATGTAGATGTTAGATAGGTTGTTACATTATGCTTGAATGATTTGATCGATGATTGACATCGGGACGCATCTCAGTTCTAATGTCAAAACACTTGCTATTTTTATATAGACATAGACCACACAACAATAATTCTTGTATATGTTCCCGTTAAAGTGACTGAAAAATATAACTTAAGTTATCCAATCATTTTTCATGGCTAAAAGATGTTGTATAAAACAGTTTTCTGCAAAAAGCACATACGTGTAGTTTAAACAAGATTTACACAATAAGTTTTTCGACGCTTACCAATCGCACTAATTGTTCGAGGACTAAGTTCAAAGGAAGAGTAGATGCTCTTTTGAATGCTTATTGCATTAATTGAAAGAAATAACATTTACTCCACTACAAACATTATCTTTTATAGAAGAGAATTAGAGTTTCTTTGAAGTATTCTACACACTTGTTGGGCATTTAATTGTTAGGGTGAGCATTGCATAGAGAACATTGTTGAGAATTGTTGCACCTTTTTAGCAATTTCAGGAAAGATGACGACTCTCATGAAGATTTCCTTTATCCACTTTTGCTTTTAGGGTTTTCCCGCCTTTGACTAATAGATACTAGAGATTTTTCAGTATCAAGGGTTTGTAGAGATCTGACATCGCTCAGTGATTGTCAAACCTCTGAACTGAACACCTTCTTTGGGACTTGTTCTTTAGACGTTGAAGATTGGCACTAAAGTGATGACTCTTTGTTTGTTGGTCTGATATTTTTGTATAACATCATGAAACGTATGAATAAGAGTTTGAGCAAATGAAAATAACCGATTTTCATTAGTAATAAGAGCATGTTTACATGATCTTTACATGAATCAACTAATTATACTCATTTGTACATCACGATTGTATCAGTCTCACTTATGGGTTAAGGTGAAGGCTTTATGAGAGATAGTTGCGTAATACTATCCCTGACAATGACAAATGTTACTCTTCAAGTTATGAAGTGGAAGATTTCACTTAGAAGTGGAGGAAGTTTCTAGTGGTGAAATCGATTACTTATCACTACTACTAACCTCCCTTTATATAATAGGGAGATTCATTGTTAGTAGTTACAAGAGAAAAGTGATATCTAAATTAGAAGTAAACTGGAAGTAAGGTACATGTGCTCTTGTGTGGCTAGGGTTACTTTACTGTGCTGACACCTCATGCAAGTTGCTTTCCTTGCTCATGATGAGTCCTTATCTTCTGAAGGGGTTTTTCTGCTTTGCTTTATCTCAAGTTAGTCCCGCCTAAGCATGTCTGAGAACTTCAGACAGATCTTTGATAAACTTTTAGCAAGTATGTTTAAGTATACTTTGAGTGTGTCTAGTAGATGTAGTTTGTTCAGGCTGCATGGTTCTTCTGGATAGCTTAAGTTGATAATTCTTTCAGAGCCCTAGAGACACTTTCCAGTCCTCCAAGACTCTGGGTTTTTTTTTTTTTTTTTGTATTCTTCTTGTACTTTGCTAGCTGACTCCGCATCAAGGTTTAAAGTGTTCATTCAGTTTAAGTCTTCGACTTTCACAAAGCTATACTATTGTTACCACGAAGTATACAACATATCTGAGTAGTTTATACTCTGATATGTGAAGATACTTAGAGAGTTCTTTTGGTTAGACCCGTTGTTCTTTATAACAACATTTGATTTATATCAAATTGTCTTGGACAACTCTCTGGTGGTGGGCTGGATCGTTTGCCACGTGAGGATATTAGTGGAAAGATAACACCAGCGCTCTTGAAAGGATTGGATAGTTCTGATTGGAAGATGCGTTTGGAATCTATTGAGGCAGTTAATAAAATCATTGAAGAAGCTAACAAGCGTATTCATTACTGGAACTGTGGAATTGTTTGGGCTCTTAGAAATCGGTTATATGACAGCAACAAAAATTTAATCATGGCTCCAACACCAAAAAAAAAAAAAAAAACACAAATTTCAAAACCCATAATCAACATATCATTCACACTAAAAATAATTCACTGTCATAGGTTATTGTAGAATGTCTTTTTGTCACTGTTTAATATTAGAGAGATGTAGATTGATGTAGTTTTGTATTGTATGCAGGTGATTCATTTCGCCTTGATTCTGCGAGTGCCGATGACATCGAGAAGCTTGCCATTAATGAACTTTGTGAGGTGAGACGAGTTGTTTATTTAAAATTTACATTTGTTTTCTTTTGGCTACTTTGACACAACCACTATTATAGAATATGAAGTCGTTACCTCTTAATGGGTCAATATCTGATTACTTGAAATTAACCTTTAATGTGTAGGTGGACATTTAATACATTTGAATGACCTAGAACCCATTTGATCACTTGCAATCAGTTTCCTTTTAAACTACTTTTTTAAAATTTCTTATTTTTTGATTCATTTGGGATGAAAATTTAATATGATGTGACCCGTTCAGAAGGAATTGGGTCAAAACTGACAACGCATGCAGGTTAACTGATTTATTAATGTAGAGTTTATGTTATTGCAGGTTCATTCTTGAACTTCAACATGCTCTATCTCTTCTATCAAACAATTCACGGGATTAAAACGAGTCAGATTTTGGTGGCTTTGACTATACCATGCATACAAATGGTCCCAACATGGCTAAACCAAGGATGCATTCGGCTAGACACAGGTTGCCACTTCTGTCACCTCGGTACCGACACTAACAGTTAGTTGATCCCACATTTAGTGCATCCATTCCCAATAATCTCACATCCTAGAAGCATGGTATGGAATTCAATATGTCAATTTAATGGATGAAATCATGTAGCCTTCTTTAGATTATCATTGCACTCATGTTCTATTGTATAGTTTCAAGCTGGTGAGGTCGAAGTGATTGCACTTAAATGTGATAATTCTTTTGTATGCGAGTTCTTAGACGAATCTAATAAATGACCACATGTCTGAGCCGGATGCATCAACTCTCTAGATAATGCTTTTGGAATATAAATATTCTATATACCTTTTCCAAAGAATTAATTGATGGTAAAAAGTTTTATGACACTAACGTTTATATCCTTAAGTTTTTATATGTCACATGGATTACTTATGTAATTTGCTCTAATATAAAAAAATCAGTGGTTAAACTACCAGTTTTACCCACCGTAGAACTCACCATTTTCAACCTAAACTCATACATAAGCTTTACTCATCTTGCCAGACCAACTCATTCTTTGACCGCTACATGTTTATTCTGATTGTATAATGTATTCCGACTGCTGTCTAATGACCTGCTCATTTGGTTGTCTGGTGTAGCCTCAACTTCTTGGTAATAAATGGACAAAAACTGAAATATCAGTTGTAGCAGGAGAGTTGTCTTTAGTAGCAGGATTAATTGTCTGTGTATCGAAGAGAATACTGATTCTGATTAGGATTTTGATGATATGAGATTAATTCTAAGAAGAGGGTCTGAACTCAGGATGAAGACATCAGATGGCAAACGGATTTTGATTGTTCGTATTCATTTTTAAATCTTTTTTTCTTTTTGTGAGTATAGCTAATCTTGATTGTAGACTTGTGTGCTAATTCCTTCCATTTTTTACAGGATAATACTTGATTAGATCGGTTTATGTAGTTCTGAATCATGAAGCCAAGGTACAACCAAGGTACTACAGATTAACTCATTAGGCGATATAACCAAGGTACTACAGATTACGTCTCTTGCCCTCCTATTAGGCATGTTTATCTACGTGTATGTGCATATGTTTCCATTGAAAGTCTTAATGGCATTACATTATCTGAATCGGTTTGAATTTTATTGTTACAGGTCCCAATAGTGAGACTACCTCTTAGTTACGTGAAAGCCCCTACTTAACATATTTCAACATTGCTACATACAATAATATAGTTGTTGCAATGGAGGTAATATATATATAATGATGAATCGATCACTCAAATGGCGATCACCGTGAAAAAATAGTCTAACAAATCTCAGAAAATGCCAGCACCAGGCTTCGTTCGGGTAAGGCTAACCGAAGATCATGTGTGGTTTCGTATTTATGCAGTCATTAATAGTTCTAGCTGCTATCATGCAATTTAGAAACTCTGTTGTACAATACACCTATTCAAGGTCTATTATTATTAAAAATTATTATTTGAAGTAGTTTACGTTTCCTATTTTTTTTTATAAATAAGGGATGAGCATGGGAACCATGATCATGAATCGTATTATGGAGACCGGAATACTGTAAGCTTGATTCAGGTAAGAACACTGATGTTATTATTCTCAATAATTGTACATATAAGAAAACTAGATAATTGTGTATTTTATTTTGAAGTATTTGTAATTAGTAACAGTTTTAACCTACAGGCAAGGGAACACTTGGTTACACCAAATGATTCGGAGTCCCAAAAATTGTCTTTAAATGATAAATAAGGACAGACCAAGTCTTTTGAAAAAAGACCCGCACCACGTGAAGCTGGATGTAGAATTGAAGGTTTTCTAAGAGTAAAGAAGATAATGCCTTACATTATGGTAAAAAGATCATCCTGGTATGATGATCTCCTCTTTCTTACCAAAATGTGTTTAAATATAGGCTAACTGAATTAGAAAAAGAAAAGAAAACAACGTCAGTCAAATTTCTGGTTTCCATAACCAACTATTTTTATGCTAGGAAAAACCATCAAAGTTTCAAAAAGTTGGATCAAGGTAAATTGACCGCGTTATGTAAAAATTGATGCAGAATGTTTCAGTAACTTTGACCATGTTGATCATAAATGAGGTATGTTTGGATTAGAAAATTGCAAAATTGGAGTAGACCAGGTAACCGATGAAACGAACAGACTAAAAGGCGAATGGGTATATCGGGTATTCATTTTTATCTGACTGTATATGAAAGGTAATATTTTCACATATTAGTTATAGTAACGTTACATTTTCACATATTAGTTATAGTAACGTTACATTTTTCATGGTTTGGTTTTAAATATTTTTTGTGCTGTTTTTATTCTCGCTATTTCACATATGTTGCAATCAGTAGCCACGACGCGAATGGTTGCAAGGCACTTGATGCTAACGTTCATGTCATGGATATTGTCAGTGTTACTTTGGTCACAAGTGCAGATGCCTGTTCTTCTTATTCGAAAAGTAACGAATGCAAGTCAATTGAAATCTCAAATACAGCTCGTCCAGGTTCGCGAAGCTTGAGGAGAAATGGCTGCAGCTTTTTCCAAGAGTCATTGAAGAGGTAAATTTTTAGTCCAAGACTCAATAGCTTTACCATCTAATTCTCTACTATAGATGTGTAGATTCTTTGGCGGCCGTGTAAAGAGACATATGTATATCGCTTTGCGATTGCTGATGCAACCTGTTTAGTCCATTATTCTTTACTATGAATTTACGATCAATATTTTCTGCAATTGAAGTGTTGAGCATGTTAGATTCTTTTTTTGTATGTGAAAAAAGTCTACGTATGGTGGCTCTCCTACCACGACTATAGTGTAGTTGAAAGTGTTGGACTTAAATTTCCTTGTGAAACGAAGTGCAGGTATTTCTAAAATAGCAACGTTCAACATTACATTATCGTTTTATCTTTGTTGGTAACCTTGCTTCCTGATCTATCACTAACTAATTTCTTAATTAAATAATAGTGTTGACATCGATGGTTATAAGTCAGTTGATGACATGCTTTACAACCCGAAAGTTTAAAATTTGTGGGGAAACAAGTTTGGTTTCATACAGGTTTCGGTACCCAAGCCAAACCAATCAGATGACCAGTCCTTGAACCCACTAAAATTTCTTTATGAAGCTTAGCCAAAAGAGAAATGAGGAATATATCTCACCAGAATGCTACTTGAATCAATTAGAAAATAGAGTGGCACACCGGTGGCGGTATGTCTACTATGTTTTAAGCACATATATTTCTTTTTGTATCCTATAAAATTGTAAGGTTGGTGCAATCTTATTGTTACACTTCTAAAGGCTGCAGCTAAATACCTCTATCAAACAAAACAGAATGCAAGCATGGGGTTGATGAATTTGACTGGCCCCCGTTGACAAAATCGTCTGTAGGTGATCAGACTTTCAATGGCTTTTCCAGCATGATATTCAATGTTCCACAAGTATCACCATTCCTACTTTTTTAGTGAAAGCTATCAATTTTCTACAAAAAAGTCATTTGTACCACATAATTGAATACAGGGTCTTTTTTATTTGTATCCAGGACACTATTCAAATTAACAACTATTTTCTTCTATGTTAATTTTTGCAGCGCTTTAAAGTAATGATCATGAGTTACATGAACTGCTCAGGATGGTGATAAGAAACCAGAAAGGGATCATAGATCATCTGAAGGTTAACATATTAAACAGGCTTATTTGATTCTCAAGGCAACACTAAATTCTAAAAGAAATGAAAACATCATACCAAATAATAACAAGCTGTGAGGATTTCAACTTAAAATATCTTCTAGATTTTGTATGTTGCATTTTATAAACTAACCAATTGTTATTTCATGTAATTTTATTATGAATCAGTTTTAGAAACTATTATTTAACAATTAATGACTAATAGCAATGTTGCTTCTTGTCTCAAGGGAAAAAAACTTAAATTTACTGTTTCATTGTTTATATAAATGTCTGATATTTAGTACTATATTAATTGCATTTCATGATATGGACTAAGAAGTTAGAAGCTTATTGAAAATTTACTAAGCTCTGTTTTGTGGCCTTAAGAGCTTATGGGCTTGAGGTATAAAGTTTTTAGGGTCAAGTGAAAAAGCTCATAACCTATAAAAGTGAACTTATGAGCTTATAAAACTCTTAATAAGCTTATAAGCATAATAAATAAGCTTATGGAAACATTCGATTAAACATGAACATAAGTTAAGTGGTTATGATATATAACCCGAGTTAGATAACTTAATAGGAATATACATAAGGGCTAAAATAAACACCCTTTTGTGTATAATGCATCATGTTCGTAGTAGTCATTAGAGATACTTTATAACTAATTGTATCTTTATGATACATTGGCTTATTTGCAGCTGCTGGGAACTTTTATAGCCGTATTTCAAGAGCTCTTGCTCCAATGCCTATCATTATCTGTGTTGCATGTAAGTTCAAGTTTGGAACACCATATGAAAAGATTGGGTACAACAAGGTAAGAATTTTTTTATATGTGTTTATCGGGCTGATAGTTATGCGCCATTAGTATCTTTATATTAGAATTATGAGCGTTTGTTTTTCAGGTCTTTGATGTGTAGACCTTCGTTGTGTAGACCTTCGCCAGTGGATATTGGAAGGTGTAGTTGTGCTATTGTGAAAGAAAAGTCTTTAGATAGGCTAACCGGGCAGAGTCTTTACACTCTTTACACCAAATCATATACAACTGTATGCAAGTTATGTTATATGTTTTTTATTATATAGGTCGAAACCCTTTCTCTTTTAGATATTTCGCGAAAGTGTAATGAAATATGTTATGTTGATTTCAGTTTGAAGTTATATATTTGTTCATTTTTTACAAACAAAAGTGTGTCTTATGATTTTTACAAACAGTTATAGCACACGTGTCTTACGTGTTGATATTTGAATTTTGATTTACCTTTTAGGTGGTATAGCAAATATGCCTATATATATATATATATATATATATATAGGGGATAGCTTGGCTACAATTTTTGTAGCCAATTAGCTACAATTGTTCATAAAAATACACTAGCAATAGATCCGGGACCCACAGAAAATAATCAGGACCCACAAAAAGAATCATGGACCCACATTATATAGCACAAAATTGTAGCCAATTGACTACAATAAATTGTAGCTAATATATTCTCATATATATATATATATATATATATATATATAGGGGAGAGTTAACGTGAGATCAAACTTAAAGTTGTAAAAATAAGATCAAGTCTAAAAAACCACTAAAACATTTATAAATAACAATTTTAGCAATAATACTCATAAAAATAATATTTTAATATAAAATAACATTTTAGCAACTAATAACTTAATGATACATGAGTTTGTATTAGTGATACACCTGATACACATTACACTAATAAGTATTCCAAAATCTGATACATATACAATAACCTGATACACATTACACTTCTAATCAAAGTGTATCACCTAGATTTCGTAAATTTGAAAAAGAAATCTATCAAAACTTTAACAATTTTAGTTGTAGTTAATAAAAAATTTATTTTTGTTGTTAGGAGAGTGGTGCTTGTCAAATTTTAGTTGGATCTCATTTTAACAACTTTAAGCTTGATCTTATTTGATCTAGATTATATATATATATATATATAGTGTAGCGTTCAATGCAGAATCATTTTTTTGTACAGAACTTTACAGAACCATATAAATCAATCTGGGCCATTGGATGAGTTTGATCAAAGGTTAAGATAAAAGTGTCAAAACTGCAATTAAACAAAAGATAAAGCCAAAACTGAAAAAATAAATTTTTATTTAGAAAGCTAAAAGGGCAATTGAGGTATTTTGTATTCACTCCTAAAATAATGATAGAAACCGTCTTTTAACCTTTAAAACACACATGTATACTCTCTCATCTCTCTAACCTAAAACTGCTTCCTTTTCTTTACCGCCTCCACAACCATATAAATCTGTAGCCACCATCTCCATCATATAAATCTGTAACTTAATTTCCACCACCATATAAATCCATCATGTAAAGGTTTGACACTTTATTTCTCACATATCGTGTTTTCTCGATCTACACAAGTTCATTATAAAAAAACCCATCATACTCCACCTTTGATTTTTTTTCCTTTCCAAGCGTGTTTCTCCAGTTGTGAAGAAGAACAATCACAGATGAACCAATCACCTTATCATCTCGTCTTTTACCTATCCTCATCATCAGGTTCATTTTTTTTCTTTTTTTTAAACTTTACTTTTGTCTTTTTAATAATGTTTTTATGGTTGAAAGTACGGAGTATTATGTTTTTTTGGTGGGTTATGGGTTTGGTTCATTTTTTGGTTTTAAAGCTTATATTTGTAACTTCCTCATCATCAGGTAATAGGTTTTGAGTAATGCGTTTGGCTTGTTTTTGGGTTTGGTTTATTGTGTTTATGGTTGAAAACGTTGGGCTTTTTTAGAAGGGATAGGATTCATCCACTTATTTTAGATTCAAGAGTGAAAAGTTGTAGGTACCCACTCAATAATTTTCCATTAGTCCATGATAGCATCACATTCAATTAATTACGAAAGATGACATATAACCAAGTTTACTCAACTGAGGCTAATCTGATCTAGAGGCACATGCACAAGTATTTTATATGAAATATTAAAGATTATATTAGCTATAGTATACTGATGTGGCATGTGGTTTCATTTTCAAGAAGGAAACCAAAAAGGTGATTGAATATATATATATGGAGTTGCTCACAAATGTTATAATAATCATGTGTGTTTTCTTTAATGTGCAGCAAGATCAGGTGATCACACAAAAGCAGCGTGCGCATATGTTTTCGGAAAACGGGCACATATGTTCTAATGAACTTAACGAGAAATGAAGCGTGCACATATGTTTTCGGAAGACGGGCACATATATTCTAATGAACTTGACGAGAAAGTGAAGCGTGCACATATGTTTTAGAAAGTCGTGCATATATGTTATCGAAGCGTGCACATATGTTTTTTATATCAAATTTTGTGTATTGTATTTATGTTTTTTCTTTGTTATAAATGTAGAGATTACATGTATATGTATATGATAAATTGTTAGAGGTTACATGTGTATTTTTATGTTTTTGGTCATAAATTTTGATAATCAAAGAATGTACACTTGAAACATATATGTACTTACCATTTTAAGTAAATAAGTTTGACGTCTAAATGTAAGAAACACATGTAAATTTACTATATTTTAGGAAAAAAACATGTATGCACTTGATTTTTTTTAAAAAGTTGAAAAAAAAAAAAAACATATATGCACTTAAGATTTTTTTTAAAACATGCATTGTAAAAAAAAAAAAAAAAAAAAAACGTCCGAAAATTAAGGGTTAAAAAAACGTTTTTAATAAAAAAAATTCAAAAAGTAAGTAAATATAAGTTTTTACTATTATACCATTTTCAATTAAATAAAAACATTTAATAATACTAAATTCTTATTGGTCCAAAGTGGTTCTGTAAAGTTCTGTACAAAATAATGGTTCTGCATTGAACGTGACCATATATATATATATATATATATATATATATATATATATATATATATATATATATATATATATGTGTATATATATATATATATATATATATGTGCAATAACTAATCATTCATAATCAGATCGTAAAAGCCAAAGAAGAGGCTCTCGGTAGAAAAAAATATTTTGGAAAAGGTTAAGAAGTGTATAAACACATGTTATACACGTTATTATAACTGTTTGAAACATTCTATGTTGTCATACAAATTTATTTGCTTCGGTCCCTTACAATCTAATATCTAATTTGGGTATGGTAAATACACATATTCAACGACATACGTTGTGTATAAAGAAGCTTTATTTCGAAATTGAACTAAAAGCATATTCTTTGTAATGGCGGATAATTTATTAAGTTTCATTTCCTCTAATCGGATTACCATTAATTTATTTTTGTTCTTTATTCATTGTATAGTTCGTAAATCATTAACCGTTACTTAATTTATTCCTTGGACACTTTTCCATCCATTTTTTACCCACACCCTTTTGCAGTAGTAAAATATGTCAACGATATTCATAAGTCATACCCGCCCATCACTCATTAACTTTTATTTTCTCATATTGGATGAAAATTTATTTCTTTTCGTTCTTAATACATTTGAGGTATGTTTTGACACGTTTTCTATCCTGCTGATATGGCCACCTAATAAAACTTATGAATTTCTGTAGGTTTGTGTTGGCTTAGTTAGAACCGGAAAAAACGGTACATTTGCTACAAACCTTCATTCGGAATCTACTTATTAGTGTTCGGATTGATAATAGACATCCTTAAGGACATCATGGAGATTAGGTTGATATGGAAAGATATGTTCCCACTGTATCGGCACAAACAACATAAACACATTGTAAATTTTCTTTAATAAAAACAAAAAATTAATAACAAAAATGAAAACTTATATTATCCTATTACGAATATAATTGTATTGTAGGACAGTAAAATAAACTACAAGAATCAAATTCATATTTATATATCTTTATATTCGTAAAGTAATACATTCAAAGAAAAATCAAAAGTCATACCCGTCCATCGGACGGGTTTTGACACTAGTATATATATATATATATATATATATATATATATATATATATATATATATATATATATATATATATATATATATATATATGAGAATATATTAGCTACAATTTATTGTAGCCAATTGGCTACAATATTGTGCTATAAATGTAGGTCCCTGATTCTTTTTTGTGGGTCCTGATTCTTTTCTGTGGGTCCCTGATTCATTGATAGTGTATTTTTTATGAAGGATTTTAGCCAATTGGCTACATAAGATATTAAACATATATGATGCGTGCAATTCAAGTTTACAAGCAATTTCTCTTTAATTTACAAGTAATTAACCAAAAACCATGAGACGGCCATGGTCGGGTATCGGGTTAAATATTTTTGGCTAACTCGGGTTCGCGTCGACCCGTTTGACCCGAATAAGTTTGTTTTAATATATTTTATTTAAATTATATATCTATAATAGAACACATAGGAATTTTACGACCATTTTACTCATATTTCGGTTGACCTGAACCCAAATTGACCCTAATTGAGTTGACTCGACCCGAATTGACTCGAACCCGACTAACCCGAGTTTAAATAAGGTCGGATTCGTGGATGTTATTTTCAGCCTCAACCCAACCCGAATTAACCCGAACCCAACAACCTAACCTGATTAGCACCCTTAAATATGACAATCATATAATTTTATAATAAATAGATCAACATTACGATCATATTTCTCTATACTACATATAATATAAAAATGGTCAAATGATGAAATGTTGAAAATTGAAAAGTCAAATGTGAAAGAAATTATGAAACTTGTTCTACAAACTTAATAATTATTAATTAAAGGAAAGAAACCGCCACTATAACTGCCGCCATATGCTGAAATAGCCACCACTTCTTGGTGGTTTTGGTTGTTTCGGTTGGCTAGGTGGTCGTGGTTGGTGGTTTTGGTGGGTTTTAGAAAGAAATGATGGTTTTTTCAGTGGTTTGTTGGTGGTTTCGGTTGACCAACACGACCATCTCTCGGTCTGCTCGGTGGTTTTTTTCTACGTCTAATATTTTTGTGGCGATTGCAATGAGGTTTTAAGGTTAGTTACAACAGTGTATATTTTTTTGTGTGATTGGCATACATTTTGGTTTTATGTATGTTGTTTTCTTATGTGTTCGAGTATGGATATGAGGTATCAAGATTGCATAGATATGAAATTTGATGGTGTTTCTGGTAAATAAGAAGAAAATAATGGATGGTAATATGAGGCCACATGTGTTTTTCGTCAATATTTTGGTGATCAATGATGTTTTTTTGAGGTTGGTTTATGAAAGAACAGATGTTCGGTGTTTTTGTTGTAGATCCATCATTTTTTTTGTATATCTAAAGGTTTTATTCTAAATACATAGTTTATTTCTTGTAATTAATGGTGGAATCGATAGTGCTGACAACTAGTTGTGTATCATTAATTGGCAGTGGGACATGATTGGTAGATCCATACGAAAAAAAAAAAAAAAACGGTTATCTTTCTTGTAGAAAGTCAATGAACATTTATAAATATTTGTGAGGCTTGATAAGTTTATATGAGACGTTTCATGTAGATTGTTTTGAATGAAACATATTTTATGAGCACCTTTTATTGTACTTAGGCTATTATTTGATTTGTTCTTTATATTGGTCGTAATTTGCGAGGTAATATACAATTTTTATTTTATGATGCAATCAATTGTTTGCAGCTATAAAGACGTCCGAAACAAATTTATAAAAAATTAGAAATTAGAAATTTCGGGCAGTGATATTCAGTTTAAAAAGTTAAATCTATGCATATAATTTTTTGCAATTCGAAGACTTGGCATAATTTGTTCAATCTGAATTATAAATTGAGAGTAGTAGAATCGGCGTACAATCTTGAGCTATTAAATGTTAGCTTTTGTCATATACAACACAATATCGATCTTTTTACTTGGACTACATGTGACTTATAGAGAATACACTTTACATGATATAATAGTTTATTTCTTATTGTGCCACCTACCTACAATAAAAGTAAAACTATATAATGGCAAATATATATAGAGAAAATGAAGCAAAAACATATATATATATATACCAAAAGATGTTGTTGGGCTCGAGACAAACAATAGTCAAACCAAAGAATCTTTTGATTAAATGAGTAAATGATATTAATTAAAAATTTAAGAATTGCAAAGTGAGAATAACAAAGTAAAAGAAGTCTAAACCTAGAAAGCGAAAATTGTAGGATATTGGATTTCACAAACACTCTAAACCATAATCAAAGTAGGCGTATAAGTATGTTAGAGAGAGAAAGTTCTAGTGAGAGAAAGTAAGAGAGTTGGGAACTATAGTGAGAGAAAGAAAAATATTATTATGAGCTCCAACTCTCTACCTTGGGAGGTAGAGAGTATTTATAGTCTTACAATAAAACGCCACACAATGGGCTGTGGATCAGGCATACAGTGGGTAAAGACCCGTCCGTCCTCCACGGTGTTACTTAACTAAATACTACTTAAAATAAAAGAACTACGACTACGAGCTTTCTAACGATTACATATACTTGAGGTAACCGACTCTTTTAATACCTGGAATTTCTAATTCCTAACAATCTCCCCCTAAGGGAGGTCACCTCAAACACACATTTAAACTTACATTGAATACAAACCGATATTACATTATAAATTGTTCTTGCACTCTTGATGTAGTACTTTGCTCTGTAGCTCGTAGTCATTGAATCTTCATATTGCATGTTTGGTTAATCCAAGTGGAGGTCTTTTACTGATCCACGTGATAATGATATTTGACCCAACATTGAGATCATCAGCCACATTAAATCTTAGACTCTTCCTTTGTGGTGTTGATATTATGTGATGTTATGACATTTGGACCGACATGCTCACATTCTGGATCATGATTTCTTCTTATCAGAGTAGCGAAAGCTTTTGTTGATTCATGATATTGGCAGCAGCGTAGCAGAAGCATGGAGTGAAAATATCAGAGTCATTGATGCACCAATCATGATTTCTTTCGATATGAATGTGTTGTGTGAGCATGCGGCTATGGATTGACCGCTCCATTCTGATCACCTGCAAACGTCGGGGTGTACCGCATAAGACGTTAGCAATAAAGCGCACGAAAGTGTCTTTGATCACTTCCGATGAATTGAGGTACACGGCCCACGGTTCCCCGTTGATCAGTACAAGTACTACCTGTGATCAGGTATAATTCCGAAGAATTTCCTTGATAGGGTTTCGCAGCTGCTCTAGCTGTTCTCAAACCGGAACGTCTCAAAGAAGACAACACGGAGTGAGTGAACCAGCGAAATGAGATTCACTGATTGTTGAAAAGAGATTTGAAAAACAATCGTGTATTGCTCAATAGAAATTGTCTTTGCAATACAACGAAGGTTTTATTGAAAATCAATTATCAATCATAAACACCTTTTATTTTGAGAAATAGGCACACAGTCGATGTGCTAAAGAAAAGAGTTTTTAAGCACAACAACCGGTTTTTTAAAGGTATCCGTCAATCCATAACCTGAACCAGGATTGATTCAAAAGATTGAATCTCTCCATTGTTTCTGTCCAGTTGTCACATGGTTGATCTATTGGATAGATCTCACATGCCACCTACCAGGAGCTTGTTTGATGTTGGCTCCAGAAGGCTTTCCATCTTCATTGTGAATGTGTTTGCATAGCACTCAGATGTTCTGGCAATACCACAAGGATAATGCGTAGGACTCATAAGATATAATCTCTCTTTCCACATTGTGCGAAACAGAGAGTCTTCATTGAGAGTGTCCTAATGAGATTTGTAGATGATCTCGTGGCTCTAGACTCAATTGTGCATATTTGGTTCCTATGCCGGAGACTAGGGAGAGGGTCTCCTTCTTCAATATCAACATTCTCTAAGAGAAAGTCGATAGATTATGTCGGTTCCCCGTGAGAATGAAGCAAGCCCTTTTAAGAGGAACTTGAGTGGTTTGGAAAGTTGAAGTGCATTGCGTCACTGGGTCCATGACGTCTTGTCTTCAATACCGATGTTACCTTGGTAACCATCAGTAGTATATGAATTGAACCCGGTTTCTGCCCTAAGGTTGAAAAAATGGAGGGTTATTTCTTTTCACCCTTTTCACATTCAATTCTTTTTCATTCTTCAACCCCTTCAGTGCTTACCGAGACTTCATTACTAGAACCTTGTTGGGTTTATTCCAGTACTAGTTCAGTCTCAGTCCACACTCTTCCCATATCTCACTTTTCTCCTTTTTTCATCATACCTAAGGACTTCTACACTATCTAGTGGATTATCCCTGGGTAGATCCCTCTGGTTCTGGCGGATCATGGGACCTCAACCTAACCTTATCATCCTTATATCACCATACATAAAGTAAAGTTGGTCGGTCTTTTTGGTATCGTACATCTGCCATTGGAACCAATTGAAAACCATTTGAAAATCAATCAAGATACTTGTGATATAGAATCAAAGCATTTTGCATCTTAATTGTTTTGATATTTTAGAAATGCTCCTCCTCAACATATGCATAAAAATTTAGAAATTTTTTAGCACATGGAGGCAAGAGATCTTAGAAATCGTTGGATTGAGAATGAAAGGTCCAATCTTTTGATTAACATTTTCTAAAATGATCATCATCACTTCCTAATCAATTTGAGTAGATAAAACATTTTAAGGAAGGATGAGGTTTTCACAAGTTTGCTCCCCCTCAATATGTGCATAGATGTATGAGAATGTTTTGCACATATTAGGAAAAGACTGCACATTGAGATAAATTGATCACGTTTCAAATATTTGTGGTTTAAGATAGATGCTCCCCCTCAACGTGTGCATGGAAAATTTGAAATCGTTTGTCACTTACGGGGAGGCAAACATGCTAATCACTTATGAAACCATTTATTGAATTATCAGTTTAAATTAAATTTAAATCACAAATTCTCCCCCGATCACAATTATCAAAACATTTGAGATTTGTGATCTCTGTAGATTTAAATTGATTTTGAAAGCTTTTAAGGAGAATTGTGACTTGATTATGAAAGCGTTTTAACTGATAAGGATATGATTTTGAGACTTTAAACTCCATTGGTTAAACATGCATGATTATCTTTTGAAAACAATTGTATGACAACAAACTTTTTGAATTAATTGAAATCATTCTCCCCCTCAATCAATGACATAGGTTGTTGATTGAGAGATAGATATTTTGACAAATAAGTCCGGATGATTTTCAAAACTTGAGTCCGAGTTATTGTATAAAGCAATTAGTTTTCAGCTGATAAATATTTATAGAATCAGAGCATGAGATTTGAAACACAAGATAAAGCATAGCTCTGTTCTTTCTATGAAAAGCGGGTTATTGCCTGACATGACAATAAGCCATTGTTTTTCTTTCTCTCATATTTTTTTTTTTTTTTTTTTTTTTTAAGAATTCGAACAACATCTAAAGTCTCGTGTCATTCTTTGAATGACAGCACAAAGACCGTAGATATTATCGAACCGAGAAAAACATGACAAATTGACAAAAAAAAATTTGAAGATTTTTCGAATTTTTCAGATTTTTATGGATTTTGTAAGTTTTATAATTTTGTATTATGTTTTTCAAATAAATATTTACAAGAGATAGATGAGGATAGACCTTTACTCCTCGTCTTCCTCCTGAAGACGTTTGATTGATTCTGGTTGAAGGCTTTTCATGCCAAGACGTGGAAGAATAAACTCAAAACGTTCTCTTGGAAGAGCTTTGGTGAAGATGTCTGCTAACTGGTATTCAGTCCTTACAAAATAGAGTTCCACCACACCTTTTTCCACTTGTTCCCTGATGAAATGATGTCGAATGTCGATGTGCTTTGCTCTTGAGTGTTGTACGTTGTTGCATGAGAGAGCAATAGCACTTTTATTATCATAGTACAGAGGGATTTTGTTAAATTCAAAGCCATAGTCAGATAATTGGGATCTCATCCATAGGATTTGAGCACAACAAGATGACATGGCTATGTATTCAGCCTCTGTAGAGGAAATAGAAGTACTCATTTGCTTCTTTGAAGACCAGCTCACAAGCTTATCACCCAAAAACTGTGCACCTCCAGACATACTTCGACGAGTATCTTGACATCCTGCATGATTAGCATCTGCATAGGCTGTTAGTGACATACCGGTGTCCTTCGGGTACCAAAGTCCCATATTGATGGTTCCTTGGAGATACCGAAAGACCCGTTTAACCGCTTCAATGTGCTTTTTAGTAGGCTTAGCCTGGTATCTAGCACACATGCAAACAGAGAACAAGATGTCTGGTCTACTAGCTGTGAGGTACATCAGGGATCCAATCATACTTCGATATTTCGTTTGGTCTACCATGATCCCTGAGTGGTCCTCATCAAGCTTGGTTCGTTCAATCATGGGAGTGTCAACGGGGTCACTTGAATCAAATCCAAATTTCTTTAAAATCTCATTTGCATATTTAGATTGATTTATGAAAATGCCTCCGGACTTTGTGAAATTTGTAATCCCAAGAAAAATGACATTTGTCCCATCATTGACATTTGAAATTTGGAACCCATTTCTTTTGAAAAACGATCACATTCATTGGGGTCAGTCGAGGCAAAGATAATATCATCAACATAAATTTGAACGTGAATTAAATGTTTGCCTGACTTTCTGGTGAACAATGTTGGATCAACTGCTCCTTTGCTGAAGCCGGTAGACAGAAGAAACTTTGATAGCGTATCATACCATGCCCTTGGAGCTTGCTTTTAACCGTAAAGAGCTTTCTTCAAACGATAAACGTGAGTAGGATGCTATGGATTCACAAAGCCTTCAGGTTGGCTGACGTAGACGACTTCTTTAAGATCTCCGTTCAGAAATGCCGTCTTTACATCCATCTGATAGACTACCATGTTCTTACTTGCAGCATTAGCTAAGAATATTCTGATTGCCTCGATTCGAGCCACTAGAGCAAATGATTCTTCAAAGTCTATGCCCTCCTCCTGACGGTATCCTTTTGCAACCAATCTAGCCTTATTCTTTAAAACATCACCATGCTCATCAAGCTTTACTTTGAAGATCCACTTGAGAGCAATGATCATAGCACAGTCTGGAGCAGGTACTAATTCCCATACATCGAGACGATCAAACTCATGAATTTCTTCTTGCATGGCATTGAACCAGCTGTCTTCATTCATGGAAGTTTTAACATCTTTTGGTTCGATCTTAGAGAGTATGGATTTGAAGAAGCACCATAAGGCATCGGTTGCAAGTTGTTTCCGTGTGGATACTGGACGAGAGGGATTTCCAATGATGTTTTCCAATGGATGATCGTGAGTCCATTTTCTGAGGTGTTCATGTGGCTGTTGTTGAGGGACTGAAGTAGCAGAGTCGATGTCTCCTGTAGAAGATGGTTCAGATGATGATTCAGGAGCAAATATATTTTCAAATGGAGCATCTTCGGGAGTAGCAAAGGGATTGACTTCATCCTGTGAATCAGAGGCATTTCCATGATGTACACTTGATGATTGGAGATTTGTTGATGAACCAGATTGGTCAGCAGCAGGCGCTTCTTGGCTTAATGACATAGAAGTTGAAGGGTTAATTTTATTGACAGGGATAGAAGCAACCTCTATTGATTGGGACATATCATTGTTACTTGGCTCATAATGTTCATCAAACATTGGATCAAACAGTTTCTTTAAATCATCTTCTGAGGGGGGTACATATGGAGTTGCTGATGAGGAGTTTGGTACAAGAAATGAACCAATGGGACTGTTTTGAAGTGCGGGTCCAGAACTGGAATGTCCAGGAGCCATTTGACCGGTCAGCTCATCAAACGTGACGTGAGTTGTTTCCATGATATTTCGGGTTCTCTTGTTATAGATTCGGTAACCTTTTCTGTTTGGTGCATAGCCTACAAAAACTCCAATGTCCGCTTTAGCTCTCAGTTTTCCTAAATCTTGACCATCATTAGTTGAATAACATAAAGCACCGAACACACGAAGGAATGAAAGATCAGGTTTTCTGTTGTGGACAAGTTCATATGGAGTTTTTCCATGAGCAGTGTGAATCAGGGATCGATTTTGGGTGTAGCATGCAGTGGCGATGGCTTCACCCCAGAGAAACATCAGAACTTTTGAGTAAATTAGCATAGTCCTTGCGGCTTCCACAAGAGTTCGATATCGTCTTTCAACTACACCGTTCTGTTGAGGAGTTCGAGGAACACTTCTTTGGTGACTAATTCCAATACTTTCATAAAACTCACCAAGTTGTTTGTTAACAAACTCAGTTCCATTGTCTGTTCTGATGATTCTGACCGTTTTGTTAAGACGAACCTGCAGCTGTTTGATGAGTTTGATGATGATATCTGGAGTTTCATCCTTTGACCTTAGGAACTTTACCCAAGTGAATCTAGAGAAATCATCAACCACAACTAACACATATTTCTTCCCAAAGATATTCTGCACTCTCATGGGTCCACATAAGTCCATGTGAATTGTATGAAGAACTTCTGAGACTGAGTTTGTAGGTTTGGGTTTATGGGCATACTTCTTGCTTTTTCCCAATTGGCATGCTGAACAAAGGTGATCCTTTTCATACTTAAGTCTAGGTAAACCTACAACTAAGTCCTTTCTGGAGAGATCATTGATGGTGCCGAAGTTCAAGTGATTGAGACGACGATGCCATAACCATGACTTTGTTTTTGAAGCCTTTGACAGCAAGCAAATTGGAGAAGACTTCATCATATCTTCGATAGAGATGGTGTATAGATTAGATCCACGTGAGCCTCTTAAAAGCTCCTTACCGTCAAGTTCTCTAACCAAACAAGTATGTTTTCTGAAGGCTACTTCTAGATCAGAATCGTAGAATTGACCAACAGAGAACAGGTTATGACCAAGACCTTCCACATAATACACCCTGGAGATAACACTTTTTCCAATAACATAATCTCCATAACCCTTAATTGCACCGAAATGATCATTCCCGAATCTAACTGTCCGATGAATTTGCTCACGAAGTTCATGAGCCGCGACCGGTCTCCAGTCATATGCTTGGAACACTTGAGTCCGGTACCACATAACGATTTGAACGATCTGCAGTTGAACACAAACAAGAATGGATAACTGGATAATTGGGATCCCCATGCAAGAATGGGTTCCACTTGGTTAGTAACAGTAATTGGAACACCCACATCAGAAATAGAAACATCCCTATCAGAAGTAGAAGCAGTGGAATCATTGGGAATAGATGCAATGCTGGTGTCTGTATTTGACCTATTCAAAGTATGTTCACTTCTTAAAGGAATAGTTCTACCAGTAGGTATCCATTGTCTAGTAGGCATAGTCTTAGCAGTTTGAGAGCAAAACTGATTATTCTTATGACCAAAAGGTATCCAATAATAACCTATCTTTATAAATGTTCTTCCTGTGGGCTTCCACTGTTTTCTAACAATCTTTCGTTTTTGCCTTTTTGCCTTCTTAGCACGATTATTAGCCTTAATAGTTTTAACTGGGCATTTGACAACATTAGACAAAGCATTCACACCACATTCATGATTAGCAACAGAATTCAAGCAGACATCATTACAAGGTTTGCAAATAGTATTAGAATTCGAATTAATTACAGTACGCCTAAGGCTAATACTAGAATCAACACGATTCGTTTTATTCAAATCAAGCATAAAGTTCCTAGATTGGTCTTCTACTCTCTTCCAATGCACATTCTTATCTTGCAAGGTCCTATCATTCCTTGTATTGTCTTGAGACTTTGACCTGCTTGCTTTAATGTCACTGATTACTCCTGTAGAGGGAATGGGAACATTAGTTGGTTGATCTAATTTTTGCATTCCTGAACTTGAAGTGCAAGGATCTGAACTACTAGAAGGCACTTTAGTGTTTGCTTTCTTAAGACTGTGATTAGAGTTATTTGCAGGCAGACTAAAGTTCACTTTCTTAGCACTAGCATATCTGGAATCTGAACTACTTGAAGGCACATTAGTGTTTACTTTCTTAAGACTGGGCATAGAACGGATTTCCTGCTTGGCACTAGGCATAGAACAAGGCTTCACAGCTTTGCCTTTTTCACCTAAGGATTTTGGACATGTTGCAATTACACATTCAAGCAGCTTTTGAGATCGTTTGGCCTGGAGGCAAGCAAACCTAATTTCTCTATCAAGAGGTTTATTAATGAAGTCCTCTTCAACAATCTCACGGAGACATTCTAGACTATCCTTAAGGTGAGCACAATAGTTATGAAACACATGTTCATTATTCCTAAGATGAGGAGGAATATATTTAACAGTCACGGTATATTTGCAGTCTGCAGATGACTTTGATGCAACATTCTCATTAAAGACAAGTGGCATTTTCCCTTTTTCCTGACTCTTCAGATTCTCAATTTCCTTTTGTAAAGATGTTATTTTTTCGTTGTTTTGGTCACGAGTGACTTTCATTGAATCATATAACTCTTTAAAGTGTCGTTTAACTTTTTCATTTTCTTCTAGAAAACTCTCGTTTTCCTTTTGTAAGGCATTTACCAAGTTTTGAAGATGAAAAGTTTGAGAGTACTGAGAATCTAAAGGAGGAGGCATTTGGGATCCAGTCACATTGTTCTTTTCACCCTTCAATTGAGAGATTTGGGCTTTCAACTTTTTGATCGTGTTACAATGAGCTCGAATCTGTTCATCACGTTTGCTAATTTCAAAAACTGCATCAAATTCAGGAGCATCCAAGGATGTCTTGAAATTTGAGGTTTTAACATTTTCTTTTAGATGTTGATATTTTAGTTGTAAATCAAAATGTTCAACTTCTAGTTTAGAAAGATGATTTACCAAATTATCGTGATCATCCTGATCAATTTTCTCATTAAGTTTCGAATTAATCTTTTCAAGCTCAATGACACGATCATGAGAGACTTTCAGAGCAATAGATAATTCATGAAATTGAGAAGCATTAATGGAGCAATTCGTAGCAGTTTAAAACACGTCTTGAGCAATACATTCAGAAATAAGATTCTCATTCAAGGTATGCAAGTTCTTCCTCTCAATCTCATTATATTTTAACGCTCGCTCATAGTCACTAACCTCAACTATCATTGCATCAAATTCCTTTTCCATTCCTTTAATATCTGAATTTATCCCTTTTTTAAGACTCTCAAAATGATCTTTTGGTAGTTTGAAGAAAGGCATTACCTCAGTTAGATAGCATTCTTTTGTTTGTTCAAAACCCCTTTCCCCTTCAGTTATCCCAGTGGGTGTGATCCTTTTCTTACAAGTTTTCTCAAAATCGACAAATAGTTGAAGAATAACATATTGACTGATTAAGGTCTTGCTTTTAGTAACAATAGTCCTAGGAACTAAATGCATTGGTGTATTGGGAAGATACACAGTCGCTGAAGGTATTTTCCTAAAGGGTAGGTTTGTTACAACAAGATTCTCTGCTATTTGCTTATCTAAATCCTTTTTCCAGAACACTTGTTCGGGTGTTAACAATGTCTGAGGCTTAAACTTGTTCAAGGAAACCCAATTCTCCTTCTTGTAATCATGGGGTGTGATATTTATTTTCTTTTCTTTACATTTAGGATCATCAAGTTTCTTGTTCATCTTTTCCCTAGTGACTTCATCTGATTTCTTATCTTCCTTAGTGCACTCAGCGCAACTAGGTTTCTGTCTAGGCTTAAGAATTTCATTGCCATCATAAATAACCTTATGGGCAGCTCTAGCCTTTTTAACAACTTCTGGATTTGGTTCCTCAACAAGGGGAGTACTATACTTATCACTCAAAACTCTGTGCTTAGTGATTAAGTGAGCAGTCTGAATGGTATTTTCTTGTACGTACAACTTATTTTCAAGCTTGTTTTTCAAGGTTTTTAGATTAGAAAAATCATTCAAAAGTTTTGATTCCTTAATGCTAAATTCTTGCTTAAGCAATTTAACATTTTCTTGAAGTTCTTGTTTTTGCTTAGCAGTTTTAGAAAGCTTTTCTTGTAAGGAGTTTAACTCTTGTTTTAATACTTCTTCTCTAAACCTACTTTTTCTAATAGTTGTACGCATTTGGTCATCCATTTCCTGCTCACGGGTGGTCAACTCAAATTTAGCACGTTGTTCATAAATAGCAACACGTTCTTTATAGGCATTAAGTTAAGAGATAACAGAATCATCAGAGGCACATGTGGTGTATTCATAAAAAACATAGTCATCGTTGATTACAGAAGATGCATCACTTGGTACAACTTCACTTTCACTTTGTTTCACATATTGATCATATGGGACAACATTGATATTACCCATATCTTCAATATTTGACTTAATAGTTTCAGTTGATTGTACTTTGTCATGCATCTTTTGAATATCAGCATCATCATATAGTTTTAGTACCTCAGAAATGAGTTTTTCTTTGGATGGACCAGCTTGTGGTGAAGATGAGACCTTAGGAGAGACCATTGGAGAAATGCTAGCCATGAAAATTGTTTGTGCAGTAGGTCCATCATCAACATCATAGTCGTATGCATCACAGTCAGCTACTTGAAAGGCATTCTGATGATTATGGCCTATCTCCTGAATTGGCTGCTCATCTACATCTGCATCATAGGTCTTGGCATTGCCCTCAGCGAGAAACAACAACTCCTCTTCATCCAAAGCAGCACCATTGTCCTGAGCTTGCACTAGCAGCATCTTATCCCTGAAGTATTCTTCATTTTGTGGACGTTTTGGAGATGTGCAGTTTCTAGCAATGTGTCCCTCACCACCACAGTTATAGCATTTGATCGGCTTAGCTTGACCTTGATTTCCATTCCTTCCCCGATTCTGATTTGCAACATAACCTCTACCAGCTCCACCTCTTCCCTGATCATACTGTCTTTCCTGAACTGGTTGCACTACAATTTTCCCATCTATGACAGTAGCTTGATTGTGTGGGTTAGATGCTGTTATGTGGTTGTTGTTGGTTTGTGGGAGAGAATTCAAGTTTTGACTTATCATAAGTGCCAGTTGATTGATGAAGTTTCCTATGCCTGCATCAGCATCAGCTTGTTTGAACATTGTATCAGGAATGAGTTTGTGATTACCATTACCCATAGGTACAACTTGAGAAGCTTTGGTGGTAATCCCAATATTTGAGTAAAAGACAGTTGAATCATTTGTTGAGCTTGTTTCTCCCTGAGCTTTGAACTGATCAAGAATCCTCTTTTCAAACATGGCATGTCTCTCATTTTGAAGAAGGAAGGCATAGAGTTGCTCATAATTCGTATTCTTCAATCCTTTAGTGAGCTTCACAGAAGTGACAAATTTGTGCCATTCGGGATTCATGTTGTTTACAAACTTTGAGTTCAGCTGAATGTTAGGCATAGTCATTTTGATGTTCCTCATGTCATTTACCAGCTTATGAAATCTAACATAGTACTCATAGACACTCTCATCTGGTTTCATCTTGAAGTGCTCAAATTCATCATATAGCTTGATTCTCGGTCTTCAACAGTTAGCTCTGAGCCAGAAAGAAGCATCTTGACATTATCCCATACAACTTTTGCCTCGGTATTGTGATTGATAAGCTTGTAGATGTCTTTTGGTAGACCTTTTAATATGATGTTAGAAGCTCGGATATCTGCATCGAATCTCCTTTTTTCCTTATCATCAAGCTCATCATACATCTTTGGTCTGTCCATTCCGTAAATCAGAGTTCCATCTTCAGCAGTATCAAGTACATCTCTAGTAGTCTCAACTCGGTAAGGTCCTTCATCAATGGATTTGAGAATGTTAACCCCATTTTCTTTTCCAAGACAGTACAATCTGATTCGTTGAGCCCAAGAGTCATAGTCAGTTCTGTCAAGCATGGGTGGACGAGTATCCGAGCCAGCAGCTTGAACATCCTCAGCTACGACGAAGCAATGGTAGGAACGATGTTTGCCATGATAACAAATTCTACGGGATTTTACTATTCTTTGATTAAACCGGGAAATTGATTCTTTCACGGGATTTTACTAAAACAAAAGAACAACCGTAAGAATGTATCACGAAGAAGTAACAAGTCTAAATGAACAAGTAGCTAAATACACAAATCGCTTAAGCAGTCAACTCGCTAAATAGCCAAGTCGCATTAGTATCAACTCGCAACACAATCAACTCGCTTAATGAATCAAGTTGCTAAATAGCCAACTCGCTTTAGTATCAACCCGCAACATAATCAACTCGCTTGAACACTAAGTCGCTTAAATTAACTCGCTAGCGTTACAACTCGCTAAATAGCTAAGTCGCTTTAGATCTCAAGTCGCTTAAAGAAACAACTCGCTAAGAACCCAAGTCGCATAAAGATCAACTCGCTAAACAGCTAAGTCGCATGTACCAACTCGCATCAAATAACAAAGCAACTCGCTTTGAAGAAAAACAAGTCCGAGACTCAACTCGCTTCGTCCTTCTTTCACAAATAACCACTTTATCAATCCAAAACAACCAAACCACAATGATTTAAGCCTTCCAATTCAAAACATAAACACATATGATGATCCTAAACACAAAAGTACAAGCAAAATTCAAACTTTAACACTAGAATTTGTCCAAATGAACCAAACTCTCCTAAACCCTTAATACCCCAAAAACCTTATGAAATCCACCAAAACAAAGAGCATGAAAGATGAGTGATCAAACCATGGCTCTTAATACCAATTGTAGGATATTGGATTTCACAAACACTCTAAACCATAATCAAAGTAGGCGTATAAGTATGTTAGAGAGAGAAAGTTCTAGTGAGAGAAAGGAAGAGAGTTGGGAACTATAGTGAGAGAAAGAAAAATATTATTATGAGCTCCAACTCTCTACCTTGGGAGGTAGAGAGTATTTATAGTCTTACAATAAAACGCCACACAACGGGCTGTGGATCAGGCATACAGTGGGTAAAGACCCGTCCGTCCTCCACGGTGTTACTTAACTAAATACTACTTAACATAAAAGAACTACGACTACGAGCTTTCTAACGATTACATATACTTGAGGTAACCGACTCTTTTAATACCTGGAATTTCTAATTCCTAACAAAAATGTTACTAGAATCAAATAACTCCAAAAAACCGGGAAAGTAAAATGGACAAGTCGCTTATTTGTAGCAACCAAATTAAAATCAGGTTTAATATTTTTGTTTCTCGCTTTGACCAAAAGATAATTTAGAAATTTATATTTTTGTTCCTCGTTTTGTATAGTTGAATGATGGTTATGAGATACATTTTTTATATAAAATATGTTCGTGTTTTAACCATGTCTTAGTAACTCTGCCACCTTTATGAATAACATGTGAACTTAATGCACATTAGAAAAAAAATAACAGGGGCAATATAAATAACTTGGATAATCACCGCTAAACTGTCGTCGAACTATCAAAAAATCAAAATGGAACAACCGATGTAACCGGAACACTTCAAAATCTTTACACCGTTGCCGCTCAACGTGGGTACTTGAATATTAAATACAACTCTCGAATTTATTATTAGTACAATTTTAATTGACTACAGCAAATTAAAACGACGCTATGAGAAAAACAATTTTAATTCATCAGAAAAACATTATAGCTTAAAACAATATTACCGGAAAATGATTCCCTTATGCTACAAAAACAATCGGTTAAAAAAATAATTTGCCGTCCAAATTTAGACGAAACTATATACCACTGCTATTAGGCGCGGGTATTCGGCTAGTATATTATATAGTGGTTTCTTTTAAATTAAAATCAAATATTATTTGGATATCACTTTGCATATTATTATATTGTGTATATATATACAATTATTGTACCGAATGGTTAGATACGATATTTTCATCTAACTGAAAATTTATTTAAGTATAAAATTTTATTTATTATATATTTTTATATGTTACTACGATAATATATGTTTTCTCGATCCCATTCCGACCTCGATATGTGGAATCGTCTTGCGCCATTGATAAGGATTTAAAAGGTACACTTTTGATGGGTCATTTAAGCCTTTAATCGATCATTTTTGTATCCGTTACTATTTAATTTCGTTCCTTTTCACTTTTTAGGTCTCTTGAAGGCAAATTGCTGGAATGACACTTATTCGGACGAAAATGCGCGAATATATGAAGAAAATGGCCAAAGTCAAGAATCAAGACACTCAAGCTGCTGGAACCGAAGCTGACGGCGTCATAGCCTAATGGCGACGCCGTCTCAACACACCTTGAGACGACTCAGAGAGCAAATTGCTATTTTGCACTTAACGGCATCAGGTTTTAAAGAGTAGGGCGTCACAACTCAGACGGCCTAGATTTGGATCCCGGCGGCGTCAGAAGATGAAGCCGACAGCGTCACAACCATAAGGTGACGCCGTCACAGAGTTGACGTGGCCAAGACGAAAACCTAATGGCGGCGACCCGACGGCGTCACAATTAAAGAGTGACGCCGTCACATATTGTAACTCTATATATAGAATTCGAATTTTCAGAATTTCAAGGAGGTAGTTTTGTGGAGTAAAACCTAAACCGAACTTTGGCTGTCTTGGGCAGTATCTTAGGGTTCCATACCCTATTTTACAACAAGATAAGTGATTTACTTCATTAATTAAATTATGTCTTCAATTGTGTGTGTATATGCTTGCATGTTTTCCATGTCCGACTAATTTACTTGTGTGTTTGCTTAGATCTATGAAACCTAGGTATTGAATATTGATTGGTTGTCTCTTATCTTAATTGTGATTGACCTAGTATTGCGATAGGTCATTCGTTGTGTTTTTAATGCTTGAGTAATCTTTGTGAACATTAGTTTATAACCACCTAGAGTTATTGTAGTCTAAACATCCAAAGATAACCTTAGAGTCAGTTTATGAATCCTAGAGATTTTGTAGGCAATAACCTTAAGGTAGTCTCAAAGAGTTAGGGAAAAACGCATACCCTACGACCTTAGAAGACACAACGCGTTAAGAATAAGGACGTGACAATTCAACCATCAATAGGAGATAACTAGGGAGTAATAGCATCCAAGTACACACATTTTTAAATCATCATACGAGCACACAACAATAGACATAGACTACACTCACCTTAGATTAGATAATTAGATAAGTAGAGTAATCGATAGAAATACCAACCCCCCAAATCCAATACCCCGAGATTCGTAATTTCAATTTTCTAAAAAATATAAAAAAGTTAAAAAATAATCTTCCTCAACCCCAACCTTAGCGTAGTAATTTCTCACTAGCATTCCTATTCCCCTAGAGAACGATATCAATTCCCGAGGCTTACCCTAATACTACACTACAACGATTAGGTTCACTGCCTAGGGTGTTGAAAAACTTGCTCGACGAAAAGGAAGTTCCTTGGACCCCAAACGCGCATTGTACGCGTATCAAGTTTTTTGCGCCGCTGTCGGGGAATAGAATAGCTAGTTAGATTTCCACCTCGTTTAGGTTCCCTTGCTTGATTCCTATCAAGTAAGCTTTTTTCTCACTTTTTAGCTTCCTCGTAGTCTATCCCCCTTCTTTGTGACCTTTGTTCATAACCCTATCACTTTTCATCATGGAAGGTGATAATCCACCAAACAACAACCTATCACTTGATCCAACTTTTGCCAACCAACTCCGAGCTCGTATTGTTAGTGAAATTGGAGAGCTTAAGAAATTTAATAGGATAATTGAAAGTGCACTTGAGGAGGCCCTAGGGAATCCACTGGTACTTTAGATAGTAAATCAACCTCGAGTGATTCAGATGATGAGTTAGAAGAAGGAGATTATAAGGTTTTAGAGGTTATGGAAGGATGTAAGGAGGAGGAAGATCTTAGGGAGTATTTTGATTCAAACCCTAATGGGAAGGAAACCGCCTATCACTATAACGTAGTTAACTTCCCGCATCCACCTTTCGAGCCTTGCATTAGAAGTGGTGACCCTAAGAATATTAAGATATCGTGCATGGTTGGATACTTATATAGGGATCACACTTACATTGACTATAAGGCACCCATGAACATAATGTCTAGGCTCTACTACAATTGGATCATGAGCAAAAAGTTAAGACCTATGAGGGACCCCTTTCACCCTAGGAGAGTGAGTAACTATGTTGGGATGGCCAAAGGGTTGCATGTCTTCGTAGGTAACTTCACACATAGGTGTGATTTCATGATCTTGGAGAATGTTAAGGGTATTATTGATGGGTTTTTAGGAGATGTGATACTTGGGTGACCATTTATTATGGAATCTAAGATGGTTTATGATCAAGAGGAAGGAATAGCCAAGTTCTCAAACGGGACCGAATGTGTTAAGTATATAATGCCCTACAAAAATTAGAAGTTTGAGGGTATTGACGATCTAGATGTAGAAAACATTCCGGCCTTTGAAGTAGATTGGGAGAACAAGGTTTACTACACCGCTTGCCTAGAATTAGGCCCTGAGTATATTCGTGATGAGAGAAGAGTGAAGGAAATCGAATGGACCTCTAAGATTAGAGGAACTTAGGGGCACGGCTTTGAGTCTAGCTACGAGACTCATAAATAAAGAAAAGCGCTTCGTGTGAGGCAACCAATGCTTAACTGTTTGCTTGTTTGTGTGTCGTATATCTTTTAATTGATTGTTTATTCTCATGTTTGAATTTGTAAAAATGCTTTATTTTGTCTTTAACCTCGTCTTAATTACATATAAAGGTATTTTACAAAAGGGATAAGTGTAGGGAGGATTACATACGTTTTCAAAAAGAACGTGAACATGAGAATTATGATTATTAAAAAGATATACATGCGTGCTTGTTTGAGTCAAATGCTTGTATCGAGTCATAATGGATGTTTTGCAGGAAATTTTTCCAGATTCTAAAGATATAAATTTTCCAGATTTTTTTTCAGAAAATCGCAGACCAGTTTCTGTCAGGATAACCTGACGGCGTCAGGGTCGCAACCTGACGGCGTCAGGAGGAGTAGAAACAGCTTACTACTTTTTCTCATTTTCTGAGCTACTTATAAATTTTTGGAATTTTTCAGGTCTTAATTTTCCAGAAAATCTGTAAACATCCATTCCACAAGCATTATATCCTAGTTTAGTAGAGTCATATATATTGTTACCGCCGATTTTACGCGAAGGTTTCATTTGTTTTCTTCAAGTGTGCAGGTTTTATTTATCAAGAAGAAGATACATAAGATTGGATGGAGCTTTTCACGCATACATTCTTCTTGGAGAAGAATTTAACCACTACTTCACACAGATCCTACCGAGCTAATCAGGGGAGTATTAGTTTCTTTCGTTTTTAATTACCTTCCATTATCATAACTTTGATACTTTCGGGGAACATTGGGGACAATGTTCAGTTTAAGTGTAGGGAGGGAAAATAAAACGGGAACTTTGAAACTATGCTTATCCTTGACTATTTGCCTTGTCCAATTTCATTTGTGTAATAAACCATGAGAAATATCGGTTAGGGTAATTTTGGCACCAAATTTAAAATTTTTCATGACATGTAGGAGTGGGCCATTAGTCTTAATAAAGCGTCGCATTGATAGGAAGTTATATTACTAGCACAAAACCCTTTACAACTTAAATTCCACCCAAAATGTGAGGATCACCCTTAGATTTGTAGGAATTAAAGCATTCCACTTTAATGCTTCGAGAGTGTACCGGTAGTATAATAGATTCTAGAACTTGTTTTGTGATGCATTCCGAGATCGCTAGTGAGACTACACTTGTGTAGTTAGGAATAACTAAATGATAAAAGGTATTATGATAACCCTTGTTTGATACCTGTATTATAATTACTTCTTCCACATCGGTTGAGTAATTCCCCCACACCCTTGCATTCTACTCATCTTTAGTACACGATACCCTTAGTTAACCCCTCAGAGCCTATCTTTTTCGCGGTTTTCGTGATGTTTCGGTTTTTCGGAATATCAATGAAGAGCATTGTTTACAATCCACCCCCAAATGTACACCCAAATCGCCTTAGCCTACCTTGTATGCACTCACTTTTAGTGCATTATTGTTATCATACGTAACCCTTAGTTCAATTATCTAGTTGATTGCATAAGTTGCTAAGTCGAGTCATATCCTTTGTACACAGTTTTGGGACGATTGGGACTCATGGGAAAAGTTAAATTTTATGAAATGACGGGAAGGAACGTTAAATTCAAATTCCCTTTATTTACGTAATAATATACTCCAAGTTTTTTAATCTTTTCAATTCGGGTCAAATTAGTGTTAGAGTAATAAAAACTCAAGTGTAGGGATGTGCCTATAAATCCCTATTATTTTAATGTTATCGTAGAGGATGGTAGAGTAAAAGTGTATGAAAAAAAAAAAAAAAAAAAAGAAAAGAGAAAAAGAGGAAAAGAAAAAAAACAGAATGTTAAAAAAAAATTAAAAAAAAAAAAAGGCTACTATCCTACATCTATCTTTAAATTTTTGTTTGTTTGTTTCAATTTATCTAGAGTTTAGAGTGTCAAGTCTTGGCTTAGCAACGTCATTCTTCTCATGCTTGTAACATAAAGATTTTTGACTTGCCACCACTAAATCGCCTATCCCACCAAACCCTTTGTTTCCCTACCGTAAGCATAACGTTACAACCCTTTAAAAGACCTCTTGGATAGTTTTTCCTAGGTGCTTACGCAAAAGCGATGGAGGTTTGATCTAGTCTCAAGCCTATGGTAATCTATGTACTAGGACCGGTTAATGAGTGTTTATCTTCCATTTCCAACTTGATATACTTCGTATACACCCGAGAGATGAGAGTATGTAATTTCCATGCTTGTTATGACTTTTCCGGGGCTTATACGTGTTATGAATTGTTCTAAGCAAATGCTTCATGACCCCTAACTTATAAATTAATTGGCTAAAAGCACATTGGCTTGAGGACAAGCAAATACCAAGTGTAGGGATATTTAATAAGGATTTAAAAGGTACACTTTTGAGGGGTCATTTAAGCCCTTAATCGATCACTTTTGTATCCGTTACTAATTAATTTCGTTCTTTTTCACTTTTTAGGTCTCTTGAAGGCAAATTGCTCGAATGACACTTATTCGGACGAAAATGCGCGAATATATGAAGAAAATGGCCAAAGTCAAGAATCAAGACACTCATGCTGCTGGAACAGAAGCTGACGGTGTCACAGCCTAATGGCGACGCCGTCGCAACACACCTTGAGACGACTCAGAGAGCAAATTGCTATTTTGCACTTGACGGCATCAGGTTTTAAAGAGTAGGGCGTCACAACTCAGACGGCCTAGATTTGGATCCCGACAGCGTCAGAAAATGAAGCCGACGGCGTCACAACCATAAGGTGACGCCGTCACTGAGTTGACGTGGCCAAGACGAAAACCTAATGGCGGCGACCAGATGGCGTCATAATTAAAGAGTGACGTCGTCGCATATTGTAACTCTATAAATAGAATTCGAATTTTCAGAATTTCATGGAGGTAGTTTTGTAAAGTAAAACCTAAACCGAACTTTGGCTGTCTTGGGCAGTATCTTAGGGTTCCATACCCTATTTTACAACAAGATAAGTGATTTACTTCATTAATTCAATTATGTCTTCAATTTTGTGTGTGTATGCTTGCATGTTTTCCTTGTCCGGCTAATTTACTTGTGTGTTTGCTTAGATCTATGAAACCTAGGTATTGAATATTGATTGGTTGTCTCTTATCTTAATTGTGATTGACCTAGTATTGCGATAGGTCATTCGTTGTGTTTTTAATGCTTGAGTAATCTTTGCGAACATTAGTTTATAATCACCTAGAGTTATTGTAGTCTAAACATCCAAAGATAACCTTAGAGTTAGTTTATGAATCCTAAAGATTTCGTAGGCAATAACCTTAAGGTAGTCTCAAAGAGTTAGGGAAAAACGCATACCCTACGACCTTAGAAGACACAACGCGTTAAGAATGAGGACGTGAAAATTCAACCATCAATAGGAGATAACTAGGGAGTAATAGCATCTAAGTAAACACATTTTTAAATCATCATACGAGCACACAACAATAGACATAGACTACTCTCACCTTAGATTAGATAATTAGATAAGTAGAGTAATCGGTAGAAATACCAACCCCCCAAATCCAATACCCCGAGATTCGTAATTTTAATTTTCTAAAAAATATAAAAAAGATAAAAAATAATCTTCCTCAACCCCAACCTTAGCGTAGTAATTTCTCACTAGCATTCCTATTCCCCTAAAGAACGATATCAATTCCCGAGGCTTACCCCTAATACTACACTACAATGATTAGGGACACTGCCTAGGGTGTTGAACAACTTGTTCGGCGAAAAGGAAGTTTCTTTGACCCCGAAAGCGCGTTGTACGCGTATCGTCCATATGTACTAAGATTTTTCAGAAGACATGGTCCAAGCCCGGTGTTGGTTTATGGGAGTTTAAAACACGCGTAAACACTAAAGGTTTGTGAGCATATGGGGGTACACACGATAAACACGAGAGTACGTGTCGAACGTATAACTACTTGAATATATTACGCGTATTATGCATGCATGTGCTTGACCCGTTTTGTACGACCCATGGGCTTGTTCAACTGCTAATGTGGGTCGGTTTGGTTGGTTGCCTTGGGCCTAGATTATCCAACCGATCAGGCAAGAGAGGGGGTTCTTTGCTTGTCAATCAAGCCATAGCCCAAGCTAGGGGCAGTTTGTTTTACTATATAAACAAACACATCCCCTCTTCCATTCACGCATCATATATCCCAACTATTATCCCTAAACCGATCTTGTTTTCCTGCTGAAACTCAATCGGAATTCCATAAATCCGATTAGGGTTTGTAGGGTTTTGATAAACCCTGAACTTGCTCAATCATTGATCCAATTCTTTAGTGTTGAATCGTGCTAAGGTGTTCTTGTTCTTGCATTCCTCGTCGACTGTTGCAGCAACAACAAAAGGGGTTTTTTGGTTTTGGTTTTCTCGGACAACAGAGCAGAAAGATATCGGACGTGTGTTATCCGATATCGGGTAAAGAAGCAAAACAGCTTCTGGTTGGTTTGTGATCTCGGGCAGAAGCAAGCTTGGTCTTGGGGTTTTCTTGTTCGTGATATTCAAGTGTTTTCAAGAGTTGATTGTTCATACGTTCTCGACTAGCTTCTTATCGAACGTGCTCGTTTTACGTGTTATGTGTGATACTCGTAGAGGTATCTAATTTTGATACTAGGGTTTCTTTTGGTTTTCTTGTTCGTTCACTTGCATTCAATTGCCTCAAAAGGTTAGTTTCCTTATTTACCTTTTATACGTTATTGTTTATTAAATACGTGTTTACCTAATTGCGTTAACTAGATCCAATTCCGCTGCGTACTCATTTGCGTTACTTGGCTAACTTAGTTCTAAAATCTCAACAGTGGCATCACGAGTCAACTCGTTTTTGCGATTAAGGGTTACACGTTTCTTTTAATAAACATGTTTAAAAGGCTGCATGAAACTAATTTAGTTATTCGTTTTTTTTTTTTTTTTTGACAACTATATGCAATACTTGTGGATTATTAATAAAAAAATAACAAGTCACACACAAATTAAATTAAATTGTTAACTAGAAGTAATTTGTTAATTAGAATTAAAGGTTAATTAGAATTAATTAATTGTTAACTAGAATTATATTGATAATTAGATTACATATTGTTAATTAAATACATAAAATAGTGTAATTACTTGTTAATTAAGATTGCCATGCTTTTTATGTGTTTTTCGGGCCACAAGACCCACTCAATTGCTTTTTGCGATGTATGGGGCGATCTAGGTATTACATCCTAGTGACGGTCTTATGGTTCTCCGTTTGGGGAAGACTCGCAAGAGAACTCGAAACAATATGTGTTTATATATATTGATGTTTGTGATTCCATTATGTGCATTATTGTTACTTGTTTTGACACCTAATTGTATGCAATATGGAATAATACATATCGTAACTATAACATTAATATTGGTCTTTATTTACACGCCTAAATATCATGCTCATTGTGACTTGCTATTTAATTCGTGGAAAATTGTTTTTGTAAAATAAAGTGACCTAATATATTGAAACAAGTTTTCATGAATTTAAAAACTAGACACTATGGACACTTGGGATGTATGGCTCACCCACTAGAACAAACTATAAAGGGAGTTTAAAGAGGTGCGCACAGTCACACCGAAAGGATTTCTGGTTATTGCTTCAGCGCTGACCTGGTCCTTTGCCTCCCTGTGCGTTCGATTGGAGCTACCGTGAACCATAATGATCACTACAATGTCATTACCAAAAGTTTTTAAAATTAGTGTTACAAAGTTGTTTTGTATGCTTTTTTGTACACGACTTTTACCACATTTATTTGCATACCTATTTGTTAATTTTAAGTCTATGCCACCCAACTATGAACACGTGCATTTGGATTGACTTCTCTAGTCAGACCTCAGGGCCTTTCCAACCCATGGTGATTATTTCGCTTATGTCAGACCTTTGGTTATTTTTACACGTTCATACTTGGTCGACTTATTTCGATTTGGCTTAGTCAGACCTTGAACCCGAGGCATAAGATGAGAACTAAACATGCTTTTGGCATTATTACTTGATACTAATTCCTTAAACAGTCTCATAAAGTCTAAGAGTTGCATTATGAAATTAACGCTCGTCGCTTATCTCTTGTCCTATTTTTTACGCATTGGTCAGACCTCTGGTAATTAAGTGGGAGTGCAAGATGGATCTTAGTCTTATTAGTAATTAATTGGGTAGTTAATTCTTTTAAGAATGTAATTATCGAAAATACTAATTAATTTGAACTTTTCAAAATTGTAGATGACTACTTCAGTCGGAAACAGTTCGGTAGTCAAGAGTTTCTTTGAGAAACAACAACTCACTGGACCTAACTTCATTGATTGGTATCGACAGCTTCGCATTATACTATCAGCTGAAGATAAGGAAACTTATTTGGGGCATCCTATACCTGCAACACCTGTTGCTACTCCTGGCCACCCTATCCCTGCTGAGGCCCTTGCAGCTCACACTGCTTGGGTTAAAGGCTCAAAGGATATAGCTGCCTTCATGCTCATGACCATGGAGTTAGAGATCCAATGAAATCTAACTCATCTTGGTGCTTATGAGATGCTTCAGGAGTTGAAGTCTATGTTCTCCCAACCAGCAGAACAAGAGCTTCTACAAACTGCACGTGAATTTCACCCTTGCAAGCAGGAAGAGGGTCAATCGGTTAGCTCGTATGTTCTAAAGATGAAGAGCTACATTGACAATTTGGAACGTCTTGGTCACCCAGTTACTCTGAACTATGGAGTTAGTTTGATCCTAATCGGTCTTTCTAAAGAGTACATTTCGTTTGTGTAGAACTTTAATATGCACAGCATGGGAAAGACTGTAAATGAATTACATGCTATGCTTAAACAACATGAGCAAACGTTGCCAAAGAAAGATGTTGCACCCGCACTTCATAACACACGTGTGGGGAAGGTCCAGAAAAACCACAAACAGAATAAATCGTTTAAGGCTGCTAAGGGGAATCATGAGAATGAGAAGTACAAGCTGGCTTATGATCCTAGACATAAACCACATCATACTTCCAAACCTAGGATTCCTCCACCACCCAAGAAGGATAATCCAGCGAAGGACGCTACCTGTCACCAGTGTGGTGAGACAGGACATTGGAGAAGGAATTGTCCCCAGTATCTCGCTGAGTTGATGAAAAAGAAGAAACAGTCTCTTGCAGCTAGTTCTTCAGGGTCTCAGGGGAAGTAGGAAGCTGAAGCCAGGAGCTTTAAGTCTGTACGTGGGCAATGATCAACGGGCAGGATTTGAAGCTATTGGTGTTTTTCATTTATGTCTCCCTAGCAGATTAGTTATTGTCTTAAATGATTGTCATTATGATCCCTCTATTACTAGAGGGATTATTTCAATTTCCCATTTGTATGATGATGGTTTTATTAACCGTTTTGAATCGAATAATGCAATTTCAGTTTCTAAGAATAACGTTGTTTATTTTACTGATATTCCTCGTAATGGTATTTATGAAATTGATATGTCTTGTTCAAATACAAATGAAAGTTCTATGTTTGCTGTAAGCAATAAAAGAGCCAAGTCTAACTTGGACTCTGCTCTCTTGTGGCATGGTCGTCTTGGACACATTAGCAAGAAACGCATGGAGAAGTTGCAACACGATGGATTTCTCAACTCATCTGACATTAAGTCACTTGAAAAGTGTGTTTCATGCATGTCTGGTAAGATGGCAAGAAAACCCTATAAACATCAAGTGGATAGGGCTAAAGATCTACTTGGACTAATACACTCAGATGTATGTGGCCCACTTAGAATCACGTCAAGACAAGGAGCAAGTTACTTCGTGACTTTCACTGACGACTATAGTCGGTATGGTTATGTTTACTTGCTGAAACATAAACATGAAGTGTTTGAAACATTTAAGGTGTTTCAAAACGAAGTAGAAAACCAACTCGGGAAGACCATAAAATCACTACGTTCTGATCGTGGAGGTGAATATATGAGTCAAGAGTTTTTGGATCATCTAAAGGAGCATGGGATTATTGCCCATCGAACTCCTACTTATACTCCACAACACAATGGTGTATCTGAGAGGAGAAATCAAACCCTGCTTGACATGGTGCATTCTAAGATGAGACAAACTACTCTTCCAAAGTCCTTTTGGGATTATGCCCTTGAGTCTGCTGCACGCATTCTCAATATGGTTCCAACTAAGAAGGTTGAAAAGACACCATACGAAGTATGGCATGGGCAAGCCCCTAAGCTGTCTTACTTAAAAGTCTGGGGTTGTGAGGCACTTGTTAAGCGTGATACACTTACCAAACCTGACAAACTTGAACCTAGAGCTGTTAAGTGTATCTTTGTAGGATACCCTAAGGAAACTATGGGATATTCTTTCTATCTTCCATATGAGAACAAAGATATTGTTGCTCGAAATGTTGAGTTCTTTGAGAATGATCTTATGGATCTTGAAGCAAGTGGGAGTTTAGAAGATCTTGAAATAATTCAAGATGAAGATACAAATCCTTCTTTAGACACTAGCATTCATCATGATGAGGAGGATCAAGAAATTGAAGAACCTCAAAGTGATATTGTTCCAATTCGTAAGTCCACTAGGACACGCCGTGCTCCTGACCGTATGTGTTTATACATTGATGCTGAGGAACATGAGTTAGGGGATCTTGGTGAACCCAATAACTATAAAGATGCATTGCTGGATCCTGAATCCAAGAAATGGCTTGATGCGATGAATGTGGAAATGCAATCCATGAAAGACAATGATGTATGGGTTTTAGTTGAGCTTCCTCCTAACTGCAAGACAGTTGGTAGCAAGTGGCTTTTCAAGAAGAAAACCGACATGGATGGTAAGGTATACACCTTTAAAGCTCGTCTCGTAGCAAAGGGCTTCACTCAAACCTACGGGATTGATTATGAAGAAACCTTTTCTCCTATAGCAGATATTAGAGCTACAAGGATTCTCTTAGCCATAGCGGCGTTCTATGACTTTCAGATATGGCAAATGGATGTCAAAACCGCCTTCATCAATGGACATCTTTACAAAGAGGTCTATATGAAGCAACCTGAGGGTTTTGTTGATCCTAAATATCTTAACCGTGTATATAAGCTCAAGTGTTCCATTTATGGACTTAAGAAAGCATCGAGGCAATGGAATAAACGTTTTGATGATGAGATAAAGAAATTTGGATTTTCTCAGAATCAAGATGAGCCATGTGTATATCAGAAAGCTAGTGGGAGTTTTGTCACTTTCCTAATTCTATATGTTGATGACATATTGCTTATGGGAAACAACATTCCAATGTTACAAGATGTAAAATCCTATCTTGGAAGATGTTTCGCCATGAAAGATTTAGGAGAAGCTGCATATATTCTTGGAATCAAGATCTATCGAGACTGATCTAAAAGATTAATTGGTTTATGTCAAAGTGCTTCTATTGAGAAAATCTAGAAGATATTTTGTATGGAGAATTCCAAACGTGGAGCTATCCCAATGCAAGAAGAGCCTAAATTGAGTAAGTTACAAGGTGCTGAGACACCTGCTCAGAAAGAGCGCATGCAAAGAGTTCCTTATGCTTCGGCTATAGGATCTATTATGTATGCTGTGAGATGTACTCGTCCTGATGTTGTGTTCGCACAGAATGTGACAAGCCGATTTCAAAAGAATCCAGGTGAACTTCACTGGACTGCTGTGAAAAATATTCTTAAGTATTTACGCAATACTAAGGATATGTTTCTGGTTTATGGAGGAGAGACGGAAAAAGAGCTCAGGGTTTCTTGCTACACTGATGTTGGATATCTGACAGATACTGATGACTTAAAATCTTAGACTGGATATGTATTTGTTCTAAATTAAGGTGCTGTTGATTGGAAAAGCACAAAGCAAAGTATTTTTGCTACTTCATCTACAGAAGCTGAGTATATTGCTGCTTGTGATGCATCAAAAGAGGCTGTATGGATTCGTAAATTCATTTCTGGGTTGAACATTGTTCCCACAATTGAAGAACCCATAAATATGTATTGTGACAATACTAGAGCCATTACTATAGCTAACGAAAGCGGAATCACTAAAGGTGCTAGACATTATCGAGCTAAAGTTCATTATCTTTGAGAGACCATTGAAATGGGAGATGTGAAGATGTTAAAGGTTCACACAGATGACAACCTAGTTGATCCATTTACGAAAGCTTTGAAGTTTCCTAAGCATTCTAAATTGACTAGAGATATAGGTTTAATACCTGCTAGTAGTCTCATGTAAACTGTGTGTTAATTAGTATTTGGATAATTTGGAATTGTAAGACAGTTATTACTTTCTGATTAATAAAGATACGAGGTATTTGTTATTATATTCATATAATATGTTATTCCATATTTACATGTTTAACCCATGAAATGATTTATCATTCTAAATATGTCCATTGTTGGTTAACAATATGGGAATATTGTTATGTAAGGCAAATGTGAGTGTTGATTATAATTCTAACGAGAATTTGGATTGTTCCCGCCAAACTCATATGTATTCACTAGAGATGCATATTGGATTTCCAAACTTTCAAACATTTACTTTTAGATCCTTGTCATAAGTAAAATATTGAAAATGGTTTGTTATCTTCATCCTTAGACTTGAGATACAAGCAAGTATTGTTATGTGTGGATATTATTTTTTGTAAGTATACGCAAAATGCTATCTGAATAAGGTAGTTATAAAGGCTATATTTTGAAATGATGTGAAGCAGCATCCACAACACTTGTAGTCTATATAGGATTTGTTACTCCACTTGATATGTGCAGAAAGATACCATGACGCCTCTCCAGATTTAATCAGATAAAATGTCTGGCCAGACCCAAAGGGTAATGCAAAATGATTCTTGATTACATTTGGTATATCTAAATTAAAATCTATAACAAGATTCTAAATGGTTAAACTATATGGAATGAGTTCGGATCCATATCCATGGTTTAACGGTATCTATAACAAAGGATGATTAAAGAAAGACATTGAATCAATGCTACTGAGAAATTTTTTGAAACTATTATCTTAGACACTTTTAGTTAAAAAGCGAGTGAGAGCGTTGCTAGGCATTTCCGTCATCAGTTTTGTGTGCCATTCGACACACCAACTCCCAAGTGGGTGTTGTTGGTTTGTGGGAGTTTAAAACACGCGTAAACACTAAAAGTGTGTGAGCCTATGGGGGCACACACGATAAACACGAGAGTACGTGTCGAACGTATAACTACTTGAATATATTACCCGTATTATGCATGTATGTGCTTGACCCGTTTTATACGACCCATGGGCTTGTTCAAGTGCTACTGTGGGTCGGTTTGGTTGGTTGCCTTAGGCCTAGATTATCCAACCGATTGGGCAAGAGAGAGGGATATGTTCTTTGCTTGTCAATCAAGCCATAGCCCAAGCTAGGGGCGGTTTGTTTTACTATATAAACAAACACATCCCCTCTTCCATTCACGCATCATATATCCCAACTATTATCCCTAAACCGATCCTGTTTTCCTGCTGAAACTCAATTCGGAACTCCATAAATCCGATTAGGGTTTGTATGGTTTTGATAAACCCTAAACTTGCTCAATCATTGATCCAAGTGTTTAGTGTTGAATCGTATTAAGGTGTTCTTGTTCTTGCATTCCTCGTCGACTGTTGCAGCAACAACAAAAAGGGTTTTCTGGTTTTGGTTTTCTCGAACAACAAAGCAGAAAAGATATCGGACCTGTGTTGTCTGATATCGGGTAAAGAAGCAAAACAGCTTCTTGTTGGTTTTGTGATCTCAGGCAGAAGCAAGCTTGGTCTTGGGGTTTTCTTGTTCGTGATATTCAAGTGTTTTCAAGAGTTGATTGTTCATACGTTCTCGACTAGCTTCTTATCGAACGTGCTGGTTTTACGTGTTGTGTGTGATACTCGTAGCGGTATCTAATTTTGATACTAGGTTTTCTTTTTGTTTTCTTGTTCGTTCACTTGCGTTCAATTGCCGCCAAAGGTTAGTTTCCTTATTTACCTTTTATACGTTATTGTTTATTAAATACGTGTTTACCTAATTGCGTTAACTAGATCCAATTCCACTGCGTACTCGTTTGCCTTACTTGGCTAACTTAGTTCTAAAATCCCAACACCCGATACAAGGATGACTTATGCCTAAGGGCAATGAACACATTTTTTTTTGTATGCGGCTTCGGGAGCTAGGATCAAATTATAAGATGTACCTTTCATTTAAACTTGATTTTAATATAACTTATTTACTAATTAATGCTCTCACATTTTTATAAGACGTGATTAAATATTTTTCAATTACTGTGTAATGTTGCATGTGTAGATTTGTCTAAGTTAATATTAGTATAAAATAAAATTTTCATATATCAACTTCATTTTATATAAATTCATGAAAGTAGTCCGTCAATCGGACGGATCTAAGATCTAGTCGCCTATATAATTAACCCTTTATATATAATTAACCCATTGTGTATTGAAAGTATTCAGCCATTATTGGATTAGAGTTTCGATACTCGGGTATTTATTGTTTTATCTTACTATGAAATGAAATGGATTAAGCATTCAAATGTCGAATTTTGGGCCATATGAACCTGGTTGGCAAAATATATTTTTCAATAAATACAACATACACTTATACAATCATTAAAACGAGTAGCAGGAGCCCGCCGCGTTGCGGCGGGGTGTTTGCTATACTTTTCGACCCTTTCCAGTGTAAAAATGCCGCTAAAATTGTTTAGGCAGTATACAACAAACTTGTCAAACGTCATAAATATACATGGACTACAGCTCACACAATATGAAGATGCAATACATATAAGTGTAAACCTCATATTATACTGATCTGTACGAAATGAAATCGGCATCACAAAGCAAGAATACCCATTCAACTAATTAATAAGCAAGTTACAGCTTATAAAAAGTTATACTCCAGTACAACTCACAACTTGTTTATTAATGGTTACATATCAGATGAGTTATCTGTATATGGCTAAGTTGTAAGCGCAGCTGCTGTTGCGTGTGTGGTTGCCCCAGCTATTCGTGTAGCTGGTGTTTGCGTTATTTGCAGCGTGTCTTGTTGAACAGGTCGTATGGAAATCGTCAGGCCCTAAAATGACAATAACATAAAATGGCAAATAAGAACCCAACCCAACAGATATCAAGGTTTTATAACACATACACAATTCATTAAATAAAAAGAAGGTACGGGATTACCATCTCTGAATAGAAATGACGAATTACAGTATTACTAAGTAAAGGTCTGTAAAAAAATAAAAGTTATCTTCCGAGTGAACAAACTTTTTGGACCCCACCTGTACTTTAAGTCATGTTACGACATGGACAACCAAAGAGATGGACATAACGGTTCAGTTAATTGTATATGGCTGACCTCAGAAATCGGCATAGGCTAATACATATAGCAAAATATTCTAAGTAAATCAAGCTTACACGAATATTTTAGCTCTTTCAAATATAAAACTTTAAATCACATGAGTATAACTAAGATATAATGGATATAACATTGAATGTTCCCAAAGCTAGAAGCATCCCTAAAATAAATAGAATACCATGTGCAATTAGTACACAAACAAACTTTCCAACATAGTTTTATACCTGTTGATAGCATCTCTTGCAGCTCACCCAAACCAAATGCCTATTCAGATATACTACGCGGGGATGGGTAATAAACCTTTTACCTCAATTCCTATTTGGAGGCATCCAACCTAAGTAATGCGTTCATCTAAATTGCAGCCTCACTGATTATCTAGCGGCATCGTGGAACCAAGTTTTGGAAAAACTCCAGTTTTCCTTTTTTATTTCTTCCTTTCTCGCTTATCATATCCTGAAATCAGAACCACGATTAGTTTTGAATAATTTACTACCTTACAACACAATATAATATTACTATGGAGCTTAATTTGCTAAGTTACTCTTTCAGCTATGCCATACCCACATCATAAAGAAGATCTCGAATTTACGATATAAATATAAGTAAGTGTAACAGACGACATAAATTGGAGGAATCTTATCAGCAACCACATGCAACCTATTAATGCATCTAAAATAAGCACTTTGAACTAACCCAACAATTTTATCAGCAGCCGAACGCAAGCTGCATATTTTTTTTTGTGGTTACGATGACAGTCGGTGCGCCACTTCTCGAGTTCAACTCCCTAAATGAGAATAGATTAGGTACATCCAGAATGTCTGACAGCATTAAACGACAATAAAGGAAAGATGACCATCTTTGCCTTTAAGTCCATAAACTTCAGCTCACCCCAAAAATACATCTTAGTTAATCTAAAACCATAATTCTTTGAAAATTTAAAAACTTAGCTAAAATTATAGAGACGTACCATTTACAATTGCTATTTTTCTCCACCTCTCCTCAACACGAACCTACATGAGTAAATGATATGTTTAAATGTTTAATTAGTCATGTTTAACAAAAGCCTTTATCGAAATTATGTAACAAAATTTTAACATGAATAGTTACATTAAAGCGTAAAATAAAAATTGAACTTTCAACCAAGAAGATAGCGACCGAGTACCTTTGCTAACTGCGCCAGATGCAGGCTGTGATCCTCCATAGTCATTGTACAGCTCCGCAACTCATTTATAAAAGTCAGCAACTTCATTCTGCATGCCCAATTCCATTTCAAGAAAGTATGACCTGAAAGTGACAGCAGCGCATAGAAACAAAGAAATTAGAAAACAATATACAATACAAAATATAGAAAATATAGAAATGTAATAACACTAACCGTAAGCAAAAGTGCCTACAGGAACTATACTCGAGAAAGGCGTAAAAGTAACAGATGAAATGGTTGCAGGTGAGCGGTAAGGCATAAATAACCCAACCGAATGTGACATTATATTGCTCGTATAGATAGCATTGACTGTATCCTCATTCGTCGAACCATGAAACTCATAATCCGAATCACATCCCACCTTAGTTTTCCCCTTGTCAGCGGCGGAAACACGACCCCATTGTGAAAGCATTGGCACATCAGAATGTTGTGCATCTACAGGTTCATGAATAGTTATCCCAACCGATGAATGCTACCTCTTTTTATCGTGCACAGTATCAAGATTAGGCGACCCATCAAAAGGATCATCAACATATAACCCTAAAAAGTTAGTAGCACCTGTTGGGAAATGCAGGAACGGTCCAACGTGCATGACACACCTGTAAGTGATGGTTCTTGAACCACCACACAGACATGTCCGTCGATGGTATTACTGGTGTCAGAGGTTATGCCATCGTTATGCAAACGTTCCAAAATACCCTTACGTTGGCATAACGTGTTTACACTATAACTTTCAAACATTAAATTAGAATTGGTTGTCCTAAGGTCAACGGAACGGCGCAGATCAAGGGAAAACATTTACAGAAATTGATATTTTCGCTAAACAAAGAACAACAAAACTTGATAATAATTCTTTGAAGCGCAAACAAATGATGTCAGATAACTAACCCACCCCAAAAAAAAAGGAAAATACACATATTACAAACATGGAAGAGCCAACAACAAAAACAAATGTAAAAACATAACATACAGCGGACTGATCGAACAGAACCCGATACGTGCAAGTGACCCGGTGAGATCTGTTCAAAGGCGGTGTGAGAGCAAATTTTGATAAAAACAGAATAGTTATCCACGTTTATTTTTTTTTTAGTTACGAAAATCCATCTGTTGTCAGTCGACGATCAACTTAAAAGGTAAATGAAACTAATGAAGCGTTTAAAATACCATACGTTGTGTTGTTCCCCATTACTTCCCATTCTTTCTTCAAAATATAATAATATTCTTACAATCCTTAAAAGGTTTAAATGGGCAGCCAAACCTTAACCCCCTGCACACCTTACTCACCCTACCCTAAGTACCTAGCTTCGGGCCTGTTGAGTGACCTTTAGCCATCGAGGTCGCAATGCCGCAACACGATAAAGCTACAATAAATAAGCATAGTTGGATACAATACTCTTTCAACTAATCCAAAAACATAAACACACAATTAAGTTGGAAGGGAACCTTTTCAATGCGTTGCAAAGGATATGTTTCTTGAAGCTAGCTCCACCATCTCCACCGCTTCACCACCACCGCAGAAAAAGATACTAATCTAAATTAAAAAAAAAAAAAAAAAAAAATGAATAAAACAAAAGTAATCCATACCCACACTTAAAAACCTTTAGCACATACAAATATCTAAACTTAACAGAAGAAAAATTGTAAATAAGACACAAATTAAAATTTGAACCTTTAATCCAGGTCTTATGAATCTGCCATCATCAACTGATGAATCAGTTCTGCAATCTGTCATCAAAACATTTTATCAAACACGTCATATGCAACTTAAAAGATTAATGAGACTCACCGCTAGCAATTAAAAAACACCACTGATTTAGTCATCCAAATCACATAAAACTCATAAAACACACAACCAAGTAAATCATATAAAAAACCAAACCCAACTTCACAGCACAATGAAAACACCTACAAATCAAACCAAACTTACACTGAAGCACCTGTTTTGGCCCGGTTTGGCTGATCTTCTCCTCCACAGCTATGCCTCTGTGTTGTCTTTGCGTTAAACCCAGGGGGTCAGAGAGAGAGAGCCGGTGAGATAGAATCACCGATTAGTCATAAGCAGATGTGTTAGATAGAAGACACGTGTGTGTATAGCGTGAGACAGTCGTCTCTTCCACAATTATCGAAAGAAAAAGGGCAAGGGCCACCAAAGCCGGGCCAAAAGTTTGGGCCAGGATATAATAATTTTAAAATAACTCAATAAAATACAATGGTTTGAAAGACCCTTGTGCTATATTATCTATATAAATATGAATACTCACATCTTCAATAAATACAACATTTTAACATCAAAACATGAAAAAGAAATAAGAAACTACACTCTAAATTTATATGCTTAAAGGAATTGAATGTCCAAGTAGTCTTTTGGCTTCAGCAAGTGTATCCTTAAACCTCTTTACATCAACCCTTACATTTTGCTTATCTAAATACATTTCTTTCCCGGTACAGAAAAGTTACTAAAGCTTACAAAAAATTTGTCCTAAGGTAATATAGTTTCATTTTGTTCAGTTAAGTTACTAAACTTTCGGTAAGCATACACTTCGAAAATTCAGTGTTAGTCCGAGTAACTTGGATGCATATTTTTTGATAAGTTCAGTAACCTAAGTGAACAAAATTCAAAGTTCAATAACCTGAACATTCACTTTTATAAGTTCAGTTACCTGAGTGAACAAAGTTTCAAAGTTCAGTAACCTGGATGAACAAAATGAAACTATATTACCTTAGGACAAATTTTTTGTAAACTTTAGTAACGTTTGTGTACCATAACCCCCCGATATAATACCCTTTCGCAAATTCGGATCCTGGATCGGAAATAACCGGGTCGTCGCGTGGGTACAAGTCGATAAGCGAACTCTCGTCCGGTCCAATCTTATAATCCAGATAATGCAAACCCATTTGGACTGCCGGATCACCAAAATAAGCCGTGGAAGGCCACTCTAGCCCTAGTGGGACTACTTGAACCACAACCGCACCCGGTGGTAAAAATACCATATTTGTTAACCCGGCCCCGTGTGCTCCGACTAGCACACTGCACGTGCTCACGTGCTTTGCAAATTTCTCTAAATTTGACATTTTTTTGTTACTTCTAACTACAATAACCTTAAAGCCCAACTCTTCCATCATGTCAACTATTTCATCTTCATTAGAAAATAACCTCGTTTTGCGACGTGACGCAAGGATCAACACGGGTGTCGTGGGAGTTTCACACGACACATTCGTGGGTTTTAGACCATATGTTGTTGAAAGGAATTTTTTGAAGTTTATTATAGAGTTCCCAATGGGAACTTCAGAATAATTTATAGATAAATATGAATGGAATTTTAGACCGACGATAATTGCGGGAAAACAATGAATGCTAGGGTTAGAACTTACATTCAACACGTTGAAATGAGATAAGCTAGACAAAATGTGTTTAAATTTCTCGACGAAGATAGGGTTATAATCGGATATCACAAATTGGACTTGCGAGTTGAAAATGTGAGAAGTGATGAATAATGGGATTATGATTTCATTGAACTCGTGAAATAGGTTTCCTGAGAAGCCACCCGACGAGAACACGATTGCTGGAATTGTATGATTGTAGTCACAATCTTTCACTTGAGATTGTGGTGGTTCATAGAGGAAGTTAACTGGAGTTATGTTTTTCAAGAGATCAAATTGATCCCATGCGTATGGTCGAACTTGCACATTTTTTTCCTCTTCTTTGAGCGAAGAATTAGTATTAATTCCTAGTCGAATTCAATCGAGTAGGCATATATATTTCCAATGCTTTTAGATTGATTTTTACAGGGTTGCTTGCAACACACTACAAAAAAAAGGGGCTATAGTGACGAGAATTTAATGACGACTTATATTTTTCGTCACTAATTAATGACGATATAGAATTGTCGTCACTATATATCGTCACTTGCATATATTAGTCACGAAATTTTCGTCACTCATATTTGGATTAGTAGTCACGAAAAAGTTTGTGACTAAGTTGACTAGTACAATTTTCAATAATTTTCTTAGTGTAATCTTATTAATTAATATATTTATCAAAATCAAATCAATAATAATATATTTATCAAGTTTTAAAAGAAAAAAATGCATCCTCATTTTTTAAACATTAAAGTATCTGATAAACAAAAAAATGTCTAAGTTTTAAAAAAGGTCTAAGTATAAGTATCTGATAAACAAAAAAATACAGATTTCGGTCAATATATTCACCGGTTCTACAACCCGACCCGAAATAATTAATTAATATAATTTAAAATTTGGGGCACATTCACTTTCCCTGTGGCTTCACTTTCCCTCAAATTCACACATTAAATCCTTCTTCACTATTTTGTTAACTGCAGATTCACACATTACGATCATTCCGCCATGGCTAGCATCTACCGAATCTCATCACTATTTTGTTAACTGCAGTTTCACACATTAAATCCTTCTTCACTATTTTGCCCTAATTTGCTCAGAGGTTTGTTTTAAATCATAATTATTACGAGTTAATTTCATCTAATTTCGATAATATTATGTTACTTGTATGAATTTGTTGTATAATACGTATCTATTTGTGTTTCATCAAGTTTAGTCGAGTTTATTTGATTCTGACCTAATGCCGATAAAATTGTGGTTATTTGATTGCTGGTTTGAGTTTAGAATGTGTAGGTTTAGCGGATTAGAATTTAAGCATTGCATGCCAAGTGTTTGATAAAATGTCTAGCAAATTGCAAAGTCAATGTAGCAGTAGTAATGGTGCCACTAGTTCATCGAAATGATAGTTTAGTTGTGGATGATGAGGATTGTGGTAAGTCACGGTAGGTTTGCGCTAAACGGCATCTTAATGAGGTGATTATTGTTTATGTTTACGGCCGGTTTTATCGGATTGTTTTAATACGCTTAAGTTAGCAATTTTGGCCATTTTTAATCTGGCCTGTGTTGATTTGTTTTAGATGAGTAACAAGGATTCGGATTAAATTTGAAGGACTTGTTTTGATTGGCCGGCTGATCAATCAAGCTAGGCAAAGGAAAACTCGCTTGTTTGAGTCGTATCCAGTTGTACGTCTTTGAGTCTAGACCTTGCAATGAGCGTTTTTACAATACTCCGAGTACGAATGCTGCTCAATCGCCTACAAGGATAATGAAATAGGATCAAAGCGAATAGTGTACGTCAGTAAGTGGAGTGTGTGTTGGCGGTAGTAAAGTCTAGTTTAAGTTGGTACTCTTGCCATATTTCTTTTTTAGATGAATAAAAAGTATTTATAAATCATTCTTCATGGTCCTTATAATTGAGAGATTAACCTATGTTGTCAAATGTGCAACAGCGTGCATTGACTTGCCGAAATCAGTTGTGAATAAGCATCAAGTATAGTTTCGTTGTAATGGTCAATTAGGGTTGTGAGTATTATATAAGCATGCTGATGTTTGTGTCCTAATTACGGTTGGATAATGTAAAATAATATAGTGGTAGTAAGAAATGGTTGGCAAATAATAAGTATGTGTTATGAGCAGCTCAAACATTAATCAGATCCTATGTGGTAAGACTAGAATGAGTGTCCTTGTTTAAAAAAGTAAAGCTAAAGAAACTAATACATCATCCTCATAAAGGCACCAGAAAAAAGGCTGAATTACTGTAGTTAGTTTTGCTTATCCTGAAAAAGGGTAGTAATGGGAGAAATGAGTGAGTGAGTAAAATTAAAAGGTAAGTGAGAAATGTAACCCATCACTTGAAGCTTATAATGTCTTATCACCTACGGATATGGGACTGGTAATTACATTTGTCCCAGGAGATTTTGGGTATCTATATAGTGCGTTGTAGGACCATATGTTACTCAGTTGGCATCATCATTTAATTTAATTGGTCGATTTAATGATACTAGTTGAGATTAAAAACCATCATCTATATGCTTTAAGATCAAGTTAAGTATGCCGAAGTACCACACAATTTTCATTTTAATACAACCACAATTACTCATTTTGGACTACCTTACTGGTTTACCTATGTCATTTATATGTTTTGAACATTATCTTCCTAGTTTTAATGTTTCGTGTTTCTTTTTTTATTATTGTCTTGATGTCTAGTATGGTGATAAATTTGTATATTCAAGATCCATGCCTGCGGCATTGTCTGAGACTAATATTTTTACTCAGCCTTGGCTGTTGATGTAACGCGTGTGCGAAAGAATTACCCTTATGAATGCTCACAAATCTTTTGGAGCCAAATTTCTTATTTTTGTTGATTTAGCCTGTGAGGCCAACGTAGGAATTGGGTATATGTTAGGAAGGAACTAATGTTAGAGGGTCCAGATTGAAGAACGGCTCAATCTGTAACAGCACGCACTGAAATGTGTTTCATTTACAAAAAAAATGCATTACTCCGTTTCCTAAATACTTCACTGATAAATGAATCTCACACATTAGAAAAAAAACTACTTGTAGATCAGAATGAACAAGAAACCCGATAAAAGTTTATCAACCTCTCTAAGATATAAAATTAACTAATCAGTCTTAAGTCTTAACTACTCTATAAGCACGACAATACATAACCTAGTAAAAAGATCCAAAATTTCCGAAACAAGATTCCATGATCGCAACAAATACTGTTCAACTTGACATCATTGAAACTATGTAAGATTGTTTGACCTTAATTATGCAATAGACATCATGCTTTCATCAGCGTCACCAGGAGTTGTTTTTTGCTTCATTTCGGGTCAGGCGATCTACTTTAGTTGGAACTGTAGGCATAATACAAGGGATATTTGCGCATTTAGCTGATGGTTAAGTAGTTTTGATGATTTTCAAATACAGTTGAAAATTGCAGTCCTTGAGAAACATGTACATTATTTAGAACGAGCTTGAGGAAAATGATATTGAATTGTTTTCATATAGTTAGGTTGTGATGGTATGATAAGCTGACTAAATTGGATTTTTGAATGTAGGGTATACGTTGGAATTCATAGTTCTGGATTTAGAGACTTTCTTTTGAAGCCGGAGCTGCTTCGTGCTATTGTGGATTCTGGGTTTGAACATCCTTCTGAAGGCAAGTTATTTTACAGTCACACAACTAATAGATTATAAATATTTAATATCTATTGTTTGAATACATGTGTAAATATGGTTGGACTTTTCTGACTTCTGACTACTGTCATGACTGTTAGTCATCAGTCTTGAGTTATGTTTTGAAATTGTTTCTCGGTTTGTAAAACTAGTTGATATGTATGGCAGTTAGTACATTTGTGGATGAGTTTGTTTTTTGTTTTGACATTGAATAAGGTGTATAAAGGATTTAGTTTTCTTATTTGCCTTGGCCCATCTAGTTCTGACTGGGGGAAAAAAAATACCAGAACCTTGATGTCAGGTATAGGCTCTAGTGATCTGTTGTTTCATGCAAATTCTTCACATTATTCTGTTCGAGTCTTGAATATTGTGTATGACATGAGAGATTCTGTTTTGCGGACAATAAATGACTCATAGTGATTTGTATATATTGCCAGATACAAGCGAAAAGAGAGGGAAAAGCGTGCGAATACGTATTCTGTTGAGGATCTTGCAGGAATCCTTGTACGTTTTCTTGATCTTTAGCTAGCTGCTCTCATTCATCTATATAATTAATACTGTGCTTTAAATGCTATTATGTTGTGTTTCATGTTGCACAATGCTTAAATGTCTAAGTCTGATAATATTGATAACTGCTGTAGTAAAAAATGAGTCTGTTAGATATAAGTTGTGATTGAACTATGAGTCTGTTAGATATAAGTAGTTTTTAACTATAATGTCAACATTTAAAAGCTAAAGATATGAGTCTGCTATTTACCTCTATGCTACATGTGCTTGAGCCATATCATGGTAGCACGAGATTGCTTTATATTTTTTTTATGTGACAGGTTTGTAACGTGTTGTTTCGATATTATATGCCTTGATGTGTTATATAGGAACACAGAATGATGACTGCTAAGGGAAGTCAAAATAATGAAGCGATGGTGAACCCAAGTCATCAGAAGTTGAAGCAAACGCTAGTGAAAAACAAGGTAAGTTTCTGTTATCATAACATGCTTATTGGTGGATTAAAAGACGACATGTCAACCAACTTATGCATAACAGATTCATAAATGATTACGTGTCAGCAATGAACCGTGGCTAGTTACAGACACCTGCTTCGTGATGCTCAACATTTTCAAATTGAGTATCAGTAATTATCTTGCTTAGGGGTTCTTAAGGCATACCTTTGTGGAGTAATTGTTGGATGCCACACTGTTAAATTGTTTAATAATTTAGTTTCCAAATTACTCTAAACTATTAGATGGGGGTAGTTATTTATTTCATAATTTGTAGCTCTCGAGTTGATTTCTTTTTCACTTATCTTGTGTATTAGGGATCAGATGTTCTGTTACTTTAGATGCACCACTCTTTTATCAGATTCGAGCTTAGAAATAGCACCATCTCTGGGTAATAGTGTTAAAGATATTGACATGCTACTTCAGTTGAGACTATAGGCTAAGTAGTATGACCCTTAAGTGTATTTGTAGCAGGTTCCTCTGATGGATAAGTAACACTATTTCTTCAAATTGTGTTATATAGGAACACAGAATGATGACTGCTAAGGGAAGTCAAAATGAATAGAGCTTATACAATCTGAATCAATAGAGCTTATACAATCTGAATCAATGAACAAAACCAACTAGATTAGAATATACCTTTTCATTATCATCAGTGTCATTGCCATCATCATCAGTGTCATTTCCCATCACCTACAGGAAACAATGTAAAATTTGAAAATTTCAGTAACAAGCAGCTAGTTGCCACAAAAGTTTTGCTATTGATCCAATATCAACAAATAATGGTCCGCTCTAAACTGGATAGTTTTTTTTAGGTCTTTTTGGGCTGCTTCTCGGTGCACATTCTGTTTTTAACAAAAATGCGTTTTGAAAGAAGATTATTCCAGGCTTGATTTCTAGTATTTAATTCTATAAAATTTAATATTGAAGGATCCGAAAACTAGTGACTGGTGGTTGTACGTGGGGAGCAAATTCATAGGATATTGGCCACATAAGCTATTCCCAGACCTTAGTGAACTGTGCAGTTATCTGAGAAAATGTTATATAGGATATTGAGGACTAAAGTCAGGGATTACAGTGCGACCACTAAAAGCATTTCAAGCATGCCCTACTGGCCTAAGTTTAGAACTTTAGTCAGGGAATGCATATAGAAGTGAGAAACGTGCTAAAGATGCATAGCAGATTGGCAGCTTCCCTAGGTCTGTTACAACTACTTTCTATTCCAATTTTCTTTGATTCGATCTGCTCTTTCTATTTGCACTCAAAGCTCTTGATTCCTTCCTAGTAATGGCTGGACCTAGATAGAGTTGGTTGAAATAAGAATCGATATATTATTCAATGAAACACATAGTATTAGATTAAGAAACGCACCATTTGAATTTGAGCCAATGTTTTCTTGGTGATGAGCACTTGTGTCTGTATTAGTTTGTGGAGAATCAACTACATGCTCTAGTTCTTGGTGATCTTCCTGATACAGGTTCTCCGTTGTCACATTATCTTCATGTATAACCGATCCTTTATCTTTAAACTGCAAATAGCCATGTCCCTTATGGATACACTGACTATCATGATTAGTACTTGCGTTTTGCGGATCAGGCCTTTTTAATACTCCTTTTCCAGGTCCTTTAATGAGCTCATTAAACTCAGAATATATAATTTTGGAAGGGTTTTTACTCTTCACAGAATGATCATAAATCTGCATTTAAAGAAACAAAAGAAGATTAAGGATGGAAAAGTCATCAATCGTATGAAGACTAAACTAAAAAACCATAAAAATAAAAAGGTCGTTGGACTAGCTCAAATATCATCTCCTTACCATGTGACCTTTTCGTCTAGGAAGCCCAGGTTCCATCCTAGGAATTGATCCACGAACACCACCAGATACCTAACAACCAAAGAATGGCAGCTTATGATTTACATAAAAAGTTACCTTGTTTTCTCCTACCTTTTGCTTCAAGTTTTGATCACGTAAGTTCATCATCCCTTCATTATTTTGACTTACCCTGACATTCATCTTTCTTTGTTCCTAAATAACATATCAAGGCAGGAAGTGTTAGTGAGTTACTACACCTGTAGATCGTCTCCATATTAACTGGAATACTTGAAAGGTCTACCTACCAGAATGAGGAAACAAATCCTAAACAAACTACCACTAACACAGCTACTAGATAAATTAAACGACATGGTTTCCTAATGGTATTAACTATAAAATGCATTCCAATTTTTTTGTAGTATAGTAGCAAATATAAACAACAATAACCTAGTCTTGGTATACTAGAATGAGTAAAAAAAGACAACTTAGACCCAGAAGATGGTTTAATCGACAAAGAACCAATCGTTTAGATTATAACAGAAACTTACCTTGTTTTTCACAAGCGTTTGCTTCAACTTCTGATGACTTGGGTTCACCATCGCTTCATTATTTTGACTTCCCTTAGCAGTCATCATTCTGTGTTCCTATATAACACAATTTGAAGAAATAGTGTTACTTATCCATCAGAGGAACCTGCTACAAATACACTTAAAGGTCATACTACTTAGCCTATAGTCTCAACTGAAGTAGCATGTCAATATCTTTAACACTATTACCCAAAGATGGTGCTATTTCTAAGCTCGAATCTGATAAAAGAGTGGTGCATCTAAAGTACAGAACATCGATCCCTAATACACAAGATAAGTGGAAAAGAAATCAACTCGAGAGCTACAAATTATGAAATAAATAACTACCCCCATCTAATAGTTTATAGTAATTTGGAAACTAAATTATTAAACAATTTAACAGTGTGGCATCCAACAATTACTCCACAAAGGTATGCCTTAAGAACCCCTAAGCAAGATAATTACTGATACTCAATTTGAAAATGTTGAGCATCACAAAGCAGGTGTCTGTAACTAGCCACGGTTCATTGTTGGCACGTAAGCATTTATGAATCTGTTATGCATAAGTTGGTTGACATGTCGTCTTTTAATCCACCAATAAGCATGTTATGATAACATAAACTTACCTTGTTTTTCACTAGCGTTTGCTTCAACTTATGATGACTTGGGTTCACCATCGCTTCATTATTTTGACTTCCCTTAGCAGTCATCATTCTGTGTTCCTATATAACACATCAAGGCATATAATATCGAAACAACACATTACAAACCTGTCACATAAAAAAAATATAAAGCAATCTCGTGCTACCATGATATGGCTCAAGCACATGTAGCATAGAGGTAAATAGCAGACTCATATCTTTAGCTTTTAAATGTTGACATTATAGTTAAAAACTACTTATATCTAACAGACTCATAGTTCAATCACAACTTATATCTAACAGACTCATTTTTTACTACAGCAGTTATCAATATTATCAGACTTAGACATTTAAGCATTGTGCAACATGAAACACAACATAATAGCATTTAAAGCACAGTATTAATTATATAGATGAATGTGAGCAGCTAGCTAAAGATAAAAAAAAACGTACAAGGATTCCTGCAAGATCCTCAGCAGAATACGTATTCGCACGCTTTTCCCTCTCTTTTCGCTTGTATCTGGCAATATATACAAATCACTATGAGTCATTTATTGTCCGCAAAACAGAATCTCTCATGTCATACACAATATTCAAGACTCGAACAGAATAATGTGAAGAATTTGCATGAAACAACAGATCACTAGAGCCTATACCTGACATCAAGGTTCTGGTATTTTTTTCCCCCCAGTCAGAACTAGATGGGCCAATGCAAATAAGAAAACTAAATCCTTTATACACCTTATTCAATGTCAAAACAAAAAACAAACTCATCCTCAAATGTACTAACTGGCATACATATCAACTAGTTTTACAAACCGAGAAACAGTTTCAAAACATAACTCAAGACTGATGACTAACAGTCATGACAGTAGTCAGAAGTCAGAACAGTCCAACCATATTTACACATGTATTCAAACAATAGATATTAAATATTTATAATCTATTAGTTGTGTGACTGTAAAATAACTTGCCTTCAGAAGGATGTTCAAACCCAGAATCCACAATTGCACGAAGCAGCTCCGGCTTCAAAAGAAATTCTCTAAATCCAGAACTATGAATTCCAACGTATACCCTACATTCAAAAATCCAATTTAGTCAGCTTATCATACCATCACAACCTAACTATATGAAAACAATTCAATATCATTTTCCTCAAGCTCGTTCTAAATAATGTACATGTTTCTCAAGGACTGCAATTTTCAACTGTATTTGAAAATCATCAGAACTACTTAACCATCAGCTAAATGCGCAAATATCCCTTGTATTATGCCTACAGTTCCAACTAAAGTAGATCGCTGACCGAAATGAAGCAAAAAACAACTCCTGGTGACGCTGATGAAAGCATGATGTCTATTGCATAATTAAGGTCAAACAATCTTACATAGTTTCAATGATGTCAAGTTGAACAGTATTTGTTGCGATCATGGAATCTTGTTTTGGAATTTTTGGATCTTTTTATTAGGTTATGTATTGTCGTGCTTATAGAGTAGTTAAGACTTAAGACTAATTAGTTAATTTTATATCTTAGAGAGGTTGATAAACTTTTATCGGGTTTCTTGTTCATTCTGATCTACAAGTAGTTTTTTTTTCTAATGTGTGAGATTCATTTATCAGTGAAGTATTTAGGAAACGGAGTAATGCATTTTTTTTGTAAATGAAACACATTTCAGTGCGTGCTGTTACAGATTGAGCCGTTCTTCAATCTGGACCCTTTAACATTAGTTCCTTCCTAACATATACCCAATTCCTATGTTGGCCTCACAGGCTAAATCAACAAAAATAAGAAATTCGGCTCCAAAAGATTTGTGAGCATTCATAAGGGTAATTCTTTCGCACACGCGTTACATCAACAGCCAAGGCTGAGTAAAAATATTAGTCTCAGACAATGCCGCAGGCATGGATCTTGAATATACAAATTTATCACCATACTAGACATCAAGACAATAATAAAAAAAGAAACACGAAACATTAAAACTAGGAAGATAATGTTCAAAACATATAAATGACATAGGTAAACCAGTAAGGTAGTCCAAAATGAGTAATTGTGGTTGTATTAAAATGAAAATTGTGTGGTACTTCGGCATACTTAACTTGATCTTAAAGCATATAGATGATGGTTTTTAATCTCAACTAGTATCATTAAATCGACCAATTAAATTAAATGATGATGCCAACTGAGTAACAAATGGTCCTACAACGCACTATATAGATACCCAAAATCTCCTGGGACAAATGTAATTACCAGTCCCATATCCGTAGGTGATAAGACATTTGAGACCCTTATAAGCTTCAAGTGATGGGCTACATTTCTCACTTACCTTTTAATTTTACTCACTCACTCATTTCTCCCATTACTACGCTTTTTCAGGATAAGCAAAACTAACTACAGTAATTCAGCCTTTTTTCTGGTGCCTTTATGAGGATGATGTATTAGTTTCTTTAGCTTTGCTTTTTTAAACAAGGACACTCATTCTAGTCTTACCACATAGGATCTGATTAATGTTTGAGCTGCTCATAACATACTTATTATTTGCCAACCATTTCTTACTACCACTATATTATTTTACATTATCCAACCGTAATTAGGACACAAACATCAGCATGCTTATATAATACTCACAACCCTAATTGACCATTACAACGAAACTATACTTGATGCTTATTCACAACTGATTTCGGCAAGTCAATGCACGCTGTTGCACATTTGACAACATAGGTTAATCTCTCAATTATAAGGACCATGAAGAATGATTTATAAATACTTTTTATTCATCTAAAAAAGAAATATGGCAAGAGTACCAACTTAAACTAGACTTTACTACCGCCAACACACACTCCACTTACTGACGTACACTATTCGCTTTGATCATATTTCATTATCCTTGTAGGCGATTGAGCAGCATTCATACTCGGAGTATTGTAAGAAAGCTCATTGCAAGGTCTAGACTCAAAGACGTACAACTGGATACGACTCAAACAAGCAAGTTTTCCTTTGCCTAGCTTGATTGATCAGCCGGCCAATCAAAACAAGTCCTTCAAATTTAATCCGAATCCTTGTTACTCATCTAAAACAAATCAACACAGGCCAGATTAAAAATGGCCAAAATTGCTAACTTAAGCGTATTAAAACAATCCGATAAAACCGTCCATAAACAGAAACAATAATCACCTCATTAAGATGCCGTTTAGCGCAAACCTACCGTGACTTACCACAATCCTCATCATCCACAACTAAACTATCATTTCGATGAACTAGTGGCACCATTACTACTGCTACATTGACTTTGCAAGTTGCTAGACATTTTATCGAACACTTGGCATGCAATGCTTAAATTCTAATCCGCTAAACCTACACATTCTAAACTCAAACCAGCAATCAAATAACCACAATTTTATCGGCATTAGGTCAGAATCAAATAAACTCAACTAAACTTGATGAAACACAAATAGATACGTATTATACAACAAATTCATACAAGTAACATAATATTATCGAAATTAGATGAAATTAACTCGTAATAATTAGGATTTAAAACAAACCTCTGAGCAAATTAGGGCAAAATAGTGAAGAAGGATTTAATGTGTGAAACTGCAGTTAACAAAATAGTGATGAGATTCGGTAGATGCTAGCCATGGCGGAATGATCGTAATGTGTGAATCTGCAGTTAACAAAATAGTGAAGAAGGATTTAATGTGTGAAACTGAGGGAAAGTGAAGCCACAGGGAAAGTGAATGTGCCCCAAATTTTAAATTATATTAATTAATTATTTCGGGTCAGGTTGTAGAACCGGTGAATATATTGACCGAAATTTGTATTTTTTTGTTTATCAGATACTTAGACTTAGACCTTTTGTAAAACTTGACTTTTTTTTGTTTATCAGATACTTTAATGTTTAAAAAATGAGGATGCATTTTTTTCTTTTAAAACTTGATAAATATATTATTATTGATTTGATTTTGATAAATATATTAATTAATAAGATTACACTAAGAAAATTATTGAAAATTGTACTAGTCAACTTAGTCACAAACTTTTTCGTGACTACTAATCCAAATATGAGTGACGAAAATTTCGTGACTAATATATGCAAGTGACGATATATAGTGACGACAATTCTATATCGTCATTAATTAGTGACGAAAAATATAAGTCGTCATTAAATTCTCGTCACTATAGCCCCTTTTTTTGTAGTGATTAGTACCAAAAATTACTTATAGATCGCCTCAAATTAAAACAAGTCCCATAAAATAAAAACCGATAAACTTTTGTCTGGTCAGATTAGCCGAGGAGAGTGAGATTTTGACTCAGATATGCCCTAAATCTAAACACATGCTTATTAAATTTGAAACATATACAAGCTAGGCAGTTGCTTTAGACATTACAAGAAGTAAAATGGTTTTGACCCATTCTAGATATTTTATGACTGTATTTGCAGGAGTAGTTTCTTACACGTTTTTTGTATTCCAAAATATATATTTTGTCCATTTCCCAAATGATACAGTCAACATATATACTATATGCACCTTTACTTGTATACAAGAGCCATCAACTTGCTGGCATATCTTTGTCTTTTAGAGTTCATTGTTTTTGAATCCTAGTTTTTATAGTTAACTTTCTTGTCATTTTCTCTCCAACAAAACGAATTATTATAATAACGTACGCTATTTTATCCACATTCTAAATGCTGGTAACCATGTCATGGACTCATCGGTGTCGGCAAGCTATTTTATCCACATTCTAAATAATTATTCATATTGCATATTGTATTGTTTATCATCTTGTTTTTGTTATCGTTTATTGATTTTCTTTTATTTTTAAACATGTATTCTAACTATTTTGTCCCAACTTTTGTTTGTTTCTTTGTTTGTTTCTATTAAATGAAACTTGTGATAGAGATGTTCCAACTATAAACGCAAGCTATACTCGTCATGCTATCTCATATCATATTTGCTAGAAAGTATTGATATAGTTGGTTCTTGTAATGAACATACGTGCAGTGGTGGTCTGCTTTCTCATTGTATTTTCAGAGTATCGAGTTCGTCTCTATACAAAATGTAATGTGTGTATATATTTTGATATAAGGTCACCTATGAGTACCCGCTAATGAAAACTATTTCATTCTTGCTATCACACCCATGGCAATTGTCGGGCTGCCAAAGCAAAAACAGGTACAACCTCTTTTGTTTGAAATTTTCAAAGCAGGCGCAAAAAAGAAAATTAATAATTAAAAAAACACCAGTAAACAACACAATTAACATTATCTATCAAATAAAAGTAGGACTAAGCGAAAAACTTGCTTATTCATTGATTTCCTACCAATGAGCACGCTTACTTCATACACGAGAGCATATACTAGATTAACACAATACTTAGGAAAAGTAATGAATCCTACATGAGTTTAAACCTTAGCAGAAACAGAATACTCAAACTGAGAAAACAGGAAGCCTCAGAGAAATGCGAGTGGAAAGTATTCTACATCCAAAGGTCGCCATAGTTACCTCTTGTTTGATGCAGATACGCAATTAATTCATCGCCTTCTTCCATTTCCAGCTGCAGAAAAACATGTAACCACTGAGCATGGCCAGATAACGCATATGCAATAGACAAGGTCAGATCACTTCCATAGAAATAGAGGTAGAAAATTTGACACATTAACTCACGAACGGGTCAATTTGGGTTGTGTTTTATTTAGATGGGTCAATTCAAAAACTTTAGCTAATAGGGTGAACAATTCAAAAGAATGAATTGCCTAAAGTATAATCTAATGTGCGTGCCACCTGATATGTCGTTTTTACTTTACGCCATGCATTACCATGGCATTGAAATTCTTTTTGTATGAAATAATTAGAAAAACAAAAGTCAAAAAGTTTGTTTGGGGGTCAAGCCAACCCAGCACGTTCCAAACCCATTATAACACGTCACCCAATTACTGGTCAAGCCACCTCTACTTGAGAGCATGAGAATGAGAGAGAGCGAACCTCATCAGGAGTCTGTTCCCCTAGAAGACGCCGTCCATCAAACAAGAAAGCAGTTATATTAAGCTCAACAGGTTGTCGGTCACAGTATGCATTCATAAGCTTTATCAGCTGCGTGCTCCTTTTCATCCTAATGAAGTACAGAGTAGTATTTATCACCATAAATTCCTGAAAACACAAGGAATGGCATCTAAGGTCTCACTACACACCAAGAATCCAAGAGAAGATATCAAAGTGATTATGATTTATGTGTGCCAAAACTACCACAAAAGATCTCGACCCTTAAGATGCTGTGTTAGTGAATACTAGAATCAAGTCTCAAGCATGCCCCTAACATTTGACGAAAGGTTCCGGTGATGGAATATCTGAAGAGAGGGTGGTCCTTTGGTCCAATGAGCTGGTGCTGATATGCAGAACCTAAGTACAGGAAAACAAACAACAATGTGAACAAAAAATATGTTCCAACAATAAACCATTATGCATGAATTTTTTCACACATTCTTATTAATTTAATGTTAACAAATAGATTAAGAAAAGAAAATTGGTAAAATATCTCAAAAAGAGTATTTGAATTTATGATTTACAGATTTCCATCAATGCACATAAAGAAATTACAGCATGTAAATCACTGTGTGTGCTAATTGATATGATCGATAGTAAAATCTTATGAAATACATGAAAATAAGAAAAGATCATACATATCTATGAGGTTTAGCAAGTAATGTGCAGATAGGAATCTGTAGTACTTGTATTTCATTTTAACTCAACCAAAGACTATTAATAGAAAATGGAGAAAGTACCTACTAATTTGTGTATTGACTCATTTGGACCATTGGAGCTTCAAAAAATTATCCCTGGGAGTACGATATAGAAGACTCCAGGTTTATCTTTGGAGGTTTGTATGTATGATGTAAAACCCCACAACTCAAAGGACAATCTATTCGCAAAAATACGCAGACAATCTATCCCGAAAATGCTCTGTGGAAGATAACGTATATTTGTAAACCTTATGTTCAACTCTTTTAAAGATATTAGACGGCCAAGTTCCTCAGGCAATATCTTAACACATTGACAACCGGTTAGATTGAGATATTTTAGATGTTTCATCTCACTGACGCTGTTTGGGATATCTAGTAAACTTGAACAGTCGGTTAGATCTAGCTTCTCTAAATATTCTAATCGGCCAAGATCCTCGGGCAACTTCTTAAGACGCCAACATGTTTTAATTTCGAGAGATTTGAGATGTTTCAACATACATAGACTATCTGGAAGATGTCTCATCTCTATACGAGACAAATTTAAAGCCTCTATACATTGTAATCGGCCAAGATCCTCTGGTAACTTGTTAAGAGTCTTATAATAAGATATAATTTCAAGAGATTTAAGATGTTTCAGCATAAAGATGCTAACTGGAAGATGTTCGGCTTTTGTTTCCAAATATAGCTTCCCTAGAGATTTTAATTGGCCAAAATCCTCAGGTAACTTATCAAGATGGTCACAATTTATAAGTTTGATTGATTTTAGGTTTCCCAACATACAAACACTATCTGGAAGATGTTTGATCTTTGCATGTGACAAACTAAACTTCTCTAGAGATTCTAACCAGCCAAAATTCTCAGGTAACTTCTCAAGATGTTGAAATACACGAAGTTTGAGAGATTTCAGGTTTTTCAACATACAAACACTATCTGGAAGTTGTTTGATCTTTGCATGTGACAAACTTAACTCCTTAAGAGATTCTAATTGTCCAAAATCATCGGGAAACTTCTCAAGATTTTGACATACCTTGAGTTTGAGAGACTTTAGTTGTTTCAACATACAAAGACTATCTGGAAGATGTTTGATCTGTGCATGTGACAACATTAACTCCTCTAGATATTCTAACTGATTAAGGTCTTTGGGCAAGTCTGGAATATTGTGTTCAAGTGTAAGCTTTCTTAAAAACTGTAAACTAGAAATGCTTCTTGAAAAAGACCCAAGCTCTGTACAAGCACAAAGACCTATAGAAATAAGCCTCTCAAGATTTCCAAATGATGACAGATGATGTTCCTTATACAAACATGTAAATCGCCATTTTGGAAAATTACTTTCAGGGTGCAGAGGGCACAAATCTATGGACTCCCCACGAAGATGTAACTCTGATAAAGAACCAGCATCAATTGATTGTAACTCTTTATTAAAGCTAAAAGAATTAAACCTTCTACAACCACTTAAGTCTAAGTAGACGAGTTTTTTTAGACATCCAACAGGAGCGTTAATGTCTAACAAATCATAAGAATTTTTAAGATCTAACCTTTCGAGATTTGGAGTCATACCAAGGTCAAGGGTTCTCAACTTTGAATTACAGAGGCCGAGGAATTTGAGCTTGGGACATTCATCGGGCATCTGAATTTCTACCAAATCACAACATCCTCCAAGACTTAAACTCTCAAGATTCGGAGTCTGTCCAAGGACAATTTTCTTCAGCTTTGAATTATCGAAACTAAGAGATTTGAGATTGGGACATTCATTGGGCATGTGAAGTTCTGCCAGATCACTTCCTGATATGTGTAGACTTAGGGTTTCGAGATCAGAAATCAACCCAAGGTTGAAGCTCCTCAACTTTGAACCATTAAGGCTGAGGGATCTGAGCTTTGGACATCGGAAAGGCATGTGGAGCTCATTCAGATCACAACCATCAAGACTTAAAGTCTCAAGATCCCGAGTCGACCCAGTTAGGGCAAGGTTACACACTTTTGAGTTATTGAGGTTGAGGGATTGGAGCTTTGTACATCCATAGGGGATTTCAATTTCTATCAAATCTGTACTTTCAAGATTTAATATCTCGAGATTCGGAGTGTGCTTAAGGTTCAGCTTTATCAACGGTGTATAACTGAGGTCAAGGAATCTCAGCTTATTAAGAACCTACCATAAACAAAGAAACAAAATGAATATGTGATGGTGTAATAAGAGGTATAGAATTATGATAATAAAAACCGTACAACCAATTATTATCCTACCGTTTCTTTACCCTCTTTCCAAAGTTGTTCGATTGAGCTAAAAGACATGTCAAGTCCAACAAGATTGTGTGCTTGAAATGTTTCTGGTAAATGTGAAAAAGGGTAAGCTCGCCAACAAAGATATTGTAAACTATCTGGAAAGCGTTGGCTAACTTTAATATCATTCCAGTTAGATCCAGAACACATGTAAAGATAAGTTTCTTCATATCTCTGAGAAATCTCATACCCTTTTCAAAATTAAGTTCCGATGGCAACAGTTTTATACATCTTATCACCTCATTACACTGTAAATCAAAAGGAAAAAGGTAAAAGAACATGTGTCATAAGTCATAACAAATGAAATGAATTACTTAATATCATCCACCTATAGGTATGAACAAGATAATTTTCTAGATTCAAGAGATAGACCAGCTCTCTCCATAGTTTACTTTCGAGATGTTATATCCTACAGTACTTAACACTAACACTAACACTAACAATAATAATAGTAATAATTGAATCTGATAAGTTTTTGTTGTATCACTTACAAATGAACTTGATCCTTACCTGATCATTAGCAAATATATCTTCATTTTTTTCGTCAATCCTCAATCGGCTATGTTTTTTAGGCTCATTGGGATGCGAACGACAAACAATATTCATACCCATTTCTTCTATCTGATCATGCATGCCCAATTCCCCATGACGAGATACAGTTATGAGAGATTTTTGTTCAAGAACTCTTAAACCAATGCTAGCATGAAATCCACAGCTTTCAAGCACTCGGATTGCTTTGTCTTTTCGCTCACCTTTTAGTATGCATGAAACATCTAGGAATATTTCCTTGTAATCGTCTTCTAGAGAGTTATAGCTTAACTCTAGTATTTCAAGAGTTTCTTTCAGTGGAATTCGTTTCAGTCTTTTTAAGGCATCTATCCATTCAGGCTCATTTTTATCACCTAAGAATGAACCCAAGACTCGGATCGTTAAGGGAAGTCCATCGGCATAACTAACAACTTGTCCTGACATCTCTTCATACCCATGAATTGGAGTTTCTTTCCCAAATGCATATTTGCTGAAGAGACAAACTGCTTCCTTATCCGTCAACAAACTGACATTACAAATCAAGCTCACTCCGTGTGATAGTAGCACTTGCTCATCTCTTGTTGTAATTATAATTATACTTCCCAACTTAAACCAATTAGGCTTACCAGCTAACGCCTCTAGCTGCTTTATATTATCCACGTCATCTAGAACAACTAGAACCTTTTTACAACGCATCATCTGCACCATCACTTTTTTCCCGTCGGAGACACTACTAACGGGCAGGTTTGGATTATTGAAAACATCTGTGAGGATTTGCTTTTGTAGTTTCTTCAAACCAGACAAAGAGGGTTTTGAAAATTCCCTTACATTTTCAACAAAGCTTGTACCTTCAAACTGAAAGGATATCTGATCATAAACAGCTCTGGCCAAGGTTGTTTTCCCACTACCTCCCATCCCCTTGATTCCAATCATGCGAACATTGTCATTAGAACCAATTTCTAGTAATGCAAGAACATCTTTAATTCTCATCTCCATGCCCACTAAATTTTCATCAACACTTAAACTAATGGCACATAACTTTTTGAAAATATCGTCAACAACTTTTTTGATCAATTCGGATTCATCCCTGTGACATTAAAGAATCTTTTTAGCATAAATACCACATAAAAATTAGTTAGATCTAAAACATGTAAGTATCAACAATAATTAATATAGATATAAAAAAAGAACAGGATTAATTTACAATCAATTAATTTAGATATGAAAACTTAAATGGATTATCATTCATATAAATAAAGTTCAGAAAGAAAGAAAAAAATGAAAGAATATTAAAGAGATGTGATGAAGAAACTGAAATACCCGTTAGCAGTAGCCTTCAACTCCCACCCAGCCAGATTTGATGCTTCTTTCATAGCTTCAATCCAGATACCAGCAGCCTCTTTGTTTATGTGTTTGGCAAAGGCTTTTCCAAAATCCCCACTTTGTTTTCGGACTTCAGTGGGCTCCACATAAAAAAAGACAGGATAAGCAGTTTGCTCAGACGTCTTCTGACACTCCATAATCTTTACAAGCTCATCTAAACACCAAGTCGAAGATGCATAGTTTTTGGAAAAAACAATGACGAAGAATCTTGAGTGTTCAATGGATTCAATGAGCTGATTGTTGATCGTTTTCCCTTTCTCGATTCTCTCATCATCCTTATAAGTTTCAATGCCTTCCTGCTTAAGAGCATGATAAAGATGGCCAACAAAGTTGTTACGAGTGTCTTCACCTCTAAAACTCAAAAAAACATCATACTTATAGCTCTTATTATTTGATGAATTTGAACTCGAAGCCATCAAGAGTATAGTTCAAGGATCTTGTTCAATCAAATATTTGCTTGAACAACTTGGATGCACTTGTTTTCAAAATTTTACAATTGGCCGGCAGGGGATATATAGACTAATAATAAAATAAAATGATCATAAGATTGATTCCTGCACGTTAATGTTGGAATTTAATAACATGACATATTCATAAATTAAACACATAAACATCAAAGCAAGTGTGGAAGCGTATAGGAACGTATAATGAATAATTAACTAACATAAACATAAAGTATGTGTACCTTTTTGATTCTAGCCGAACAAGAATCAATTCCACAAAACTAGCAAGTGAAGAACCCTAATTAGTGTTTATAGGATTATAAGAATTACGTCTTACTGTTTTTTGTAATTCAATCCAAGATACCAACAAAAGTATGTTAGTACCACGTTCTTGTACACACGTACTAAATCAAATTAAAGTAATGCTAGTTTTTATCACACGAAAATATTTGTTTTGGAAAAACAAAAGTATCAACACCTTTGTTATGGTGTACGATCGGTTGGAACAAGAAACACACACAAAACAATTTTAGGGTTTAGACAATAAGTACTAGAGATCGAATACAAAGACCCTAGGCCTTGTATTTATACCCAAAGTAACTTGGTGACCAAGTTGGCAATGGATTGGGCTTTGGAACCCCTAGGCCGATCGGTTTGAGTAATCCCTAAGGATCCGGAACCTTCCCAATCTCTATTTTATTATTTAGTCCTTCCAATTAACATTTAACGATCGTTAGTTCATTACACTTAATTAACTTAACGTTCGTTATATATTTCGTGTAATTAATAAATAAATATAACATTTTACATTTGATTATTAACTTTAACTCTCATACGTAAAGCGTGCAATCTCGTGGTCTCGAGTTCGATCCTAACTCACGACTACTAATTTATATCCAAAAAACTAACAGCTCCCACTTGGATATATCTTAATAGAGTGATCACATCGGTTAGCGTCTAGCAACACTTCGATGCTTTTAGTACAACTCGAGTAAGGCTTCTGGAAAAACCTTTTAATGATTTCTCATTATTATTATCCTGTTGTTTCTAACACCATGTTAAATAAAGATAAGGAATTAAGTCATTCTTTATTCAACCATTTTGTGATTGACCAAGATTACCAAATATTCTGAACATATTCAGGGGAGATTTTGGGTGTGGCCACACAAACATCTTGTCAACCCTACGAGGGGCCCAGTAGTATTAAACTCCAAATAAATTGAAGGAACAAATTCTATCTTGACTACAAGACTAACTCACAAACTTTGCAACACTTCTTGAAACAACCCTTATGACTACCAGTTACGTATAGCGTTAAGTTGTTCCACAGAAGTGCACTACATTCATGACACTTATCTGGTATCTCAAGTCTGATGATAACTATTCATGATTTACTTAATAACAATATCCATAAAGTAAAATCATGTAGTTGGGATAAGTCTTATATTCAATTCATTGAATATCATCTGAAATTGATATGCTTTCTCATCAATATACTTTTAAGTATATTCTACCAAATCACTCAGATTTGTCTTAATTTAATGATATTCCCATATCATTAATTGACAACGGACGATTTAGAATAAATAAATTTATTCACGGATTAAACATACAAAGTATTTGATTTATTATAATAATTGTTTAACATCCTTTATCCAAATACTAAATAGATCAATGCATAAAAATTCCAGTTGATGAATTATGCCTCAAGTAATGATAATCATACTTGTTGAAAATGCATAAATCAACCAACTTGATCTATCGTAATTTTGAGAATACTTATTTCAAGAATTCAATTAGTGAAGTCCTTGTATGTGTGCATTCACCAATCTAGATAATAATTAATAAAGTGTGTGACATCCTCTATCACCAGTTTATGACAATTCAAACTTTCAAACATTTTAAAGTTTAAAGTATTCTTATTCTTTTAATGTATAATGCAACTTCGCTCTTAGTAGCACAACTAGTTTACATGGCCATTAACAAGGATGAAATCATACCATAACTAGTATTGAGTGTAAATATAACATTTTACATTTAATTATTAACTTTAACTCTCATACGTAAAGCGTGCAATCTCGTGGTCTCGAGTTCGATCCTAACTCACGACTACTAATTTATATCCAAAAAACTAACAACTCCCACTTGGATATATCTTAATAGAGTGATCACATCGGTTAGCGTCTAGCAACACTTCGATGCTTTTAGTACAACTCGAGTAAGGCTTCTGGAAAAACCTTTTAATGATTTCTCATTATTATTATCCTGTTGTTTCTAATACCATGTTAAATAAAGATAAGGAATTAAGTCATTCTTTATTCAACCATTTTGTTTCTCGTTTTAAGTGATTGACCAAGATTACCAAATATTCTGAACATATTCAGGGGAGATTTTGGGTGTGGCCACACAAACATCTTGTCAACCCTACGAAGGACCCAGTAGTATTAAACTCCAAATAAATTGAAAGAACAAATTCTATATTGACTACAAGACTAACTCACAAACTTTGCAACACTTCTTGAAACAACCCTTATGACTACCAGTTACGTATAGCGTTAAGTTGTTCCACAGAAGTGCACTACATTCATGACACTTATCTGGTATCTCAAGTCTGATGATAACTATTCATGATTTACTTAATAACAATATCCATAAAGTAAAATCATGTAGTTGGGATAAGTCTTATATTCAATTCATTGAATATCATCTGAAATTGATATGCTTTCTATACTTTTAAGTATATTCTACCAAATCACTCAGATTTGTCTTAATTTAATGATACTCCCATATCATTAATTGACAACGGACGATTTAGAATAAATAAATTTATTCACGGATTAAACATACAAAGTATTTGACTTATTATAATTGTTTAACATCCTTTATCCAAATACTAAATAGATCAATGCATAAAAATTCCAGTTGATGAATTATGCCTCAAGTAATGATAATCATACTTGTTGAAAATGCATAAATCAACCAACTTGATCTATCATAATTTTGAGAATACTTATTTCAAGAATTCAATTAGTGAAGTCCTTGTATGTGTGCATTCACCAATCTAGATAATAATTAATAAAGTGTGTGACATCCTCTATCACCAGTTTATGACAATTCAAACTTTCAAACATTTTAAAGTTTAAAGTATTCTTATTCTTTTAATGTATAATGCAACTTCGCTCTTAGTAGCACAACTAGTTTACATGGCCATTAACAAGGATGAAATCATACCATAACTAGTATTGAGTGTCATCTCAATTAAACCAGAATCATTGTATATAAACAACAATATGCTCATTAAAACTTCGTAAACTTTAATATCTTATTGTAATGTTTGATGTCTTCAAATCTTTCAAGTTTGTAGCTGATGACAATTTGCACAACAATTGACATATTGTTCATCCATGGAATCTAGGAGCAATCCAGGCTAAGGATGTAATTCTATTAGAATATTCATTACACAAGTTATCTAATAACTTTTAGTTAGATATTAATGTTGTCAAATCACTTCTTATTCAAGAATGATACAACAATATTAATACACAACATGATTTACATGATGAATCTACAGGTCAAACTTAGATTTCATTCATGTTCTATCTTGTCAAAAGATATTTATCCATTTCTCAAATGATATATCATGTTTTATTAGAATCATTTATTTTACTGCACATATTTATTAATAATCTTATATATAATAAACAAAGGTTTTTTTGAAAATTGTACACGTCATTAATGCCACATGTACACTTTGCCATGTCATAAATGCCATGTCACAAAAGCCACTTGGCATATAAAATTTACACATTGCACACTTTTGCTTGCTTGGTTTGCCCGACATTTAATGGATATATAATTCTGATTTAATTATCCACAATTCTTTATATGATTAACAAATAAGATCGTATGTTGCGATTTTGTTTCCTTTTATTTCTCAATCTTCAAGTTTAGTTGTGAATTTGAGCGATTTATTATGAATTCTCAGCACAGTTATATGATTCAATAACTAATTCACCACTTTTATAAGTTGTTTAGTATTTATAAGAAAGTTCACATTCTACTACTTTTAGCCATCATTATTTTCAGTGGCTATACGTGAAAAAGACAAGAGTAATGATTCTTAAACTGGGTGAACACCACTATCATTCTAAAGTTTGAATACAGTCTTTCCCAATGAGGTTTCCATTAAAGATTAATCGAGGACAATATGATTTGTTATTTTGCCACGACTATCAACAAAAGACAATACCTATTTTTTCTTAATGGTTTTGGGTAGTATTGTCTTTCCGAAGCCTGTTTTCACTCCTCGTCAACTTCATGTTGTTGTGCATAGGGTAAAAAGTCAAAAAATGTATGAAGGTTTAATTATACGACAATAACAATCAAATATCAAATAGTAGCGCCAACATTATTTATCATGAAATATTTGATCCAACAAACTATATTCATTTCTACCATGAGATGCAAACATTTGGTTCATGCTATTGGACTTTTTTCATATGTATGATTTTATTTTTCAACATTCTTTTTAATCTTCTCACAAATTGTGTATACCCATAAAATTGTTATGCAAATATTCATTTATTTTTTAAGAACTATCATTTGTAACTTTAAAATATGAACTATTATATATTTTCAAACATATTATAAGCAACCCGTGATTTATCACGGGTCTATAGGCTGGTAAACATATATTCCAAGGTTGTATGTTTTAATTCTTAAATCTTACAAGTGAAGTTTCATTCCAATCTAAGACTTAACACTTAGGTTACAAGGAATGTTACTTCTTATATGTTATACAACATATAAGATTTAAAACCTTAACATAATACTCCCACTAGCTTTCAGGAATACTTAAAATTTATCTTATTTCAATTATAAATCAAAACTAGGATTTAATAATTAAACATAAGAATAATTTCATAGATGTATGCATTTATCCATTCATTAATTATTGCACTTCGTACACTTTCAAAGATTATATGAATTCAAAAAACCTTTCGATTACTTACCGTCCTCGCTCAAGTAATTTCTCAAGAAAGAGTTTTGATATTCCCTTGTCATATTTCATATTAATGAAAACAAGTATGACAATTATCATCTTTATATATTTAATGTGTCTAGGAAAGAATATTCAATCACAATTAATTGCTTAAGTATGATTAATAATATTGTCATAAAACATGCATTAAATATGTGTACAATGTCGTCCATATGATTTATACACAGAGATTTAAACCACTAGAATTTTCCATCTCTTTGAAGAAACTTATCTTCATTCTCTAGTTTAACTATTAAGATGAACCAAATTTCCAAAATTGATTCTCCTTATGGACAGCATCTTTAACATTCATAGTATGAGTAATTTACCCAATTCGATATTTGGTAATCCATCATAAATTCATAACGATTATCAGGTTTACTATAATCCTGTAACTCATGTTCTTCTCAGCATATAAATCAAATATCTGAGATATCCTTGCAGATCTATGAATGAAAATTCCATCATCTTGAGGTTAACATTTCATATCTAACCTCATCATGATATTTACTAGTGCATTTAAAAAGATTATGTATCTTGTAATTTTATCTTTCAAGATAAAAAAAACTCCCGGTTGCCTTTTGTAATATGTAGACTATCTATATATACTTATCAATTATAGCAAACTACATTGTTCTCTTTTTGGGACATTACAAATACACATTGATAATTTCTGACTTTAGTATGTTAATAACCTATTCATAAGTAGTTTAAAAAATTCAGAATCTTCAATTTTAAAACTTAATGTGATTCATCACATTCCATAATAAAATGGTGTTTTATTAATCTTTTAGGTTGGAGTCATATTGAGTGTTGGATCGATGTACTCTAACCAAACTAACTTATATAGCTTGTTAAGGGTTTAATAACCTCGGATAAATCCTAAGTTATTAACAATGAAACACTGAACAATCTCTATTAAGTATGCAGAATTTACTTAACAAAGCTAAGAAGAATTAACTTTAACTTTAACGATTATATTAATACTTAGAACCTGCTTGTTACACAGATTCTTCTTAACAACTCTAAAACTCTAATATCGAACTCTCTAAAACTCTAATAATGCACGTACTCTTGAATTCGTACCTCTAATGCCAATCTAGGAATCCTTTTATAGGCTTAAGGATAATCCTAGTCGGTTTACAATTACAAACCTTGTACGACAAGTAATACTATACTAACCTTAGACCATTCAAGAATTACAAGATAATCCTTAACGATTTTACATATCAGTCCTTTAAGCATGCAGTACTTTGATTAAACGAGCAGTACTTTGACTTTTACTTAGCAGTACTTTGACTTTTTCCAGCACTTTGCTTTTATCCAGTACTTTGTCATTCTTCAGCACTTTCATATCCCAACAATCCTCCCCTAACTTGAATTCTACTTGCTTGATTTCAAGTTCTTTTGTAAATTTAACTTTAACATCTTTGTTTTCAAAGAGAGATTGTGTCTTTGTCTTTAGATTGTATCTTTGTATTCTCTGTGCTTATATCATCATCAAAGTAATCTTTATCAGTAATTCTTTTCAGCAACAAACAGCAAACTCCATTTTTTAGCAACTCAACAACATATGACAATCTGTACATCAGTTCAATTTAAGTTTCAGTCTATTCTCATCACTTCCAGGTGTGTAAACTCCTGTGAGAGGTGAATCATTGAAATTTAATGATTTTGATGTCTCTTTACCAAAGTCATTAACTCTGGAGTAGCCAAATGTTTAGGTGTGTAAGACCATGGTACACTGATAACCATATGATTTTTAGTAAATCATCAGCTTTCAACAGATTTGATTTGTCTTTACCAAAAGTTGTACCCTTTTGGACTAGTTAGTTCTTGCAACCATGGTGAACTAATTACCATACCAATGGTTTTTCCACAGCCTTTACCACAAACCATTTTTCTTGTGGGCTAGCCAACTCTTTACATTGCTGATATGGTGAGTTGAGTACCATACAACTTATTAGCAAGTTGTCAACTATATAACGGATTTGATATATCTTTACCAGAGCCGTTTGCTCATGGATTAGCCAGTCCTTTTGATAAACATGGTGGACTGATAACCTTTGTAGTTATCTCAAAAACCATTTGTTGCTTTTAACCTTTGTTTCAAAATATTTTTTACTTAACAAAAGTTTTCTTTTAAAAACATTTACGGGTTTTATGCTGCAAGCAGTACTTTGATTAAAGTACTGTTTGTCCAGCAGTACTTTGAATAAAGTACTTATTTTTCAAAAATTTATACCATTAAACATCATACCAGTACTTATGCTTCATCATCAGCTATTGTTGTCCATCTGAAAAACAACTCAATCAACACAAGAGCTGTTTCAGTCTCATTCTCGACCTCCATACCATGATCGAGCATTCTTCTCATAAGATCTGTTGTGAGTGGATATCTTCTTTCAGCTAGCATGTGAATCATAGTTCCATCTTCCAGTTCCAAAGCATGTACTACTGATTCTTCAAAAAATCTCCAGCTTGTAATCTCCCAGTTTTCTTGGTTTTGCCAGAGTTCATCATTGCTTGTTTTCTCAGTTTCGAAGATAGTTGTCAGATATCCTAATAATACTAAGCCAATTCCGCTTGATGGAATATGTTCAAAGTATTCTTGTACTAGTTGGTATAGTTAAAACAGATCGGCTCTATCAATGATATGCAATATATCCCATAGTAAATTGAATGTTCTAAAAATTTCATCCCCCCTATGGAACATTAAATAATCTCCATCTTTTAACTTTACAACTTCAAAAGTGATTATCTTTGTCTTCTTTACTGCAACATCTTTAAATTTAGAATTCTCAAAATCAACAATTCTAATGTAATTCCTCAGTTCATCAACTGTATCTGATCTTAACTCAATCTTCTTTGATTTCTGTTCAGCTTCAGTAGTTCTTTTTCTTTTCAAGCTTCTTTTACTAGTATCCTCCTTCTGATTATCATCCTTGAAAGAAATAATACTTTCAACTTGCTTCTGATAAGCTTGTCTAACATTGTCATACAAGTCTTTCATCTCAATGTAATTCAGCTTTTGTAATCCAGTATACCCTTGGCCCTTTAGATATGCCATCATGGCATTTCTTTCTTTAGCCTTATTCAATGGTCTTTTAGGTATAACAGCTGATTGATCAACTTCAGCATTCAACTCAGCTTGTAACTTTCTAGCAGCTTCTTCATTCTTGGCTACCTCAATTGCTCTTATATCTGCCAAAGTAAGCTTTTTCTTCTTTGTTTCTACCAGCTTGCCTTTTCCTTTATCTTTTGGATCTATAGTAGGTTGAGAAGCTTGTGGTTGTTCTTCAGTAACTCCTGGAATGCTAACACCTCTTGGTTTTGATAAGTCATGCAATATCTCAGATATAGTTTCATCATCACTTGCAGTGTGTATTGGTTTAGGTGTATCAGCTTCCTTTTCTGGTATGACTGTTGAATGACCAGCTTCTTCTTCATATATAACAGTTGAAGGACCAGCTTCTTCTTCAAAATCTAACACCCTTGGTGTAATTAACTCTTGCCTATAAGTTCCTTGAAGAGCAGTACTTTGATCAGCAGCACCTTGATCATCAGTACTTTGAACATTTACTTGTGCTTCAGTAGATTGAGGTTCAGCATCTTCTTTCAAATTATCTTGCTCTAAATTCCTCCCCAAATTGATAGAAGATGACTTTTTAACCTTTTTACTCTTTGAAGACTTCTTAAATTCCCTTACTAGCCTTCCTTGCTTCCTTTGAGACTTGACCCATAATCTGTGATGTTGAACCAATGGCCAGACATACTTCTTTAATCTTTGAAATTTGATCTGCAACTTTTTAATTTGTGCAGTCTGAGCTTCAAAGTCCTTCTTAATTCTCATGAGCTCCCTTGTTAAAGCATAAGTATCCAGAACCTGCCCTTCAGGAGGTATATCAGCAGCATCTCCTTTAGAGGATGATGAAGACATAGGAATATCTGGTTCTGCCTCAATAGGTGGAGTATCATGAGGAGATGAGGTAGGGGAAACTGCAGTACCTTCATTTACATCAGTACCTTGAGAAGCAGTTCCTTGAGATGCAGTACCTTGAGAAGCAGTACCCTGAGTTGAAGCAGTACCTTCTCGTTCAGCACTAGATGCAGCCTCATCTCTAATTGCTTGAACAATCTCCATCATTGAAGTAGTCAATGGAGTGTTCCTACCAGTAAACAAATCACTCTTCCTAGCCATGAAGGTGAAGATCTTCGCAGGTTGTACCACAACAGGTAATAGACTCGAATGCTTTGGTACATCATGAAGTTGTTTATTCAAGAAAACTTGAATAAATCTTGGATACATTAACCAGCGTGATCCATGAGAGATGTGAGATAGCATTCCATCTAAAATCAGCCTTGAAAAATTGAAGATACTATTTGTAGCCAATCCCACCAAAGCAGATGCTATATTGGATCCAAATTGCTCCCAGGAAGTACTTTTAGAACTGATACAATGAAGTAGGACATGAACCAAGTACTTCCAATGCGGACTAAATAAGGGTTTCTTGAAAGTTGTTTCAGTTAAAGACCCTTCATACCCAATATCTCTCAAAGTATCCCAAAGAAGCTGTTTATCAAATCTAATAGCTCCTTCTTCATCATCAAATAACAAATCTTCTCGAATTGAAGCTTCACTAACTTTGACAATCCTTCCAGCAACCTTAGCTTGTATATACAAATCATCATTCGCCATGTGAGTCCTATTAGTTGCCGAAAACGGTTGAATCCAGGGCTCAATGATATCTGGTTCAACCAAAAGTGCATAACTAATTGGAGACCCTGTAAGAAAATCAATAATGTCATGAAAGGCGACATTAGCTTCAGTCTTATCAAAATTCGCCACCATGTTGTGTTTAGAAACGGTGTTTCAGTTCGCCATTGATGATTGAATAAGTGATCGATTTGATGAATAATTATGTATGAGAGAGAGAGAGAAATATGGAAAATATTGATGAGAGTAAAGATGAGAGGGAAAATCGGAAAGTAGTTATTTATAGGTAGGATTTGAAAAATCACAGCCCATAATAACAAAGTTACCGTTATTTGATATTTACCCCTCTTTTTGACCGTTGGAACAGTACGTTGATAAGACAAGCAATGCTTTCCACGTGTGCAGTACTTTCCAGAGCAGTACTTTCAGTGCATTACTTTCATATGATAAAACAACAGTACTTTTCCAGTCTTCTCTTCATAATAATAGAAACTTGTAAATAGGCATTGAATGTCGTCCCCTTAAGCAATGCATGTGACTGGCTAACTACTAATCAGTCCTCCCCTTAAATGTAGCTTTAGTAATTAATCATTCCAATGCTCACCACCAAGTGATTGAATCGTGAAACATCAAATCCTTTGGTGAGTAAATCTGCTACATTATCATCTGTGTGAACCTTGACAACATTTATAAGCCTGTGCTCATAACAATCTCTGATAAAGTGATGCCTGATCTGAATGTGCTTGGTCTTGGAGTGATAAACAGGATTCTTCACAATGCAAATAGTACTCTCATTATCAATGTTGATAGGAGTATTCTTGAAGTTGAACCCATAATCCAAGAGTTGATTCTGCATCCACAAGACTTGTCCACAACAGCTTGCAGCAGTCACATATTCTGCTTCAGTAGAGGATGTTGCTGCAATAGTTTACTTCTTACATTGCCATGAGACTAATCTTCTTCCAAGATACTGGCATCCTCCAGTGGTTGATCTTCTATCATAGTTGTCACCTGCATAATCACTATCTGAAAAGGCTTCCAAGTGAAAAGGAGAATCCTTTGGATACCACAACCCTAACTTAGTTTGTTGTTTCAAATAACTAAAAATTCTCTTCACTGCATTCATATGAGAGACCTTAGATGAGACTTGATATCTTGCACATAAACAAACAACAAACATGATATCAGGCCTAGATGCAGTTAAGTACATAATACAGCTAATCATAGATCTGTACAACTTGACTTCAACAGGTTGACCATCTTCATTCTTGCCCAATGAGTTGATGGATTTGATAGGTGTAGTTACTGGCTTCATAGCATCAAAATTGAACTTCTTAAGAATGTCAGCAACATACTTATCTTGACTTATGAAAATTCCTTCCTTTGACTGTTTAACTTGAAGCCCCAAAAAGAAAGTCAATTCACCCATAGAACTCATTTGAAATTCATGTTGCATCAGCTTCTCAAACTCCTTCACCATGGACTGTTTTGTAGCTCCAAAGATGATATCATCTACATATACTTGAACTAACATGATATCCTTCTTATCTCTCTTGATAAACAAAGTCTTGTCAATAGCTCCCCTCCTATAACTATGTTGCAATAAGAAAGTAGAAAGCCTTTCATACCAAGCTCTAGGAGCTTGATGAAGACCATAAAGAGCCTTAACAACTTTGTAGACTTTGTTTGGATGTGGAGGATCTTGAAAACTAGGAGGCTGTTTAACATAAACCTCCTCTGTAATCTTGCCATAGAGAAAGGCACTCTTGACATCCATTTGATAAACCTGAAATCCCATATATGATGCAAAGGCAAGGAATATTCGAATAGCTTCAATCCTTGCAACAGGAGCAAACACTTCATCATAATCTACTCCTTCTTCTTGTCTATATCCTTGTGCAACTAATCTTGCCTTATTCTTAATGACATTTCCTCTTTCATCTCTCTTGACTCTGAAAACCCATCGTGTACCAATTACTTTCTTTCCATCTGGTAGATTACATAATACCCAAACGTCTTAGAGTTTGAATTGAAGAAGTTCTTCTTGCATAGCTTCAACCCAACTCTCTTTAGTTAATGCTTTAGCTATGTTCTTGGGTTCTTCTTGAGAGATAAAGTAAGTGAACAAACATGTTTGATGATCCTTATGATTTAGCCTGTTTTGTTTATACACAAAGCTAAGTAAAGCATTATGAGGTGTAGAAAAACCTTTAGCTTTGGTTCTTGTGAGCACTCTATGAGTAGAAGGTCCAATGATTTGACCAGTAGAATGATCTTTATGAATTTTTAATGTAGGAGTCTGTGGAACTTCCAAATTATCACCCAAATTTGAGAAATCAACATCTTCATTAGAATCTGAGAAAATACCTTCATCTTCAAACTCATCATCAGTATCTTCTAAGACAGGCATGGTAGGATCATCCAAATCATCCAAAGTGCTGTCAACAGGTGCAGCATTACTTTGTTCTAAAGTACTGTCATCCAAAGTACTATAAGAGAACAATGCAGTCTTGTTCTGTTTCTTTGCTTCTTCATAAGCTCTTCTTTGATCATCATCATAAGAGTGTGCTACTACATCTTGAAAAAGCATCTGATTAAGTTCATCTTGACTAGCTTGATCCTCAGCAGACAATGAGGATTTTGGTTCATCAGTACTTTTCTTTGGTTCAACAGGTATGGGTTCTTCATCAGCAACAACATCAGATCTAATATGAACTCCATGAACAATGTACTGTAAATCATCTTCTTTGTGAACAGGTTGATTTTCTTCTCTAACAGGTACATAATTCATAGAAGGAGTCAAAACCTCAAGATCAAACATCCAATCAGGACCTTTACCCTTCTGATTTTGTTGATCTTCTAAAAATTCAACATGAAGACAATCTTGAACTTTTTTGGTGACCCTGTTATAAACTCTAAATCCTTTACTATTGGTGCAGTACCCCAATAAGTATCCTTCTTCTGATTTGCCATCAAATTTGCCCAAATTATCAATTGTGTTGAGAATAGTCAGAGGGCATCCAAAAGGCTTCATAAATCGAATGTTGGGTTTGTTTCCCATTCGCAACTCATAAGGTGTCTTCATCTGAGGTTTGGTAACTGATACTCTATTAAGTACATAGCAATGAGTACTTACAGCTTCAACCTAAAATTGAATAGGCAGTAATGAATATGCAAGCATTGTTCTGGCTGCTTCAATCAAAGTTCTGTTCTTTCTTTCTACAACACCATTCTGTTGTGGAGTTCTAGCAATACTGAACTCCCTCTTGATTCCTTTCTTAGCACAAAACTCATCCATAGGCTTGTTCTTGAATTCAGTCCCATTATCACATCTAATACCTCTTACCTTGAGTCTCAATTGGTTTTCAAGGGCTATTATGAGATCATGAATAGCATCAAAAGTATCATCTTTAAATCCCAAGAAAAATACCCAAACTAAATCTACTGCAATCATCTGTCACAACTAGACAATACTTCTTTTTGTTGAGACTTACAACAGAAACAGGTCCAAACAAATCCATGTGCAGCAACTCCAAAGGTTCTCTAACAGTTCTTTCCTCAAGCTTCTTGCATGAAGCTTTGTGTTGTTTACCCTTTTTGCACGCCAAGCATGAGTGATCATTCTTGTAAGTCTTGGAAGGTAAACCTCTAACTAAATTTCCTTTGACCAATTTGTTGATATTCTTGAAATTTACATGGCCCAATCTTCTATGCCAATAATGTGCTTCTTCAAGTGTTGCCTTTGCTATTAAACATGTTGCTCTACCAGAAGAGTGAAGACTCTTCATATCCAGACTGTACACATAATTGGTTCTTGGTACTCTCAGTATGACCAAGTTATCATCAACAAGCTTAAATTTAGGAGAAAGGATGAGACATTCTGTGTTAGTAAATAACACAGGGTGTTTCTTATCACATATCTGAGAGACTGACAAAAGGTTGAATTTGAGCTCCTTCACATATCTAACATTCTCAAAGTCTATACTCCCTGCCTTAATAGTTCCTTTGCCTGTAATTCTTCCTCCACTAGCATTATTCCCAAATGTAACTCTCCCTCCACAGTAAGATCTAAAATCTGACAGAATATCTTTGTCTCCTGTCATGCTTCCAGAGCAACCACTATCCACAATTAAATGATCTTTAAGCTCCTCTTCTGGGTTACCCTGCACAAAGATAAAAGAGTTAGTGTCTTTTAGGAACCCAAGCTATTATTGACTTGTGTTCCCCTTGTGGAGTAACATACTCAAATTCTTTGAGTATGTAATCTTCACAATTTTTGTAGACAGAATCAAGAAATATCTTTTGTGGTGGTGATTCAGCAAAACTTTCTTTTTCAACCAAAATCTCTTTTTTTTTCAACAAAATCATCTTTAAAAATCTCCGTTTCACTTTTACTTGCTGAAAGTACTGTTTGTTCCCCATCAGTACTTTCCTTCTTAACCCATTTGGTTTTAACTTCTGGTGTAGAGTCCCTTGATCTAGCTACTTTCTTTGAGTTGTAACGCCTTCTAGATTGATAGTAATTAGATCTCCTAGGGTTCTTATTCCAAAAAGTGTTTGGTGAAAACTGAGCAGGACTTTGAGAAGGTACTGGTTTTGGCTTAACAGTATCTTGAAAAGTGTTTGAAGGTACTGGGGGTTTTGAAAAAGGTCTTCTCTGGTGAGGGTACCTATAGTCTTGTGAGAAGTTGCTATGGTTAACTCTATGTGAGTGATTCCAGACTGGTTTATTCTCCCTAGGCTTATGGTTGGTAGATATGGATTCAGAATTAGATTGACCAATAAGCTTTTTCCTAAACTCTAGATTGTCTACTCCAAAACGAGAAACATCTGCCCTAAGTGGTTGAAAACTACCAGTGGGATGAGGGACTGCATAAAATACATCAAATAAATTCATATTTATTTCGAGAAAAGTTTATTTGCTTACTCTTATTTTGGTGCTTACCAAAGGACAAATCCCCACCATCTATCTATTTTGATCTAATAGTGGGGATTAACCTAAGATTTAATAGATAAAACCTAAGTCCATGTTTTTTCTTGTATTTTTGTCTTACTTTTTTTATTCTTTTTTTTTTGTCTTTTTTTTTTAATTCACGGTTTTTTTTTAATTCACGTTTTTTTTAATTCACATTATTCATAATTTTTTTAATTCGCGTTTTTTTTCTTCGCTTTCATACATTTTCTTATGTTTTACGTTTTCGTCTGTTTTCATACATTTTCATCTGTTTTCGTCCGTTTTCATACGTTATCGCCCGTTTTCATACGTTTTCGTCCATTATTCATATGTTTTTGTCAATTTTCGTCTGTTTTCATATGTGTTTTACGTTTTCGTTCGTTTTCATATATATTCGTCCGCTTTCATACATTTTCATATGTTTTCGTCAGTTTTAAAATGTTTTTGCCCATTTTCAGACTTTTTCATATGATTCTTAATATCACAAGTGATATTCTGAATATTGTTAGGATCGTATATTTTATGTTGTTTAGATGATTCGGGTGGTCTAGGTAGATGATTAAACAAGATAGCCATTTTAGAGAGATGAAGAGAGGAGATGGTGTTTTCTAGAGAGAGAAATAAAGAAGTGTAAGGTTAGATTAATGAAAAGCACCACCCTTCCCTTAGTGGGAAGGGTATTTATAGTTACAAACTAATACGTCCTCATGTCGGACTTTGGATCAGTCATACAGTGGGTAAAGACCCGTCCTTCCTCCACGGTGTTGCACTAAACTAAACTACGCTAATAACTAACTAATAAACTAACAAATAATGTAACTAACGATATGTCTACGAGCTAACTTATGCTAGATAATATTTGGGGTGACTGATACTTCACTATGGAATTTCCAATTCCTAAAAATCTCCCCCTAAGAGAGGTCACCCCATGTTTTACATTTCGAATCCTAGCATTCTATTTAATCTTCAGTCTTGAGCTCGTAGACTTTAATTCTTTACTTCCGCAATCTTTGTGCTTAAGCAGTGACTCTTCATAGTCCGCATAGTTTTGTACTTTTAGTTGAGGCCTTTAACTGATCCACATCTTTGATGATCTTCGAGCTTTCTTTGAGATCATCAGCTACAGTAAATCTCTGGATCACCCTTTATTATGTTGCCATCATGTGATGTTGTGACTTTTGGACCGACATGCTCACACTTTCAGGATCATGACATCTTTTCATCAGAGTAGTGGAAGCTTTACTGGCTCATGATATTTGCAGCAGCGTAACGGAAACATAGTATAAAAATATCAGAGCCAGGTTCTGTAGATATGAACAAGTCATGATTCCTTCAATTAAGTGTGGATGCTGTGAGCATGCGGCTTTGGATTGACTTCTCAATTCTAATCAGCTGCAACCGTCCAAATGTACCTGCAAACAACAGTTAGCAATAAAACACACGAAGGTGTCTTTGATCACTTTCGTTGAATTGAGGTACACGGCCCACGGTCCCCCGTTGATCAGTACAAGTATTGCTTGTGATCAGGTATAATTTCGAAAAATCTCCTTGACAGGGTTTCGCGGTACTGTTCTAGCGTTCTCAAACCGAACGTCTCAAAGAAGACAACACAGTGAGTGAACCCGGAATTGAGATTCAGCGATTGATGAAAAATTGATTTGAAAACAATCGCGTATTGCTTAGAAGAAAGAGTTTTGCAATACGACGAAGGTTTTATGAGAAAGATCAATTTTCAGTCATAAATACTTTTTTGTATTTGAAAAGAGTACACATTCGATGTGCTAGAGAAAAGAAGATTCGCACATCGAACGGTTTTTCCAAAAGTATTTTTTCAATCAGAGATACTTTTTGTGTTTGAAAATGAATACACATTCAATGTGCTAGAGAAAAGAAGATTTGCACATCGAACGATTTTTCCAAAAGTATTCGTCAATTCATTTCCTGGACCAAGGTTGATTCACGAATGAATCGCCCCATCGTTTCTATCCAGTTGTCACAAGCTTGATCTTTTGGAAAGATCTCACATGTCACCCACCAAGAGCTTGTTTGATGTTGGCTCTTGTTAAAAACTAGAAGACCTTGATAGATCTTGAGCTTCGTAGATCGTTAGTATTGCCTGTGTAATCACAAACAAACTAAAAGATATTAAACACATATAACTAAGAACTTCTTTGATCCTCTATGGATCGTTATATTAAAAACTTGTTTAAGCACATGTACATAATTCATTCTATTGTGTTCCTTTTATAGACAAGGAACCCTAAACAAAACCCTAAACCGTTTCCCAAGAAACGTATAAACATAAAACTAAATAAGATATACACAATCACTTCATAATAAAGCTCATGTATATCCAAACTAAATAAACTAAACACGGAATAATAACTTCCGTAGAAACAAACTAATCTTAGAGAACTATGTCTTGTGAGAATCCATACCCTTCTGGAGAATCCATTCAGAAACAATAACATAATTCGTACTTCACATAATTCCCAACAATCCTCCCCTAAACTAGAATTTGACATGGTTAAGTTCCAGTTTCTTGACAGATCTCGAACCTTGAAACACTAGAGGATTGTAATCAAACAGCATCAGCAAAGAATCAAAACAAAATCATCTCTTTGATGAAGAAACTCTGAAACTCCATATCTTTGCAGCAACAAATGACAACATGTACATCAAAACATATAAGGTTCAAACTATTCTCATCACATCCAGGTGTGTTAACTCCTGTGAGAGGTGAATCATTGAAAATAATGGATTTAATGTCTCTTTACCAATAGCCATCACTACTGGAGTAGCCAAATGTTTAAGTTCGAAAACCATAGTACACGATAACCATCGATTTATTAGCAAATCAGCAACCATGAACGGTTTGATATGTCTTTACCGTAGCCGTTTGCTCGGGACTAGTCAATTCTTAAAATTGGTGAACTGATAACCAAATATGGTATTCCACTGCCTTTACCATAAGCCATATACATGTGGGCTAGTCAATTCTTGGATTCCAAAAAGGAATAAATCATGGTGAATTGATAACCATACAACACTCAGCAATTAAGCATGGGTGGTTGCAAACCCTATGATTTTGAGCAAACCATTACAGCTATCAACAGATTTGATGTGTCTTTACCAAAGCTGTACCCTTTGGACTAGCTAACTCTTTGACATACACAAGGTATATCTGGTGAGTTAATAACCAGCAATAAGATACAACAAACATGCAATAAAAGTTAGTAAAAACAAAACATATACATAGTGTTTCTTTTTTTTTTTTTTTTTTAACTAAGAATAAAACAAAAATTACAAATCATACAAATTACAAAATGCCAGAATCATGAGGAACTTCTATGTGCCATAATCTGATTCTTAATAACATCGACACATTGTTCAGCATGCAAAAGATCATTGCCAACAGGATCTGGAGGAACTTCCAACTTCTGAAGAATCATTCTTTCCATAAGTTTCACAGATAATGGATACGTTCTCTCAGCAAACATGCAGACATTAATACCACCCTTCGTCTCAACTACATGCACACGGAGAGGATAAAATCTCCAAGATGTACCCTGCCATAAGTGAGAGTTCTTCCAAATAAAGTATCCTTTACCATTGGGAGATGTTGAATCAAACAAAACATGAAGATTACCCAATAAATATAAACCCGAACCCTTAGGTGCAGTAGAATGGTAGTACTTATTTACAAGAGTATATAGCGTAACCAAGTGCGCCTATCCACCGATGCAAGATCTCCTTCAAAAAATTAAATTCCATGGTCGTTTGATCCAATCGGTGAATTACATTCAGCTCATCCTTTTGCAATGACCAATTTACCAAAACATCATGAGACCCTTCAGGAAAACATCGAAGATCCCTCTTTAATAAATGTTGAATCAGCAGCATTGAGATCCAAAGAACTAACCCTTGAAGATTCCTTAACCTTAGATGTATGTGCCTCAGCAGATTTCATAGATCTCCAGAAAGAACGGATCGTTTTCTAGCCATTCTTTTCTTCCTCCTACGGTAGATAAATATCGAAGATGGTATAGGTTCTTCAGTAACATCTTTAATTTGTGTGAAAGAAATAGAATCATCCGGCTTTAAAACACCACCACGTAAGGCATACATCTTCTCACTCTGCTCTGGCCTTTTTAGATTTAGCTGCCTTTAATTCAGCTTGACAACCCAACTCTGGTCCAACTTTATCAATAGGATCAACTCCAGGTACTGCAGCACAAGGTTCAGCTGATTGAACTTTAACAATTGAAGGAATAGCTTCAGTAGATACGGAAGGAATAGCTTCAGTAGATACTTCAGAAGCAACAACAAAAGTACTTGACTTTGAAACAGGATCCTCAAACGAATCTACAATTTCAACTATCCTTGGTCTTTTGGATTTAGGAGCATCTGAAACATCAGTAATTCTTTTCAAAGTAGATGCAGAAGCAGGACGAGATGAAATAAACTTCATAATCTTATTATAACAACTGATTAACTCAGCATCAGATAAAGCCTTAACTCGCTTCATGGTCATACAGAGTTATAGAGAGTAACTCGATATTTCACTACTTTCGCATATATAATCTTTTGTTGGAGCTGCAGATTGTGCTCTCATTTTCTTAGTCATGATCTTTTGAGTTTGCATAGCTTTCCTCTTTTCCATAGCTTCCTGCTTCTTTTGTAGTCCAAGAGCCATCATCTGAGCCACAAAATCATCACTATTAAAGTCGGCTCCCAAAATACTTTGAGCAATGGAAGGATTAGAAACTTGCTTGAGTATACACATCCAGTGTTCGGCATCTGAGTAGCCAATCCATCTAATTCTTTTTGTCTCTCAGGAGTCAATTTAGAAATAGACTCAGCTTCAATCTGTTTAGACAATTCAGCACTTTTCTTCAAATTGGCACATTCATCTAACATCCGCTGTTGGGCTAACCTTTCCCGTTCACTTGACTAGATCTGGACCAAGCTCAGTATCAACCATTACTCCTTTCCCTTTATCAGTAGATTCAAAAATAGCATCAGCTGAAGGATTATCCATAACAGGAACTTCAAGTTTCGTCGGATGTGCTTCGGAAGAAACATGTGTAGAGAAATCTTCAATAGGTGTAGAAAATACATCTACTTACGGATTCAAATAAAACTTCCTTCCAGCAAGAAAAACTTTAGAAACAGATTCAGATAGCACATTTGAAGTTTGAACATCGATACCGACAATGTCCATCAAAGGAGTATCCGCAACAACATGTTCTTCATGGTTGAAACACTTTGAACTGTATCCTTATGCACAGGTTGCTTTCTCCTTCGTCTAGTAAACAAAATTGGCTCCTTTTGTTGCACAGATGTACCAACCTTTGAAATTGAGACATTAGATTCTTGAGCCACATTAGCCAACATATCAAGTGACTCAAACTGAGCATTCACATCCTCCTCATCAGAAGAAACCTCCAGTCTCCTTTTTCTTTTATGACTCAGTTGTATTTCCAAGTCCTTAACCTTTCTTTTCAAATCTACAATCTCACCACCAAGCTTAGATTTAGTCTCTACCAGTTCCTTTTTGAGATCAGAGATCTCAACTCCATACCTGTTCACTAAAGCATATAAAGATGTAAGTGTAATAGGGTCCTCAGCTCCACCAACAGATTGCTCAGTGGTAATGGGAGCATCATTGGGCCTTTCAGAAGAAACATCAACATGCTCTATGAATGAAACATTATCATCAACTGGATCTCTAATAGGACTAGAAGTAGGCAATCTATTAAAGTCAGTCTCAACCTCATCATGAGGAACCTGTGTAGATGGTGGACTAGGTCTAGGTGAAGGAGTGGACAAATGTTGTTCAGGAGCAACAAAATGGGTTTCAGCAGTATTAGAAGGGCCTTCATCTATTGTCACTAATGGATTCCCATCAACATCAACAGTAGTAGAAGGTGGAGAACCAACAACATTTCCTTCTTCAGCAGATGCATTACCCTGAAGCAACATAGCCGCTAGCAAAGGATGATGTGCCCCCTCATACTTAGTTCTCATTGAAGCAAATAGTTTAGCAGTTAAAGCTCTTATGGGATAGAAGTCTTGGGCTTGAGTGGTAATGTCTAAAATTATCTGAAGAAACCTAGGGTACATCATAAACTTATGCTTTTTCCTATCTATATTTTCAACCATATTATCAAAAATATACTTAGAGAAATTATAAGTCAAACCCTGAGAAAGACTAACAATACCACATCCCAATTTGTGTAGAAAATTGATCCCATCCTCCGATTTATTGCTCATACATTGAAGCAAGGTGTGAACCAAAAATCTCCACATAGGACACAACTGATTCTTCAACCACATATCGGTCCTTACACCCCGATATCCAATAGCTCTTAATCCAGCAAGAATATCCACCGCATTAGAATGATAAACCCCATTTGCATCATCCAAACGAAGTTGTCTTCTTATCAGCTCCTCTGTCACAACATACTATGTTCCGTCAACCATAGCTACAATCACTGTATCATTCCTCTTTTCAGATTGCCCAAAATTGTTTAACCAACGATTCATAAATTACTTCAGGAGAATGCGTTAAAGCATAATGAATCTTGGACCTCTGTAAGAATTCTACCATTGGTCTATACAACTCATCACCCTTAGCTGTTCCCAGAAAAGCGACTTTATTATGATCATGCTTGAATTGAAGCGCCATGAGAAAAATTGAAAGTTAGGGTTAAGAGTCACACAAGTGGAAGTGTTTTGAATGTGAGTAATGAGGGAAACTTTTAATGAGACGAAGATATGCAAACCGAGAATAAGTAGTATTTTCCCAATTTTGGTCAAATGTTGACCGACGTGTACTACTACTTTTCCCCAAATTAACTTTCAACTTGTGAGAAACACTAATCAATCAATGAAGAATACTAATTAGCAGAAACAAATCACGTATTCAGGAAGCTTTAAATATCTTTTCTTTGTTTCACCTATACGCATTAAATCTCATTAAGTCTTGAAACTGTGTATAAAACAATCCCAATGCACACATAACTCTTCATCAAAAACCCCAAATAACATTACAAACCCTAATTGCATCAATGCTCCAAAATTAACCACAATCAATCATGAGTAGATCCTTCCCAATCACCCTTTCATCAGATGACAATACATCCTCCATAAGCAGTCTCGAAAGGTGGAAGAAGAATTATTTGTCAAGCAATCCAGGCAATGATGAAGACAACTCATCCATAAGTTCTTATGTATCACCTTATGAAGACTCAGATGAGGAAACAACTTCAAAGAGAGTGAAAGAGCCTGTTCTTGCAGTTGTGAATGTGTCTTCCATTGCCGTTGATGATTCTGATGACTCCTGTAAGGAGAGAACATCTTACTCCCAACCTCCAGCACCTCAGCCTCAACGAAGGCCACGTGCTAGAAATCCGCCACTCCCTAAGGATAGAGAGGTGGTTCTAGCACTTTCTGCTTCATATCATGGTGCATCATCACATATCGTATAAAGGAAGGAGTCAAGGAAGGTGGAAGAATTGCTTTTTGGTGAAATCAGCAGATGAAGCACAAAGGACATATGTGGTCATCTTCATCATCATCGTTTTCATCAATCCATCCTTCCCATTTTGATCCTTAGCTTCTTCGTTGTACTGGTCATGCATATCCAGTCATCGAGATAGAATGAATGGGTGGTTATGCAAGACTTCACAAACGCATATCCAACATCTAGTGTGAAAGATGTGAGCGATCATGCATATCCAACAGCCTGTTAGATGTTGGAATAGATGATATCAACTAGGTTAGGATTAGTAGTTCATGTAAAGCACTTTCCTTGTAGTTGCATTTGATGTTGATTATACTCTGTAAGTGTAAGTTGTAAAACTTTCTCGAATGAATGAATGAACAATTTGCTTGATTACTTTTCTTGAATGAACATGGTAACGATTACTTTGTCTTCATGAAACAAATAACTCACTTCAACACTTTGAATTCAGTAGAAACAAGCTTTAGAGCTTTCTTGACCATATTCCAACTTAACAACCATGGTAAATTCCAACTGAATAACCAATCCGCAAATCATAACAAACACAGAGAAACACACAAACCAAACAAAGACAAACAAACTATCATTACATTAGCTGGTAAGTGTTAGAGAACAGAATCATAAACCAAAAATCAAACAAATTTACATAAAACAATGCAAAGTATACACAAATCCTCCCTTGAGGCATATGCCTCCCCCGAGGCCTATGCCTCCCCTTAAACTTTGCAGTTAAGGGTTAAGCATACCAATATGGACCATAAAGTGTTGAAACCTTGGTCCATCAAAAGCCTTAATTAACAAATCTGCGACATTATCATCAGTGTGAATTTTAACCACTTTTATCAAATGTTTGTCATATGCATCTCTTATAAAGTGGTGCCTGATTTCAATATGTTTTGTTCGAATGTGAAAAACTGGATTTTTAACAATGCATATGGTACTTTGATTATCAATAAAAATTGTTGTGTTCATGAAATTATACCCATAATCCAACAATTGATTTTGAATCCAAAGAACCTGTCCACATCAATTGGCGGCAGACAACGTACTCGCTTGATAGATGAGGTAGCCACAATAGTCTGTTTCTTGCATTGCCAAGAAATCAATCTCTTTCAAAGGAATTGGCAACCTCCGGTAGTGGATCTCCTATCGTTTGCACCAAAGCATAGTCACTATCACTATATGCTTCCAGCTTAAATGGAGATTCTTTTGGGTACCAAAGGCCTAAGTGAGGTTGACCTTTGAGGTACTTAAAGATCTTCTTAACATCATTGAGACGGGAAGTAAGTGGAGTAACTTGATGTCGAGAACAAACACTCACAGCAAAAGTAATATCGGCCGTGAAGCATTAAATACATCAAAGAACCAATCATAGATTTGTAAAGATGTACATTCACTGGTGGATCTATTTCATTGTTGATCTTTGACTTTGGAGCTTCATAAGGTGTAGTGGCAGTCCTTACACTCTCCATACCAAACTTCTTTAAGATGTCCCTCACATATTTGTCCTGACTAATAAAGATACCATCAGGTTTCTGGCGAACTTGAAGACCCAAAAGAAAGTCATTTCTCCCATGGCACTCATCTGAAACTCTCCCTTCATAAGCTCCTCAAAATCCACGCACCAAGCTTCCTTTGTGGATCCAAAAATAATGTCATCTACATACACTTGCACAAGAATAATGTCTGTGGAATTCTTCTTCAGGAAAAGTGTTTTATCTATGGCACCTCTTCGATATCCATGCTTCAGCATAAACGATGAAAGCCTAGCATACCAAGCCGTGGTGCACGATGTAGTCCATAGAGAGCTTTGACTACCTTGTAAACATGAGTAGGATGATCAGGATCTTCAAATCCTTTAGGTTGAGTGACATAAACCTCTTCTTCTATTTCACCATACAGGAAGGCGCCTTTAACATCCATTTGATATACCATAAATCCCATGTAGGATGCATAAGCCAAGAAAATCCGTATGGCCTCAACTCTAGCCACAGGTGCAAACACTTCATCATAATCAATCCCCTTCTCTTGTCTATAACCTCGAGCAACCAATCTTGCTTTGGTTTTAATGACAACACCTCTTGCATCTCTCTTATTCTTCAAAATCCATTTAGTACCAATTGCATACTTGCCATCAGGTAGTGGTACCAATATCCAAACTTGTTGATTTTGAAATTGTTGCATCTCTTCTGCATTGCCTCAAGCCAACTTGAATCTTCAAGAGCACGAGTAACACCGGTTGGTTCCACTTGAGAAAGAAAACAAGCAAGCAGACAATGTTCATAGTCTGTGTGATTGTCTCTTTGCTGATCTGAGACATAAGAGAGAAAAGCCACTTGACCATATTTAGAACTTGCCACGGTACCCCTTGTTCTAACAGGTGCATTAGGATCACCAATAATATTTGACTGTGGATGAGTATTGTGAATCCTTTTAGTAGCAGTGGTGTTGACTTCAATGGAAGAATCAAGATTAGTCATAGTAGGTTCAAAATCAGTGTCATAAGAAGGTGAGGTAAAGATTCCAGCTTTGGGTTGATTATTACCAAGATCTAAAGGTCTTGGAAAACGAGTATAAGGATCTCCAAAGTCTGTGGACACTCGAAAGTAGAAAACAAAGATAGCCTTCAACAGAAATGATAGGAGAAACCGGATCATGTTCAGTAGAATTGAGGTTTCTACTTATTGTTTCACTTGCACTCTCCTTAGCATTCCTTTCAGCATCTAGATTAGCTGCATACTCTTGTTTCTTCAGCCTAGCAAGATCCTCTGCATAATTGGACTTGTCTTCACTCTCATCGAAGTAACTTTAGAAGTGTCACCTGAAAAATTGTTAGGGGAGAAAGAAGGCACTACAATGGGTTGCTCATCATCTTCAAACTCACCGTCGAATCAGCATCGGGGAATCTGACTGTAGTTGGAGACTCTTGAGTATCTGTTTGTTGGTTAGCCATATGTCTAGAATAACCCAAATAATCAGTTAAATAATCAAGGTCAAAAGACCAAACATGACCCTGTCCTTGAACATTAGGCTTGTCTTCTAGAAAACTCAGGTTCAATGTCTCCTCAATCTTCTTAGCGGATAAATTGTAAACTCTGTACGCCTTACTATGAGCTGAATATCCCACAATATAACCATCATCAGTCTTTTCATCAAATTTGCCCAATGGATCACTTGTATTCAGAATAGTCACTTGACACCCAAAAGGTTTAAGGTAATGAATAGTAGGAACTTTCTTGTAGAGAAGTTCATATGGTGTTTTGAAGTGTGGTCTAGTAATGGACACTCTATTCAATACATAACAAGTTGTACCAAACTTCAGGTCCAAAACATGGTGGGTAGCTTAGAGTGCCTGCAAAGATTGATCTTGCAGCCTCTATGAGGGTCCTATTTTTTCTTTCTGCCACCCCATTTTGTTGTGGGGTTCTTGGAGTGCTATAGTCCCTTTTGATACCTTTTGACCTACAGAGTTCTATTAGGATAGCATTCTTGAACTCTGTCCCATTATCACACCGAATTCCTTTAACCTTTTTGTTCAACTGATTCTCAATAAGGGTAATAAAGTCTTTTAGCACTGGAGATGTTTCATCTTTGGTCCGTAGAAAGAATACCCAACAAAATTTGCTATAACCATCAGTGATCACTAGACAAAAATACTTTTGATCAATGCTTCTAACTTGAGTTGGACCAAAAAGATCCATATGAAGTAAGCGAAGAGGTTCGAAATAATGCTCACAGCAGTCACAACTTTGTATGAGGCTCTGTGTTGCTTTCCTTTGTTGCATGCAACACAGTTATGATCATTAGTGAAGACTTTGGAAGGAAGACCTTCAACAAGACCCACTTTAGAGAGCTTGTTTATGGTCTTGAAGTTGACATGGGCCATCCTCCTATGCCATTTGGTAGACTCATCCAAGGATGCTTTAGCCACCAAATAAGTTAAGTCACCTTCGGTTTAACATCGTTAAGTTGAATGTATAAAGATTGTGATTCCGAGGAACTTTCAGTAGAATTGAAGTTTCTTCTGGGAGTTTGAAGTCTTTAGATAACACAAGACATTCATCCTCTGTGAAGAGTACTTTGTTCTTGGTGTCACAGATTTGTGAGACCGAAAACAAATTGAAGTGTTGGAGTTCCTTGACATAGTATACATTCTCAAAGTCCAGTTGAGGTGTTCTGATGGTCCCTTTCCAAGTAATCCTTCCATCACTTCCTCCAAAGGTTACATTGCCTCCTCCTTCAATTGATACAAAGTTATGCATCATATCCCTGTTTCCCGACATGCTTCTTGAACACCCACTATCAACAATGCCAACATCTTTATGCTTAAGAGGATGATTCTACAACAACAAAATATACAAAATATTAGTACACTATTGAGGCTCAAGTCATTGCCGACTTGAACCGCCTTGTGGATCATATGAATTATGCCATGCAGATGTATAGGATCCACTATTGTTCTTGGGTTTCCATTTACATTTAGGTCCCTTTTTATTCCAAGAACAACCTGCGAGGACTTGACTGATATCGGTTCCCTGTCCCGTCAGTCATTGAGTCAACATATCCAGGCCAATAACCATTCTTAAAGTATGAACTTGTTCGTTGTACATATGGTCTTGCAACTGGTCTTCTCCAAAGAAAAGGAGAATTAGTTGCTTGTGGAACATAAGGGGGTATAGCATTAACATTGGTCTAGATGTCCTAGAATCACCACACCTATTCATTCTTTGCTCATGAAAATCACAATCCTTAATTAAATGAAATTTACTTCTACACACAAAACATGTCTTCTGTTTAGAAGATTTATTCAAACCAAAAGATGTTCTAGTACAAGCATAAGTATTCAAACCAAATCCATGAAAAGAATTGTTTTTAATAGTATTATTATGCAAAGAATTAAAAAGCAAGTCTTCAGAGGCAACTGTCTTGGAAGATGATTCCTTGGCAACAACTCTGACATGCTTATTGGTAGTCTTGGGTGCAGGCAGGGGTGTAGACTTGGGAAGGTCAGACTTGTCATTTGAATCACACTCTGTAGACCCTTGCTCGAAGGACTTGTCACTGTTAACACAAGAGACAAAGTCATTAGAAGAAGTATCGAGGTCCGCAAGTCATTTGACTTTTGCCATAGAGATGATGTGATCCATCAAAGTCATCAGAAAGGGTAAGGTCAACAGGCATAGGTATTCCTCTAATAGATCCACGTACAGCATGCAGGTCACCTTCTTTGACATAATTAGCTAAGCTTCTTTGGTGTGGATTTATGTGTGTCATTTCTAGCTTCTAATCCTACATATTTCTGAAAGCCTAAACCTATCCCGTAATTAAGAGCTTGACTACTATATAAATGACTAGCTAACTTTTTTCCATTTAATAACCATTCGTTATGCCTAGCAATTTCCTCATCTAGTTTCACCTTCAACTCTAGATTTTCTCGACACTACATGCTCGTAACTTCTCAGAATATTTTAACTCATTTTTAGCATTAGTAAGATCTCTTTCTAACACACTTATTTTCTCATCATAAGCTATTTGATTCTTCCGAAACCAAACCTTTTGTCTTTCTAGTGTTTTTAAAGCCTGTTTATAAGCTTCAACTTCTACAAAGCATTCATTATATTTAGGTTTCAAAATATCATAAGCTTCTTTGAGTTCATTATAACGCTCACTACAACCACACAAACAATTTTGTACACGAGAGATGCCCATCGGCAACTCGATCATGCCTATCCTCTGAAGTACAGACTTGCAATCAAACCAACATTATCGGGACCATCATTATCCGCTCATGATGCTTCAGTCCACATTGCGTCAAGAGTGACCAAAGCTGCGATCCCTTTGAAGTTCCGGACTCCCTCGATTCTGGCGATAAGTAGAGTATCTCGTCTCATCACCGACTTTCTGTCTTTGCACTCTCTGGAGAAGTGACCCATCTATTGACATGTGAAGCACTTGACCTTCCTTTTTCAAACCTCATTTGGATCTCTTCCTTGGAATCCAAACCTTCGCGACTTTGCGCTCAAAATTCTTGATATCCATGGACAACATAGCCACCGCCACCGACTTCATCTCTTCCATCTCCATTGGATCCACGATCTAAATCCTCATATGCCGGTTCTGAGGATCATAATCAGCAAAGAAGGATCCAAGCACATCTTCCATGATACCTCAGATTGAGAACTTGATGGAGTGGTAGTGTAAGATGATGATGAGTAAGTTGGACTTGGACCATGACTCATCTTGGGGGTAGAAGCTCCAAAGAATCTTTGTGTGACTGGCGTAGATGATGATCTATAAGGACTTCTTACATCATGTTCAAGAGCTTTAAGTTTGTTATACAACTCATCAAAAGTAAGCATATCCAATCCACCTTTTGCTTTTAAAGCAATGCTCACTTGTAGCCAGGATTGAGGTAAAGACCTCAAAACTTAGAATTACAGATCATCATTATCGGCTTTGCTGCAGGTGATTTAACGGCTTAAAATCTTGTGAAACTTGTCATAGCCCTTATGAATTCCTTCCTCTTCAGTGATTTGAAAGTCTTGAAACTGTTGTCTAAGCATGGACTTTCTCATTCTCCTAGACTCCTCATTCCCACCGAACTTAGCCTTAATTGCTAACCATATGTCCTTGGCATCTTGCGGGATCGTGGGAATAGCTTAAAGAAGAATGGTTTTAACCTTAGTTTCTCTCTGAACCGCCAGTAACTCTTCAGTAGTTTTGGGAGGAACATAAGTCATAGTTCCAAGACATCTCATAGTTTTCTTCAAACTGTTTCCCTTCAATACTATCTCCCATAGATTCCAATCAATGTTGGAGATCTAGTTTTGCATCTTCATCGCCCAAAGATCATACTCTTCCCTTTTCAGATAAGGAAACTTAGCATTGCTATTAAAGAGACTTAGTTGCTGCAGATGGGTGGAGTTTTGGTTGTTGGTGAGTTCAACATCAACATCTGAACCAGGCATGATGAGTTTTTGTTTTGGTTGTATGGGTGTTCAGAAAAACTCGTCCTTAGTATCGTAGAGACTCTCACGAGGCTCTGATACCACTTGTTGAAAACAAATAGACCTTGATAGATCTTGAGCTTCGTAGATCGTTAGTATTGCATATGTAATCACAAACAAACTAAAAGAAAATCTCTACAACTTGTATTCTTAGCGGAATATAAACACAAGTATTAAACACGATAACTAAGAACTTCTTTGATCCTCTATGGATCGTTATATTAAAAACTTGTTTAAGCACACTTACATAATTCATTCTATTGTGTTCCTTTTATAGACAAGGAACCCTAAACCGTTTCCCAAGAAACGTATAAACATAAACCTAAATAAGATATACACAATCACTTCCTAATAAAGCTCATGTATATCCAAACTAAATAAACTAAACACGGAATAATAACTTCCGCAGAAACAAACTAATCTTCAACAGAACTATGTCTTCAAAGAAAATCCATACCCTTGGCGAGAATCCATTCAGAGAAACAATAACATAATTCAGTACTTCACATAATTCCCAACTTGACTCTAGAAGGATTTCCATCTTCATCGTGAATATTTTACAAATCACTTTCGGATGTTACGGCAATACCACAAGGATAATGAGTAGGACTCTTAATATATTCTTACTTTCCACATTGTGTGAAACAACAATTCTTCATTAATTTTATGTCCTAATGAGATATTGTGGATGATCTCTTGGCTCTAGACTCAATAGTGTACATTTGGTTCCTATCTTGCCGGAGACTAGGGAGAGGGTCTCCTTCTTCAATATCAACAATCTCTAGGAGATAGTCGATAGATTATGTCTTTCCCCGTGAGAATGAAACAAGTCCTTTTAAGAGAAACTTGAGTAGCTTGGGAAGTTAGGTGCAATGCTTCACTTTGGGTCCATGATCTTGTATTCAATACCGGTGTTACCTTAGTAAACACCAGGTAGCATATGTATTGAACCGGTTTCTGCCCTAAGGTTGAATTATTGGAGGGCTATTTCTTTTCACCCTTTTCACATTCATTTCTTTTTCATTCTTCAACCCCTTCAGTGCTTACGAGACTTCATTACTAGAACCTTGTTGGGTTTATTCGATTACTAGCTTTCAGTCTCGATCCACTCTTCCCATATTCTCATTTTCTCCTTTTTTCATCATACCTAAGGACTTCTACACTATCTAGTGGATTGTCCCTCGGTAGATCCCTCCCCTCCCGGGATCGTGGGAACGAATACCTAACCTAACCATCCTTATAACACCATGCATAAAGTAAATTGGTCGGTCTTTTGGTATTGTTCTTTCCTTCATGAAACCAATTGAAAAATCATTTGGAAAAATCAATCAAGGTACTTTTGATATAAAATCAAAGCATTTTGTACCTTAATTGTTTTGATCATTTAGAAATGCTCCCCCTCAACATGTGCATATGATTTTGAAATTGTTTAGCACATGGAGGCAAGAGATCTTTAAAATGTATTCTTGATCACAATTTCCGTAGAAAAAGCCATTTGAATTTCTTTGGTAAATTCTCCCCCTCAATATGTGCGTAGAATATTTGAAATCATTTTATCACATAGAGGCAAGAGGTTTTGAAGTACTTTTCACGATTGCCAATAGAAACCATTAAACGCCCCTCAATATGTGCATCGATATCTTGAAGAGTTTAGCAAATATTAGAGAGAACTTACACTTTGAATCAAAAAGATCATCTTTTATCAAATTTCATATTAAATCACAAATTCTCCCCCGATCAAAAATATCAAACCCTTTGAGATTTTGGATCCCAAGTGATTTAATAAGGTTTGGAAAACATGGGAGAATATATGGCCTTGTTTAAATACTCTTCTGGTTTCTGGTTAAATGCTCCTCCACAATCATGTGCATTATGTATTTCAAAATCGTTTGGCACATAAAGGAAGGAGTGTTTTAGAAACAATCACCCTTTTAAAACCGATTTGAGATTTAAATCACGATCTCTCCCCCGAACAAAAATTTTAAACCAATTGAGATTTTGGATCCCGATTGATTTAAATCGTTTAGAAAATTTTGGGGAAAGACGTGGCAAGATTTAATTTTTGAAAAATGATTGATAAGGATCAATTTTTCGACATTAAAATTGTTAGTGTCAGGTATGATCGTTTTTAAAAGATCTTTAAGTAAAATAATACAATTTCATAATCAAACAAGAACAGAAAAATTTTCATTTTGTAAGATCTTTGAGTTTTAAAGAAAATCATACCATGACATAACATTAAATCTTTAGATCACCACTTATTATTGTACAAACGGACTTTTGTGAAGAAATATCGTTTGAAAATATTTTATTTTAAATCACTCTCCCTCACCGATCGATGACCGTAGTCGTTGATTGAGTGACTTAAGTTTTAATAAAATGAAGTTCGGTGATTTCTAAAATTAAGTCCAATTTATTTTCAAAACCAATATTTCTCCATTTTTCAAAACAATATTTTCAAAATTGTTTAAAAATGGTATCATTCACTACTATCTTGCACAAAGATACGTTAGGTGGTTCAGAAGCTTCGTTTGTTCTTTGTAAATTTTCGAAGAAAACCGTCTGCAGTCTTTGCAAATGAGACCTCGGCGTTGCATTTGTCATGCCAACTCTTTATAGAGGTCCAATTAAGCTCCATTTCTTCATTTGATGATGAAGAAAACCATCTAGCGATCTGTACGGCAGGACCTCCTGGACGCTGCATATATCATGCCACCCAACTATTAATAGAGATCTAATTAAGCTCTGTTTTCTTGTTTGTCGACCCAAGAGATAGTTACCCTTTCCATTCGGCATTCAATCATATTCTTATGTGGGATCCGGATCGGGAATATTCTTATATACCAATATACACGCATACGTTAGTGGACAGATATATGGTGGTCGACATCACCCAAACAACAATCGACTAATAAAAATCAATCCAACAAGTCAATCAGATCATATAAGGCATGGGATTTATGTGTTCATCAAACTTTAATCATCTAATCCTAACAATCATATCCTAAATACCTAGTCCTTCGACATAGGCAAATATCATTTTAGTTAAGCACGTAGGATAATAAGATAAGCCTGATAGATGATATAGATTTGAAAACATTCTCCCCCTCAATCAATGACTCATTCTATGAAAAGATTTAAATAAGCTGATGTCATTGATTGGGTTTTGCAAATTTATGAAAACTTGAGTCTGATTGATTTTCAACAACTTATTTACCACCATTATTGAAAACAACAAATATTTTTCTGAAGAATTTATAGAAGGAAAAACATTTGTGTAGGAAGAGCAGTCCTTGACATACTTTCCTCATTTTTTTTAGGATAAGTGCACGAAATATTTGAAAATTTTGGTTTAGCGCAACACTTTCCTTTCTTGAAGAACGGCTTGCTATCTGAAATAATAGCAAGCCATGGTTTTAAGCATAGGTTACAGTCTGAAGTAACTGCAAGCCATAGTTTTTAGACATGTTTAGGAAAAGAATATTTACACCTCCTTCTCAAACTTCATCTATGGTCCCGTGCCATTATTGAATGACATTTCTAAGACCGTAGATGTAATCAATACCAGAAGACATGTCTTGAGAAAACATATTTTCGGTATTTTCAAATTTTCTGATTTTTATGGGTTTTTGTTGATTTTATATTTTCTATTTTCTTTTTGCTGGTTTTATATTTTTGTATTTTGTTTTTGATAAGTATTTACAGAGATAGATTAGATGATATAGTTTAAGAAGATGATGATCTGAATACGAGATAAGGATATCGGCAAGCCCATTATAGAAGATAGAAGTCATCATCTCTTAAACATTCACCACCAAATCTTCAAGGCTCTTGAATCGAAGAGAGAAATTGAGCCATTTGAAAGTGAGACTTTGGTAGCTTCTCACCAAACCATAAATCTTCTTATTGAATAGCTGATTCTAAGCTTTCTTTCAAGCACTTAGCGGATGCTCAAAGACGATTACCATATCATCGATCTTGTCCATATAAGAATGATCATCGTAGTCTCCGTTCGAGGTTATATCATCAAGTAGAACAAAGACAAAGAATCATCCCACACTTGAATAATCATCTCAAAACATAACCACTGAAGTCTGAGCGATCCATACCCAAAGTTGTCAAGAGACCACTTTCCCCAAGTAGATGAATTGATGCGGTCAATCCTCTTAGACTATAGCTCACGAACCCGAATACATATACGAAACGAGAGAAACTTATACCATCGCAGTAGCGATTAAGTCCGATAGCCAAAGAATAACCGATGTATACTTTTCTCTCCACGATGATAGTGTATGAAGCTCAAGAACCCGAAGTACCCAAATGCCCAAAGAGAGAATAACCGATAACATTGAAGAAGCAGGCCAAATCACTGATTATCTCTGCGGATGACTATCTCTACGGATGTTAACTCCGGAATAAGTGATTATATCTTTGAATCAGCAGTTAAGCACTCAAGTGAAACAGTGGCGCCCATGTTCATAATTCTCTCTCCCTTGATGATTGCGATAACATCAAAATCATCACACACTTGTGTACCTCTTTTATCTTCAAAAACTAACTCTTCCATCTCTTCCCCCACCTAGTTGAAATAAGGACCCTAAACGCCATGAGTCAAACCTTGAGTTTCTCTGCGGTAATGACATCGTCTTCCGGGATATATTCAATCACTTAGAAGTATTAAGTTCATCAAATTTACTCGCGTTTAGATGCGTGTCTCCTTCCCCTTCTTGGTTTGATACTTGATTAGCAACACACTATAAGCCGGATACTTGAAATCTTTTAAGAAGAACACTTGTAATCTTGTGGGAATCAACTTGCTAAAGTAGAATGTGAGCAAGTCTAATTAGGATTAATCGACATTTCATTCTCCCAATTAGTGCTCTCCCTTAATTAGGCAATATGTTTGATAATTGCCCGAATTAAGAAGAAGTCTTTAGATCGTTAAATGCAACTCGTCTTTAGTCTTCTAATGTAGAAAATATAGAGACAATTTGTAGACTCAACCTTCTTCAAGATTGTCCAGTTGGGGATTAGATAGTTAACATCTTCATCTCACCAAATGCGTTCCAATTAACTTATATGTAGCAAATCTCCTTAACTAAAATCCCTCCCAATCAAACAAGAACAGAAAGATGTTTGTTAATACAAATAAACCGTAAAAACGTTTATTTATATTTTACGATCTTCTAATGTTTTGCGATAACAAACGTAAAATCATTTTAACGAAACAAATAGAATACGTAATTAGTTTGAGTTAATAGTTTTCTAACATTACGTTTACAAACACTAAAACAAGCATAAGTGGTTTTATGATATATATGTACAACAACTAATGTTTACATATTAGGTTAGCACATACTTAAACTAAGTATACTAAAATGGGTAAAAACATGTTAAAACCAAAATGGGTAAAAACTAGCTAATGGTATTGACCCATAACCCATGGTTTTATATATACCACTTAACCAAGTTCATTGTATCTAGAAAGAAAACATGGATCAACCCATAACCCATGACCCATGACCCATAACCAAAAATACCCACAGGCAAAGAGGAGGCGTTACGGATCCCTAGCTTTGTGCTAGTCGGATCCCTTGTGGAAGGGATCCGTGGGATCCGGGGAATAGTAGAGAATTTTCTCTATAAATAGTGAGCCATTTCTTTCCTTTTAGCTCACTACTTCATATATACTCTCTCCAAGTTTTTAATCTCTCTAACCTCGGATCAAGATGTATGTAGTTTGTCTTTTTTGTTTTGTGTGATCTTCTAGGTTCCTCTTAAAGGAGAGATCACCACTTCTTGAAGACGTGCAAGCTCAAGTCCATGAGTTGCCATACTTCGTCATCATCAAGACAACTAAGGTTCTCTTGTTGATAGTTCTTCCTTTCTCCATAGATGTTGGGTTGAAGGCATTAGTGAAGAATGCCGAAAGTGTCAAGATGAAAGCATTAGTGAAAGGTGCTCATCATCCGTGTCAAAGCATAAGTGAAGAATGCTAAAGGTGTCAAGACGAAGGCATTAGTGAACGGTGCTAAGCGTTGTGTCAAAGGCATTAGTGAAAGATGCCGAAGAATCAAATCAAGTCGCATTTGGGAAGAATGCATAGATCGTATAATCGATGAGGTGCATCGTTATACACATAAGTATTTATTTATTTCCAAGGATTGTGATATCCTTGATGATGGTGTAACAAGGAGTTGATCTCCTTGATATTAGGTGTTGTGTTGTGAAGGGTAGTAGTTCCTCCATAGTAATGGAACTAGGTGCTTAGCCTAGTACCTAATAAAGGGTAGGCGACGTTGTGATAGGATTAGTTCACCTTGGTGTGAAAGAACTCGGTGGTTAGCCTAGCACATTATAAAGGGTAAGCGGACGTTGTGTTAGGTGTGGTTCGCCTTGGTGTGAAAGAACTTGGTATTTAGCTTTGTACCGGAAAAAGGTTAAGCGGCGTTGTGAAGGCTTCTCCGCCACAAGGAGTTGGTGTAGTGCTTACGAACTCGAGTAGGTGACTCGGGGAGTGGAGTAGGGCAAGGAAGGTGTCCTTGTAGCTGAACCACTATAAATAACTTGTGCGTGGTGATGTGTTTCTAACTCTTTATCTTACATTACGTTTATATATCTATCTATCAACGTCCAACATAAACAACTAAATAGATTGACATAAGTCGATCTAAATATTTAAAAGGAAGTTTTAAATTGGTAAAACTATTCAACCCCCTTCTAGTTTTCCACAATTGGCATCGTTACCAAGTTTCTTAGAGTATGTTGTACTTTAAAAACTTGATACGGTCCATGTATGTTTGAAAACTACAACGAAGGATTACTTTTGTCATATTTTAAAAATCATTATATTGTTTATTGTTGGACAATGATAGAATGCTCTAACATTTTTTCTTAAGCATTATCCATACTTGGATTTGGAGTTACCAAGAAGAGCATAAAGAATTTATCTAAATATTTCCTTTCGCAAAAAGAATGTTTAGTATTCTTAAAACATAAATCGGAGATTCCAAGAAGATCACAAAACATCTAAATACTTCTTTTCTTAAAAAGAATATTTAGCCAAGGTATGATTACTAATCACTTACTTTTAATTTTATTATTAAAATCTTAGTTGCATGATTTATTAGTAATTGCTTTAGTAGTTATCTATATTAAAGTCATCATCAAGAATAGTATTCTTCGACTTATTTGTAGAGACTACACTACGAATTCATAATAATGACATTTTGGTTATTTGATAACCATTATCATTATTCATCACAAAAGATTTATTGACACTCGTCAATAAAAATCTATGTGAAAATTCTTACATTATGATAAAATGGGATTTTATTATAATATTTGAAAAATAGTTCCCAAAGAATTATGACCGATTCTTTAAAAGGAAACTACGTAAAATAAGATTAGCTTAACATCGTCAAAACATCAACCACAAGTCTTAGAACCTAAAACATCAAAACCCTAGGCGCTTTAGAACTCCCAAACCAAATGTATCAAGGAATGCTTGAGTGATTTTTCTTTGTCATGCGGATCCCTGGACTTACACTAGCCGGATCCCAAATGAGAGGGATCCGTGGGATCGCGCAGAAAGACGACTTAAATGAAATAATGATCCTGTGGATGTTCCACAAACTACTTTCCCCTTAAGACTCACGAACAAAAACACTCTTGTTCCGCGAGGAGCAACGATCATCTCTCTCAAGCATAACAATCACTTGTGTAAGTATAATCTTCACTACATTGTTGATTTCATTCTTTGATTACTAGGATTTCAAGTTCTTCATTTTAGAGGTTGGGTTCAAATGGGTTTGTCATAATTTGTTGCCACGTTGTTTTCTAAGATAAACCAAATCAAAATTAACATTTTAATACAAATTAAACTCATTTCTTGAATTCAATAAAAATGAATTGAGCAAAATTGTGATAAAACCCTCTAGATTACTATTCACAATTAACACCACATTGTGGTTGTATTGTTTAGGAACAATCATGCCAAGCAACAAGATTACCAAGACACCGCTACTCTACATACCCATGTACCATAGGAAAGATGGTTTAAGTCCGGACGATAGGAAAGCCTTTAAGTTGCTTGAAAGGAGACTCTTTCATAAAGGTAGAGTTGTTGATCCATCATTTCTTGCAAATACCGACATGAGGGAAGTATTTGGAACTATTGGCTTTGATTGTTTATTGGATATAAACGAGCAAATTTTCCCATATTGTGCTTGAGTTTTACAAGACAATGGGTATAATTAGAAATGATGATGGGTCCATCTCAATTGAATTCACCATAAATGAGCAAGAGTTCACCCACTTGAGGAGTTTGGAAGAATAATAAGGGTGCCACATGATGGTGTTTGCATGTACTCTAATGAATGATCGTTGCAGGAGATACACTCTATGGTTGATCATCACGACATTTATCCGCAACAATCCGGGCAACCACGGTAGGGATACCGTGTTTATGCCAGAGACATCCCCATCAAGAGTTACTAGGAAGTCGAAAGTGATCTATAGAGATCATTTCCAAATGGAGCTCTCGGAGATGTATGCGTTATATAGAAAATGGGAAGATGTGATAAGGGAGAATGTGTTGTGTCTAGTAGGAAACAAGGATCACCCCAATGCATGTCTAAGCTTCATGATCTATTGTCTTGTGATCGAAACTCGTTTCAACATTGCCTACTACATGGTCAAGAGAATGGCAAGTGTAAGAAGCATGGACAAGATGGTACTTCTGTATGCAATGCTTCTCTTTACCAAATTCATCTTTGCATTAGACCCTACAATCCTTGGATCATAGCTTTTGCAATAGGGTTATGGTACCATTAACCGAGGGTAGAACAACATGGTTTATGGTGGAAGGCAAGAGGCCACACCCACCAGTTCTCGGGCGAAAGGAAGGCAAGAGAAGGTGAAGGGAGTAGTAGCAACCCACTCGAAATATCGATCTTGATCCTTGACTACATTAACCAATTGCCAAACATTCCTAATGAATCACCCGAATGGCAACAAACCAAGGGAATCTTCAAATGCTTCGCCAATTTCTTGAAGAAGAAGAAGTGAAGATAGTTTGATAAAGAGTGGAGGACGGGTGAAGAAGTGAAGAAGGAGGAGAAAGGTCTTAGAAATCAAACGTATGATGAACAATTTCAAACAATGGTTTGTAAACACTTTAAACTATGCTCGTAGTATGTAGGTATTGCCATATCATGGCACTAAAACAATCCTAACTTAGGTGTTTGGAAAATGAGATTTTTCGACCCCTTGAGTGGTCGAATGCGTCATTCTAGAATTCTAGCTCTTCCTACTTTGCCATACATAATAGTAGTTGTGTTCTTGCATTTAGTCCCCATAGAAACAACTAGGAAGCATTTACTAAGAAGTGCAAAATTGCACATTTCTTTAAAGCTTTCGATCTGCGTGGCGGATCCCATTATTTGTACTAGACGGATCCCTCGAGGAGGGACCGTAGGATCCGTGGTATCCGATATACAATCTGATTAGGTACATCAAAATAGTCTACTTGATCACCTCAAACAAGTCTAATATAAGATACTAGAGCCAACTAAGTCTTCCGATTATAGTTGAAAACCTCACTCTCATCCATGGCTTATCTAGAATATATTTTCGAAATATTCTTTTATTTATCAACTAGCTAAAACTCACCATAATTCCGCTCTAACACTCACACATTATCTATCTCGTTTTATAGCACTTAGTTAGTCTACTCTTCATTTTTAGAAAATTGATCTCAATCATCTTTGACTCATAATTAGACTCAAAACTTAGTTTTTCATTTCTTTGCATTTTTTTTGTAAATTTCTCTTAGGACATCACCTGACTTTTAGGACTTGCTATCACCATTTATCCACATCAAATTAAATGGAATCCTTATAGTCAGACTACCCAAGGTCAAATTTTATTGTCCAAAACCATCATTAAGCACCATTACTTGTTATGGTTGAGGATTTGAGATATCCAACGACTAAAGACATCAAAAATTAAGTCAAAACCTCGAAATCCATTTATAATAATCCTTACAAAAGCATAATGATTTCACCTAAACCCTTTCGATAGCGGATCCCTAGTCTTTAACAGGCGGATCCTGCTGAGAGGGATCCGCGGGATCGTAGATGCAGGCATAATCGCTTCCATATTAATTCAAGTCACCTTTTGGTTCTCTAACCACTTTTAGCATTCATTAATTATCCTCCTAGAACTGATCAAAACCCCAAGAGCATGCTTAGTCCTCTAAATGGCCAAGAATTTAATTTCCTAATTCAAATTATCCTTTATAAACCAAACAACCTTAGGATTAAGTCACCACTATCAATCACATCTCAAAAAATCAGCAACTAAAGAAGTTCTTACTAGCACCATCATCACTATGACTAAGGCTCCTAGTGCTAACTCATCCACTCAAGAACCACCCAAGAAACTTGCTAGAATCATACATGAAGTTTCCTCAACCGAATCATCTTCGGTTAAGTCCACCAATGCTAGGATTTCTCCCACACCAAGGATACCAATCGAACTAATTCCCAAGAAGAGTGTTCCCACTAGGATTTCATCACCTAATTTGTCTATACCAAACATACCCTCCACAACTCAACCAACATCATTAGTGCCTAGAGCCACCTCACAATCATTTGAAGATCCTCAACCCACTTCACTTGAACTTCCACTTCAAGAAACTCAAAACCATGACAAGGATTGCGATCATTGTAAACATGTTGAAAGATTGAAGCATGAACTAGATAGATTGATACATGAACTACAAGCTCAAACTGAGAATGTTTAGGAAAACTCATCTCATCATTTATTGTCATTAAGCTTTTAGTTGAATCTAAAGTTTGGGGTAACTCATTAGCATTAGTAGCACTTGTTTGGCTAGTTCATTCTCTTGTTTTAGAGATTTGTTCGTGTATCTCTTGTTTCATTGAATGAATACTTATATGCTATGATTATTTTATGTGTTGTGCTTGTTATATTGTACATATATCTCATTTCTTCAATAGCATTGCTTGACATTTCTTCATTGCTAAGAAACTGTCATCGAATAGCGGATCCCTCCAAAACACCTAGACGGATCCCTCCTTGAAGGGAACTGTGGGATCCGTGGTACAGAAGCACAAATTTCAACTAACTTGAGTTTTATTTGCAGGAAATTTTGCACTATACTCTTGTTTTCTAACCTTTACTTTGTAGATTTTCAAAATACACATGAAGATTTTGACACCATAAAGCTAGGGGAGCTTTGTGTCAAACGATATTGCAAGACATTTGCAACATTAATCCGTTTTTGGATTATACTTCCTGATACCCCATTGCATCTTTGCAATCTTCAAGGGGGGGCACGTTTTCGTCACTTAGGCGACCATTTGCAACATTAATTAGTTTATTTTACGTTATGTCCTTGACGCCCTTTCAAAGTGATGGACTCGTCAAGGGAGTTAAGGCAGTACCATTCCCGTCCACTTGCTCTCTTTACATTTTTACATAACTTTTCTTATAAAAATTTTGTTAGTTTCTTTTAACACTTTTGTTTTTGACAAAAGGGGAGAAGAAAGTAAAAACTACAAATTCAAACTTTTATGAATTTTAGCTTTTCCTAAAATAATTTTATGTTTTTTCATCAACAAAAAAGGGGAGATTGTTAATACAAATAAACCGTAAAAACGTTTATTTATATTTTACGATCTTCTAATGTTTTGTCGATAACAAACTGATGAGTGTGTAAATACTCATCATTTTGGTTAATTGAACCGCAAAACGTCTAAAAATGCTTTCGAAATGCATCAAAATACTGAAAATATTCCAAAATTGCATTTTATATGTTTCGGATGCAAAATGTTTAAAATCAGATGAAAAATGAGCAAAGTTTGCATAATTGGCGGTTTAAGTCCCAAGTTTCTAAAATTGTCAAAAATAGTCCCTGAGTCAAAATTTCAAAAGAAAAATCACCAAAGGTCCTTTTAAATCATAACTTGTCAAAATTAGTCCTTTGGTGAAAAATATCAAAAGTTTGAGAAAATTACAAAATTAGTCCTCCAAGTTTGAAATTTGGCAAAATGGTGGAAAATTGGAAAATGGCAAGTTGGTCCTTGTACTTTTTGAGATTGTCACTTTTAATCCTTGGAGCAACTTTGATTTGGACCACGGTCCTCAAAATTGAGAAAGTGCAATTAGGTCCTTGTTATTATTAAGCCTTAATACCATTTTGGACCCTATCATAATCCTTTTTGACCACTTCCGCCAAACCTTTTGGACCCTTGGCCTTTTGAACTTCCCTTTATTATTAATACCGGTCAACCCACCAAGTCAAACAAACACACCCTACCAAAAACAGTCATCCTCTTCTCTTTCCTGGCTTACGCAACAAACAAAAACCTTATCCCCGCTCACCTTATCTCCTCTATTATCCTCCATCTCCTAACAATCCAAGAAATCATTAATGCTCCCTCTAACCCTTCACTCAACCCATCTGCATACTGCGTTTTGGCAAAATGAATCAAACGGCTAAAATTTATCCAAGTCATCCAATGGCTATAATTATTGGTGGGATATCTTTGAAGTCAAAAGGAAAGAGGATTGGCTTATAAAAGGAGGAGGAGATAGAGAGAGAAGCAAGTAGTTAGTTTTTATTTTCCTTTGTATATCGTTTTTCATTTTAATGTCTTAATTAGTTTTCTAAATTATAATTTTAAGCTTTCTGTATTGAACCCTAAGCTATTAGTCTTTTTGTAACTCATTTCAAGTATTAATTTCAAGGTTTTATCTAAGTTCATGTTTCTATGTTTCTTGTTATAAATTCATTTACATTTTAGTAAATCCAAGCTCCAAAGAGCTTATTTCTAACCCAAATAAGCTCATGAAGCTTTTGATAGCTTTCGAGTTAGCTTTGAATAAATTCACTAATTTGGCACGACTCAACAAAAGTCAATGATAAGCATTAGTTGGATTTGGTTATGATATTTGGTGATGAAGAGTCGAATTGGGTATATTTAGATTAGAATAGTGTAGATATTGGTTCTGTTTAAGCTTATCTACAGTTGGGCCTCATGTAAGTTTGGTTTCCCTTTCTATAAAACTGCCATATACTCATTCTCGATTCGGACATATTTGATTATGATAGTGTCTGAATTTGTTTTAGTTTAGCTCTAGGATTATTGTTAGATATCCTTTTTCAATATTGCACTAGTAGGATTAAGATTAGGTAGTTGAAGTTGCTTATTAGTTTCATTAAGTAGTGTTTGGATTGTGCTTATAAACTGTGCTAGAGCCTTACTGTGTTGTAACTTGTTATTGTTCTAAGTCATTTTGGTTTTTACTAGTTCAGTAATACCATAAAACTCTGTCCTTGTTCATTAAAAAGTCAAATTCCTCTTGATTTCATCCTTGACAGTTCACTGTTAAGAGTTTGAAATGCAAATCCTGTCACATTAGCTTAAAACTTGATAGTGTAGCTTAATATCACCTTAATATAGCTTAATATAACATATTCAATCATCTAGGATCATTTGAATCTCATTAAAGTCAAACTGTATGTGTTATTAGAAAGTCAAAATTTTCATATACCCATTTTTGAATAAAATTTAGAATTTCCTTTGTGTGTTTATTATTAAAAGTTAGCTTAAGTACTTTTGGGAAATTAATATTTAGTTCCTCAACAAAAATATAAAAATACTAGATTGCCTTTAATCAGCTTATAGAGTGCTTATTTGTTAGCTTATTTTGGACACCTTGGTAGAAAGTGCCTGCCGCAGTGAGCTTTATGGAGCTTTGCAAGCTTGTGCAGGGGCTCACTTGAGCTCCTCTAGGTGCGATTCTTGGTCTACACATTCTTGGCAGTCTAGATTAGGTTCCAATCTTTAGTTTGTAGTTTCTAGCTTATTCATATACTTATTTCTTAGCTCAACACTGTACCCTTTAACTTTTTCGCCACACTTATATCATCAAATCAGTGTAATCAGCTAATCAGTGGTCATGGCTTGTTGTTTTCTGTTGCATTTAGGTTCTCTTAGCTTATCCTAGTTCCTGTTTTTCTTGGTGCTTGTTGTGCCACTTTTGGCTTATCCAAGTGCTTATTTATAAGCACTTGGCCTCGGATTTCAATATCCTCTACACAACAACATGTTTTTCCATTTTTCCTAGATTCCTAATGTAATTTTAGAGTTTTCCTGAAATTTTCATATTTTTCCAAGTTGATTTGCTATTTTTCTTAATTTAAATTTGTTTTTAAGTACTTTTAATTAGCTTTAAATACAATTAATTAAGAAAAGCTTCAAAAAAATAAGTTTTCATTTTTCCTAGGTTAATATATATATATAAGTCATAAAAAGTATTTTTCCATAATTTTCTTAGTTTAAAAAGTATTTTCTAGCATTTTAATTAGTTTTAAATAGTTTTAAATTAATAATAAATATATAAAAAGTATAAAAAAATATATTTTCAGTTTTAAAATTAGTTTTATCATATTTTAGATTTTTCTAAATCTTAATTTTATTTTTCTAGTCTTATTTCATATTTTCTTTTATTTTAGAGTATTATTAAATAGTTTAAATTAGTTTTTAATTAATAATAATTACATAAATAGTTTTAAAAATAATTTTTCTTTTCTAATAAATTTCTAGTATAATTAGGATTGTAAAAATGTATTTTCTATATCCGTAGGTATTTTCCTTCTGTATTTTCACGTTTTATTTTTATGCGTTAACGTAGTTTTTAATTTAAACGTAAGTTTTAAGTTTTAAACGTTCATCACTTTAAATATAGTGATAGCGTTTATTTAATATTTTTATCTTTTTAACTTTTCTTAATTTGTATTTAAGTCATTATTTATAAACTTTTTCAGTAGTGTAATTATCTATCCAAATCTTTTCCGATCACTATCATTAGTGATCATTCTATCGTCTGATCTAGTGTTTGCACACCATTGAGTCTCCGTGGGACTTAACGACCCGGGAATTCACTATATTCTCTGATCTTCATTGCATTTGTGTTTAAGCGGTTTTAAGTCTGTTAGACTTGACGGTTTAGCGCAGATCACAAACGTAAAATCATTTTAACGAAACAAATAGAATAATGTAATTAGTTTGAGTTAATAGTTTTCTAACACACTTACGTTTTCACATAAAACACTAAAACAAGCATAAGTGGTTTATGATATATATGTACAACAACTAATGTTTACATATGGGTTAGCATACTTAAACTAAGTATACTAACATGGGTAAAACATGTTAATACCAAAATGGGTAAAACTAGCAAATGGTATTGACCCATAACCCATGGTTTTATATATACCACCTAACCAAGTTCATTGTATCTAGATAGAAAACCATGGATCAACCCATAACCCATGACCCATGACCCATAACCAAAAATACCCATGGGCAAAGAGGAGTGTTCCACGGATCCCTAGCTTTGTGCTAGCCGAATCCCTTGTGGAAGGGATCCGTGGGATCGGCGAACAGAGAGAATTTTCTCTATAAATAGTGAGCCATTTCTTTCCTTTTAGCTCACCACTTCATATATACTCTCTCCAAGTTTTTAGATCTCTTTAACCTCGATCCAAGAGATCTATGTAGTTTGTCTTTTGTTTTTGTGTGATCTTCTAGGTTCCTCTTAGAGGAGAGATCACCACTTCTTGAAGACGTGCAAGCTCAAGTCCATGAGTTGCCATGCTTCGTCATCATCAAGACAACTAAAGTTCTCTTGTTGATAGTTCTTCCTTTCTCCATAGATGTTGGATTGAAGGAATTAGTGAAGAATGCGAAAGTGTCAAATGAAAACATTAGTGAAAGGTGCTCATCTTCCGTGTCAAAGCATAAGTGAAGAATGCTAAAGGTGTCAAGAGCGAGGCATTAGTGAACGGTGCCAGCGTTAATGTCAAAGGCATTAGTGAAAGATGTGAAGAATCAAATCAAGTCGCATTTGGGAAGAATGCTTAGGTCGTATGTCGATGAGAGGTGCATCGTTATACACATAAGTATTTATTTATTTCAAAGATTGTGATATCCTTGATGGGTGTAACAAGGAGTTGATCTCCTTGATATTAGGTGTTGTGTTGTGAAGGGTAGTAGTTCGTCCATAGTAATGGAACTAGGTGCTTAGCCTAGTACCTAATAAAGGGTAGGCGACGTTGTGATAAGGATTAGTTCTCCTTAGTGTGAAAGAACTCGATGGTTAGCCTAGCAATTATAAAGGTAGGCGACGTTGTGTTAGGTGTGGTTGCCTTGGTGTGAAATAACGGTATTTAGCTTTGTACCGGAAAAAGGTTAAGCGACGTTGTGAAGGCTTCTCCGCCACAAGGAGTTGGTGTAGTGCTTACGAACTCTCGAGTAGGTGACTCAGGGAGTGGAATAGGGCAAGGAAGGTGTCCTTGTAGCTGAACCACTATAAATAACTTTTGTCGTGGTGATGTGCTTCTTACTCTTTATCTTACATTACCGCTTTATATATCTATCTATCAACGTCCAACATAAACAACTAAATAGATTGACATAAGTCGATCTAAATATTTAAAAGGAAGTTTTAAATTGGTAAAACTATTCAACCCTCCCTTCTAGTTTTCCACAATGTTCATCAAAGAAATCATTGACAACTAGAAGCACTTTGTCATTTAATCATATCAGCCCATGTGAAGATGTCAACCAACGGCTCTTAGAAGAAACATCATGTGAAGATGACCCGATAAGAAGGCTGCTGTTCTTACATGAGTTTGGAGCCGTTTGACCATATATTCTTAGATAAAACTCAACATGTAGAATTATCATACTTCTTCTCCCCTCAAAGGATGTATACACGAAAATGCCATTCTTGATTGAATAAGTGAACATCATCCAAATGTAGTCTTTTCACACTTCTCTCCCCAAAGGTTGCATATGATGTCACCATCGTCATTATAATTGAGCAAGTGGAAAAAAAGAACAATCAACAGAGTCCGTTCACTTGATGGTGAAGCATGGAAAAAGCATGAAGCATGTTGATGAGAATGGTCATTAATGAGAAGATTTATCTTCTTCGAAGATAAAAGCGCTAAGCGTACACTTTTCTTTTTCTTTAGAAGCGAGGCTTGAACTGTTGTGTTCAAACGTCATAATCTCTCTCTTTTCAACCTCTCATGGCAAACTTGTAATCAATCCCATTATCATTCGGTAGGCTCTTTGTGGTAGCCGGATGATGGAGAAAATCCAACCATTGAATTTGACCACGGAGTAACACTGGCTGGACTTCGTGACTTAAACTTTCTATGTAACAAAGAGCGGTGTTGAGACTTCATCCTCCATTGAATCTCTAAGTACTCTATACTCTTCATCCAACCAACCATCAAGTATAAGACGTACATCACCTCTTGAAAATCCACAATTGAATGTGACACCGAGCACTACAACGTAACTCCTTAAAGTGATAGTTATTTTGTGGTGGTAAGATCCCAATCCCAAGTGTAAAAGAAAAGGAAAAAGTCACCCAACAATAACAAGATTTCCAAGTCTTTTTTATAATAAGCTCGAACAAGGATCATGTAAGCTTGAACACGGATCATGAAGAATCTTCATCCAACCATCCCCGATACCTTCGATACTAAGTACACTCGCCCGTGATATTTCACTTCAACCTCAAATAAATAATATTGACTTAACCCGTTGTCACATCTTCTGGTTAAAAGCTCAAATCTAGCCTCCTTTGACGGTTTAAGTGAACTATGATAATGGTTTTCATCCCGACCAAGGTTAAAAGCACATAACCCTCAGAAACCATGTAATAACCCAATCGCCATGACGGATATCCAAACACACATCCAAATCATGAAGTACACCCTTTATCCTTCTTCAAGTAGAAACTATAGCACCATCGAAAAGAACTCAAATACACTTTCCTTTCTCCGGATAATTCCATCATTACCGGATTTTACAACTCTATGGTTTAAATCGAGAAATAGTTTCTTTTCAGGGATTTTACAAAACCAAGAATAAACCGCAAGATAGATCCGAAATGCACATTACTTTAACCGTGATGTTTTCATTGTCACGGATTTTACAAGTTTATGATTTAAACCGAAATGGATTCTTTGATTTACAAAATCAAGACAAAACCGTAAACAATGTTAGCTTGAATGTGTTATGACAACTTTGGTTTTGGTGAATATTTGTTTTGGGAACACGTTCATTATCCAACATCAACATTATAATCAACAATTCATTGGTAAACACATTATCCATGATTCGACGCTATTGTAGTGACCACATGGAATAAACTCGATATATCAAACTTGAACATGAGATAGAATTCCCTAGATTCGTTACTTAAACTTGTACTAATCCTCGTGAAAAAGGTGTAAACCCGATGTACCAAACCTCTTGACATAACCTCAACCTGAGACAATCGAGTGATAGCTACGTTGTGGGTTAAGTGAGAAAGAATCACAAACGTAACTAAATATCCAAGTCTTTATCACACACTATAAATGCCCAAACAAGTCATCTTCACGGAAGGGTAGAAAGAAAGAAGACAAAAATAAGTAAACGCTCAGGAAAGACTTCATTTCAAACCCAAATAAGAAATACTGTACAAACATCCTCAAGTCAACTTAGTTCAACCATCAATTCAAGCCGTGAAATAGTGTCATCCCAAAGTATCCAACTGTATATGACCTCAAATATCATCATCCAATCTCACATCACAACAAGTCTCATTCACAAATCGTATCATCAAATTGCACGTCTCATATCTCATTATCAAATCTAACTAGTATGCAAACACGGCCCATTGATACACGAGTTTCATCTCATCAATCTACAAAAATTAAACCCGATCCATCGCATTAGATGCAGATGCTCATTTTAATGCCCTCATTAAAACCCAATCCATGAATATTTTTCCTGCCCAAAGTCCAATATCACCAGTACATGAGCAAAAAATCCCACAATGATAATATCACCCGGTCCAAAATATAAACACGTGATATAACTTATCTTCCGATTTTTTATCATTTTTATACCATTTATATTCCAAATTCTATCAGAAACTTAATATATCCAAAAGTAGATAATAGATAACCGAATATTGATAGACCATTGTGATGTTCATGGTATCCCGCCAAATACCGTCCAAAATGAAGAAGCCACATCGGATCAAACAAAATTAAAGGCCCGCATAACAAGTCAAGCTTAATCTCTACCGAGTAGTCCTAGAAAGCCCATTCGATTAGTCACACTACAAACCCTAAAAATAGGGTATAAAATACATCGGATCACATTATACCGCTAATATTCAAGAATCGTAAGATAAATACCATCCGCTCCCTCTTAATCTAAACATGCTCGGTCACCAAAGAATATACTTTAAACATCTCAATGGCCTCCAATGTGGTTGGCTCGAGGGTCATGAAACAGCCATGAGATGGCTACGAGAGGTTTCTTGGCAGACCATTCGATGAGAAACAGGTTGGTTTAACATCTCAAGTTTTGATTATGTAGTTGATTTAAACGAACAAAGATATAGGAAATAAAACACTTGTTATATTCCTTGTCTTATAGTTTAAGGATAAGTACTAGAATGATTTGTTTAATAACGATCTTTTAATAGTTAAACATTGAGTGTGTGTTATGCATAATCAAAGAAAGGGATAACATAATTGTTGTCACTTTTTCCGATGTGTCGGAAATGTCTACCAATATTGATGATGAAAAGCTCGTTAGAAAGACCTTAAAGTATCTTGATAATGCATACCAACGAAAGACACTGAGATTATTATTAATTCTTCATATTAGCTTTGAGTCTAGTGATGGATATGAGATTGTTGATATGAGTCTTGATGTTACTTTAGTTTTCGTGAATCGATCGATGATGGATGGTTAAAATTGTGTTTAATGACCCAGTCATGATGATTCATGTATGTCATACCACTAAATCGAGATCACATATTTATGTTATTGTCAAGGTTTAGATTTGAATGATTTGTGATGTTGGAGAGATGAGAGGTTTATGTTGTTGATGGTTTTGAAGATCTTTAACCGTAATTTGTGATACTAACATGAGATCTTAACGCTGTAGGATCGGCTTTATGTGTTTGATATTGCTTTTAGAATCGAATTTGTCTTCGGTCATGGTACATGGTAGAATTGATCATTTTTGAAAGTCAAAAAGTCGCTTCATCTTTTAGCACATACAAGTCGCATCTTTATTTCAATGAAACACAAATCGCTTCTGCTTTAATCTTAGACAAATCGCTTCATTTATTATGACAAAATGCAACCTGAGCTTTAGAAAAATCGCTTAACGTACAAGTCAAAACGCTTTCATTGCCAAAAGCGTCAAAACGCTTTTCAAATCGTCAAACCGCATGCTTAAGAAGACAAACCGTAACTTTAATACAAATTTGAAACAAACTGCATCATTAGTCAACTCGCAGTTGACTCCAATAGTCAACCGCAAAGTGACAAACCTCAACCATAGACAAAACGCAATGTATTCATTGAATCGGACATGTATTAACAAACCGCATAAAAGAGACTCAAACCGCAATAACGAATCATATCAAACAAAGATCAATGAATGTCCACAAATCGCATACAAGAGCTCAAAACCATATACAAATCGCATCCAAGAGAAACTATACAAACCGATATACGAGCAACAAAGCAATAGAGATTAAATATCAAATAATCATCTTAAAACACCATTTTGTGGAACATGTAAAAAATCTTTTTGACCATAACAAGCATAACCAAAGGCTTAATACTCTTAAATACGATTCAAGCAACCAAAACCTTTAATAACACCACATCAAAGATCATTCAAACATCACCAATACCACATCAAACCAAACAAACCACTTTCAAGAGAACCATTCGAATCAACACAAACAACAAAACCTAGGATCTGATACCAATTGTTAGGATCGATATTTTATGTTGTTTAGATGATTCGGGGTGGTAGATGATTAAACAAGATAGCCATTTTAGAGAGATGAAGAGATGAGAGGGTGTTTTCTAGAGAGAGAAATAAACAAGTGTAAGGTTAGATTAATGAAAAGCACCACCCTTCCTTAGTGGAAGGGTATTTATAGTTACAACTAATACGCCCCTCCGGGATCGGTGGATCGTGCATACAAATGGGTAAAGACCGCCCTTCTACCTGTTGCACTAAACTAAACTACGCTAATAACTAACTAATAAACTAACAAATAACGGAACTAACGATATGTCTACGAGCTAACTTATGCTAGATAATATTTGGGGTGACCGACACTTCACTATGGAATTTCCAATTCCTAACAAATATGACAAATGGTATTCTGAATATCAAAAGTGATATTATGTGATACTCAAAATTTCACAAGGAATATTCTGAATATCATAAGTGATATCCTGTGATATTCTATAATATTCTAAAAAACACAAGTGATTTTTGAATATCACAAGTGATTTTCAATTAATGTTTTGTAACAAATCCCCACCATCCATCTAGCTTGATCTAATAGTGAGGATTAACCTAAGATTTAATATGTCAACCTAATTCCATGTATTTTTCTTGTCTTTTTGTCTTTCTTATTTATTACATTTTTTAAAATTAATGTTTTTAATTCACGGCTTTTTCAATTCCGCGTTTCACTTTCATACGTTTAATCGCTGGTTTAACACTTTTATATGTTTTCGTCTGTTTTCATACAAATTCCTCCGTTCTCTTACGTTTTGTCCGTTTTCATACAAATTCTCCGCTCTTTATCGCTTCGTTTCATACTTTCATATTGCTGTCAGTTATAAGTTTTCGCCGTTTTACACGTGTTTTTACTCTTCATATTGCCTATTTTCATCGTATTTGTCCATTTTCTTACGCTTATCACATAATATCACTTGTGATATTTAGTGTATAAAACGTCTAAAAACGCCAAAGATATTTAAGAACGACGAAAACGTATGAAAGCATAAAACACGTATGAAAACGAACGAAATGGACTAAAAATGGACCGAAACATAATAAACCACGAAAACTTATGAAAATGGGCGAAAACGTAAAAACCGGATGAAAATAGTTTATCTCCTTGATATTAGGTGTGGTTGTGGCGGTAGTAGTTCCATAGTAATGGAACTAGGTGCTTAGCCTAGTACCTACTAAAGGGTAGGCGACGTTGTGATAGGATTAGTTCTCCTTGGTGTGAAAGAACCGGTGGTTATCCTAGCAAATCATAAAAGGTAGGCGACGTGTTAGGTGTGGTTTCCGCTTTGTGAAAGAACTTGGTATTTAGCTTTGTAACCGAAAAGGTTAGCGACGCTTAGAAGGCTTCTCCGCCATAAGGAGTTGGTGTAAGGCTTACGAACCCCGGTAGGTGAGACTGGGGAGGAGTAGGCAAGGAAGGTGTCCTTGTAGCCGAACTACTATAAATAACTTGTGTCGTGGTGATGTGCTTCTTACTCTTTATCTTTCATTACACGCTTATATCTATCATCAACGTCCAACATAAACAATAAAATAGATTGACATAAGTCCATCTAAATATTTAAAAGGAAGTTTTAAATTGGTAAAACTATTCAACCCCCTTCTAGTTTTCCACAATTGGCATCAGAGCTTCGTTACCAAGCTTCTTAGAGTATGTTGTACTTTAAAAACTTGATACGGTCCATGTATGTTTGAAAACTACAACGAAGGATTACTTTTGTCATATTTTAAAAATCATTATATTGTTTATTGTTGGACAATGATAGAATGCTTTAACATTTTTTTCTTAAGCATTATCCATACTTGGATTTGGAGTTACCCAAGAAAGCATAAAGAATTTATCTAAATATTTCTTTTCGCAAAAAAAGAATGTTTAAGTATTCTTACAACATAAACTGAGATTCCAAGAAGATCACAAAACATCTAAATACTTCTTTTCTTAAAAAGAATATTTAGCCAAGGTATGATTACTAATCACTTACTTTTAATTTTATTATTAAAATCTTAGTTGCATGATTTATTAGTAATTGCTTTAGTAGTTATCTATATTAAAGTCATCATCAAGAATAGTATTCTTCGACTGATTTGTGTAGACTACACTACAATTCATAATAATGACATTTTGGTTATTTGATAACCATTATCATTATTCATCATAGAGGATTTATTGACACTCCATCTACGTCAATAAAAATCTATGTGAAACTTCTTACATTATGATTAAATGGGATTTTATTATAATATTTGAAAAATAGTTCCCAAAGAATTATGACCGATTCTTTAAAAGGAAACTACGTCAAATAAGATTAGCTTAATATCGTCAAAACATCAACCACAAGTCTTAGAACCCAAAAACATCAAAACCACTAGCGCTTTAGAACTCCCAAACCAAAGGTATCAAGGAATGCTTGGAGTGATTTTTTTTGCCATGCCGGATCCTGGACTTACACTAGCAAGGATCCCAATGAGATCCGTGGGATCCATGCAACAGAAGACAACTTAAATGAAATAATGATCACTGTGGATGTTCCACAAACTACTTTCCCCTTAAAGACTCACTAACAAAACCTACTACCTGCTCCACTGGAGCACTTGATCATCTCTCTTAAGCATAACAATCACTTGTGTAAGTATAATCTTCACTACATTGTTGATTTCATTCTTTGATTACTAGGATTTCAAGTTCTTCATTTTAGAGGTTGAGTTCAAATGGGTTTGTCATAATTTGTTGCCACATTGTTTTCTAAGATAAACCAAATCAAAGAATTAACATTTTTAATACAAATTAAACTCATTTCTTGAATTCAATAAAAATGAATTGAGCAAAATTGTGATAAAACCCTCTAGATTACTATTCACAATTAACACCACATTGTGGTTGTATTGTTTAGGAACAATCATGCCAAGCAACAAGATTACCAAGACACCGCTCACTACATACCCATGTACCATAGAAAAGATGGTTTAAGTCCCATGATAGGAAAGCCTTTTGTTGCTTGAAAGGAGACTCTTTCATAAAGGTAGAGTTGTTGATCCATCCTTTCGCAAAACCACCAGTAGCCGATTGCTATTGGATATCACCCAAATGTGTTGAGTTTTACAAGACAATGGGTATAATTAGAAATGATGATGGGTCCATCTCAATTGAATTCACCATCAATGAGCAAGAGTTCACCCAACGAATGGGCCTTGCCACACTGGTGGCCGATCATCATTTGGTCACGCAACAAATCTCACAGCAAACCATCCCGCAAATCGATGCAACCAAGCTAAGGGATACCATGTTTATGCCAAGAGCCCATCAAGAGTTTTAAGTCTGATCTATAGAGATCCTTTCCAAATGGAGCTCTGATGTATGCTATATAGAAATGGGAAGATGTGATAAGTGGAGAATGTGTGTTCTAGTAGGAAACAAGGATCACCCCAACGCATGTCTAAGCTTCATGATCTATTGTCTTGTGACCAAACTCGCTTCAACATTGCCTACTACATGGTCAAGAGAATGGCAAGTGTAAGAAGCATGGACAAGATGGTGCTTCCGTATGCAATGCTTCTAACCCGTCTTGCCAAATTCATCTTTGCATTAGACCCTTTCCCACAATCCTTGGATCATAGCTTTTGCAATAGGGTTATGGTACCATTAACCGAGGTGTAGAACAACACCTTTATGGTGGAGGCAGAGGGCCACACCCACCACGGATTCCTCGAAAGGGAGAGGCAAGGAGTAAGGTGAAAGTAGTTAACCCACTGAAAATATCGATCTTGATCCCTTCGACTACATTAACCAATTGCCAAACATCCCTAATGAATCACCCAAATGGCAACAAACCAAGGGAATCTTCAATGCAAGCCAATTTCAAGAAGAAGAAGTGAAGATAGTTTGATAAAGAGTGAGACGGCATGAAGGTGAAGAAGGAGGAGAAAGTCTTAGAAATCAAAGCATTGATGAACAATTTCAAACAATGGTTTGTAAACACTTTAAACTATGCTCTAGTAGGTTGCCATATCATGGGTCTAAAACAATCCTAACTTAGGTGTTTGGAAAATGAGATTTGACACCCTCGAGGGTCAGCCACGTCACTCATTCTAGGAATTCTAGCCTTCCACTTTGCCATACATCATAGTAGTTGTGTTCTTGCATTTAGTCCCCATAGAAACAACTAGGAAGCATTACAAAAAAGTGCAAATTGGAATGGTTTGCTAAAGCCGACCGCAAGAGGCTGGGATCCCAAAGATTAGGCTTGCATCTGATCCCTCCCATGGACCGGCATTCCATATTAACAATACATCATTAGGTACATCAAAATAGTCACTTGATCACCTCAAACAAGTCTAACATAAGATACTGAGCCAACTAAGTCTTCCACAGAAGTTGAAAACCTCAATTTCATCCATATCTATGGCTTATCGAAGATATATTTTCAATATTATTTTATTGATCAATTAGCTAAAACTCCACCATAATTCCGCCTTGAACACTCACACATTTATCTATCTCTTTTGATAGCAAATTAGTTTAGGTCTCTTCAATTTTAGAAAATTGATTCAATCATCTTTTGACTCATAATTTAGGTTCCAAAACTTAGTTTTTCATTTTCTTTGCATTTTTTTGTAAATTTCTCTTGTGACATCACCCGACTTTTAGACTTGCTATCACTCATTTATCCACATCAAATTAAATGGAATCCTTATAGTCAATTCACCAAGGTCAAATTATTGTCCAAAACCATCATTAAGCACCATTACTTGTTATGGTTGAGATTTATGATATCCACAAATAAAGGTTTTCCAAAATTAAGTCAAAACCTCGAAATCCATTTTATAATAATCCCTACAAAAAGCATAATGATTTATTCAAACTCCTTCTCATAGCCCATCCTAGTCTTTAACCAAAGGTGGATCCCTCACCAGAGGGATTC